>OY288257.1:8444555-9175863 GCA_958450325.1 Agrostemma githago | reverse complement strand
AATTATGTAATAATGGAGTAATAAATAAGTCATTCATTACTCTTGCAATGGATAATTAATTGTTGGCTAATTCATGAATCAATATCGTGTGTGAAAAATTAGGCACCGGAACATACATACAAAGATACAACTGGTAGTATAACACTATTTTCCCATTATACATACAGAGCTAGAATGTGAGGCATTCCTTTGTATAGAAATATAGAACAGATGATGAAATTACCAAACTTCATAGATATGCATTTGATGAATTACTTGCTGGAGTGTTAAATTTACAGTACGAAACAAACTAGTAAACAGTAAACATGCCACAACTTCATTATGCTGTAATGTTGTACACTGATCCAATTTTTTTTGTTCTTTTCAGTGGCAGAGATGTACACTCGGCCGTTTACAAGCATATGCATATGCATATGCATATGCACATGCCAGCCCCGGCCTTGACCATCAACTTCCGCCTTCCATCTGGACTGGCAATCATCGTTCAAGAAAATTGAAAACAAAACTAAGGTGAACAAACATGTGGGCGTTCCTTCCTCCACACCCGGCCTCGACACATTTTTCACTGCTTACAAGCAAAGAAATTGAACAAGGAAAAATTGTGTTGCAAGCTACAATTCTACAGGGACCAGCAGACTGTCTTTTTTTTTTTGCATACTTTACAATCATCAAGCATGAGTAGCATCATTAGAGCCATGATCACTCTGCCTTCTTTTCTCTCGCCAATTCTCACCCCACATTTTAGCCTCTGCCACTGCTCTTTCCCTCTCTGAATCCCGGCTCAGTATCTTGGTCGTCTCTTTAGGGGAATCGTCTCTCTCAGAACCACCACCTTCAGAATCCAATGTTTGTCGCCTCTTCACACGCAAATTTTCTCCCCACATTTTAGCCTCAGCGACAGCGCGTTCTCTATCTGACTCCTTGTTCAGCATTCGCGCTGTTTCTTTAGGAGACTCCTCTTTCTCTGAACCTTCCAACTCCCACTTCCGCCCTGACCCTGACCCTACCCCATCCTCACTCCTCCCTATCTTCCCCCCATTCTCGTCTTTGTTCCTCCTTTCATCTTTTGCAATGGGATCGTATGCCTGATTTGCCAGATAGGAGAGAGCGGTTACAACATCACCTATCAGTGGACGTGCTGCTCCATTTTCTTGAATGCACATTGATGCAATAGCCAGGGCTTGGTATAGACCTCTTGTGGGAAATCGACCCTGCAACCGAGGATCTGCTAATTTCAAAAATTTGCGCCGGTCATTGAAAAAAGGACGTGCCTGCACACATATTTTTTGTCATTTTAAATAATCTAAAACCAAGAAGAAAAAATGTTGATGTTTGCATAAGAGCACAAAGTCTAATTAAACACTGGCCTCGTAATAATATTCACCCATGTTTCCACAATAAATGGGAAGTCATAACTTGAGTTTGAGGGAATACGAGTATTAATTTCGAACTACATACGGAGTATAAATTTGAGTAAAGAGCAAGTATCTTACCCAAGCCACAAGGTTCTGCTCCCCATGAGGACGGTTACTGTCAATAGATCGACGCCCAGTAATCAACTCCAAGAAGACGACCCCAAAACTGTATACATCTGACTTCACAGTCAATTGGCCAGTCATAGCATACTCAGGGGCACAATACCCATATGTGCCCATGACCCTAGTAGAAACGTGTGACTTGTCACCTGTAGGGCCTAGTTTTGCAAGCCCGAAATCGGAGAGCTTAGGATGAAATCCTTCATCCAACAGTATGTTGGAGGACTTGAAGTCTCTATAAATTACGGGTGGGTTTGCTTTATCATGCAGATACTCCAAACCTTTTGCTGCTCCAGCTGCGATTTTCATCCGAGTATTCCAGTCAAGCGGTTCTCTATCAGGTGGAAGATCTACATGTACCCACTCAAGTGTGAGTTCAGGTTGCTTAAACCAAAGACTTGGAAAGAGTTAGCAAAGCTAGAACATGACGCATGTTTACAACATCAAAATAGATCCTACACATTTATTTCTCAGAGTCACAGCTACTGTGGAATGATAGCCTAGGAGAATTGACGTAAAGCAATAAAAATATATGTCAAGTCAGTAGAATGTTTAACCTACCAAGGAGATGATCTTCCAAAGATCCCAGTGACATATACTCATACACTAGTAGCCGCTGCTCACCGTCTGCACAGTATCCTATTAGATTCACTAGATTGACATGATGCAAAAGGCTGAGCATTAGAACTTCCACGAGAAATTCTCTATTTCCCTGAAGACCATTTCTATCTAACTGTTTAACAGCAACAACCTGCACTCACAAGTAGCTTTATAAGCTTAAGCAAGAATTCACAGCTGAAGTAATCCCAATATTGAACACCCCACACTCGTAGCGAAAACATAAGCAGAGAAAGAAGTGCACATCAACGAAAACAAATTGCTTTACTGATGTATTCGCAACCACATTACTTGAACTACTTGTTGAAAATGCCTTACAAGGAAGATATGTTGAATGATGGATCAGAAATTTCGATAGTGCAAAGTAATAAACTTTGACTACGAATCTATGATTATTGAATAGATCTATTGCTTCCTTCAAGTAAGGTAAGAATCCAACCCGAGAAACATGCAAGGGAGTGAAGGGAAAACAACTCCCCCATGCCAAGATTCGGCCATAAATAAACGATCAAGCTCATTACAAGCAAACGATGCAGATGAATGGAGAAATCATAGTTGAAATGGTTAGAACTGAAGCTGAGGCAAAAAAAAAAGATCCAGAGTTTGCATTAATGTATAGAGACTAGAGAGGGTACCTGGCCGCTGTCCAACTGGCCCTTGTAGACACGGCCAAACCCGCCTTCTCCAATGAAGCATTCTTCGCGAAAGTTCCTGGTAGCAGCGGCAAGGTCACGGAATGTGAATGTGTGGGCAGAAATGTTGGCATCGGGTAAATCCTTTGGAGCTGAAGATTCTCTCCTCGGCCCCCCCGCGTTGTTTTTAGTTTTGAGTCTATCAGCACCTGAAAATCCAGTAAAACGGAGATCAATGAGAACACGCGTATCGAATAAAGATCTGATATTTGCAATGCAACCCTCCACTCCACTCCACATTTTCTATTAGCAGCTGAATATCACAGGTAACCCAAATTCAAGTGAAGCCCAACTGATTCCAGAAATTAGTAAATAAACCCCGGAATTGAGGAAGTGAGTAGAAAGAAAAGGGGGGATAAGTAGAGTACCGGAAGAGAGCTTGGAGATGTTGGAGTTGGGAGAAGGGAAAGCGGCATCTTTGTCCCTGGGAATTGGATTTAATCGTTCTTCTTCCTTTGATTCGAAACAGGAGAAGCAACCCATCCTTGCTAGATCTTATATGCTTGCTTGATACAGCCGTTAAGTTTAGGCACACTAGTGTATTACTATTAGTATTGCCCTTGATCGGGTCTAACCTATGCACACAGATTATTAAAAATAAAAATAAAAATAAAAATAAAAATAAAAAAGAGGAGGAGGAGGAGGAGGAAGAAGAAGAAGAATAAGAAGTGAGGGAGGGAGGAGGAAAGGTAGATGAGATGAGAATATGAGATGATGAATGAAGAAGGAATAAGCAGAGGAAGGAATAAGGAAGGAAGGAAGGACAAAAAAAAAGGGGGGGGGGAGGATGAGGGAGAAACGAAACAACCTAATAAAAATAAAAAAGAAAGTCAGAATTGAATGCTGAAAAAATGGATGACTGACCACTCCAGTAGAAAAGGAAAGGAAAGGAAAGGGGGGGGGGGGGGGGGTTCAGAGTTCAGACTGGATGATCCAATCCAAGGCTAGTTACTTCATTCCACAATCGACACCCACACCCTCTTCTTTTAACTTCTTCACTGGAATTAATCACCGTCTTTACTCTTTACTTTGACTAAAAACTACCTCATTTTCAATGTCAATTCCCTTTCCGTGTTCTCACTCGTTTCTATTTAATTTCATCTTTTACGCCTTCACACCAATCACCATCTACCCTACCGCTTTCCACCATTAATCTCACAAAAAAAAAAAAACAAGATGATTTTAAATTATACAAAATTTGAAATAGACGTTCTCTCAATAACTTATTTGTACCCTTAAATGACAACTTTGTTTTGTACCTGTTTTTATAAAAAAGCGTACCTATTTTTATTAGGTTTGGTACACTATTACTTTCATTTGTACTTGGTCTCTCAGTAAAGAGACCGTCTCTCAGGAAACCTACCCTTTAAATTAATTTTAGGGTTAAATTTCTCACCTGGTAATTAAATGTTTACCAATTTTATAATCACCTCCATATCTCGATAATTATATTGGGAATTTGTATTACCAAAATACATCATCCAAAAATTATCTATAGAGGTGCTAACTTTTTTTTTCCCTTTATTATTTGTATTTAATCCAAGTGAAATACAGAATCACTTTTTTGAAACGGTTTTATTCTAAATCTTTCTATTACCTACTAAATTAAGGCTATTTTCCTCATCAAATCTCTTACTCCGTACTAAATGAAACCCTTAGGACACGATCCCTCCCTACTCTCTATTGTAGACATGTAAAAGTAGTTAGTTAATCATCAATCTATATATCAAAACTTTTTACTCGTATTCAACAAATAACATAAAGCTCCGGGACCGGATGGAATGCACGCTGTTTTCTACCAAAAGCATTGGGACGTGGTGGGCCCTGCGATTTGCGAGTATGTGCGACGGTGGTGGGAGACGGGAGAGGGGTTGGAAAGAGTTAATGAGACCTCTGTTGTTCTTATTCCTAAATCTTCGTCTCCTCGAAGAATGACGGAGTTTAGGCCGATCAGTCTTTGTAATGTGCTATATAAGATAATCTCGAAGACTTTGGCTAATAGATTAAAACCGTTCATGAACGATTTAATCACTGAAGAGAAGAGTGCTTTTACAACAGGTCGTCTTATTATTGATAATGCCCTCATAGCTTTCGAAATTTTTCATGCTATGAAACGAGGGGGGGAGGGGAGACATGGCAGTATCGCTCTCAAGCTGGATATGAGTAAGGCGTATGACAGGGTGGAATGGGCTTTCCTAGAAGCTACGATGCGCGCTATGGGTTTTGCGGATAGATGGGTGAGACGAGTTATGACATGCCTGGGGACAGTGTCCCATGCATTTGTGATTAACGGGGAGCTGACGGGACAGGTGGTGCCGAGTCGGGGTTTGCGACAGGGGGGATCCGATTTCGCCGTATCTCTTCCTCATATGCGCGGATGCTTTTTCTTATGTGATTCGACGGGCTGTGTGAGAAAAATCCCTTCACGGGATTCGAGTGTGTCGTGGGCACCCATTATTTCCCATTTGTTTTTTCGCTGATGATAGTTGTAACACCCCATTATTTTCCGAGTCAATTATAAAGCTTGACTTTTCTACTTTTATTTAAATCGGGTTTTAAGTTGGAAAAATATTTTTTATGCCGTTATAAATATTAAAGTATTTTGGGTCGTTTTATAATAAATCGGTTTTGTTTTTCTTAAAGTGGAAAGTTATTTTATAAACCGACTTTGTACCGGATTCGATTTCGAGTCAAACACAATAAGAAAAAAAAACATAATATCTATATAAAACAATAAAAAGTCATCCTTTCTTAGTTAATTAGGATAGCAAGCGCTCAGAGGCCGACACATGGCATGCCAAATGAAAGTCATCCTAATCCCATAAATGAAAGTCTAATCAATGCTTAATAATTTGCTCCCCTCTTCCTTCACCTCGAAATAGAATCGCCCTCCATTACAACTCATTTACTCCTTCATTAAAGTTATCCTCCATTAAATTTCTCGCGGTTACGATGACATCCTAAGCTCAGAAGTCATTTGAGTGTATTTATACTTTCCAAGTTCATACAAATGAGAAAATGACCTTCACTTGCCTTCCTCTTTTCGTCCCTCTACAACTTTACCGTCAATTTGCTCCGAAAGTTGCTTCCAATTGCATCCTTCTTCGTCGATAAGATTTACGCTATTTGGTTGTTGTTTTTTATCGGTTAAATTGAGGTTCTTCCTCTATGATATTGAATGTTGATGTTGAAGTAGAGAAAGGCCAATGGAGCTTTACAATTAGTATAAGCTAAATGTACGCAATATGGGGGAGTGTATAAGTATGTGTGCATCCATAATCATTTCTGCACAAACCTGAGCGGAGCCGATTAGATTACTGAAATTGAAGGTGCTTCTATTACCTTCACAGAAATTTGTCGGTTCATGCTTCGTTCCTGTAGAGTTTGTGTATGGTATATTCTTGGTAATTCAAATTATTTATATGTATACCCTGACCTAGCAGAGCATTTCCGATTAATTATTTATACAACAATGAAATTATTTTCGTAAGCATTATTTCACAGTTATTTGCTCTCCGTAAATCAACCTGCAAGAGGAGAAAGAAAAATCAGTTAGTATTAGATTACCACATGATACTCCATACGAGTATAAGATAAGAGCATATAGTTGAACATCACTACCAGCTGCACTTTCTCTGGCTTATTTATGTTGGGGCCACGTTGAACACCTACTTTACCTCCACCACTTGCATCAGTACTAGCTGAGAACAAAGTCTCGAGTTTTGAAATATCTATCTCCGGAGCCCTATAGCAAAATGGTGGCCTATTACTATTGACCTCAGTGGAGCCGATTAATACTGTAACACAAATGATTTTTAGTCTGTATCTTCCTGCTCTTATTTATTATTTACTCACCCAATACAAGGTCATGCCTTTGCAGTTTGGAATCCAACACTAGCCCGTGAAATGGACAATATACAGGCGGCGGAAGAACCAAACAACGCCGTTGGATTTGATAGAAATCAGACGCGTATGAATAGATTTATAAGAAAGTGCATTCTTGCAAGCATGAGAGGCGACACGACCTCCAGTCAAAGGGCTGCCCAGCCTAGGATTACCCCGCCGCAACATAGACTCCAATGCAGGCACAACCACAGTTGGGGTTGAATCCTCACATTCTTCGTGTATACGCTCATCTAACAAAGAGAAATAGGCACTCAAGAAGAAATATTTTGGACCAAATGAGAGAATCCAGATTTCCACCGCCTCCAAGTCGGTCAGGAAGGGGTACAAAGAGGAAAAACATCACATCAGCAAAAGGATCCACTCGGCAACCGAGCCGGAAGAAAAAAAAAAGGCAGGAATTGTTACCGCTCAATCCACAACCCAGCCCTGCGCTAAGAAGGAAGAAAGCACGTCTGAAGTTGGAGAACCCAGTCACCGAGCGATTTGCAAACAACCCCTTAAACTTGCCCCTACCCGCAACGTTATTGGTACACTCTACTGCCCTACAATTATTAATTCCATTCGGCCGTCTTGCTCCCTTTTGTAACTACATATATACATGAACCCACTGTTCAGCCCAGCCACAAGTTGCAGCCCCCCATTTAGCAAGGAACTCCGCGAGTCGACCGAGTCGGAGGAACAAAAAACAAACAACTGTTACCGGTGCCTCGAAGAGGCGGTCCAACCTTAAAAAGGGTAACCCTCAACCTGTTGTCGATGCGTCCAGTAGTCGGTCACCGCCTCTGAATAACAAATAACAACCTCCAATGCACAGAAACTATTGGTACATTCCGCTGCCGTATTGTTGTGCTCAGAACAGTTAACAATGTCATTTATCACCTAACCTCTCTTTCACTCCTGCATATGCAGCAACCCAATCTCCAACCCAAACAGGCTCCACCAGCAACACTAAAAGTATGCTCTCATACATTTAAAGCCCTAACATACATTGTCCCTTGCTTGCAACTTATTGCCATGTTTTTTCACAAGAGTTTTTGTTGAACCTTGGTGCTTTGGCGGCCCTACCGAGACATGTGAATTTTTTGGTGCAGTTGTGTGGATTGAGGAGTCAGTTGGTAAGCGTACCAAACACGGACAACCTAAATTTAGTATCTGCTGCCAGAAAGGCAAAGTGAAGTTTCCTTTTCTACATGACCCAATTGCTGACAATGTCAATGATATTCACAACAGAAACAAAAATAATCTGCAGCGCGTAGAAGGAAACGAGGAAAAAAATACTACTGTAGACTCGACGGAAGACGAGATGCTCTTCAATACCCCACATAAAACAGAAAATTCGGAGCGTCCGAAATAGTAATTACAAAATAAATTACATTTACAAATAATCATTACATTTGCTTCATTACGCAAATTGACCATAATCTGTCTACAATGTACTGCAGAGATGAACCTAAAGCGAAAGAAACAAACATGAAGGGGATTAGCAAGGCTGGAAAGCGATTGAGACCAACAACATCACACCACACTTAAGAGGAGCACAATTAAGCAGCCTACAAGCATTGGTTAAAAAATTATTTACGTATTATTGTTAGTTAAATGTGTCGTATTACAGTAAAGGATTCTTATTTAAGTATCGTTTTTCAACTATCACGAACTATATTCCAATTGGTTCAACAAGATTTTGAGGTGTGTCTTACTCAGATTCGCACATTCCTTATTTACTAGCATTATTTTGTTCTCTACCTTACGCTTATAGTTGGGGTTTACACAACTTCACGTAACAAAACCAATCATTAAGAATTTTCACTCTTTCACCAATTGATCTCTACGTTGACAACAAACGCTCACAAAGAAGGTACTGCGCTAAAGGAAGGTCACACAAATATATCATTGCTAGCCCCGTGAATTTCACGGGCACGAAAACTAGTTTCCTATTTAAACCTCACCCGTTTTCCCCTAATTATTTAAACACATCAAAACACTTTTCTTTGATCCCTAATCCCCATCTACGTAAACCCCTCTTTTCCTCCTCACTTTTCCCTTCTCTGTTTCTTCTGGGTGAACATTAGACCTGGAACGACAGTCGTGGTTTTGGGCTGCTCGTTTCCCCTTTTATAAATACAAGTCGGTAAGTATTCAATTTATTAAATCTCGTTCCTTTAGTTTTACAAATCGGATTTCATTTTAATTACCCTGACTCGGAATTATGAAACGCCGTGTCAAACAGTTTGTTGATCGGTGATGATATGAGGTTATTCCAATTCGTATTGTATGACCATGGTGAATGTTTTCAATAGACATTATCAAACCTTCTCGGTATAGAAATCGGATGATTGATGCTATGGCAATTAATTTATATAAGTGTAATTTTGATGAGATTGGGCGTGATTGGAAGGAAAAAAATTAATGGTGGTTTTGTTATGTTGTGAGGTTGATGTCATCTAGATGGCTAATTCAGGTGGAAAGTGTATGATCAAAGGTGGAAAGTGTTTGAGTTAAACCGTGGTCAACTTGTAGGTCTAAGATTGTTTGATTTTTGGGCTTAGTCACGGGATATTAAGGATGTGCGATTAAACGGGATCCGTGTCCTATCGCTAGAGGTTGAGTAATGAGTATATAGAGGATGCGTTAATTAAGTGGAATATATTCCGAGAAGTCGTTTAATATTTATTAGCCTTAGTGATTAAGTTATTGAACAAATTTACATTGTTTGTAGCTTGTGGGTTTGAGGAGAAAGAATTTTTGGACTAGTCTTAACTTGGATTGACCGTCTCGAGAGGTAAGGACGTTTTCACCTTTTCACCTTTAAGTAAAGAGCATGTTCGGTTTAAATTATATTTTTGAAACGATTTTATAATTATTTTGTCAATTGTGAATTTTTACGATACTCTTATAATATTTTGGATATTTGAACTTTGTGACACAAGTCACGTATTGGTATTATTTTGGTACAATCTTTGGTGGTTATGACAGACTCTGGGAGCTCTGTTGGTCTATGAGGTTAAGGTGCGTCTGAGATGTCCCTGAGATTTCGTCCCGAAACTGAACTCCTGGCCCGAGTTGTGTTAAGTGGGTTTCCGGCCCCCACTTGCTAGGTAGTTAGACTTCCTCCTTTGGCAGTCTCATCCTACTGACTGCCCAAATGTGAGTAGTGCGCACTATAGTAAGTCTAGCTAAGCATAGGTGGTACCTCTAGATCGTGCAAAAGGGTAGGACCTTGGCACACAGGTGGAGACAATATATTTTGATTGATTTTGGTTTTTGACTACCGTACTTTTGGTTTGGTATTGAGACAATGATATTTAACTCCGATTTCAGTTTACTACAAATTATAATTATTGTTTTACGTTTTCCATATAATATTTTTTACTCAGCTTTGCTGACGTCCTTTTGTTTTGGGTCATTCCCCCGCTGTAACCTGTACCTATTTGTGTTTTCGGTACAGTTGATAGGTACAATTAATATGCTGCATGGGTGCATGTGGTTCGAGATGCTGAGCGAGGAAGAATTTTATTATTTAACGTTTACCTCCAAACTATTTATATTTATGTTGAATTTTTGGGTTGAAGTTGTTTTAAACGACCGTTTTGGATTTTGTGGGACTTAAGTCTTCAGCTGCAACGTTTTCATTTAATTATTTATCGGATTTATATTTCTTTTTAATTCTTATAATATTCTTTTGCCTTGCATTTGGCCTTGTAAGCTAAATGCGGAGTAACAGTTTTAAATTTTCCTATTTTATTCTTCTATTTTGGTCGCGAAAATTTAGCGTTGTTACAATAGTATTCTTTTTGCTAGGGCAACTTTGGAAGAATGTTCGAAGATAGCTAATTTGATTAGCCAATATGAAGGAGCTTCGGGACAGAAAATCAATTATTCCAAATCAGAAGTTGTGTTTAGTAAGAAAGTTTCTAACAACCTGCGGGCCTCTGTGGGGAACATTATGGGTGTTCGAACCGTTGAGAGACACGAGAAGTATCTTGGACTCCCGACGATTATTGGGCGTTCAAAAAAGGCGATTTTTATGGGGCTTAAAGATCGAATATGGAAGAAAACACACGGTTGGAAGGAGAAACTCCTCTCAAAACCCGGGAAGGAGGTTCTTACAAAGGTCGTGGCTCAAGCTATACCCACCTATATGATGAGCATCTTCGCAATTCTGGGGGGAGTGATCGACGAGATACATAGGACCATGGCCCGATTTTGGTGGGGCTCGACGGCGGGTAAACGAAAACTCCACTGGCTGTCGTGGGAGATACTTTGTAGAGCTAAAGGGTGTGGTGGGCTGGGATTCCGAGATATGAGGGTCTTTAATCAAGCAATGTTGGCAAAACAATTGTGGCGCCTCTATACTAATCCAACGTCGTTGGTGGCAAGAATCATGAAAGCAAAGTATTACAAACACTCGTCGGTTTTGGATGCTAGGAGGGGTTTCGACCCAAGTTTCTGTTGGAGGAGTATGTGGGGTGCAAAACCCATACTCCTCGATGGGCTTAAACGGAGGGTGGGGGAACGGGGCGGATATCCGGGTCTGGAGTGATGCTTGGTTGCCAGGCCCGAGCTCTGCCCGCGTACCGACTCCAAATTTAGAAATTGATGCTGATCTGAGAGTGTTGGATTTGATTGATCACCAAAGCCGAGTGTGGGATTTGGTTCGCTTAAGGAAGGTCCTGGTGGAGGAGGATGCCCAGGCTGCTCTAGAGTTACCTCTGCCACGAGAGAACAATCGGGACTTGATGTTTTGGTGGCCTACGAAGGATGGTAATTTCACGGTACGATCAGCGTACCATTTGGGACTGTCGCCTTTTCCTGTTACCCAACCAAATCACGGGGTGAACTGGAAGCTTATTTGGAGTCTCCCTGCTCCCCCTAAGCTTGCCCACTTCCTTTGGAGAGCGTGCTCGATGTCGCTAGGCGTAAAGAAGCATCTTTATTCCCGTCACTACGTGGATTCGCCCATCTGCGCTCTTTGTTTGCTCGAAGAAGAATCGTTAGCCCATGCCTTCTGGGGCTGTGAGAAGACGAAAGGGGCTTGGCAGGGTTCCGAGTTCGAGTCGAGTATTGCTCAGCTACGTCTGGAGGATGACTTCAATGTGAGTTTGTCGAAGATGCTAGTTGATCTGGATTCAGCAGCGAAGTTAAGGTTTCTGACGATGCTCTGGTCGGTCTGGTCAATCCGTAACTCCTTGGTCTTTGATGAGGAACCGAAACCGCCGTGGATAATCATGCGTGGATTGTGTCAGCTGGTGTGGACATGACATAGGTCCACCCCGACGCGGCCACGCGCGGGTTTGGGGAGGCGAATGAATCTCCATATGAGAATGGATCGAATTGAAATTTAGGTCTATGTGGAGTCGCCACCGAATTTTGTGGTTATTCGGAACCGTTCGAGCCCACTCTATGTCGTAGTGGGCCGTATACAAAATACGGCCCATTTCCGATGTCAGAGTTTATTGGGCTTGTCCCTTTGCATTGCGATACCGATACCGACATTATCGGATATCGTGTATGAATGACTCTCGTGCGCCAACGGTTTCGGGCATCCGGAAACCGAGGTTCTGAGTAAGGGGTGAGGGTACGTGTTGGGAAGCCCACAAAGGACACCCAACCCCGCCCGCACATTAGCGGCCTCTCCTAAGAATTCGAATGACTTTCCAATACGCGCGTTAGTAAAACGGGAAAATGATATGCAAAGATTTATTTTCCCTAAACATGTGAATGGAATTGAAACGGGTTTCTAAGTCAATTTAATGCAATTAATTCTACGTCAAAGTGGAATTTTAGCATGTGGGTTCATTTAGTACAATAAACGAACAATAATTAAATTGACAAAAGAAATAACAAACGCGTTAGTAACGATGTAATAATATAACGAATAATAACGGTTTGTGCAAATGATGAATTGAATTGAATGATGTAAACGAGATGCAAATATGAGATGCATGGTTTGAAAAGATAGTATACACTTGATTAATTAAGCACATGTCGACTAGGTCGTAAAATACTATCGAGTTTGAAAATAGAAGAATGTACGACTCGTTGTTTTGGTCGTGATGAGGCTACTCGGTCGAGTGGTCGATGGACTCGATCGAGTAGACCTGTAAAAAGTGATTCTGTTTTGCGTTATGGACCATACTCGGCCGAGTTATTGACCAACTCGGTCGAGTACATGGCCACTCGACCGAGTCACTGTGAGACTCGATCGAGTGGTGGTCGTAATTAGCATTCTGACTCGATGTTAGGGTGTCACTCGATCGAGTGACTAAGGCACTCGGTCGAGTGGCACCTGTACGAACTTGGTTCGTTCGCAATTTAATTGTTGATTTTGAAATTGCTTTTGATTTTTTGGTAATTCGACGGTTTTACCGAATCGGACATAAATATTGCACAATTTATGTTCGACTTGGCTTTTTTATAAATCGCGAATTTTGTTGAACCGAATATAAATATTGTTGAATTTATACTCGATTCTAATTTTGAATACTCGTTGTATCCCATATTCGATTATTTGAATCGATATGGAATATTAGAGTGAAATAAAGAAAAAATAAATTGATTTTAGTCGTTTTAAATTAATTATCGTGATATGAAAAAATCACATTAATTAATTCATATGACTTGATTGTTAGATTCGATATTCAATTATGGAATTGGTATCGAATCTAAAATCGACGCTCTACTTGAATAAAAACTTGATTCCCTCGACTTCTCCGACATCGAAATAAATCCCTAGGGATTGTGATGTCGGATCCGTGTCAACGGGTTTCGACCCTTATTAAAATTGATTTTTAAAGAAATTGATGGATGCAAAATTATTGATGATGATGACGAGAAATAATAACGAATTGTTGTTTAAGTTGATTTATCTCAATAATCAAATAATCGGGGTACCGGGATAAGCGACCGACGACGCGTGTGCAGTACACTTGTATATGCGGTTTTCCTTATCCCGGTATCCTTCTTATTCGACACAAATCGATAAATATTTTAATGCTTTAATATTAAAGGTATTATCGATATTATGAATGCGAAGAACAAAATAAAAAAAACGAAAAGAAGACGACGAAAAAAAAGGACGCGGACGACGAAGAGAAGAAGGGAAGGAAAGAGAGGGTTTTGACACCCTCAACTTACATGTTCTTGTCTCGGTGCGGACTCGTAACCGTGGCTTCTACACAAGAGTCTTCGAGGTTTTACGTAGGTTAAGTTATGGTGGCTCGGGATTGATTCCTAAAACTAAGTTTTAGGGTTTTTGCTACTATTGAATTGCTAGGGTTTGATTAGGGTTTGTAAAGACGTAGTGTGTGTAAGTGTAGGGTTGCTCTAGGGTTTTTTTAAAGTTGATTAGGGTTGTAAAAGGATTGATTTGAGTGTTGCATGGGGGTTGCTTATATAGGCATGGGTAGGGCACCGGTTTAGGGTTACTCGACCGAGTATGGGGCTAACTCGATCGAGTGGCCCGTGAAGCCTGCCGTCGGGCTTAAAACAAGCCCACTCGATCGAGTGGGTGGGTCACTCGATCGAGTGGCCCGGTCGGGTTGCACGGGTCCATTATTTTGGACCTTGACTTTGGGTGTTTGATGGGTTTTGTGTTTGACTTGGACTGTTGAGGATTGTATGGCTGTTTTGTGTGTCTCGGAAACGACTTTGACCGTGGTTGACCCAATCGTGAAAAGTCGGTTTTAATTCTGGTGTCGGTTTTGGCCCAAATTAGTCTTGTTTGACTCGGAACGATCCACTGGGCCTGGATTCGAGGTTGTTTTTGTGAGATTTGTACTCCGTAAGTGTGTTAGCCAGCGATTAATGGATTTGAGCCCGTATCCGAGCGCGTAGAAACACGTTAGCGTCCGATCATCATCGGGTGTTTTTTGGAAACTACCATAGACACCTGACGGTCAAAATGCGGGTGTCTACAGCTGGTTGCAGACTATTCTGCCTATCAATCATCGGTGACGGGGAGCATCTGTCGCACCGGTATGATTGGGGAGAGTAGCTGGCAGCGGCCGGAGAGCGGTGAAATTAAAGTTAATGTTGACGCTGCGATTCTTAACGACAAGGAAGTGGGCTTGGGGTTTGTGGCTAGGGACGAGTCGGGTGCAATTCTACTGATTGGAAGTCGAAGACTGTAGGCTCGGTGGACACCGGAAGTTGTGGAGTCCAAGGCGGTGTGTTTCGGGCTTGAGAAGGCTCGGCTGGCTGGGTTTCGAAATATCGTATTGGAGAGTGATTCGGCCAATGTGGTTTCCAATGTGCGCAATTGGGTCCGGTGGAGGTCACCCCTCGGAGGCTATTTGGAGGATATCTATTGTTTACTTGAGTTTTTCCCATCGAGTCGTATTTTGCATATTAAGCGTAGTGGTAATAATGTTGCTCATTGGCTCGCTAGATTCTGTCATATTCACGATAGCGAGGTTGTATTGGAGTCTTCCTTTCCGACAACTGTCATCGAGTTGTCAGAAGTTGATTTAATATAACTAGTGTATACCCCGTGCAATGCACAGTATTTATAATATAAATATCTTATACTCCCTCCGAGTTCCTATTATTGTCTCACTTTCCTTTTTGGGTTGAGTTCGATTTTTGTCTCACTTTCCTTTTTAGGCCATCAATATGTGGTTCACAATTAATCTCTCATTTCTCTCTCTTCCTCCTTCTTTTTTCAACCACTCATTTCTCCTTCCTTATTTTTCACCCCAAAATCTTATGGGACAATAATAGGAACTCGGAGGGAGTAGAATATTTCATTTAAGATTTAAAATAAAAAAAATCATTATTTTATTTTTACTATTTATCGACTGTGTACTTTAGATATTGGAAAATATTTTTTAAATCGCAAAACTAATCAAAATACTTGAGTAATGTCCTGAAATGTATTAAATAATGTGTAATTAATGAAAATATTTTTGATATTTTTTATATATCCTGTTTATGTCATCTCACGTTTCGAGATACCCAATTCTCTCTTTAACATAGCTTAAAACACATAAATATTTATCAAAAATTGTATAATAATGAACTTTTTTAATGGTTACCACACCGCGATACATTCTCTTTGTATAAAAAAACCATTTTACTATATATTAGACTTTGTATGAACAATCGGTATATATTCCGTTTTTATATACTCCCTCCGATTTTTTATTATCTTCCTTATTTCCTTATTAGGCTGAAACACTCTTTCTTCCCTATTTCCATTTTGGGCCATCAACATGTGGTCTAGAATCACTCTTACATTTCTCTCTCTTCCTTCTTTTATTTTGAACCACACATTCCCACACTCTTATTTTCTTCCCCAAAACCAAAAGAGAAGATAATAAAAAATCGGAGGGAGTAGTTACTAAATTTATATCGATGTTAAGAATATGATCTTCGAATATTGGGGTGGTCCGAGAGGGGAGTGTATGCTCCGCGATTCACAAAGAATGGTTGGAAGCTACTGTGACCGAGGAGGAGGTTAAGCGAGCCCTTTTTAGCATTCCTCGAGATAAAGCTCCGGGGCCGGATGGCTTCTCGAGTCAATTTTTTATTGATTCGTGGGATATTGTTGGTGAGGATGTGGTGAAGGCGGTTCAAGACTTCTTTGTCTCAGGTAAATTGCTGAAACAGATTAATTGTGCTAATATCACTCTTATCCCGAAGGTGAATAGGCCGCAGAATGTGAAAGACTTCAGACCGATTGCTTGCTGTAATGTCTTATATAAATGTATTGCTAAAATTATTTGTATGAGACTTGCTCGAGTGTTGCCTGATTTAATTTCTCCGACTCAAGGAGGTTTTATTGAGGGTAGGAGTATTGTGGAAAATGTGCTCATCTGTCAGGACTTGGTCAGATTGTATAAGAGGAGGCATATTTCACCTCGTTGCCTGTTCAAAGTCGATATACATAAGGCGTACGATAGTGTGGAATGGTGTTTTGTGGATCAAATGCTGCGTGCGTTGGATTTCCCTAACCATTTCCGCGGGCTGATTATGGAATGTGTTAAGACGGTCTCATATTCGCTGTGTGTGAACGGAGATAATTTTGGGTTTTTCCAAGGAAAAAGGGGATTGAGACAGGGAGACCCAATGTCTCCACTGTTATTCACTATTTGCATGGAGTATTTCTCCCGAATTTTGGTCCATGGTAAGATGGATAAGAATTTCAAATATCATCCGAAGTGTGGTCCGATGAAGCTTTACTCATTTGCTATTTGCTGATGACTTACTCCTTTTTTGTAAAGAGGACAAGGAATCGATGGAATTCTTATGGAGGGCTTTTGCCACCTTCAGCCGTGCGTCAGGATTATGTATTAGTGTGGGAAAATCCAATGCTTATTTTGCAGGTGTTGATGAGGATAGGAAGGATGCTATTTTGCAATTTTCTGGCTGTGTGGAAGGTACGATGCCTTTTAGATATCTTGGGTTGCCCATCCAAAGTACTCGATTAGGTAAGAATGATTGTGAAAAATTGCTAGCGCGAATTATCTCGAGGATATCTAGTATTGGAGCCCGTAAATTATCTTATGCTGGAAGGCTGACCTTGGTTCAGGCTGTTTTATCTCAGCTGCATAATTATTGGGCTATGATTTTTATTATTCCAAAGTATGTCATGGCACGAATTAGTTCGATTTGTCGCAATTTTCTTTGGGACGGTGGTGTGGAAGGAACGAATCGAGCTTTGGTTAGTTGGGAGAAAATTTGCTATCCTAAGGAGGAAGGAGGGCTTGGTCTGAGAGATTTATCTGTTTGGAATGAGGCAGCTGTAGCTAAACTTGCCGCTTTGGTCTTTGACCAGCCTGATCGTTTATGGGTACGATGGGTTAATAGCATTTACTTGAAAGGGGTCGCTTGGAGTGATTATCAGCCTAATACTGATGTCACTTGGGCGTGGAGGAAGATTTGTCAGGCAAAGGAGAAGATTAAGCATTTGTATGATAATGGTGTTTGGCATGGGTCGTTGACATGCTATTCGATTTCCAAAGGGTATGCGGAATTAAGGTGTCATAAGCCGAAACTTCCGTGGGCTCGGTTGGTGTGGAGTGATTGGAGCATTCCCAAACACAGTGTTTAGGGGAGCTCTAAACACGCGGACAAAATTACGGAGGTTTGGAGCGGCAGAATCAGACCTTTGTTATTTCTGTGAGTTGCAGGAGGAGAATCTAGAACACCTGTTCTTTGGGTGTCACTGGAGCTCTCGTGTTTTGGATTTGTTAGGGGAATGGGTAAAGAGGAGAATTCCGTGTAGTGGAGGAATGGCATGGGCAATCCGTATGAGAGGATCTAAGTTGCAATGTAATGTATTGCGGTTAATGATCAACGCCTCAATCTACCATATCTGGAGAGAGAGGAATGTGTGCAGAATTGACGGGCTAGTACAACAACCGCAGTATGTAGTCAAGATGATTAAGATGGATGTGAGGAACAGAATAATGTGTAAGATTAGATATCCGATTCTTGCGAAAGATGCTAGATGGTTACATAATTTGATGTAGCCTACACTTGTATATTGATTTATCCCATATATATATACTTACCTTTTACAAAAAAAAAAACAATCATAATTATTTTATATTTCACGTAAAATTTTGTATGGGATAGTACAATCTCCTATTAACAAAAAATAGTGCAACTATTTGGTTAAAAACGGAATATACATTATGTTTATACTTTTAAAAAAAATTGATCATACATTCCTTATTAAATATTGCATGTCATATGTAAAACATGTGATTTTCCTAATCAATGTAATCAATCAAATTTTCTTACTTACATATTTTTTGTGGTGTATAGTTTTATGTGTGATTTAGTGATATTTTAATCAGTAAGATGTTTGTAGTTGGAAAGAAGAAGGGTGAGTGGGTGACACACATAAGGTTAAGAGTTCGATTTGCACATTGCGCATTTGATCTATTTTTTAATTTTTGTTAGTGGATATCTGTAGGCGGAAAAAATGTTAGTAAGAGTTAATCTCTTAGTGGCAAGAGGATTTATGGCACGGTCATATATTTCAGAGAATAAATATTTATATATTCTAATCAATAAACCAATCATAGAAATCTACTAATCAACGTATAATTGTATAAAAATTTGCATATTCTAATCAATCAACCAATCAATTATATTCTAATCAATCAATCAATCAATTATATTTTCTACAAATATCACTCTCTTAACCACTACACCACTATAGTTCTAGTTGTTATAGTTGTATGAATAATATACATATGAGGCCCTTCACAGGTTTGGGCCCATGTTCAATGAACCGAACTGTACCCCTTTGGGCCGGCCCTGATATTCTATGTAAAATATTATACGGGATAGTGCAATCTCCTATTAACAAAAATAATGCAACTATTTTGTTAAAACGGAATACAATATGTTTATACTTTTTAAAAAAAAAATTGATCATACATTCCATATTAAATATTGTATGTGATATATTCCATTTAAAACATGTGATTTTCGTAATCAATGTAATCAATCAGATTTCCTTAATTACATAATTTCTGTGGTGTATAGCTTTATATGTGATGTAGTGATATTTAAATCGGTGAGACGTTAGAGTGTAGTTGGAGAGGAGAAGGGTCACACACCTGAGGTCAAGTGTTCGATTCGCACCTAGTTTATTTGGTCTATTTTTGATGGGCTACGCTTTTTCAAAAAAAAAAAAATCTCAATCATTTGGCCGACACATTTTACATCAATCGTCTACGAAGTGCTCCCTCTATTTTTTTTTATTTTTACTCCATTTAATGATTATACGTGAGAAGGATTATATTAAGAGTAAAAAAAATGGAGGGAGTAATGTTTTTACCCAAAATCAAACCAAGAGAAAATTGACCAAAGTATACATCATTCAATCAAAAATCATCTACTCCTATTTTAAAAAATTGGAGAAATCTTTGAATTGATTGAAGAAGACATGTGCGAATAATTGTATTAGGGTGAGTATTTAATTGCCAAAAAAAGTGGGTTGAGGAAGAAGTTGGTTTTGTAAGGATAAACTCAAGTGTGAAAGAAGGATGGAGGAATACAAATCCCTAAAAATCGAGCAGTTGGAAACCAATTCGTCTTCATCTTCATCTTCGTCGTCGGCATCAGGGGTCTACCGGCTTATCCTGAACCGCCCATCACAACGCAACGCTTTATGCCAAGAATTCTTCGACGAATTCCCCAGAGCTCTGACTTGGCTGGACCACAACCCTGACGTCTCCGTCGTCATCCTCACCGCCGCCGGCCAACACTTCTGCGCCGGCATCGACCTCAACACCCTCTCCTCCATCCAGTCCCAGTCCCAATCCACCGATCGCGGTCGCGGAGGTGAGCGCCTCCGCAGACGCATCCTCCATCTTCAGGACGCCGTCACCGCCTTGGAGCGATGCCGGAAGCCGGTGATCGCCGGCATCCACGGCGCCTGCGTGGGCGGGGGGATCGATCTCATCACCGCCTGTGACATCAGGTACTCCACTGCTGACGCCTTTTTCTCCGTCAAGGAGGTTGATCTCGCCATCACTGCTGACCTCGGTACTCTCCAGAGGCTGCCTTCCATCGTCGGCTTTGGAAACGCCATGGAATTGGCCTTGACCGCCAGGCGATTCCCCGCTTCTGAGGCCAAGGATTTGGGCTTAGTTTCTCGGGTCTTCCCTACCAAACTCGAATTGGATCAACATTTGGCTCGTGTCGCCCTTGGTATCTTCTCTCATTTCACTTCATGCTGCTGCCTATGTTACCATTGTTATATTTAGAATTAATCTTAGTTATTATTTGTTGTTGGGCAGAGATGGCAGCTAAATCTCCCTTGGCCGTGACAGGGACAAAGGCAGTGTTATTGAAAACCAGGGACATGAGTTTGGAACAAGGATTGGACTATGTTGCTACTTGGAACTCTGCCATGCTCCTATCTCACGATCTTGACGAAGCCGTTTCAGCCTTCCTCCATAAACGAAAACCTACTTTCTCAAAGCTTTGATCAAATTACATTCACCAGGCTCTACTTCCTGGCTCTCTACTTGAATAAACTGTATCAAGACTATCAACAGCCTAATGTACTGTTATGTTGATCCCTTCTTTGTAAACTTGTTACCTTGTGGTGCTGTTAAGTCGAACAAAATATAAGCAAGGGCTGCTGCATTTGTTTTTGCCGTTGTTTATCTCCCTTAGAAGTTATAGCAGATGTCATATAAGTATGGCGATAAAGTTACTGATAGTACGGAATGCTATTCATGAGCTGAAGAGTGAAGACATCTCCATGCAAAATTGTACAATAGAATAACTGAAAGCCGCCACCAACGACTGAACTCTTTCAGTCGACTTGGTCAACAGACTAGAGTGAAGCGGAAGAAAACACAATGAATAATTGAATACACAAGACTAACTTCGATAAAAGATAAAGCGAGTGAAGCAAAAGAAATTTCAATGAAATGGAATGGAACTACCACAAATTTATAATTTGACTAACGAGTGGATAGGACCTTGTACTGCTAGGAAATTGGTTCATAACGTGCTGATACTGCAGATTCACCGTCTCCTAATTTAGTAACTCCGTAGTAAGTACACCACCCCTCCTCAAAATGCCCTACATAATCGTGCGATTGTGATTTGTTGTAACAAGGGCTCCCTCTACAAATTGGAACAGGTAGAGGAAGGAGTTGTCTCTTGAAAAACGATACTTCATCTTCAACTAATTCCTACAAGTATCTTCCAGGTTTATGTTGCGGTCTGCATAACTCATCTATTTATGAGGGAGTTAGGCCCTACTTGTATCAACAGTTGAAGACATCACTGTCCAACACCTTTTCTAACTATACAATCATGCATCAGCAATCCACTTCAATAATTCCTACTCTCAATTCTCATCAATCAAACTTATCTTCTACTAGAGTGTCAATCACCATGAAAATGAGATCTCAAGAAACAATACAACGATTAAGGTACAAGATCAATTCTTATTCCTGTGCGCAACTCAACCTTAAAGAGTTATTCGTATATTACTACCAGAAATCATACAAAGTAACCAAAACTTTTATGGTCTTTGTTAGTATGGCCCCAAAACTAGTACTCTGCATCAGCAAACACGGAAATCATTACTGCTGCTGCTACTACGATTAGATCATTAAACGCAAAAGGGAAGGGCATGCAAACTGTTATTTTCAGTCAGCGGAGCACACACCCTCCATGGAAACATTTGAGACAAGGCAATTGTTTTGAATAGAAATCGAATTGGAAACATGTATCCTTTCCCACTGGTATCGGCTAATGAAGGGTGCATGCGTATATATTAGGCAATTCATGAGTTGGTTAAAAATCAGATGAACAAAAGTCGCGCCATGAGGTTAGGAAGATGCTTACTCTACACTCTACAGTCATAATACAATTACATAAGGTGGCCTCAAAATGTCATTTCCCCTCCCCATTGATACCGCATCTCATCTTTATACCTTGCTACGGACATATTTTCTAGTATCTACGACATAACCTGAAGAACAACTCTAAACTAAACACATGCTTATCCTACCCATTGATCTGCCACTCAATCCCTAAGCGCCGCCCAAGCACAACTAATCATAGCAATAGTTCGATGACACCTAATGTGGATGTTAGGTGTAGCCATCTAAGACTGAAGGACGAAACACGAAAATAACTTCATCAGCTTGAATGATCCACACACAATATGTTCAGAGTCGAGACGACAGCAAATGCGTATGTATAAACATTAAAAGGCTTACATCTCATCATCTATTGTGTGGACTGGTTGAAGCACAAGCACACTTCTAAGTTGTACTCAACATTCACTCCTTGGTTGACAATATAAAAACAACATCTGCCTAAATTGTTAATAAAAGATCCAAGGCTGAGCGACATAAGTTGTAAGTAACTGTGTTTCAAGCTAAACCCCAACGGGAGAAAGGCGAAGGCGAAGGCGAAGAAGAAGAAATTCGAAAAAAGTAAGTAACCGTGAGGTGAGGCAGCTTGAAGGTAGGTCTCCAGTCTGTTCAAGAATGTTGGGTGGAGTCTCCGGTGTTTGTTACGGTTGAATTGAGATCGTTTGAGTCGGAGGGTGGTGGCTGTGAACAGGCTTTAAGCACCGCTTCATTCTGCAATTCACCAATTTTGATTAGATCTCGTCTCTTTCTTTCTTCTTGTTTACGTTTAAATTGGAAGAAGAAGAAGAAGAAGAAGAAGAAGGGGTACCTGCCAAACACGACGAAGGCGTTTCTTGGCGTTTTGTTTACGAGTAGGAGTGAGCTTGACGCGCTTCCATAGGAGACCTCCTGAGTCGTGCTTTTTAACAATCTCCAACACTCTTGTTCCCCAGAATGCCCCCGACATCACTACCGCCACGATGATGATGATGATGATGATGATGATGATGATGATGACTGACGGATTGATGGATGCTTGCTGTTGTTCTAGTGTTCTACCTTTCCTTAACAATGGCGGCTTCGCTTGTCTAACCTCAGAAGTCAGAAAGAAACAAGGGTAGATGACTACTGGACTGGATTGGGCTATTTGTTGCTCCTCATTGGACCATTAATCAAAACCATACTTATATGATATAAGCCCACGTCTTATTAATTCTTTCCCAACTTCATTACTCCTCAGTCCTCACCTATTAGTGTGAATTGAATGAATTTCGACCCTAAATTAACGGGTCAGTTTGCGTTCAAGTCAAACAGGTCACCGGTCGGAAAAAAAAAACTGGGTTCATGATACAAAAAGAGGTTGGTTTTGTGAGACGGCTCGAGTTTTGACAAGTCTACTCACTTTTATTCACTGAATGCCCATATCCGTCAAAAGTAAGATTAAAACATTCTAATTTGAATTTCAAAAAACATTCTAATTTGTTTTTTACCGGTTAGAAGTTCATGACAAACAAATAGGGAGCAAGAATTTGAGATCCTATTCCTTTGTAGCTCTACTTTGCATCAAATTTGTTGTCCTTTATCTACTGTCTTTTCCTTCATCTTGTAGATTTTGGTCTTTCCATTCACATTTAACCAGTTACAAGTTTTTAACAAAAGCCGAGATGGTCTTCTGTTCATCAAATCATTGAACCTAAACTAGGTACGGTACTCCCCAAGTCCCTATCATTAAGTAAATCATCCAAATTTTGAAAATGGTTTGCATAAATAGGCCTTTCTACATGCACATTGTGCACAGCCTTAATTCACGATACAGGAGCAAGCTAGCAAAGAATGATACTACCCTTCATCAAACTTCCGGCTTCTGTGCTTTGTTTGAGTCAATTTCAGATACTGAAAGGGGTTTCAAAACAGGCAGTTACAGTTCGCACTGCAATATACATTAACAGCAGCTTAACTTCACAGACCAGACAGATAGCGAAACATTTAATGTCTGTCTGACCCTGCTTTGATTTCAATTGCAGATCACCAACACCTGCCACTTTGTTCAGCATTACAATGGTACTACTACTCGCTAGTACATAGCACTCCTACAGTCCTATATAGATGGTCAGTCTACTACTACTCCTCCGTAACTCTTAATTAAACCCGGTTGTTAATGATTAATTGCACTCTCTCCCAGAATTGTATCGCACAAACCCTATCAGCTCCGGGCCTTCAAGCCTGGGATTGTTTACAAAGCTGAAAATCATTGGAAATAAAACGATGAGTTGAAGCATGATAAGATCAGATAAACAAGTGAGCGAGAGCAAGCTAGTTCAAATTGACATAGTCATCACTCATTACCTCTCTTCAGTAAACTTGTAGAGGGATCCAGACGTAGGGATTGTTCCACATAGGTCATTGTTGGACACATTCCTGCGGAGTCAAACAGACAGACAGACGAAATGGATGATTACGAGAACATGCGGTTTTATGAGTTAAAAGAGAGAAGAAAAAGGAGCATACA
Organism: Agrostemma githago; assembly: GCA_958450325.1. Lineage (NCBI taxonomy): Eukaryota > Viridiplantae > Streptophyta > Magnoliopsida > Caryophyllales > Caryophyllaceae > Agrostemma > Agrostemma githago. The sequence goes on along the minus strand of OY288257.1, from coordinate 9,151,262 downwards.
GGATCTTAAGGTTTTGAAGCTTAGAAAGCTCTCTGGGTATTGTTCCAGTCAGCCTGTTGTCATTGAGGCGTCTGCATATACATATAAGAAGCATTATCATAGCATTGATGAATAGTAGAAGCAAAGATAAGGTTGGGGGTAGAAGTGTTAAAGACAAAAGAGAGGAATGCTGACAAGAACTTGAGATTGGAGAGGTTGGAGAGGGACGAAGGAATTGTGCCAGTGAGATTGTTGCGGAATAGATCTAAGCTCAAAAGGCTCTTTAGCCCACCCAACTCCTCCGGTATTCGCCCCACAAAATTGTTGCCGTACAATTCTCTGTGGAACATGTATATATAAAATGTGTTATTAACTCTCTAGGTTTAATTAACAGTTAGTATTTGAATCAAAGGCAAACAATTGAATGGAACGGAGGGGTACTAGAAAGCAGCAGCAGCAGCATCTCAGTAATTAATTAATTTGCAGAGAAATGAATTGAATGTTGAAGGTGCTTACAAATATTGAAGGTGCTCTAAATTGGCAAGCTGAGGTGCTAAATGACCGGAGAGCTTTGCATTGCCTAGATCCCTATCATTTCACATAGGAGTATTATACTTAGTATTGTTAATTTCGCAAGAAAGGAAAGGGGGAGGAGGAGAGACGGGGGGGGGGGGGGGGGGGGGGCATACACATACAAGCGGGTGACACGGTCGAGACGGTCACAGGTGACATGGAACCAGGTGCAGGGGTTGACTAGAGTGGGATCCCAACTCTGCAACATATTTCCAGGGTCTCTCACGCTTCTTCTCACCGCATACAGTGCATCTCCTGCCAATTCCCAACAACAACAACAGCATTGGATTTCAAGTAAGTAGAACAACAGTAGAAGAAATAGTAGAAACGTACTGACCTTCCAAATTGGCAGAAGAGAAAGAAAGGGAGGAGAGTAGAGCAAGGAGAGTGGTGAAGAGGCCAAACACGCTACAGATCGTCGCCATTTCTCTCAATTGAAGAAACAAACAATTACAAGTATAAACACGCTACACGCTATGTGTGTGTGTTTAATTATGTGTGTTCAGAGAAGACGGGGAGAGAGAGAAAGAGAAAGAGAGACACATAATAATAGAGCAGAGAAAAAGTAGAGAGAATGTATCTTGAATGTGTCTGGTCTGCTCGCTAGTCTACCACAGGACCACTAGTCCACTACCTCCGCTGCTACACTTTCTGCACTTCTTTCCCTATTCTTTTCCCACTAATTACTCTCACGCTCTCTGTGTCACCAAATACTTCCTCCCCCTCTCTCAAACCTACGGTAAAAATATACTCCCTCCGTTTCTATGATTTCTTTCACCTTAAAAGTGACACATTTTTTTAAGAAAAACAATAAAATAAATAAAAGTATGGAGGGAGTAAAGTAGGTGGGCCACCTAGCTAAGAGAGAAGTGTGATAGAAAAAAGAAAAGTGGAAGAAATCAAAGAAATGGTTGAAAAAGGAAATATGGAAGATATCAAAGAAATCGATGGAGTATTTTAATTAAATATTACGTAGTAGGTTTCCAAAGGATGGGAGGGACATCATAGGCGAATGGGTCAAGTATTGACTCACTCTAATAGAAAAACACAAAACAATCGGATTTTTTAGGAAAAATGTTTTATCATTATCGAATTAAATGGGTAAATAACAATACGATGGATTATTTGTCGCCACGATACTTTTGTCCACAACTCCACATCAATTTATACACTCTATTAATAAACATAACTAGTTTTGTTGTCCGCGATATTTGCGGAGTTGTTTAAATATTATGTTGTATTTCCTCTTTAACAAAAAAGTCATTTTATCATCACTCATTAAAACTATAAAAAATATAAAAGTTAAATAAATAAATTAAACGGAGTAATTATTAAGGTATATAATAATAATAGTCGAATATGACATGGGTAGGGTGGATGACTGGTGCATGGACTATTGGTACGATTATCGATAGTTTTTTTTAACATAATATAAAATTACTGAGGTGGTCATCTAGGTTAGCGTGTTAGAGATAACTAACAGAAGGAACATTTAAATTTATTTTAGCAAAAAAATGATAATAAAACACAAATTCCATTAAAACAAATTGTCTAAAAAGACATTAGAGACAACATTTTATTTAATCTTTTAAAAGTTGTGTACACCTCCATGCAAATGAATATTGATCATCATAGTTGATAAGGTGTGAGCTATCTAAAACTCACAAATTGTATACATATAGTATATAGTTGTTTACTTCTATTTTGAAAGTTTAATTTACATAGATTACGTATTTCAAAATAAATCACCTTAAAGTTCAAAGCATACGAAGATCAATGATTATGTACATATTATTATTCCGACCTTATAAAACTCAACTTGCTTAGTACTTATCATTTTCATTAAAGATCAATAACAAATCATCGTCCAACGCAAAACAAAATGAATTATTTTTTTAATACTCAATCCAAATGTAGTCACAAAATGATTTGTGGTCGGCTAACACGAATCATTATTTATTGTAACCGTCAAATTTGTCTTAAATAAAGCAGGCACCAAAGATATTAAAATGGAAAAAATGGGGACATATAAATATCCGAGTTGTTGTGAGTCCTATAAAGCTCATACCCACCCGAATTTATGAGGGGAAGATGAAAAAAAAAATTGTGACTAAATTTTAACAAAGTAAATTAAATCATTTGGATTTTTAACAAAGTGAATTGATTAAAGTAACATTAAGAATGCATGAATTTATTTCCTAGTTTATAAGAGAAGCAAATAGTGATTGTGGAATTGTTAGCTTGTGCCATGTGGCACTCAAAAGAGGCTCATCTTGACTTTTAATATTATTATATAGATACTTCCTCTAACTTTCAATGATCTTTCTATTATATACTCCCTCCGATTTTTATCTATCTTCCCTCTTTCTTTATTGGGCTTGTGGACATGACATAGGTCCACCCCGACGCGGCCACGCGCGGGTTTGGGTAGGCGAATGAATCTCCATATGAGAAGGATCGAATTGAAATTTAGGTCTATGTGGAGTCGCCACCGAATTTTATGGTTATTCGGAACCGTTCGAGCCCACTCTATGTCGTAGTGGGCCGTATACAAAATACGGCCCATTTCCGATGTCAGAGTTTATTGGGCTCGTCCCTTTGCATTGCGATATAGATGCCGACTTGAGCGGTTAATCGTATATTGAATGACTCTCGTGCGCCAACGGTTTCGGGCATCCGGAAACCGAGGTTCTGAGTAAGGGGTGAGGGTACGTGTTGGGAAGCCCACAAAGGACACCCAACCCCGCCCGCACTTTAGCGGCCTCTACTAAGAACTCGAATGACTTTCTAATACACGTGCTAGTAAAACGGGAAAATGATATGCAAAGATTTGCTTTCCCTAATCATGCGAATGGAATTGAAAAGTGGGTTTCTATGTCAATTTAATGCAACTAAAATTAACGTCGAAGTTGTATTTTAGCATGCGGGCTCATTTCGTACAATAAACGAATAATAATTAAATTGACAAAAGAAACAAAAAAACGCGTTAGTAAACGATGTAAAGAAACGAATAATAACGGTTTGCAACTATTGAATTGAATTGAAAAGATGCAAATATGAGGATGCACGATTTGAAAAGATAGTATACATGTGATTAATTATACGCATGTTGACCTAAGTCGTAAAATACTATCGAGTTTGAAAAATAGAATAATGTACGACTTGCGTTTTAGTCGTTATGAGGCTACTCGATCGAGTGGTCGATGGACTCGATCGAGTGGAACCAAAAAAAATGATTCTGTTTTGCGTCAAAGACCGTACTCGGTCGAGTTATTGACTAACTCGGTCGAGTACATGGCCACTCGACCGAGTCACTGTGAGACTCGATCGAGTGGGTGTCATAATTAGCTTTCTGACTCGATTTTAGGGTGTCACTCGATCGAGTGACTAAGGCACTCGGTCGAGTGGCACCTGTGCGAACTTTGTTCGTTTGCAATTTAATTATTGATTTTGAAATTGCTTTTGATTTATGATAATTCGACGGTTTTACCGAATCGGACATAAATATTGCATAATTTATGTTCGACTTGGTTTTTTTATAAATCGCGAATTTTGTTGAACCGAATATAAATATTGTTGAATTTATACCCGATTCTAAATTTGGAGTACTCGCTGTATCCCATATTCGATTATTTGAATCGATATGGAATATTAGAGTGAAATAGAAAAAATAAATAAATTGATTTTAGTCGTTTTAAATTAATTATCGTGATATGAGTAAATCACGTTAATTAATTCATATGACTTGATTGTTAGATTCGATATCCAATTACGGAATTGGTATCGAATCCAAAATCGATGCTTTACTTGAATAAATAAATAAAAAAAACTTGATTCCCTCGACTTCTCCGACATCGAAATAAATCCCTAGGGATTGTGATGTCGGATCCGTGTCAACGGGTTTCGACCCTTGTTAAAATTGATGTTTAAAGAAATTGATGGATGCAAAATTGATGATGATAACGACGAGAAATAATGACAAATTCTTGTTTAAGTTGACTCATCTCAATAATCAAATAATCGGGGTACCGGGATAAGCGACCGTCAACGTTGTGTGCAGTACACTTGTATGTTCGTGTTTTCTTATCCCGATATCCCTCTTATTCGACACAAATCGATAAGTATTTTAATGTTTTGATGCTAACAATATTATCGATGTTATGATGCAATAATGATAACGAGGTAAATAATAAAGATCGTAATAGTAATAATAATAATAATAATAACAATAAACGTAATAATAATAATAATAATAATAATAAACGTAATAATAATAATAATAATAATAATAATAATAATAATACCGTAATAATAATAATAATAATAATAATAATAATAATAATAATAATAATAATAATAATAATATAAACAAAAAAAAGACGAAGAAAAGAGAAGAGAAAGAAGAAGGAGGTTTCACCCTCAACCTACATGTTTCTGTCTCGGACTAAGGCTCGTAAACGTGGCTATGGCACGGGAGTCTTCGAGGTGTATGGAGGTTAAGTTGTGGTGGCTTGGGTTGGATTCCTAAAACTAGGTTTTAGGGTTTGCTGTTCTTGTAGATGTGTAGGATTAGGGTTGTGTAACTTGCTAGGGTTGTAAAAAGATGATGTCCTAGAGTGTACTAGGGTTTTTTAGGGTTGTGAGAAGTTGTGTAATTGTGTTGCATGGGGTTGCTTATATAGGCAAAGCTATGGCACCTTGGTGTCTAGGGTTTTGTGCCTTGACGGACTTGATTTGATGGCCCGTTTGGAGGCGGACCGTGGGTGAGCTACTCGGAAACAGCTTTGATCGGGTTTTAATCCGGTCGCTAAAAGTCGGTTTTATTCCCGGTGTCGGTTTCGACCCAAATTAGTCTTGTTTGACTCGGAATGATCCACTGGGCCTGGATTTGAGGTCTGTTTGGTGAGGTTTGTACTCCGTAAGTGTGTTAGCCAACGATTAATGGATTTGAGCCCGTATCCGAGCGCGTAGAAACACGTTAGCGTCCGATCATCATCGGGTGATTTTTGGAAACTGCCATAGACACCTGGCGGTCAAAATGCGGGTGTCTACAGAGCCCCCACTCTGACTGAGGCTTGGACAAGGCGAAAGTCAGAGTAGCTACCAAGCCTGTTAAGACCTGGTAGACTTCCGGTCGGGTCGTTTATAGTCCATTAGACTCGCGTGAAGGGCTCGCCAGCCATAAGACAGAGATCATACCTGCGCTGGATGCTTGTGCTCCGTGGGGAATTCGGGCTTGTCGCGTAAGCCCTGGGTGTGCCTGTGTGTTGGCTCATCCCATGCTATCCCGGAAAATGTTGCTGGGAGATTTGATGACTTGCATGTCCCTGTTTGAGTCGTACCTGTATGAGTCACATAGAATGCATGCAACACGTAGGTGGTAAAATGACTCGTGCTGGGGAAAATGATTTTGAATTTTTTTTTTTTTTGAAAACTCGAATTTTGAATTTGAAGTCCTGAAAGCAATCGCGAGCTAGGTTTTCAAAATGGAAAGGGATAGAAAAGAAATTCGCAGTATAAATAGACTGAAATCTGACCTTGTCGAAAAAGATCTTTTTTCAAATGGTTAAATTTTGCAAATTTCAAAGTGGAATCATAAGAGAGGGACCTACCGTGGCTACCGACAGACTCGACTCTGGATACGACAGGACGAGTTGACTGACACGGACTGGACTCTCTAAAGGTTGGACCGTGATTCGGTAGGGGCGTGGGCCACCTAGCAAGACTCTTAAGTTGCGTCATCCCGTAGCCTAGGCGAGTGGCAACACGGTCGTACATCGAAATGGGATAGATATGCTATAGGGGGACCGCAGTAGTCCGTAATGAGACTGTTTTAGTCTGGTGCCCTTCTGGATTTCCTATTTTAGGATACATTTCCAAAGTGGGTATTGCCTCGAGTCCTGACAGATTTTTGTCTTCGACTGAGCCGAGTACTAGGACACACTACAGAAAGGAGGCTAGATTTTTTGTTGCATTCATCTGGATTTTGTGAGTGGATGGAGGTCTTCTGTCTAAGAGAAGCCCCCGGGACAACAAAGCTAGCTATTGTGAACACGATGGTGTCGTGACCGGAATAATGACGCTTTTTGAATGTGTGTCAATGTGGATGGTTGTGCCTCTGTTGAAAGGCTGCCTACGTATTCACGTGTCGTGAAATCAAACCAAGCCGTAGTTCAGTGGATTGAAAGATATATATGGTGCCTAGTCTAATAGGACTTTGTGTGTAACTAGCCATAATGACAGTGTAGGCTAGGTGCATTCCCAGTGATGTCTTGATCAAAGGGCTTGAACAGTTAGGATATTAATCATGTGACTGTGAGCGTTCTCCGGGGTAGCCCCCAGAGGTGGTGTGAACTATTTGGGCATGTTCTATGCCGACTGCAAGTTGAGTTCCCGTATTTGGGGTTGGTAACTGGTCTGGATGTGAAAAATTGGGATGGGATTTTAACGAGTTTTGCTCTCGGGGATTTTAACGAGTTTTGCTCTCGGGGATTTTTACGAGTTTTGCTCTCGGGATTTGATATATTTGGGGATGTTGTGCTAGGAAGTAAATGGCCTTGACGACTCGAAATCTGGAGCTCGGTTCTGTGGAGCTAAGGCTTCGAGAGCCGGTTTGATAATGAAATAAATGGCCTTGATGACTCGAAATCTGGAGCTCGGTTCTGTGGAGCTAAGGCTTCGAGAGCCGGTTTGATAGAGGTAAATGGCCTTGATGACTCGAAATCTGGAGCTCGGTTCTGTGGAGCTAAGGCTTCGAGAGCCGGTTTGATAATGCGGGATCTGGTTTCCATGTCTGGCCCTAGTGGTTAGGGGTATCCTATGGGGCTTGAATCCTCAAAATTTCGGGCTGTCTCTAGCCTGGGTCTCGGGGAGGTCTTGAGGGTTGTAATGTGGGAAGGCTGAGTGTGGTGTTATCTGACCAGCTTGATTGTCACTCCCCTTTTGGATGGCATGGATAATTTTGAATTTGACCGTACCCCGGTCAAAGGATTTTCACTTGAGTATTTGATTATTTGATTTTTTGATCGACCTTACGGTCATGGGGTTTTGATAATTTTGACCGTACCCTGGTCGTGGGGCTTTCACTTGAATTGACCGTTGACCACGGTCATGGGTATTCTGAATTTTTTGATGATGGCCTGCTTTTTTTTGTTTTGGCCTTTTGTTTTTTTTTTGTTTTTTTTGTTTTTTTTTTTTGTCCAGTTTTCTTTTTTGATGATGGCCTTCTTTTAGCTTTGGCCCTTTCTTTTTTCTTCTGACTTTTGATTGATCTCTCAGCCCCGGTCATGGGTTTTTTGATTTTGGTTGACCTCTCAGCCCCGGTCATGGGTTTTTTTTTTTGATTTTGGTCAGACTAACACCAAAGGTAGGGATCGGTTGATCTTATCGGATGGGTGTTTGTTGTGGGAAATGGGCTTGCCTCCCGTCTTAGACCCAAACTAGAAGACTACCCAGATTTGTCATAGGATTCGATATGCTCCTGCTAATGGTAGTTATGTGGCTTTTCTATACCAGACATGGAATAGGTAAAAGGAAAACACGGGCTCGGTTTCCTGCAGTCATTATAGATGTGCCTATAATAGTCACGTGCGTGTGCTCACAGTGTATGATGGTGTTCATCATGTTCTCGGGAACACATAAGGAAAGTGTATATGAGAAAGAATATTGAAAGCTGATTTTATTGAAATTTGAAAAGGAGGACAGAATGCAAAATACTCTGACTCCGATTTGGAAAAGAGGATGTAGGGTATCCTAGACTCGGACTCAAACTTAGACTCGAATCAAATCCGGACTCGGATGCTCGGTTGGTTGTTTTTTTTGGTAAGGTCTTTGATTGGAGAGAACGACGGGTGCCACGACTCGCCTAAACTCGGCTTTGCGCAAGTACAAGAGTCAGACTAGACATGGCTCGGGGTGACAAGTCGACAAAGACTCTCGGACCGGGATACTTGAATGTTGACCTAGACGAGGTAACGACCGTAAATTAGACTCGAACTGCAGAAGGGTGAGTTCGAAAATGGGGCGACCATGTTTGACTCGGGATAAACCCTCCTAAAACAAATGTGTAGGGTACGATTCTCGGAGTGACTGTGATTAGTCATTCCGTCGGAGAATAGCCCCCAAGTGAGACTAAGGACTCAGATGGTGTGGCATCTAAGTGACTCGAAAGTGGAGTATGTGAGACACGTGTAAGACATGACCCTTAGAGCAACCGTGATTGATCGCTCTGCTAAGGGGTAGCCCCCGAGTGGGTTTGAATATTTTGTTAAGACTCGAGTGTTGGACAAGTGATCCTTAGACGTAAGGACCGTGAACCTTTTGTTATAGGGCTATGCCTTGTAAAAGGTTGACTCGGAAAAGACACCTAGACGGGTGACTTGTGAAAGGTGGGCCTCCCTTAGGATTCGGCTATGTGGGCCGAGTCCTGCTCGAAGGAAGGTCCACGTGAGACATCCCCAGACTTTTAGACTCGAGTGTGTAGACGGGCCTTCCTTTGTAGGAGTATGTCCTACGTAGGTGGGCCTTGCCTTAGTCTAATAAGGCAGACTGGGATAGGGAAGAAACTCGTGATGTAAGATCGACGGAGTTTCGACGCTAAAGACCTTGACAACTTAAGACTCGACCCGACACTGCTAAATACGGGAAGTCCTAGAAGTGGAAGGTTTTGAAAATTGATGATTTTTGAAAAAGGGACCGAGTGAACTCGGTGAATGGCCCAAATTTCCGAAAAAGAGGACGAAAAGTCATTGGGCCACGGATTTTGAAAGTTCGAGTTTTGATTTGGGCAGCATATCGGCTAGAAAATAGGCTATTTTGAGTAAAATCATAAGTCCTAAATTCGGTATGTGTCCCGGGTTTTGAAATCGAATAGTTTGAAAAGGATGCAATTTTGAAAAGTTGACGGTTTTTTGAAAACGACTCGGAAACCAAGTAGCACGTAGTCACACAAGCATTATAACGACGCCATGTATGCTCTATACTAAGTCTCGGTCGGTCTATAGGGGGTCTATACCAGTGTACATAGTCTAGACGTTGATCGGGACGGACTTCCTAAGTCGAGTTGATCTTAGAACATGCCGCGAAACCCACTCGAATCGACTATGGACACCTTTTGACATATCCATATTGGAGTACATCAACGGTATAGTGGGACGTCGGTCACGAGTACCGGCCCGGGAAAATATGGGTTATGCATGAACCGTAGAACTAACACGCGTATTGTATTTGTCAAACGATTTCTATTCGAGTCTCACCCTGAGGATGCCGATGGTAAGTCACGCATCAGTTAATCCCCAGCGGAGTCGCCAAATTGTGGACATGACATAGGTCCACCCCGACGCGGCCACGCGCGGGTTTGGGTAGGCGAATGAATCTCCATATGAGAAGGATCGAATTGAAATTTAGGTCTATGTGGAGTCGCCACCGAATTTTATGGTTATTCGGAACCGTTCGAGCCCACTCTATGTCGTAGTGGGCCGTATACAAAATACGGCCCATTTCCGATGTCAGAGTTTATTGGGCTCGTCCCTTTGCATTGCGATATAGATGCCGACTTGAGCGGTTAATCGTATATTGAATGACTCTCGTGCGCCAACGGTTTCGGGCATCCGGAAACCGAGGTTCTGAGTAAGGGGTGAGGGTACGTGTTGGGAAGCCCACAAAGGACACCCAACCCCGCCCGCACTTTAGCGGCCTCTACTAAGAACTCGAATGACTTTCTAATACGCGTGCTAGTAAAACGGGAAAATGATATGCAAAGATTTGCTTTCCCTAATCATGCGAATGGAATTGAAAAGTGGGTTTCTATGTCAATTTAATGCAACTAAAATTAACGTCGAAGTTGTATTTTAGCATGCGGGTTCATTTAGTACAATAAACGAATAATAATTAAATTGACAAAAGAAACAAAAAAACGCGTTAGTAAACGATGTAAAGAAACGAATAATAACGGTTTGCAACTATTGAATTGAATTGAAAAGATGCAAATATGAGGATGCACGATTTGAAAAGATAGTATACATGTGATTAATTATACGCATGTTGACCTAAGTCGTAAAATACTATCGAGTTTGAAAAATAGAATAATGTACGACTTGCGTTTTAGTCGTTATGAGGCTACTCGATCGAGTGGTCGATGGACTCGATCGAGTGGAACCAAAAAAAATGATTCTGTTTTGCGTCAAAGACCGTACTCGGTCGAGTTATTGACTAACTCGGTCGAGTACATGGCCACTCGACCGAGTCACTGTGAGACTCGATCGAGTGGGTGTCATAATTAGCTTTCTGACTCGATTTTAGGGTGTCACTCGATCGAGTGACTAAGGCACTCGGTCGAGTGGCACCTGTGCGAACTTTGTTCGTTTGCAATTTAATTATTGATTTTGAAATTGCTTTTGATTTATGATAATTCGACGGTTTTACCGAATCGGACATAAATATTGCATAATTTATGTTCGACTTGGTTTTTTTATAAATCGCGAATTTTGTTGAACCGAATATAAATATTGTTGAATTTATACCCGATTCTAAATTTGGAGTACTCGCTGTATCCCATATTCGATTATTTGAATCGATATGGAATATTAGAGTGAAATAGAAAAAATAAATAAATTGATTTTAGTCGTTTTAAATTAATTATCGTGATATGAGTAAATCACGTTAATTAATTCATATGACTTGATTGTTAGATTCGATATCCAATTACGGAATTGGTATCGAATCCAAAATCGATGCTTTACTTGAATAAATAAATAAAAAAAACTTGATTCCCTCGACTTCTCCGACATCGAAATAAATCCCTAGGGATTGTGATGTCGGATCCGTGTCAACGGGTTTCGACCCTTGTTAAAATTGATGTTTAAAGAAATTGATGGATGCAAAATTGATGATGATAACGACGAGAAATAATGACAAATTCTTGTTTAAGTTGACTCATCTCAATAATCAAATAATCGGGGTACCGGGATAAGCGACCGTCAACGTTGTGTGCAGTACACTTGTATGTTCGTGTTTTCTTATCCCGATATCCCTCTTATTCGACACAAATCGATAAGTATTTTAATGTTTTGATGCTAACAATATTATCGATGTTATGATGCAATAATGATAACGAGGTAAATAATAAAGATCGTAATAGTAATAATAATAATAATAATAACAATAAACGTAATAATAATAATAATAATAATAATAATAAACGTAATAATAATAATAATAATAATAATAATAATAATAATACCGTAATAATAATAATAATAATAATAATAATAATAATAATAATAATAATAATAATAATAATAATAATAATAATAATAATATAAACAAAAAAAAGACGAAGAAAAGAGAAGAGAAAGAAGAAGGAGGTTTCACCCTCAACCTACATGTTTCTGTCTCGGACTAAGGCTCGTAAACGTGGCTATGGCACGGGAGTCTTCGAGGTGTATGGAGGTTAAGTTGTGGTGGCTTGGGTTGGATTCCTAAAACTAGGTTTTAGGGTTTGCTGTTCTTGTAGATGTGTAGGATTAGGGTTGTGTAACTTGCTAGGGTTGTAAAAAGATGATGTCCTAGAGTGTACTAGGGTTTTTAGGGTTGTGAGAAGTTGTGTAATTGTGTTGCATGGGGTTGCTTATATAGGCAAAGCTAGGGCACCTTGGTGTCTAGGGTTTTGTGCCTTGACGGACTTGATTTGATGGCCCGTTTGGAGGCGGACCGTGGGTGAGCTACTCGGAAACAGCTTTGATCGGGTTTTAATCCGGTCGCTAAAAGTCGGTTTTATTCCCGGTGTCGGTGTCGACCCAAATTAGTCTTGTTTGACTCGGAATGATCCACTGGGCCTGGATTTGAGGTCTGTTTGGTGAGGTTTGTACTCCGTAAGTGTATTAGCCAACGATTAATGGATTTGAGCCCGTATCCGAGCGCGTAGAAACACGTTAGTGTCCGATCATCATCGGGTGATTTTTGGAAACTGCCATAGACACCTGGCGGTCAAAATGCGGGTGTCTACAGGGCTGAAACATCATTTCTTCCCTATTTATATTTTAGGTCATCAATATGTGGTCTAGAATCACCTTACATTTCTCTCTCTTCCTTCTTTTATTTTGAACCACACATTCCTACACCCTTATTTTCTTTCCCAAAACCAAAGGGAAAGATAGATAAAAATCGGAGGGAGTATTCATTTGAATGAAAATAAAATAATAAATTGGAAAGATCTTAAAAAATTAGAATAAATATCCTAATAAAAACCCATTTTTTTCGAGGCAAAAAGCTTAAAGTCTAAAGTCTTTTCCGTATACAAAAAGATTGAAAAGGATGGAGCATTCTCTTTCATCATCAACATTTTTCCCACTTCAATAAGGGACAAAAATATTGTGAATAAATTTTGTTCCTTTGTTTTTTCATAAACAGCTTTGAATCTTGTACTAATATCCTAAAGATTGGATTGGACAAATAAATTGGCTGATCGCGCCATGTGAACAGCTTTATATTACAGTCGGTTGAGACTTTACAGTAGTAAGTACAAAATGGTAACTACTCGTTTTGACTGACCATCCTTCTCGCCAACACAAGTTCTATCGACTCTATCTGGGGTCTGGGCTCCCTACTCCCTAGGCTAATCAACCTTCCGGAAGTAAAATTTCCACCAGAATTCTGGTTAAGCTCTGGATCTCACGCTGGCGGGAAGACAGTGATAGCAATGTAGCCCATTAACAAATGCAGTAGTAAACAATCTGGTTAATCGGAAAGAAGCAGCCGTATCATATATTGGACTCTTGATCGCTGGAATAACAAACAAATGGGCTACATTACAAGTCCTCATCTAGTTGGTCTACAAGCAATCAACAAAACCCTATGGTCTTCTTCTGCTCCCTTTTCTGGTTGGAAGCCTCAAGCATGCAAAAACTACAAAATTTCCCTAGTTTTTCATTTCACCGAGGACTAGGAAAAAAGAAAGGAATATATAGGTTGGGAGAAGTGAGCAAAAATGCCACATTTTGCAGAGAATTTGCAATAGTATGTATGTACAGGGGAAGTAATGATTTAGATATTGGGACTGAAGCATTCAATTAAGCAAGTGGAGCATCAGCGGACTTAACAAAGCGTCCTTTCACTCTCTTACGGGTATCTGCTCTAGCCTTTCTTGACTCGTAACGTATCTGTTTTTCATATCTTCGAGTTTTCTTCTTCTCTTTATAACGTTGCATAGCATTACCTCTGTTGTGGGCTAGCATCTCCATATCGGCTTTGGTTTTGACTGCAGTGTCGCCATCAAGGAATGCAGACGTTTCCATGAAATTAATGTCATGAGAGCAACCTGCTGGCGGAGGCTTACTATAAACTGAGCCCAAGGATGCCAAATTGTTGCTTTCTGCTGTTACTGCTGGATTTAACTTATTCTGCAAACGGGGAAAACAGATATGTGTGAACCACACCAACATGAAGCTAAAGCGTCGGATGTTTATTGTCATTTTTAACTAAGAAATTCAGAAGCGAGCCACAAATATGAAAGTGATCACTTCTGAATTTCTTGGCTAGAGGAGTTTTAGTAAGGGGTTCTGATGAGGAAGAGCATACGTACATTAAAAAATCTGAAATCCTGAGGAATGTTGGGGTATTTAAGGTCGTAGAGATCCCTCAAAGCATTCGGATCATAGGTAGTGAGTACAAATCCTGCACTACTACTACTACTTTCCTTGTCGTTTGGGTCCTCTAACCTCCCCCTCCTGCATTCATCTTCTCCCCTCATTTCACCAGAATTGAAATCCCATATCTGTACATACATACAAATCAAGTTTGTTAGTACTTTTTATAGTACAGAATGATCACTATTCAACACAAGAGATCACTTTTTACCAAATTATATACACTCCTCTGTCAACGTACGTGTACCCACTAGGCATAAGGAAATTATATATCAACTCATATTCAGCCTACTTAGACAACGTTATTGTGATTCTTGTTTTAATTATCGCATGCGTTAGAAAAACCTGATAAATACAGTATACAAGGAGTATAAGAAAATGAGGTCCACGCATGATTCAGCATTCCATATTAGGGGTGGATGTTACAAGAAGCTGCATTGTTAATTGTTGAAGTAGTACTCAGTAATACCGGGTAGTTAAAGAAAAAAAAAAGGAAAGAGTGAAACCTGTAGAGTTGGAGGAGGAGGATGATTCCTGTGGGTAGGATTAGAATTATTGAAGATGAGAGGTGGATTGGGATTGGGATTGGGATTCGGATTCGGATTGGGCGGTGGCAATAAGGCAAAATCGGAGGGTTGCTGCTGCTGCTGCTGCGGCGGCGGTTGTGAGAAGAGATTATTGTGATCCATAAGATCAAAGAAATCGGCAGCAGAGGCATTTGGAACCACTGAGTTATTGTCAATCTCCGAAGCAGCATTACTCTCAGCAGCAGCGGCGGGATCGTTTGTTTTGTGCAACTCCTGCAATTGATCAATCACTATTTTATGTATATGACAATGAAAAGAACAACAATTCATTCTTCTTCGATGAGTGGTCTGATCTCATGGTGCCCTCCCACCATCATCAGCATCAGCATCAGCATCAGCCTAATCATAATAATAATAATAATAATAATAATAATAATAACAACAACGTTAATAATGTTGGGCGACACCCTACTACTCAGTTTAGTACTATTCCCTCTTTTTTTTTTTTTTTTTTTTCTCAATTCCATCTCATTTCTTGTATTTTTTACAAAGTAATATGAAGACTGCGGTAAGTACAATAAAATGTAGAGATCAATAAGTGAAGACCGAAGACTGAAATCATTAATACATGATGTAGGACATAGACCATACCGTATAACTACGTATGGGAATCGACAAAGATCATTAATTGGGCGAGTAGGGGCGGGGCATCTTCTAAATCTGAAAAAGTGTACACCCAGAAACTAATTGTTTTTGCGCCCCTCTAACACTAATGACATACTACGTGACGCATCTCCTCCCAATTTCCATCATTCTTTATTCTACTACTCCATTATCTATGTCCAACTCCTCGACATTTTTTTTTTTTTTTTTAAAAAAAAAAATACCATCTCATTTCTATTACGTTTTCAAATCCGAGTATTTTTTAAAACTAAAATTCCAATTCCCCAGCAACGCCAGCATTATATACATCCTACAAGCTACGATAAACAAAGTACAGTTACACCAAGGGCAACAATAATTTAGTTTTGGGATGTCAATAAAATTTGTAGAGATACAATTTTTTAATTGTAAGATTGACTTTTGTCTATCAAAATGAGGGTAATCTAATTTTTAGTAAGTAATTGGGTAAACATTACGGAGTAATAGAAATAGATACAGAGTATAAAATTCATGAAACGAATCAAAATAAAGTCTTTTTTTGTTCAGTGTTTGTGGTCTCATGTGAAAAGGGATGGGAATACGGTAGCGCACCATGTTGCTAGATTGAGTCAGAGCTGTGGGACTGAAAATGTGTATCTCTCAAACTTTCAGGATGCGATTCTTACAATTGCGGAAATCGACTTAATATAAGGCACTTTTCCACCAAAAAAAAAAAAATGTTCCACATTTTCTTTTTAGGAAAATTCACTAAGATTCCACTTCCCTTTTTAGTCCTTCACTAAGATCTTTCACATTTCCTTTTTAGGCAACTTCACTAAGATGTTCCACCTTCTTTTTTAGTAAATGTTTTGTGGTTCTTATTGCTTGTGACCCCATTTTTTTTCTCTCTATCTTCATTTTCCTCCACATATATTCCTTTTCTTAATTTCTTCCCACGTGGAACATCATAAAGAAGGGGAGGGAGTATATATTTTGTGGTTCTTATTATTTGTGACCTTACTTTCTTTTCTTCCCATTCATTTTTCTCCACATATTTCCTCCTCCTTAAGAACTTCCCAAAATTTAACATGGAAGATCATAGAGAAGGGGAGGGAATACAACATACATACAATTCATAATCAAGTGATCCGACGAGTTTATAAGAGGCTCATTCTATAGTGGGCAAAGCAACCCATTCTAAATTTGCATATTAGTGAGTTGAATTTGAAGAGTGATGAAACACATGAATTATTTTGACTCACAGACAAGCGAGTTAATGAGTTTGGGATGGATTTGCAAACCGGATCTTTGTATTTTTTTTTGAAATATTTGTTCAAGCCCGTTAAAAATTTGGGCCGGACGAGATAGATTAATCGGACAATATGACCCATAATCGACTCAAATTTTAAAATGGTTTACTATTAATTACGGGGTACTCCATAACAAATCGTAATTATGTTGGGGTATCTCTTGATGGGCTTGTGTTTTTAATTTCATGATTGGTGGGCTGATTGTGATCTATAAAACGAAAATGAACACGAAGGCAAAAGAGTATCTTGACGACTGCGGGCCTGAAGATAGTGATTAGTAGGTGATAGGTGAAGCCCATACCCTAAACAACTAGGGTTTTATAAATCTTCCCCTTTTAAAGACAACCTATTCCTCCCAATCCATCACCAATTCATCATTCTTCTCTTCGTGTTTTAGTCACTGATAATTCTTTCAATTATTTCTCAAGCATAGTTTTTTTTTTCCGATTAAAATTTTTGTTTTGTGTTTTTGTGATTTCTGAATATTCAAGTATGTGGAGCAAATGATGAGTGATTTAACAACGATTAACTGAGTGAATCTCTTTGATGATTCAAAAATTCGAGCTTTTTAAAACTGATGCTCGCATAATTCTTTATGGATTTTTGTATATTTGTAGTTGTAGATTGAAACCGTTCACAAATAAGCCGATGCTCTGGATAAAGTAATGAAGGAAGCATGGTAATGTGGACGGAAATTGATTTATCATATAAAAGTTCAATATGTCTGCCCCCTTTGAATCTCGTGATTAGGGGGCCTGGTTGCGATCTACATTCTCTTTACTCTCTATTTCATCATTCATCATTCATCATTCATTCTGAGATTTGTTTGAAATCAGGTTCATAGATCAATCAATTCGATCCAATTTTATGGTACAATCTAGAGTACAATCTAAGAACGTTCAGTACCTTGTTATTTGTTTGTACATCAACCGATTAGTCAGGCACGAGAAGTAATTTAGTGGAAATTGGAGTGTGACATTTGTGTATCGGATGTTTTGGGTTAATAGAGTAGGTTGAGACCGTGCACAATAAGCCGATGCTTTGGATAATAGAATGAAGGAAGCATGGTAATGTGGACGGAAATTGATGTTTTATTTATAAAAGCAGGTCAATATGTCTGCTCCCTTTGAACCCACCTGATTAGGGGGCCTGGTTGCGATCTACATTGTCATATCTTTAAATCCTCTGTTTACTCGGTGAATGTGATGCGTACTGTATATTAATTTCATACTGAAGTCTGTACGACGCAGATTTTGATTAACTGCTGATTGTACGTCCATTAATTAAACAGTTGTAAGACATTTTTTTGTTCAGAATTCAACCTTTGGAATACCGAATGCCTGTTTCATTATGCTGAAAAGCAAATTAAACTTGAGACGGGAAGACCTGTCTAATAAATTCGGACAATTAGACTGTAACCCAGCCATGTTGGACATTTTGGATTAGCAAGTAACCCTGGACGTTTCTTCAGTATAAAATTTTATTTGTCTCGCTACTTGAACGAAATTGGTTTTAGTGAATAGGACAACGAATTGTATTTGTTTTTGGGGCAACTCATTTAATTAGTGCTACATTGTTGGCGGAACTCTTTGTTTTTTTATGGAGATTTTGTCTCTCATGTTGAAGAAAGGAAGAAAACATTAAGAAGACCACACCGGTGCCTCGGATTTTTTTTTAGTTAGGCAGTTTATTTGTTTCTTGATAAAATTTCGAACTCTTTGTAAAATCTTGTACATCATTCTTAGAAAATTGCAACTTCCTCCACGGGTTAAAATACTCCACTTATAGTTCTTCTAATTTGGATTACTAATTTCTTTTTTTTTTGTTAGAATATATTCTCACTAAGACTCTGTAATTAATTACTTAATTTTTTGGTAAATTAGTTAATTAATGATCATAATTGATTAATTTTAATTTGTTTGTAATTTATTTTTATTTATCCCCATATCTGTGAGTGATTTTGCTCAACCATTAAATAACTGTTTAAATTAGTCACTTGGATTCATTGGAAGAGCGTAATTTAGAGCAACTCAAAATTATGTTTGTTTTTGTCATGTAATTTTTTGACCAACTTAATATATGTAAAATTTTTATTAATAATGGATTTTTTTTACATAAAGTTCTTACTTAAATAAGTTAGAGAAAAATAAATAAAATAAATATAGATTTAGGTAGAACTTGTTCTTATTATCAAATTAAATATTTTAAATATAACATAAACTTTTATCTGAACAAACCTTACTTAATTGTGATTGCTCTTAGATGAATCTTCCATAGAAATTTAATTGAGTAGTTTAGACAAAATCTCCAATAGAATAGTTCTTGTTCTAGGGGTTGTTTCAAGAACTTAATTTTGTTAAGTTTGTCCATTATGACAAAAAGTTTGTTCAACAATTGACAAATTTGGGTTGAAAATAAGAACTCAGTTCGTCTTAAATTCAAGACAAAGTTGTCTAATTGTTATTTTATTTATTTATTTATTTATTTTTATTTAACTTTTTCATATAAGAAGTTTATTTAGAATTTTTCTATTGTTAGTAAAAGTTCTAAACATATGGACTTTGTCAAATTTTTACATGGCAATGACAAACTTTATATTGAGTTTGTCGATTGTGGTTGCTCTTACAATTTATTGGGAAATTGAAATTAACCTAAGTGAGTACAAATTAACTATGTAGTAATTTGACAATTGAAGACCATGACCAATTCAATTGAAATTAAATGTAGATGGAACGTAGAAGGCAGAAGGAGTGAGAATATTGCTGTCCGTTGTAACAAACGTACGTGAGACTTTTTCTACGTAGTAATATATGTATATCCCTCGTCCATGCCTTCATCAATTGATCCAGAATCTGTTTGGATGCCATATACGAGTAATTAATAATCAATCATTTGTCAACTATGTATTTACATTGTATTTTCATACAACCTATTTATTTAATAGAAATACATGCTTTTCAAATCAACCAACAGATCTCAGGTATCACTTTCCTCCTTATTTTTCTCCAACTTGGGGGTTCTATATTTTATTTCATTTGTCAATCCGTTTCTAAACTTGCATGCAACCTACTACATTCTCAACGTATCTTAAATCATGATTTTGTTCCTTTTTTATAACACCCTTGACATTCAGCCGGCCTTCAATTCCCCTTATTACACTATTTGACTTCTCCCTTTTCCTTTGTTCCATTCCCTAATTATTTGATTGGCTGCAACTTGAATTGGAACACTATACCTAAGGAGGAATCTACGTGGCCATCACCGCTGATCTCCAAATTGGAATCTTTACTTAAGAGATACCTTAAACCGTGTTTCGATTAAATTGTACGGAGTACACCTTCTTAGCCTCTTAGGTCCCTCGGTATCATGTCATCATACACCTTAACCACTAACAAGTCTAAATGTTTATTTTCTTAGCTTATTTATGAGAAATTGTGGTTCTCTCGTATGATTCAAGAATTTTCATTGGTCGAGGTGTACAATTAATTACATGATCATGCCGATGTAGTTAAGAATTTCTCAAACAAACCAACAATGTCTGAAATGTTTCATTATTCAAAATATAAGCTTAGGGAGTAATTAATACTCGTAAGTCGTAACTAAATACTGTAATGTATTACTTGTACGTACTTGACATAAATTTGTAATCTAACGCATACCCCGGCACAAAATGAATACAAAGTATAAAAAATATTAAAAATTAATTTGTACAAGGTGTGAAACTAGTGATATTTTCAGGGAATAATAATTGGGTAGAGGTCCTCAACTGAAATCTTTAATATAGCTGAGGTCTTGAAGGGGAATAGATAAGTCTTTATCTTGCCCTTTACTCCCAAATAAAAAGTGTGAGTCATGAAGCATGATTCATGATGAGCACAGGCCGGGAGGGTAGTATATAAGGGGGAAATGGGGCTTGAGCCTCTACAAACATACTAAACCAAAAAAAAAAAAAAAAAAAGTGAGTGAATTATCTGCATGCGTATTAATTACGTAGTGATCCTTAATTAATTAGGTTATCGAGGGGAATGCATATGACGATGCATATGAATATGGTGATGATCAATGGGGGTTATGAAAAGAAACCCAAGGAATCAAGGGAAAATGAAAAGGAAGAGGAGGCCACAATTAGTTGGGATAATGGGCCAAGTGGAATCACCAACAACATTAATACTACTATGATGTTAGGTTCATCAAATCAAGTATTTAAAGTTAGGATGAGGCCCGGAGACGATGATGATGAGGAGGAATTGGAGGATGAAGATTCAAGACCGCGACAAAGGAGGAGAAAAACCGTCACCACCACCACCACCACGACCAGGATGACGACTAGTAAGGAGGAGGTGGAGGCGGGGGAGTCGTCGAGCAGCAGTAGCGGGAGCTGGCTCCAATTAGGACTCCCTACTACTACTACTGCTGCTACTAATACTAATAGTACTACCCCTACTATCATGATAGCCTCCCCACTTCACCTTATGCTGGACCTCAACCTAGCTGCTCCAACAACAACAACAACGCCCATCATCCCCACCTCCCCTACTCGTCATCATGCCTCCACTTACTTCCCTTCTAATTCTTCTAATTCTTCTAATTCTTCCACTTCTTCTTTCTCTCATTTCAAAACTATCCACCATCCCCCTCCTCCTTTTCCTTCTTCTCCTCCTCATCCTCCCATCTGGTTTACGCTTCTACCTTCTCTTCCCCAGTACGTACCCTCTTTCTTATTACTTCCTCCGGATACTATTTTTTGTCTCATTTCATTAAAATACTTATCACAAATAATAAGGCAAAAAATAGTGTCCCGAGGGAGTACATACTATTAATGTAACACCCGTGATAAATCTCATTGATGTGAATGAGACAAAAAAATAGTGTCCGAGGAAATACATACTATTAATGTAACACCCGTGATAAATCTCATTGATGTCTCTATACGAAGTACTTGCGTTGTAACTCACTCCACACCCTATAATCTTTGACATTTTACGCTTATATATCTTCTTCTTCATTCTTTAATTTGATTTGATTTCATGCAGATCTGTACATCCTTATTTACCTCACCTCTCCAAGAATTTTCTCAGAATTAAGTACGTATTTTTATTTCAACATGTATCTTTCACATATTGTAAGGAATTGAAGCTGAGACGTCGGACCTGGTTTGATTGATTGTATATTGGCCTTCATTTGATCTGTTGATGTGTAGGGATGCAACAATGACGGTTGGATTAGTCATGAAGTATTTGGCGCACAAACTCGGATTGCATAACCAATTACAGGTACCTATCTACAGAATTGCCTATCCACCTACCAACCTAGCTACCTACATCCTTCCTTTCATCATCTTAATTTAGCTAAGTAGTCTTCATAATTGATAATGTCTCATGCTCATGCATGCATATATGATCTGTATATCATATACGGAATTTGTGCTAACGTACTGTCTTGCAACTCCCTATATTGACCCTATATATGTGTTAATGCTAGCTCATCATCCTCATCAAACACCAACCCTATTTCGTACGTAGACTTGCACCAATTTTTGTCCGTAATAGAGATTTCCATCATAATATTATTACATGTCAAGTATTTACCCATTTATAGAGAACAAAGACAAAAATATTGTTTATCCCCTTAAGGCTGAACCATGCTTTGATATTATATGTTCCCTTCGCTCCACAATAATTTACCCACTTTTATTCAAATGTGAGAGATTAAAATAATAAGTGAGTAAATCATAGTGGGTTGGAGGGGGTAACTCATAGACTTGTAGTACGTAGAATTAAGGCACGCTCATGTCATTACTACGCTAGCTTGATGATAATAATATTCACATTTTCAAATTTCAATCTGTCATATCCCAATCAAATTCATAAGAAAGAAATATTGATAGCGTCTAATTAATTAATATCAATATTATTGGAGTATTATTAATTTGACACAAATAAATTCTGAAATTAAGTATGATTAATAATGTTGTGAGTGATGTCAAAATGATCATGACGTGGTACTCATACAGAGAGAAATGGCATAACCATGCAGATCGAACTGAAAACATTCCTGGATCACCTACCAATTATTAGCCCTTTTTATATATAGCTTTGACTTCATGAGGGGCTGCTTGCTTTGACTTGATTGGCTGAGGAATGAGGATAAACATTCCTTTTTCATTTGTTTCCTCCCAAATTGTGATTTGATTATATTCATTATATTAATGTGACAGATCAAATAAAAATTCATTTAAATACCGTAGAAAATGATGAAAGTAAATTATATATTATTTTTATTTATCTTTCTTGTTTTCGAAAAATTATTTCTTTTTTATTTTCATTTTGGACCATCGACCTATGGTCTAGAATTACCTTATATTTCTTTCTCATCCTTTTTCTCTTTTGAGTCACACATCCCTATACTCAAAGTCCAATGGAAAGATAAATAAAAATCGGAGGGAGTACAACGTACTCATACTTTGTCATTTTCTTTTTAAATAATCAGTTAAAATAATATGATAAATAATTCTGTGAAAAATAAAGCTGAACGGTTGTTTTATTCCTCCTCTGGACCTCTCCTCCTCTTCCTGGCGCTCGCCTCTTATTTAATTTGTAACCTCCAAGTCAACCCTCGTACGTCTTTTGCTTCCTACGTACGAGTACTCTCCTTCAATTAATTAATTATTTACTCGTAATTAATTTAAATTCTCCCTACGACCCTACCAATCAATCAACACTACTGTTTTCATCACCATTTAAGTTGTACAACAAGATATAATGAAATAATATTTCGTATTTGTTAGGTTGTCGTCTTCCTAATATTCTACGGAGTAATTAATTATAAGTGATAATAGGATGAATAATATATAACTCCAATATGCATGTACCAATTAAAGTATACTAGTATAATATAGATGACAAATTTTACACTCTAGCGTGTTTATATATATATATATATATATGTATATATTGCTATGTTTTTCATTTATATTGAAAAGATATTTTAGCCTCCGTATTTCTTAATGATCAAATATAATGAAGATATCTATCATATTATAACATGTTGAATATTTTCATTTAGATAGAAATAGATTAAAAAAAAAGTTGTATATAGTTACTCCCTCCGGTCATTATTTATTGTCCCGCTCACTTTTGCACGTAAAATAAGGAAGGAATATAAAATGGTAAAAAATGATGGTAGAGTAGTGAAAAATGAATATAAAATGGTAAAGAAATGAATGATGGGCCTTAAAGTGTAAAATTCAATGGCATTTCTTGTAAATAAAGGATAAAAAGAGGGATAATATGGCAAAAGTGTAAGATAGAAAAGGAAAGTGGAGAAGTGGGGCAAAAAATAAAAACCTTCCAAATAAGGAAAGCGGGGCGATAAATTGTGTCCGGAGGGAGTATTATATACGGAATATACTTCTTCAGGACGAATAACTCGTTCCAAGGAAGATTAAGTAGTGGGTCAATTGTGACGTTGATGCAATCAATTTCAAGTTTGTGTTGATGTCTGCATATAAAAGGCAAGCAGTGTAAAGTAAAGAATGATCCATTTACTTTTTGTCTACGTCAATTAATTCCATGAGGTAATCAATATGCATGCATGCATGCATTGATGCATGTTTCAGGAATAATGATGCATGATTAATTAGTGGTTAATTAATAAAATATTTAAGGTAATTAAGAGCAGTGTTGATGAATGCTTATTATTGTGGATGGATGGATGGATGCAGGTAGAGATCAAATGTAGAGGGCAAGTATTAATGCCATTCTTAACGTTGCAGCATGTGAGAGACCGAATTTGGAGTCCAAGCCACGCCCTCACTTTGCTTCCCAACTACTCCTCAACCTCTCCTCACCTCATGCTTCTTCATTATTCTTCTTCTTCTTCTCTTAATTAGTCTACCATGTATCTCGTCTAAAGTATGTATATAGCGATGGAGATAACGGAAGTATAATAGGTACCCCATTAGAAATTACATTCGGGAACATAAAGATTATTCCATGAAAATATATATATGTAGAGGTGCTATGCTGCACCTACTTGATTTGTCAATATTCTTTATCCTAATAAGTACAAATTAATTAGAGAGTACGTAAACGTGAATATGTTTTTATTTATATGTTACCTATTATTTTGTATGTACGGACTCTAAGCTAAGAGAGATAAGAGTATTTCTCATATTTGCAAATTATTCTAACTAATAGATATCAAAGATATCGTAATTATATTATTGCCTAGTTTACAGTAGATTGTATATACGTTAGTTATATTGTTACCTCGGTATTAGGATTAGATTTCTTATTCTGTGAATATGCTGTATCTGTATGATTCTGGTAATAATCTCTGTAAACACTCTATATTGAATGCAATACCAATCTCCCAAGTCAGGGGATTACATTAACTTACACTAACAAATTCCCACAATCTCACTCTTAATTTGCAATACGAGTATTATTTAAAATCATTCTAAATTTCTCAACAGAATATTGATAAACTGGAGCTTGATTTCACCATTGATCACTTAATCACGGATAAAATAAAACATATTGTCACAAGATATTGAAGTCTTAAATCTGGTAACATACTCGACCAAACCGCTTCACATGTAGGTTCATTGTCCGACATGTATATATATTTGGCTTTGCCGTACTTTTCTAATAATCCTCCATAGAACCCGCCCAATCACTAATTCACTATTCACTAGCAATCAATTCATACTACAAACCCTTCTCCCTCCTCCCAACAAAAAAACCCTAGCCTCCAAAAAAAAAAACTTGGGGCTTACCACCATTAATGGTGGTATGGTGGTAAGCCCCCAATTTTTAATTCTTAATTAATTATATCGTTTTAATATTAGTATTATTATTATTTTAGTTATAATAAGTCCTCTTCTTTTGGAGAGTTTCGCCCCCATCAATTGATGGGTTTCGCTCTCTCTTCAAGGAGAGATGTTAAATCTATTATAGTGGAGAGGACGCGGAAGATCATCAGTGCTATAATCGTTCATCATGTGGTATCTCAATTTATGTCAGATCGGCGGCTACAATCTATTGGGTTAGATGAAATTGATTCTCGTCAGAACCTTGGAAGATCCGAAGACCCTCTTGTGAAAAGCTGTAGCATTAAACAACGATGTGTTGAAAGAGGATGTGCAGAAGCGGAGATCAAAATCTTAGTGATAGATCTTTGTTTTAACGAGAATTTATTTTACTCAAATTTTATAGTATTGTATCCGTTCAATTTCGATATAAGTTGTAGATGTCGTATGACTTTTTATTAATGAAATGATCTATTCGCTCAAAAAAAAAAGCAATCAATTCATTACGAGTATACAATCAAGTTTTTGGTGTACGTACCTTCAAGGTACGCATTATCCTTTTAGCGGTAATGATCTGAGTTTCACTAGCGGATTATTCATAACCTTGATAGTACAATGTCCACTACGACTACTAGAGCAGTAGAGCTTTATCAGACATTGTGTGGACATGACGTAGGTCCACCCCGACGCGGCGAAGCGCGGGTTTGGGTAGGCGAATGAATCTCGTGGTAAGATTGTTCTCGGGTTCGAAATTTAAGTCAAAATGGAGTCGCCACCGAATTTTGTGGTTATTCGGAACCATACGAGCCCACTCTATGTCGTCATGGGCTATACACAAAGTAAGCCCACTCCGATTTCAGAGTTTATGGGGCTCGTCCCTTTGCATTGCGATACCGATACCATCTATACCGGTAATCGTGTAAAGAATGACTCTCGTGCGCCAAGGGTTTCGGACATCCGGAAACCAAAGGTTCTGAGTAAGGGGTGAGGGTACGTGTTGGGAAGCCCACTAAGGACACCCAACCCCGCCCGCACATGGCGGCCTCTACTAAGACATCGTTCGTGTTCGTGTACGCGCGCTAGTAAATTGATTAAATGTTATGCAAACAACGTTTTGTCTAAGCATGTGAATTTTGCGTTAACTACGTCATTTAATGCATCTTATTATTTGTCGGAATGATTTAGCATGCGAGGTTCATTTATAAAGCGTAAAAGCAAGTAAATAAACGAAGCTCGAAGAATAAATAGAAATAGCGTACAAATTACACGGGCGGAAATACAACCCGGAATTCACAATACAACATTACGTAAAAGTAATAAACAAAATAATGCAAAATAAAGATAGAAACGGACCCGTATATAAACTAGACCGCGAGATATGTAGATGGACTAACCCCGCTTAAATACGCATTATGTCGCGTATTAAACGAAGGACGAGAATATGAGATTGTGGCATATTGCTAGCCTAATCTCACGTCCTGTAGTCTTGTCCCGACTTATCACGTCAAAGTGGTCAAAGTCGTTCTACGTGTCGTGATGTGTGTGAGTTTTGAAAAATAGGAAGGTCGGATGATGGTCTAAAGTCGATAAAGAACGGGGCTCGAAATATGTGTCCAAGCCCTCGGTATTGTGGGTTATGAGACCCACTCGATCGAGTCATTGACTGACTCGGTCGAGTGTGTTATTAGCGTGGCTACTGCCCACTTTTTGGGGTGCTACTCGATCGAGTGGCCTATGGCACTCGATCGAGTGCCCCCTGTACGAGTGATGGCTCGCTCGGTTTTATGACTTGAAATCGATAATCGGCCAAATCAAATACAAATATCGCACGATTTGTATTTGACTCGGCCTCCGGTACTATAATCGTGTATGAACGATTATAATACCGTCACCGGAGTTTTATGAAAACGTTTACGTTAGATTAGGAAATTTTGAATTGGTGACGAAATGTATCCCTCCACGTCACGACATCGGGACTAACCCTTTCGGATTACGTGATGTCGATTTTCGTGTCAACGGGTTTCGTACCAATTATAGAAATGGAAAGAAATTCATTCAACTGCGACCGTTTGCGATCGCGTTACGCCCTTGAGTACATTGGGGCGGGGCTCCTCGAAAGGGCTCCACCTCCGTCGTTGCTTGTAAAGGGATTAAACGGATCTTAAGCAAAAATCGTAGTCAAACGGATTTTAAACCGAAATTTGATACTAGTTTTATATGTACGCGGTATTATTAATGATGTTAGTAATAGAAAAATGACAATACAAAATAAAGATGCAAAAAAAGTATAAAAAAAACGTTAGTGTTAGTGTCGGTGTTACTACGATCATAATACGAAAATGTACATAAAATGATATAGAAAAGAGATAGAAAACGGGTTTAGGACACCCTCAACATACATGCTAGTATAGACCTCGGAAATGGACTCGTGAATAGCGACAAAGCTTGGGAGTATCGAGGATGCATGCGAGTTATGGTGTGTATAGATGTGTATGTGTATTACGTCGGCTTCCGAGGGACAAAGGGGCTCGGGATTGATGTGTTTTTGCTTAGGGTTTGAAGTGTAGAATGTAGGGTGGAAGTAGGGCAAAGTGTGACTGAAATGCCTTAAGGAAAAAGTTGTGAAATGAGGAGATGTCGTGGGGTATTTATAGGCATTACCCCACGACATAAGGGCACTCGATCGAGTGGTCCTAGTGCACTCGATCGAGTGCCTATGCAAATGGGCCTTATCCAGTTTAAGGCGCTCCACTCGACCGAGTGGGTCAATTCACTCGATCGAGTGGATCAAACAAATCGAGATAAAAGGGGAAATGTTTGACTTTGTTTGTTGTGATCATTTTTTGAATTTATTTTGTGCGCCTAATCTGAACTTGGCTGATTTATGAGGCGGTTTCGTCTTTGACCGGGTTTTGACCCGGTCGCCAAAAGACGGAAATTATCTTTGGTGTCGGTTTTGGCCCAAATTAGTCTCATTTGACTCGGAACGACCCACTGGGCCTGAATTTAAGGTCTGTTTTGTGAGATTTTTACTCCACTAAAAGTCCATGTCGGATATTATGAATTCCGAGCCCAAATCCGAGTATACTAAGTCACGTTGACGTCCGATCATCATCGGGTGTTTTTCGGAGACTACCATAGACACGTGGCAGTCAAAATGCGGGTGTCTACAGAGCCCCCACTCTGACTGAGGCTTGGACAAGGCGAAAGTTAGAGTAGCTACCAAGCCCGCTAAGACCTGGTAGACTTTCGGTCGGGTCGTTTATAGTCCAGTGGACTCGCGTGGAGGGCTCGCCAGCCATAAGCAGAGGGTCATACCTGTCCTGATGATGATAGCTTCGCGGGGAGTCAGACTTGTATCATAAGTCCTGGGCGCGCCTATGTGTGGGCCCATCCCGTATCACTTTGGGGGAAAATGCCGCCTTGGGCGTTCCGATGGGGAAATATATGAGCTGTACGGGCTTGCTTCTGAAGCCTTGAGTCGCACTTGAGCTGATGATGATGCTCCGTGGGGAGTAAAGCCTGCCTCTTTTGGGGAGTAGGTGTACCCGTATGCCGACACATCGCACTTTGGATGTAGCACATCGTGGAAAAACTGACTCCGTTGGGGAAGTTAAATAGTTTCGCGGGGACTTGCTTCTGAAGTCTGGGGTGTACCTGTATGCTGACACATAACAACTTGTATGTAACACGTAGGTAAAATGTTGACTCTCGCTGGGGAGAAAAAGATTGAATTTTTTTTTTTTTTTTTTTTGGAAGGACAAAAATTTTAATGCAAATTTTTTTTTTCTTTTAGAAACTCTTAGGAAAGCTCGGGACAGCTTGATTCCTATTCTGGGTTCAAGTTTGAAATCAGGCCTGCGCGCGCATAGGGCCCAGCTTGCTGTGGAGGCAGGGTAGTTAGGTTTTCTGTTAGGTTTTCTCATTATAAATATGAGAATCCCTGCTTCAGCTTTTTGCATCTCAACTCAAATTCTTCTTTTCCTTCTCAAAATCTTTTAGACTTTCAAGAAAGTTAGAAATCTTTGCTATGGGTATCGACCATTTAACGGCTATGCTTCTCGCCTGGTCCCAATACTTTCGGGACGAGGAGAAAGTCCGGCTGACTCAGATGGGGATAGTCAATTTATTCCCTTTTCAGCGTCTGATAGCTGACTCGCATTTTCTGGATGCCTGTCTGTCGTTTTGGGACACCACCCATCACGTGTTTGCATTCCCGAGGGGCGAGATGTGTCCTTTGCCCGAGGAGATCGCGGCCATAGGCGGCTGGGGTCTTGCTGTTCAGCCCGCCATTCCTCCGTTCTACCCGGATCCAAGGAGGCGTTTGAGGGAATTTTTGGGTTTGTCTCATGCTGAGACAAACCGAATGGTGCAGGGAGATACCGTTTCCCTGTTTGATCTGGCCGATAAGTTTATGAATCCTCGAGATGTGAGGGCCACCCCTGCCCATAGGCGTAGGGCATTCGCCTTTTGCATGTTGCATTGCTATGTCTTCGAAGGGTTGATGGAACTTGACTCATGCATGGGTCAAATTAGGCTGATCGGAGTGGTTGACCAGATGGAGACTGGTCATAGCCCTTCTTGGCTAGCCACTGGAGAGATCATCACGGGTCTGGATGCTAGGAGGCTCGACCCGACCCGACGGTTGATGGGGAGTACCCGTTTCTTGCAGGTATACTTCTCGATTTTTTTTTCGTTCACGTCTCACGCGAATTTCCTGATTCTCGTAAGTCACTCGATCGAGTGGACCTGTCACTCGATCGAGTGACACTCATACCGGGCTACTGCCTGTTTTTGATAGGCTTACTCGATCGAGTCAGCTGCTGTACTCGATCGAGTGGGCTGTAGCGGACCACTCAATGGCTTACGAAGCTTGTGTATGCTTTTCAGATATGGTTGTCGGAACGGCTCTCAATCATAGAGACTCCTCCGAGCATTCCCAATTATCGGAGCAGTCAGATTAGCTCCCGAAGGCGGAAAATAATCTCGAGTCATCGGATAGATCGAGCTTACTGGGACGAGGAGTTGATGTTTCATGGGGGTCCTTTGATCAGGTGGACCGTCGCTTGGTGGTTCTTTTCAAAATTGACCGGACTGGCTAAGAGAGACCAAGCCCGGTACCTGACGATCCTGTCCTTAGACTGGACAGTTCACATTTATCCGGACCGTCTCCTAAGGCAGTTCGGTTCGTCTCAGCGCATTCCTGAGACTGAAGCCATTATCAGCGTCCCGCTCCAATTGACGGACGCTATGTGCGACACCTGGTTGCAACGATGGTTCACTCGTCCCACATGGACGGTACCTAGCCCTTGCCAATCCGCTTGGGTGTCACGGGCTTATCAGAAGTGGACTTTTGAAGAGTCCGAGGAAGCTCGAAAGGCCTTATAGGTTGATGAGGCCATCGAATTGGTTCAACGTGAGTCGGCGAAGGACAACAGGGACTTCTTCACCGGGGAACACATTCCTGAGACCACAGTCCGGGGAGAATCGGGTCTTAAGTCACAAACTAAGACTCGATCTAAGGAAGTCGGTTCTAGCAGCACTCGAGGGCAGACTGACTTGGAACGACGACTTGGGCCGAGGTTGGCGGTCCGGGACCGATTTGGTCCGCGTGACCGGCTCCCTGAGCCCGTCAGGGCTCGACTTGGGCCCATTGATATGACAGGGGAGTCGGGCTCAAACACTCGAGCCCGAGCTAGAGAAGTTCCCGTGGTGATTCGGGAACGCTCCCCTCCGCGTCGTCGCCAGTGGACGACTAAGGAGGCTAAGGACAAGGGGAAGGGCAAGATGCCCTAAGTGCCGAGTCCTCTAGCTTTATTATTATTTAAGTATTATTATTATTTTTTGTTGTGTGCCCCTTTTTTTGTATATATTTTTTTTTGAATTCCTGCACTTTGTAATTTTTCGAGTTTATCGGGTTTTTTTTTTGAATTAATGAAAGAAGTTTATTATTAAACCGCTCCTGTCTTTTCTTGATTGCATTGGTTGTGCCCTTTTGAGGGGTTGCCTACGTATCTGCGATTGGCAGAATCAAACCAGACATAGTTCAAGCATAGGAAATTTGCAATCTCGAATTACACCAAGACTATTGGTTCAAGATGTTTTTGACAGTAGAATAAATAATTCTAGCTAATTGACTTGCTTTTTGTAAAAAAATGATTTTGATAAAATTTGCTAATGACATTGAGAAATGGCTAAGGGTAGTAACGCTTCAGCTGGTCCAGGTTGGTTGGGTTGACAAACTCGTTCCCGTCCAGGTCCGTCAGCATCACTGCTCCCCCTGATAGGATTTTCTTCACCAGATATGGCCCAGCCCAATTGGGTTTGAATTTTCCCCTCGGGTCAACTGGTAGTAAAGCCCGGATTGACTTAAGGACTAGGTCGCCCTCCTTAATGTGTCTGGGCCTTACCCTTTTGTTGAAGGCCCGTTGGATCCTCTTCTGGTAGATTTGGATATTATTGAGGGCACGAGACCGTCGTTCGTCTAGTAGAACCAGTGAGTCATATCGTGCTCGAACCCAGTCAGCTTCGGGTACTTGACTTTCTAGCAGAATTCTGAGGGACGGTACTTCCAGCTCAACTGGTTGGACTGCCTCCATCCCGTAGGTTAGGTAATACGGCGTTGCCCCGGTTGCGGTGCGAATTGACGTTCGATATCCCCATAGGGCAAAAAGTATTTTGTCGGGCCAGTCCCGGTAATTGTCAGCCATCTTTTTGAGTATGGTGACAATTGTTTTATTAGCCGCCTCTACTGCTCCATTTGTTTGGGGACGGTAAGGCGAGGAAGTATGCCTTTGAATTTTATATTTCGTCAGCAGGGCCGCAGTCTCGGCTTGAAAATGAGTCCCGTGATCACTGATAAATTCAGAGGGAATCCCATATCGACATATTATCTTGTTTTGGATGAACTTGGCGACATGCTTAGCATTGAGGATGCGATATGATTCAGCTTCGACCCATTTGGTGAAATAGTCGATAGCTACCAAAATGAAGCAATGCCCACCAGTACCTGAGGGATTTATTTTCCCGATTATGTCGATACCCCATGTTGAGAATGGCCAGGGTGACGTCATGGTATAAAGTAGCGATGACGGCATATGTTGCACATTGCCGAAAATTTGACAGTTATGACAATGTTTGACATACGACCGGCAATCGGCTTCCATGGTATTCCAATAATAACCGAGCCTCATGATTTTCCGGACCAGCATGTGGGCATTCATGTGTGGGCCGTTCTCACCATCATGGATTTCGGCCATAACCTTTTCAGCCTTGTACTTGTCAACACAAAGGAGGAGAGCCCCCTGTGCCGTCTTTTTGTACAGTTGCCCGTCATCGGTACGGATAAATTGGGTGGCTAGCCTTCGTAAGGCTTTCTTGGCTCGGCCTTCCGACCCGGGAGGATATTCTCCGTTTGTCAGGTACGTTAACACAGCTTGGTACCATGGTTCGGGATCGGTTATTTCAATGTCTTCAATGTCATAAATGTATGCCGGCTCGGACCGTCTTTCGACGCAAATTGGCATACTGGTCACATGGTCGGGAATGTTTAGTAAAGATGCCAATTTTGAGAGTGCATCTGCGAACTGATTTTCTTCCCGGGGCAGATATATATACTCTACCTTTTGGAATTGTTTCTCGAGATCCCTTACTCGTGCCTGGTAGGCCACGAGATTAGCATTTCGAGTCTTCCATTTTTGAAGTGCTTGGTTAATAACCAAGGATGAGTCACCATGTACCCGGAGATTTGTAATCCCCAGATTGGCGGCGGCTTGTAGCCCGTAAATGCATGCTTCGTACTCTGCCGCATTATTGGTAACATCAAAGTCCAGTTTGATGGAGACGGGAGTATGTTCCCCTTTTGGTGAAATTAGGAGGATCCCGACTCCGAACCCTCGAAAATTGGATGCTCCATCGAAGTATAAATCCCAAGTTTCAGTGTCAGTATGGAAAATGTCTTCGTCTGGGAAGGACCAAGTGTCGGTGTGTCCTTCCTCGGTTACTGGGCTATCGGCGAGAAACTCAGCTACTACTCGACCTTTAATAGCCTTTAACGGTACAAACTTTAGGTCGAATTCTGCCAGCATTAGAGTCCATCTAGAGATTCGACCGTTGAGAACGGGTTTTTCGAAGATGTATTTGATGGGATCCATCTTGGATAGCACATGGACCTCGTAACTGAGCATATAATGCCGAAGCTTCTTAGTGGCCCAGACTAGAGCCAAACACGTCTTTTCGAGCATGGTATATTTGCACTCATACTCTAAAAACTTCTTGCTGATGTAGTAAATGGCTCTTTCTTCGGAGTCAACTGTCTGAGCCAGCATAGCCCCCATGGCTGTCTCGGTCGTCGTTAGGTATAACGACAGAGGCAAACCAGGTTGAGGTGGCATTAAGACCGGCGGTGCAGACAGAATTTCCTTGATCTTGTCGAAGGCAGTTTGGCACTTGTCATCCCATAGTACCCGTTCTCCTACTTTCAGTTTCTTGAAAATTGGTTCACATACCATGGTCAGTTTGGAAATGAACCGACTGATGTACTTGACTTTCCCGAGGAATCCCCTTATTTCTTTTTCAGTTTTAGGAGGTTGCATCTCGGTAATGGCTTTGATTTTAGCTGGGTCGACTTCGATACCTCGTTGGCTAACAATATGACCCAGTAATTTGCCTGATGTTACCCCGAAACTGCACTTTTAAGGGTTTAACCTCATGTTGTATCTGCGCAATCGGGTGAAGAACTTTCTTAGGGCGGTGATGTGACCGTCCCGTTCTTTGGATTTGACGATCATGTCGTCTACATAAACTTCTACCTCTTTATGCATCATGTCGTGTAATAAAGTGGTAGCAGTCCTTTGGTATGTGGCCCCGGCATTAATGAGACCGAAAGGCATGACAGTATAGCAGTAAGTACCCCAAGGTGTGGTGAAGGTAGTCTTACTCATGTCTTCTTCCGCCATCTTGATTTGATTATACCCGGCATACCCGTCCATGAATGATAGAAGGGCATGATCGGCTGTGTTATCCACCAGTATGTCGATGTGTGGTAACGGAAAATCATCTTTCGGGCTTGCCTTGTTAAGATCCCGAAAATCTACACATACCCGCACCTTACCGTCCTTTTTAGGAACCGGCACGATGTTTGCCACCCAGTCCGGATACTCGGACACTTGTATGAAGCCGGCTTTGAACTGTTTGTCGACTTCTTCTTTTACCTTGAGAGACCACTCGGGCCTCATTCGGCGGAGCTTCTGCTTGACCGGTCTGCACCCATCTTTGATTGGTATGTGGTGCTCGGCTATTTCCCGGTCTATCCCCGGCATGTCCTTGTAGGACCATGCGAAGACATCCTTGAACTCTTGGAGGAGGCCTACGAACTGTTGTTTCTCCTCGGGATCTAAGGATAACCCTATCTTAAGTGTCTGAGGCTCTAAGGTTGTTCCCACATTTATGGACTCGGTTTCTTCGATCACCGGGTTCCGGGACTCCCTTTGCTCTAGTTGCTCGATCAGATGCCGAGGTAAGGGTACCTGTTCGTCTGGTTTCTCAATGTCATAGCATAAAACATTTTTAAAAGCAGAATTTGAAAGAGACAAGTCGTAAGCAGAACGATTGTTATTATTGATTGAAAATTTGGAGAACAGCTCGAAGAGAGCAGCCATCTGATCATTGGTCAGTGGCGGGATAGGTAGGGCACTCGGGACAGACCCCGAAGTGCCAGCAGCAGGAATAGTAAAAGGGAGAGGGGTTACAGGAGTGACTCTAGCACCGACTTCCCTGGACTCGACCTCAGACTCTGACTCAGACTCCGACTCAGACTCGGACTCAGACTCAGGCATGTCTCCCTCTCCGGTGACCAGTTTGTAAATCCTTCCCTGACTGTCAGTCCACTTGACAGTCTTCCTCCAGACCCTGTTTCCCGTCTCGGAACCAACATCCGAGATCAGCTTGGTCGGGTCAAACCTGTTGCTGCGGAGGATCAGGTTGACCAGGTCTTCCTTTGGAGTTTGGGCTATGGTGTCTTCCCCAAATAGCAGCCCTAGCTAGAGCGGGCTCAGCATCTTCAGCTCCGTTGGATTGGATGAGGGCGAACACGTCATCCGAGTTGTAGTTGCAGTCCCGGGCCAAGTGGGTCCCGAGCTGCGTAGCATTGGGTTGGTATAGACCAACCTGGATAGCCCCGAACACCGGTGTGACAAAGTAGTCAGCCAACCGTGGGCTATAAGGGCTCAAGTAGATACCCTTAAGGATGTTGCAGGCCTTTTCGATCCCTGCTCGGATAACATTGTCGGGGGTGATGGCATAACCGAGACCAAAGTGAGATTCTTCGTCTTTGAGAACCTCAATGATCTTCCCGGCTGGAAGATCGGGTCGAGAGGTAGCCCCCGGAAAGTATCCTAGGTTTTGGAGCATCATGTCGATACTCGTAGTGAAGTAAGGCCTAAAGAGGTACTCTTCCTCGATCATCCCCACAAAATCGAACCCCCAGAGGTCCGTGCGACCCGTGGCGTTACAGCTAGCCACAGTCATTGGTGTTGCCTCTAAAGTGATGACATCGTTAAGCAGAGGCATCTTGATCTTTCGGTGGAGGGTGGAGGACACCGCCTTGACCGCGTGGATCCAAGGCCTACCCAGGAGCAAGTTGAATGATGAGGTGACATCGATCACCTGGAATTCGAGCTCCTTTTCTATTGGGCCGGTTATGATGGTCAATTTCACGGCCCCAGCTACCGACTTCGGGCTCCCATCGAAAGCTTGGAAGGTCTGAGCAGTCGGGATATAGTCAGCCTCGGTAATGCCGAGGGCTTTTGCGGTCCTTAGGGGAAGGACGTTTACAGCAGACCCGTCATCAACTAGGGTCATAGGGAGGTATTTTCCTCGGCAGACCACCGTAATGTAGAGGGCCAGATTATGGGTGGCCCCAAATGGTGGTAGGTCGGCTTCGGAGAAAGTGATTACCGGTCCTTCTTCCTTAGCCTTGCCCTTTAGGTGGGGCAGGACCGTGGCTACCATCTCAGCAGGGGTAACCAAAGAGTCGACCTTAATTTGATCGAGAGCCTTTGTAAGTGCTTCTCGATGCTCTTGAGAACTAACCAGGAGTTGCCATATAGTGAGGTCAACTCGGGTCTTCTTCAATTGTTTCACAAGAGCCGTTTCAGCAGTTGGCTCTTCAGAGGCGACTTCCGTAATGACGGTTGTCGGGATAGGGGTGTCCCTAGAGCTAGTGGCTTGATAGGGACGACCAAGGTGGTTACTGGTTAAGACTCGAGATTTAGTCTTTCGAATCTCCTCGGCGGTGATGGGGACAGCTTCTCCTTTTGCGAGATAGACATCATCTTCGTCATCGAACCAGATCCCGTTCACTTGCGGGATAAGTGGAGAGATAAGGTGAGAACAATCAATCACCTCCCCGGTAAAGATGGCGTGGGAGCTGAAAGGGTTCTCCTTGTTGCTGGGCTTATCTCCGGGTAGCGGGATTTTACCGCTTTCGATCAGGTCCTGAATCAAGTGCTTCAGCTTCCAGCACTTCTCGGTATCATGCCCATTGCCCCGATGGTATTGGCAATAGGCTTGGGCATTGTAGTTCTTGGAGCGTCGCTCAACCGGAACTTCAGGAGTTGGGCCTATCGGTTGGATTAGGCCTTTTGAGGATAGCCTTTGTAAGGCATAAGTATAGGTCGTGCCTATGTCAGTGAAAACCCGAGGTGGGGTGTTCCTCTTGGACGGGGTATCTAGTAGATTCACCGCGTCGAAAATGCTGCGGGTTGCAGCTTGAGGCTTGGTTGTGGAGGAAGAAGCCCATTGGTAACCCTTAGCAGCGGCCTTAGTGAGGCCTTCCAGTCTCAGATCATCTTCAATCCTCATACCCGATGGTATTGGCAATAGGCTTGGGCATTGTAGTTCTTGGAGCGTCGCTCAACCGGAACTTCAGGAGTTGGGCCTATCGGTTGGATTAGGCCTTTTGAGGATAGCCTTTGTAAGGCATAAGTATAGGTCGTGCCTATGTCAGTGAAAACCCGAGGTGGGGTGTTCCTCTTGGACGGGGTATCTAGTAGATTCACCGCGTCGAAAATGCTGCGGGTTGCAGCTTGAGGCTTGCTTGTGGAGGAAGAAGCCCCTTGGTAACCCTTAGCAGCGGCCTTAGTGAGGCCTTCCAGTCTCAGATCATCTTCAATCCTCATACCCATTTCAGTAAGGGTGGTGAAATTGGGTATGACGGCATATCGGAGGTGAACCCGGTAGGATGGGAGGAGGTTCTTGACAAAGGCCTCCACCAAAGTCTTCTCACTGGGCTTATCGACCAGTTTCACGCTCTCAGCCCTCCAGCGTTGAAGGTATTTGGTAAAACCTTCTTTCGGCTCTTGGCCATAATCTCCAGAGATCTCATTGTAGTTTGGATCTCGGTGTTGTCAGCATAGTTCCGAGCGAACTCGGTGGCCACATCATCCCATGTAGGGTATTTCTTCGGGTCTAGCCTGTAGTACCAGGCCCGAGGGTGCTTTTCAAGAGACGCAGCAAAGAGGTTCTTGAACATGGTAGAGTCTACCCCTTTGATGGCCATGAACTCCTTGAAGGCCCGTACATGTAGTAACGGGTCTTCAGTTCCTTCGAACATAGGCAAACCGGTGAGGTTCAGGTTTGCAGGCAGCTTCTCACTTAGCGGGTTATACTCCCGACTGTTTTCCCGGTGAATGTTGTTACTCCCAGTTAAATGAACTTGTTCTTCCAGTCGGCGGACCGAGCTAACCAGTTCAGCTAAAGGTCCGGTAGTTCCGGTAGTAGGAGTCCTGTGCTCCACCGAAGCCAATCGAGTGACGATAGCAACTTGCCCAGCCCTCATTTCATTCAGTTGGGCATCGATGTCGGCCTGCTTCTCGATCATGGCATCAACGGAGGTTTTCAGTTCAGCTAAGGCAGTTTCCATCCTGCGAGTGTGTCTGGTTGATGGTGGCCTGTCTGTAAGAACACCACGTAATCAGAAACCGAACCCAATCTTGGAATCAAAGGAAAAAGTACATCCCGAGCGACCCAAAAGGAAAGGATTGAGTGGAAAAGACTCGAGAAAGACACCTAGACGGATGACTCGTGGGTGGTATGTCTTCCTTAGGATTTCGGCTTTGTGGGCCTAGTCCCGTTCGAAGGAAGGTCCACGTGAGATTACTCCCCAGACTTTTGACTCGAGTGTATGGACGGACTTTCCTTTGTAGGGGTATGCCCTACGCGGGTTGGCCGTGCCTTGACAGATAAGGCGGACTCGGGAAAGGGGGGAAACTCGTGATATAAGATCGACGGAGTTTCGACGCTGTAAACCCTCTACGTACTATGCGAAGACCCGACACATGGATAGACGGTAGGTCCTATAATAAGGAAGGTTTATTTTAGGAAAGTTGAAAGTCTTGGAAAGGTTGAGGTTTGAATGCAAAAAAAAAAAACGAATTTCCGAGAGTTTTTTTTAAAAAAAAAAACTGAAAACGGAATTTCGAAAACCGAGATTAGAATTTTGAAAAGGAAAATTCCGAAAATCAAGGTGGTGGGTGGAAATTCGAGAACTAAAACGGACAGCATGCCGACTACAGAAAAGGATATTTTGAGTCAAATCGTTGATCCTAAATTTCGGCGGCATTCCGAGTTTTGAAAATTGGGTATTTTGAAAAGGTGAGTCCCGAAATGGGCAGCATTTCGGGTTTTTCAAAATTGGGCATTTTGGAAAGACGGGTCCCGAAATGGACAGTATTTCGGGTTTTTCGAAAGGTGGGTATTTTTGGAAAGATGCAAATTTGAAATGACGGTTTTTTGAAAATTGACACGGAAACCAAGTAGCACGTAATCAAACAAGCATTATAACGACGCTTATGTATGCATTACACTAAGTCTCGGTCGGTCAAAATTGGGTCTATACCAACAACGATGGCTTTCTCGTGTGATGGACGGACTCCCTAAGCCGAGTTGGTCTTAGGACATGCCGCAAAACCGAGACGAGTTCCACCATCGATGTTTTTAGCGCACCCATGTAGGAATGCACCGTGGTATAGTGGGACGTCGGTCACAAGTAACCGGCCCGGGCAAATTTGGGTTATGCATGAATCATTAAACTAATGCGCGCACACTAATCTACGAACGATTTCTCTTCGAGTCTCACCCTAGGAACCCCGATGACATGTGGTACATAAGGTATCCCCAGCGGAGTCGCCAAATTGTGGACATGACGTAGGTCCACCCCGACGCGGCGAAGCGCGGGTTTGGGTAGGCGAATGAATCTCGTGGTAAGATTGTTCTCGGGTTCGAAATTTAAGTCAAAATGGAGTCGCCACCGAATTTTGTGGTTATTCGGAACCATATGAGCCCACTCTATGTCGTCATGGGCTATACACAAAGTAAGCCCACTCCGATTTCAGAGTTTATGGGGCTCGTCCCTTTGCATTGCGATACCGATACCATCTATACCGGTAATCGTGTAAAGAATGACTCTCGTGCGCCAAGGGTTTCGGACATCCGGAAACCAAAGGTTCTGAGTAAGGGGTGAGGGTATGTGTTGGGAAGCTCACTAAGGACACCCAACCCCGCCCGCACATGGCGGCCTCTACTAAGGCATCGTTCGTGTTCGTGTACGCGCGCTAGTAAGTTGATTAAATGTTATGCAAACAACGTTTTGTCTAAGCATGTGAATTTTGCGTTAACTACGTCATTTAATGCATCTTATTATTTGTCGGAATGATTTAGCATGCGAGGTTCATTTATAAAGCGTAAAAGCAAGTAAATAAACGAAGCTCGAAGAATAAATAGAAATAGCGTACAAATTACACGGGCGGAAATACAACCCGGAATTCACAATACAACATTACGTAAAAGTAATAAACAAAATAATGCAAAATAAAGATAGAAACGGACCCGTATATAAACTAGACCGCGAGATATGTAGATGGACTAACCCCGCTTAAATACGCATTATGTCGCGTATTAAACGAAGGACGAGAATATGAGATTGTGGCATATTGCTAGCCTAATCTCACGTCCTGTAGTCTTGTCCCGACTTATCACGTCAAAGTGGTCAAAGTCGTTCTACGTGTCGTGATGTGTGTGAGTTTTGAAAAATAGGAAGGTCGGATGATGGTCTAAAGTCGATAAAGAACGGGGCTCGAAATATGTGTCCAAGCCCTCGGTATTGTGGGTTATGAGACCCACTCGATCGAGTCATTGACTGACTCGGTCGAGTGTGTTATTAGCGTGGCTACTGCCCACTTTTTGGGGTGCTACTCGATCGAGTGGCCTATGGCACTCGATCGAGTGCCCCCTGTACGAGTGATGGCTCGCTCGGTTTTATGACTTGAAATCGATAATCGGCCAAATCAAATACAAATATCGCACGATTTGTATTTGACTCGGCCTCCGGTACTATAATCGTGTATGAACGATTATAATACCGTCACCGGAGTTTTATGAAAATGTTTACGTTAGATTAGGAAATTTTGAATTGGTGACGAAATGTATCCCTCCACGTCACGACATCGGGACTAACCCTTTCGGATTACGTGATGTCGATTTTCGTGTCAACGGGTTTCGTACCAATTATAGAAATGGAAAGAAATTCATTCAACTGCGACCGTTTGCGATCGCGTTACGCCCTTGAGTACATTGGGGCGGGGCTCCTCGAAAGGGCTCCACCGCCGTCGTTGCTCGTAAAGGGATTAAACGGATCTTAAGCAAACATCGTAGTCAAACGGATTTTAAACCGAAATTTGATACTAGTTTTATATATACGCGGTATTATTAAGGATGTTAGTAATAGAAAAATGACAATACAAAATAAAGATGCAAAAAAAGTATAAAAAAAAACGTTAGTGTTAGTGTCGGTGTTACTACGATCATAATACGAAAATGTACATAAAATGATATAGAAAAGAGATAGAAAACGGGTTTAGGACACCCTCAACATACATGCTAGTATAGACCTCGGAAATGGACTCGTGAATAGCGACAAAGCTTGGGAGTATCGAGGATGTACGCGAGTTATGGTGTGTATAGATGTGTATGTGTATTACGTCGGCTTACGAGGGACAAAGGGGCTCGGGATTGATGTGTTTTTGCTTAGGGTTTGAAGTGTAGAATGTAGGGTGGAAGTAGGGCAAAGTGTGACTGAAATGCCTTAAGGAAAAAGTTGTGAAATGAGGGGATGTCGTGGGGTATTTATAGGCATTACCCCACGAGATAAGGGCACTCGATCGAGTGCCTATGCAAATGGGCCTTATCCAGTTTAAGGCGCTCCACTCGACCGAGTGGGTCAATTTACTCGATCGAGTGGATCAAACAAATCGAGATAAAAGGGAAAATGTTTGACTTTGTTTGTTGTGATCATTTTTTGAATTTATTTTGTGCGCCTAATCTGAACTTGGCTGATTTATGAGACGGTTTCGTCTTTGACCGGGTTTTGACCCGGTCGCCAAAAGACGGAAATTATCTTTGGTGTCGGTTTTGGCCCAAATTAGTCTCATTTGACTCGGAACGACCCACTGGGCCTGAATTTAAGGTCTGTTTTGTGAGATTTTTGCTCCACTAAAAGTCCATGTCGGATATTATGAATTCCGAGCCCAAATCCGAGTATACTAAGTCACGTTGACGTCCGATCATCATCGGGTGTTTTTCGGAGACTACCATAGACACGTGGCAGTCAAAATGCGGGTGTCTACACATTGTATGAGTTAATTACAGTTAAAGAGTCTGCCGTACTTCTGATGTATATATTACTCACCATTGATGTTCGGAGTTCCATCATATTCAATCCCTATGAAGATGTGCCCTCCATCTTTTCAGTTTTCGATGATTCACGCCAAGTTTTGGCTAAATTTTTTTTTGATGATGTATAATTCTTGGATACGACTATACGAGTTTGGAAATCGTTAATTTTTTTCCTAAATTGCTTGTCTCTACGAGATCTTCAATTTGACGTAAAAATACAAGTACTGATTTCTGGATTCGTAACCGAAACTTACGTTAAGTTAAAGTTTTTTGTCCGATAGTCTTCAAATAACAATAACTTCGTACTTGAAGTTTGGAAATGGATAAAAAAAAAAAATCAAATTCACCATCTTTACAAATCTTTGATTTGAAATTTTTTTTTGCAACTTTTCGAGCACATATTTAAAAGTTATGGATGGTCAATTTTTTTTGTCAAAAAAGAAAAGAAGCATAAAAAATAAAAAAGGTTGGAGGCCAGGTACACCATAAAAAAAAACTCAAATTTATTTATTTATATTTTATTTTATTTTTATGGTCAACAACGCGCACCTAGTCGCATTATAATATAAGAAAAGAGGATTCGAACCTGAAACCTACGGTCAACGCATTAGGTCAAGACATTAGGTCAAGATATTTTCGGTAAAAACTTAAATTTATTAGGAAAGACAAATGAGAAGTTCTAAATGGTAAGTTTGATCGGAAATGTGTAGGAACTAGGAAGGGGTGATATTTTATTTTAAATTTTTTTTTTGAAACTCCCAAAAGGGAACATAATAAATTAATTCAGAAATCGCAACACGATTAGCATTCATCGGGAGAGCAGTTCCCCAACGAATAGTTATATCGTTCTCCGATGTAGCATGTGCAAGCTCATGCGCAACCCCGTTACAAACCCGTCTCGTGAAACACCAGCTAATGGACTTGAAAGACTCACTAAGCTCATAGATTTCGTCCAAAATCAAGAAAAGACCGCTTCTGCCTTCCTTACGAGTAACGATGGCATCAACAATTGGTTTGACATCACTCTCGATCAAGATATCATCGTGGTCCTGCCGCCAAGCTTCCTTCATTCCTTCCAAAATGGCTAAGGCTTCTGCAATTGAAGGATCCCATTCCATCCTCCTTCCAATGGTGAAAGCCCAAAGGACCCCCATATCGTTCCTGCATACACCTCCCAGCCCCACTCCTCCCCCCGTTTTTAGCCCCGCATCCACATTGAGTTTCAGCCCTCCTCTCTCCGGCGGTCTTCACTTCTTCACGTCCGTGTCATCGGTATTCAACCCCTGCACCTCCTCCATGTCATCAGTGTCTTTCAACCGTTCGAGCTCCATCCATATGTCTCTGCTCCTGCGAATAACCTTCTCGACGGTACTAGGCTCATTGTTGAAAAGCAAGTTATTCCTAGCTTCCCATAATGCCCAGCAAGTCGTCATGAACAGACCACAGATATCCGTACCTAATGAACTCCACACAGCTTTGATCCAATCACGAATGCTCATATTCCCATCAATATCCCCTGCCCCTAACCCGATAACCTCCCATACCCGACTCGAAAGACCACAGTCCCGAAAAATATGAAGACTTGACTCGAAATTTGACTGACACAAATGATACTTAGTATCCTCCAGACCGACTCGAATCGAGATGTTTACCTTAGTTGCGATCGCATCGTTGCACAGTTGCCAGAAGAAGAGTTTGATTCGAGGCCAAACCGGGGTCTTCCAAATCTGGTTCCATATCCACTTCCCAAGCTTATGATCCGAGCTTTCCTCCTGACGCAACTCCTCCCCCTCCATGAGCCTGTAAGATGTCCTAACAGAGTAAACTCCATCCCTCTTCGGTCCCCAGAACCACATGTCTCGTGCTCCAGTTTCGCTAGCCCGGATCTTCAGAATAGTTTCGCACTCAAAAGGGAGAAATATCGACCTAACTTTGGCTTCGTCCCACTGCCCTCTGCCCTCCTCCGTCAAGATTTCCGCCACCCTCATCTCGCTTAACCCATCAGGACACGAAGTTATCACCTTCCCCTCGTTGTTCCCGATCACCCACGCATCCTTCCAAACATAGCTCTTCAACCCATTCCCGATTCGACGCCTTAATCCTTTCAACAAGACACTCCTAGCCTCCAATATGCCGCGCCAGGTATAGCTTGGTGACTGACTTAGCTCAGCTTCCAAAAAATCTTTTCCCACATAGTACTTACTTCGCATAAGCCTAGCCCAAAGAGAGTCCGGGTTAGTGACTAGTCTCCATGCCTGTTTACCAAGAAGAGCGAGATTGAAATTTTTTAAGTCCCGAAACCCAATTCCCCCGTACTCCTTAGCCAAGCATAGATTCTTCCATGATACCCATGTTAGATGTCGCTTTGAGTCAAGATTAGTGAACTAACTTCATTACAAAAATGCGTCGGAATTTTGAACACACTCATCACATAAGTCGGGAGAGAATTGGCCACAACCTTTACCAGAACCTCCCGACCCGCCATAGACAATGTCTTTCCACGCCAGGCCGTTAGCCTTTTTTGCAATTTATTCCTTATTATGTCCGTAATAACCTTCCTTGACCTTCCCACGACAGTAGGTAAACCCAAGTAACGTTCCTGCACATCGACCTCAGCCACACCCAATATCTCTGTCACCCTCGCCCTTCTCGCCCGTGGAACCCCATTCTCGTAAGACACCGTCGTCTTAGAGAGGCTAACTAATTGACCCGACGCATGCTCATAGGACCTTACACTACAAGAATTTAAGTGTTGGG
Organism: Agrostemma githago; assembly: GCA_958450325.1. Classification (NCBI taxonomy): domain Eukaryota; kingdom Viridiplantae; phylum Streptophyta; class Magnoliopsida; order Caryophyllales; family Caryophyllaceae; genus Agrostemma; species Agrostemma githago. Next base: position 9,106,288 of record OY288257.1, on the reverse strand, counting down.
CGACTGAACGTAGCGACCGTCATCAGTCGCTAAAAAAGTTTAGCGACTGATAGCAGTCGCTAACCGACCGTCGCTAAGGTTAGTCGCTTTTAGCGACTGATTTCAGTCGCTAAAAACGCGCGACTGAAATCAGTCGCTAAATTAGCGACTGGTTTCAGTCGCTAAGGCGTCAGTTTTAGCGACTGAAATCAGTCGCTAAATTGAACATTTAGCGACTGATGTCAGTCGCTAAAACTGACGCCTTAGCGACTGAAATCAGTCGCTAAATGTTCACTTTAGCGACTAATTTCAGTCGCTAAATGGTATGACGTGGTAACATTTAGCTACTGAAATCAGTCGCTAAATTGAACATTTAGCTACTGATTTCAGTAGCTAAAGTGCCTCAAATAGACCGGTTATAATTATTATTATTCTAGCCAAAATCTGCGCAAGAAAACAAACCAACAACCACAATACATCCCAAACAACATTCCAAAGGTTGTTCCAAACGTTACGCAAGCTTCACACTCCAAAATGGACGACCAAGTACGCAAACGTCGTGAATACACTAAATTAAAAATGTTGTTACAAACTGTTTTTTCAACAAGTATTCAGAAACTACAAACTGTTTTCAATTACTCACCTAACAGGGAAACTAGCTGACGCACCACTACCACCCCCATTGAAGGGGTCTCTAGGATCCCGATGTCGGGGAATGGGGCCGGAGTTACAGTTCTGCTGGTGCATGCTCCTAAGGCGCTGTAACTCTTCCAGAATTTGCAGGTTAACGGACTCCTGCATCTTCAGCCTCTCATCCTGCTCCTTCAGTTTCTCGGCCATAGCATCCCCTCGCGCCCTTTCCTCCTGCAGTTCCGACCTCATCCCAGCCATTTCGGATGGCACACAGTCCGTCGAGGTCGCATGGGCCCCCCGAACATTGGGTGGTGTCCAGTACAGGGAATGAGCGTTCCCCGTACCGTACACCGCTCCCTTGCGGTATCCCTCCGCGACTCTGAACCAAATCGTGCTCGGGTCCACACCTTCATTCTCGGGCGCTCCAACGGCCTCCTGATACGAGTCCTGAAAAAACTTGAAGTCATGAGAAGGTGTGTTGTGTGAAGAAAAAAAAGTAACGAAGTCCTATGGTTGAAACTTACCCACATGTCCGCATCCTTCTGCGTGGCGAATTCTCAGCCGGTGGCTTTGCTCCCCTTGCTCTTCGTGTCGAGAAATAGCTGCACCGGCGGAGGGAATTCTCCGGTTTTCTTCTTCACCTGTTGACAGTACACATAGATTTCTCTTTTACATTTATAATGAAAACATTAAATAAAAATCCAAAATAAAAATCAAAGGTAAGGAAATACTAACGCTCATGGCCCGCTGGTGCATCGATTGCGACCCACCGTAGTGGGTGCGCTCAGCGGTGCCCTCTGGGTCCCCTCCCCGCCTCTTGTTCTTTTTCGCCTGGACGGATCTTGCAAGGAACTTCGAGTCGGAACGGGCTGTTCTGAACTGTTGGATGGCGTCACCTACAATTTATACACTTTGAGATCAATACGTGTTTTGAAGATATATACAAATTCCTACTCAAGTACTAACACTAATTGAGTAATGGAACCTCTAAGGTGTCTCTGTAACTTCTCGTCGCTTGCCATCTTATACATCATGTCTTTGTATCTGAGCTTCGCGACATCCATGTACCGGTCTCTTGCACACACCTCGAGACCTTCGTTGTAGAAGTGTTTCAGCTGCAAGATCGTTTGTCGTCATTGTATTAGTAATCTGTAAACAGTAACAGGTAATTAATAAAAATCAGAAATTGGTGTACCTTGAAGTTGGCAAACCACTTCTCTCGTTGCCACAGAGGCACCTTAGTCCAAGACGTGCAGTACGTAGTTAAGTCCTTCAAGAAACTGTCTGTCACGCCTGTTACAACGTCCCGAGTACGAAACCTACACCAAAGAGTGAAATAAGATGATGTCTCACCAAAAAAAGGAAATATAACGTCTCACCATGTGTTCTCCGGGCTAATAATAAGGCGTCCGTCGTCTGTATACTGAAGCCCTTGATCCTGTTGTGGTTGTTCTGGTTGCTCCTCGTCGTTCTCCCCTTGGTTATCCTCCTCTCGCAGGTTCTCCTCCTGGTCCTCCTGCTGCTGGGACCCCCTGTTCGTGTTGCTGCTCCCACTACCGTAACGCAGTCTGCTGCCCAAAGTCATATCTGCAGACATATAATAGTAGAAAGTTAGAAATTCACAACATAATATTGAAATAATTTGCCCAAAATAAGTAACGTAAATTACTATGTACAAATAATATAACTTACTAAAACTATACCCTACTAAAAATCATCGTCACTGTCGTTGTCATCTTCCACTTGCCTACTCGAACCAACGACATCCTCTTCCTCGTAGTCATCTTCCTCCTCCTCCTCGTCATTGAACTCTAACTCATTGGCGTCGTCCTCCTCCTCAACCATATCACTAGAACCACCTTCCTCTTCCTCACCACCTTCATCGTCTTCAAAATCTTCCCCCACATCCACCTCATTATTTTCATCATCATCATTTGCAAAAAGATTCTCATCAGCTGGAGACAATGTTGTACCACTAGAAATGACATCCTCTTGGAAAAGGTCAGAGTCATAGTGCCCTCGTGGCTTAGTTTTGAACACCGCCCACCACTGGTTTACAGTTCTGTCGTTCTTTGTGGTTGGGTAAGGCGCAAAGTACACTTGGTGTGCTTGATGTGCAAGTATAAACGGATCGTACTTGGAGTATTTTTTGGTATGATTAACTTCAGATTTTGGCTAGAATAATAATAATTATAACCGGTCTATTTGAGGCACTTTAGCTACTGAAATCAGTAGCTAAATGTTCAATTTAGCGACTGATTTCAGTAGCTAAATGTTACCACGTCATACCATTTAGCGACTGAAATTAGTCGCTAAAGTGAACATTTAGCGACTGATTTCAGTCGCTAAATGTTCACTTTAGCGACTAATTTCAGTCGCTAAATGGTATGACGTGGTAACATTTAGCTACTGAAATCAGTCGCTAAATTGAACATTTAGCAACTGATTTCAGTAGCTAAAGTGCCTCAAATAGACCGGTTATAATTATTATTATTCTAGCCAAAATCTGCGCAAGAAAACAAACCAACAACCACAATACATCCCAAACAACATTCCAAAGGTTGTTCCAAACGTTACGCAAGCTTCACACTCCAAAATGGACGACCAAGTACGCAAACGTCGTGAATACACTAAATTAAAAATGTTGTTACAAACTGTTTTTTCAACAAGTATTCAGAAACTACAAACTGTTTTCAATTACTCACCTAACAGGGAAACTAGCTGACGCACCACTACCACCCCCATTGAAGGGGTCTCTAGGATCCCGATGTCGGGGAATGGGGCCGGAGTTACAGTTCTGCTGGTGCATGCTCCTAAGGCGCTGTAACTCTTCCAGAATTTGCAGGTTAACGGACTCCTGCATCTTCAGCCTCTCATCCTGCTCCTTCAGTTTCTCGGCCATAGCATCCCCTCGCGCCCTTTCCTCCTGCAGTTCCGACCTCATCCCAGCCATTTCGGATGGCACACAGTCCGTCGAGGTCGCATGGGCCCCCCGAACATTGGGTGGTGTCCAGTACAGGGAATGAGCGTTCCCCGTACCGTACACCGCTCCCTTGCGGTATCCCTCCGCGACTCTGAACCAAATCGTGCTCGGGTCCACACCTTCATTCTCGGGCGCTCCAACGGCCTCCTGATACGAGTCCTGAAAAAACTTGAAGTCATGAGTAGGTGTGTTGTGTGAAGAAAAAAAAGTAACGAAGTCCTATGGTTGAAACTTACCCACATGTCCGCATCCTTCTGCGTGGCGAATTCTCAGCCGGTGGCTTTGCTCCCCTTGCTCTTCGTGTCGAGAAATAGCTGCACCGGCGGAGGGAATTCTCCGGTTTTCTTCTTCACCTGTTGACAGTACACATAGATTTCTCTTTTACATTTATAATGAAAACATTAAATAAGAATCCAAAATAAAAATCAAAGGTAAGGAAATACTAACGCTCATGGCCCGCTGGTGCATCGATTGCGACCCACCGTAGTGGGTGCGCTCAGCGGTGCCCTCTGGGTCCCCTCCCCGCCTCTTGTTCTTTTTCGCCTGGACGGATCTTGCAAGGAACTTCGGGTCGGAACGGGCTGTTCTGAACTGTTGGATGGCGTCACCTACAATTTATACACTTTGAGATCAATACGTGTTTTGAAGATATATACAAATTCCTACTCAAGTACTAACACTAATTGAGTAATGGAACCTCTAAGGTGTCTCTGTAACTTCTCGTCGCTTGCCATCTTATACATCATGTCTTTGTATCTGAGCTTCGCGACATCCATGTACCGGTCTCTTGCACACACCTCGAGACCTTCGTTGTAGAAGTGTTTCAGCTGCAAGATCGTTTGTCGTCATTGTATTAGTAATCTGTAAACAGTAACAGGTAATTAATAAAAATCAGAAATTGGTGTACCTTGAAGTTGGCAAACCACTTCTCTCGTTGCCACAGAGGCACCTTAGTCCAAGATGTGCAGTACGTAGTTAAGTCCTTCAAGAAACTGTCTGTCACGCCTGTTACAACGTCCCGAGTACGAAACCTACACCAAAGAGTGAAATAAGATGATGTCTCACCAAAAAAAGGAAATATAACGTCTCACCATGTGTTCTCCGGGCTAATAATAAGGCGTCCGTCGTCTGTATACTGAAGCCCTTGATCCTGTTGTGGTTGTTCTGGTTGCTCCTCGTCGTTCTCCCCTTGGTTATCCTCCTCTCGCAGGTTCTCCTCCTGGTCCTCCTGCTGCTGGGACCCCCTGTTCGTGTTGCTGCTCCCACTACCGTAACGCAGTCTGCTGCCCAAAGTCATATCTGCAGACATATAATAGTAGAAAGTTAGAAATTCACAACATAATATTGAAATAATTTGCCCAAAATAAGTAACGTAAATTACTATGTACAAATAATATAACTTACTAAAACTATACCCTACTAAAAATCATCGTCACTGTCGTTGTCATCTTCTACTTGCCTACTCGAACCAACGACATCCTCTTCCTCGTAGTCATCTTCCTCCTCCTCCTCGTCATTGAACTCTAACTCATTGGCGTCGTCCTCCTCCTCAACCATATCACTAGAACCACCTTCCTCTTCCTCACCACCTTCATCGTCTTCAAAATCTTCCCCCACATCCACCTCATTATTTTCATCATCATCATTTGCAAAAAGATTCTCATCAGCTGGAGACAATGTTGTACCACTAGAAATGACATCCTCTTGGAAAAGGTCAGAGTCATAGTGCCCTCGTGGCTTAGTTTTGAACACCGCCCACCACTGGTTTACAGTTCTGTCGTTCTTTGTGGTTGGGTAAGGCGCAAAGTACACTTGGTGTGCTTGATGTGCAAGTATAAACGGATCGTACTTGGAGTATTTTTTGGTATGATTAACTTCAACTAGTTTGTACCTTTCATGTACTCTAGTACCTAACACAGAGTTGTCCTTCCATTCGCATTTAAATACCACAGCTCTATACCCACGATCATTTCCAACATAGCACAGCTCTAAGATGTCCTCCACTAAACCGTAGTAATCCTCACCCTCAAGTGACGACACACTCACACCGAAATTACATCTACTCCTACTGCAACCATGGGCAAATGTATGAAAATTGTAACCATTAACCGAATACCGGTTCCAAGTTCTAACATTCCACAAAGGACCTAATGCTAGACTCCTAACCAAATCATCCTTCTCTGAAATTACATGCTCCTTAAGCCATTTGGGAAACTGTTCCTCATGCTTATTCCAAACGTCATCAGCTTGTAAATGTGGATTAGCAGCCACAAATTCAGTTACAAATTTCTTCTCGTACGGCTCCAAAACTTCGCAGTTTGATAGCAAGTACAAGTGAGCACGATTGTACTCCTTCTCATTTAATGTCCTCCACCCGCCAGCCGCTGACGATCCCTCACCTACCTTACTTTGAAAAAAGTCTAGTATATTGGGGTCAATCGTCGTCTCGGGTGTTTCTAGGTTTAGATTTTTGGCTTTGGTGTTCACTTCTTTCTCGAAATACAGAGAACAGAAGTTGGCTATCTCCTCTGTTAAGTAAGCATTACATATGGAACCCTCCACCCTCGCCTTGTTACCAATTTTTTTCTTCAAATGGTTGAGAAATCTATGACAATCATCAAGTAACTATGTTATTATCAAATTATAGTATCTAACGTTAGTTAGTGGGTAAAATAAGTAAGTAGTTGAAAGTTCTCACCTCTCAAACGGGTACATCCATCTAAACTGTACCGGTCCTCCCACTTTAGCTTCGTAGGGCAAGTGGACCGGTAGATGCTCTATTGAGTTAAAGAAGGATGGTGGGAAGATCATCTCAAGTTTGCATAGTATCTGAGGAATTTGATCCTCCAAACGAGTCATGTCGTCATTTGTAACTGTCGACGAACATAAATCTCGAAAAAACTGAGATATCTCAGTGATAGGATTCCAAACACCTTCCGGTAGCAGGTGCTTCAACGCCACAGGTAGTAACCGCTCCATGAACACGTGGCAGTCGTGACTCTTCAAGCCTTGGAGCTTCAGGTTCTTAATATCCACACACCGTCTAAAATCGGATGCATACCCATCAGGGAACTTCAGCTTCCCTACCCACTCTAACACGGCATTTTTCTGAGCCTTATCAAGGCTGAACAAGGCCCTAGGCTTGGACCCATCCCGCTTGATATGCATTTTCGGACGGTTACAAATTTTTTTCAAATCTTTTCGGGATCCTAAGGTGTCACATGTCTTACCCTCTACATCCATGACGGTGTGAATTAGTTGCTCAAAGAAATTCTTCTCAATATGCATCACGTCCAGATTATGTCGGAGTAATAAAGTACTCCAATATGGAAGGTCGAAGAAGATGCTTCTTTTAAACCAACCATTTTTTAATTTCTTAAGATCTTTGAACTCTTGATTGGTCCCGTCCACAGTAGATGGGAACTCTGAAATAACCTCCCAAATCTCATCTCCTTGGAGACGAATCGGTGCCTCATCTAGCACCTCCTCACCCTTCTTGAAAGCTCTCTTATTCTTCCTATACATGTGACCCTCGGGTAGAAACTGTCTATGACAGTCAAACCAACTAATTTTGCTTGAGTTACTTAGGTAGAATGCTTTACTTTCACTCATGCAACAAGGACACGCTTTTTGGCCCGCGGTAGACCAACCACTCAACATACCATACGCAGGGAAATCGTTTATAGTCCACAAAAGCGATGCTCTAAGCTGGAAATTTTGTTTCAACGACACATCATATGTCTCCACCCCTACTTCCCACAAGTGTTTCAATTCCTCTATTACTGGTTGTAAGTAAACATCCAAGTGGTTTTTGGGGTTTTTTGGGCCGGGAACAATGAGAGAAAGGAATATGAACGGTGGTTTCAGACAAAGCCATGGGGGTAAGTTGTACGGTGTGACCATGACAGGCCAGCATGAGTACGACTTACCAAACTGACCGAAAGGGGCGAACCCATCGGTACACAACCCAAGTCTCACGTTACGGGGTTCCTCAGCAAATTCAGGGTAAATCCTATCAAACCGTTTCCACTCCTCCCCATCACTAGGATGACACATCTTCCCCTCTACACGAGTTTCTTCCTTATGCCACCTCATTTGTTCGGCAATGGTTCTGGTTGCATATAGTTTTTGAAGTCTAGGGGCGATGGGAAAGTAGGTAAGTCGACTAAGTGGTATAGGTTTTTTATGCCTCGCGACACTCTTCCCCTTCCTACCCCTCATAACAATGTTCCCATCTACACTTTTGTATCTACCCTTCCCACATATCTTACATTCCTCAAGCACGGCATCGTCCTTCCAAAAAAGCATACATCCATCGGGACAAGCATCGATCTTTTGATGCGGAAGTTCAAGACCTTTAACAATTTTTTTGGTATTGTAGAATGTTTTGGTCATAATGTTGTCTTTTGGGATGAGTTTCTCAATCAACGCAGTGATACCGTCTACGCACCCAAAAGGTAGGTTATACTCACATTTGAGGGTCACTACCATAGACGCCACTTCTAACAATGTCACATCACACCCTCCATATAATGGCTTCTCCGCAGCCTCTAACATATCAAAAAAAACTTTCGCTCGTGGGTTTGGCTCTTGTGGGGTTGGTTGGTCATCGTCGTTAGTGTACATGCTCTCATCATTAAACAAATTGCACTCAACCACATCAACAATCATTCCTCTCACCCCGCCCTCATTCTGATCCACCTCAGTTACCCCAACAGCAGACGTCTCACCATGACAAATCCAATAATAATAATTTGGGCTAAACCCATTTGAGATAATATGTTCCTTAATCAGAATATCATCCAAGAATTTGAGGTTCTTACATTTCACACAAGGACACCTAAATCTACCCTCTGACGCGTATTCGGGATGGGTTTTAGCGAACTCAAGGAAACTATTAACACCCTCTAAAAATTCAGTTCTGGGACGTCGTCTCTTATCTAATCTTTCCTCATACATCCATTTTCGTTCCTGTCGCTTCATTTTTTTATCTAAAAAAATTGGTACAATAACCACATACAAATTATTTTCTCTTAAGTAATTCACTAATAAATACACACTACTCACATATTTTGTAAAATTCTCATTTCACCTAAACATAGTACTATTTGCACCTAATCATCCATAATTACGTTACTAAATCGACATAATTGTATTTCAATTCCAATTTCCTAACACATCAAAACAACCCAATTCATTCAACTACGTAACCACAAACCCTAATTTTATACTAACAATCTACCTATTTCAAATTGGGGAACCTATTGAGCGATTAACATTCTAACTACACATCATATTCCGACAACTAATAAATTATCCAACCCGACAAATAATTTATTTAAATCTATAAATAATTGAAACTAAACAGAAATTATCCTACCCAATAAACAGAAATTAACAAACAATTAAAACTAAATATAGATAGATAAACATACCTTAAAGGAAAATGAGAGAATTGAGGAAGAAATGAAGAGGAATGAAGGAGGAGGCGTTTTAGAGAGAAGGAGGAGAGGTTTTAGAGAGAGGGAGTGAAATGAAGGAATGAGCCGGGGGAGGGGGGGGGGTGTGCGGCAATTTTAAAAAAATTCTGACCCTTAGCGACCGATTTCGGTCGCTAAATTCATTAATTAGCGACTGAAATCAGTCGCTAAGTCTTAGATTTAGCGACTGAAATCGGTCGCTAATTAATGAATTTAGCGACCGATTTCGGTCGCGCGTTCATTTATTTAGAGACCGATTTCGGTCGCTGAAGTTTAAAAAAAAAAAAAAAACCGTCTCCTCGTTCAGCGACTACTATCAGTCGCAAAATTAGCTACTGAATTTATCAGTCGCGCGTGCTTGGTAGCTAAATGAAGTATTTGTTGTAGTGTTAGGACACGATTAAGACTGTGAGCCTCCCCTTCCTTAGCTTTTAAGAAAAAAATGCTATCATCCGCGAAGAATAAATGTGAGATAACTGGAGCCGTAGGAGCAATTTTTAAACCATGAAGTGTACCTCTTTCAATAGCTCTCCGTGTCATATAAGACAGAACCTCCGCAAATAATATAAACAGATAGGGTGACAGCGGGTCACCTTGTCTGAGACCTCGAGACGGAGTAAACTCTCGAGAAGCTTGTCCGTTAATGAGGACAGAGAAAGACACCGTCGAAACACACTCCATGACTCTATCACTCCAGCAACTATCAAATCCCATCGAGTCAAGAGTCCTGGCTAAGAAATCCCATTCAATTCGGTCATACGCCTTCTCCATATCCAGTTTAAGCGCCATATGACCCCCAGATGCTCGTGAAAGCTTCATATGATGGAACAATTCAAACGCAATCAAGACATTGTCAGTAATAAGCCTCCCCGGGGTAAAAGCGCTTTGGTTATCAGACACAATCTCCCCTAGGAAAGGCTTAATACGGTTAGCCAAGACTTTCGCGACCAATTTGTAGACTACGTTGCACAGGCTAATCGGTCTGAAGTCACGAATTTTATCTGGGGCCTTCTTCTTTGGGGTTAAGACAATATTTATCTTATTCAGCTCTCTCGGAATCGGCTCGCCTCTAAGGACCCTAAGCACTGTTCTTGTAACCTCGGGACCGACCACGTGCCAAAACGTTTGGAAAAACAGCCCATTGTAGACACCCGCATTTTGCCTGCTAGTGTCTATAGCAGTTCCCGACAAAACACCCGATGATGATCGGACGTCAACGTGACTTAATATGCTCGAATACGGACTCAGAATCAATAGTATCCGACGTGGGCATTTAGCGGAGTGCAAATCTCTCAAAACCGACCTCAAATTCAGGCCCAGTGGGTCATTCCGAGTCAAAAACTAATTTGGGCCAAAACCGACACCAAGAATAAATCCCGTCTTTTGGCGACCGGGTCAAAACCCGGTCAAAGACGAAACCATCCCACAAATCAGCCAAATACATTCTCGAAAACTGGCGCACAAATTAAAATTCAAAAAATCAATCAAATCAAATCAAGGTCAATCCTTCCCAAAATAGCTCGATCCTAATTGATCCACTCGATCGAGTGGATAGACCCACTCGGTCGAGTGGAGCGTCAACAGCTGAACCAGGCCCATTTTGAAGGGCACTCGATCGAGTGCACTAGGGCCACTCGATCGAGTGACCCTAGGTCGGGGGGTGAAGCCTATAAATACCCCCTTAACCCCATTCATTTCACAAGCTTTTTCCATGCATTCTTAGTCTACATTTCTACCATAGTCCTACCATACTACACTACACTACAAGCCCTTAGCAACCCTAAGCCATACATAAAAACCGAGTCCTTCGTCCCTCGAAAACCGATGAATCATCCATTACACATACACATACAATCCAAACCCCGAGATCAAAACTCGTCAAAGACCCGAGAGCATCCTCTCCCTAACCATACACACCCTAACTCACCCTACATATCTCGACGCTCCCGCGCTCACGCCTCTATTACGAGTCCGTTTCCGAGGCCATTAAGCATGTACGTTGAGGGTGTAATTCAAACCCCGTTTCTTTTCCTCCCTTATCTTTTTACCGTATATATATATATATATATATGTATTATTATTATTATTATTATTATTATTATTATTATTATTATTATTATTATTATTATTATTATTATTATTATTATTATTATTATTATTATTATTATTATTATTATTATTATTACTAACCGCTAACACTAACCTTTAATTTTGTGCATACTAACTTTTTATTTATTTTGTATACTAACATTTTATTTATGTATCCTAACACTAACTTTTATTTTTGTATACTAACACTTTAATCCCGTATTCTAACATCTAACATTATTATACCGTGTATATATACATACTAATATCAAAATCTCGGTTTCGAATACGTTTGACTATGACGATCGCCTAAAGTCCATCTAATTCCTTTACGAGTAACGACGGAGGTGGCACCTTTTCGAGGAGCGCCGCCCCAATGTACTCAAGGACATGATGTGATCGTGATCGGTCCTAGTTGAACGTATTTGATCCCATTTCGATGATTAGCACGGAACCCGTTGACACGAAAACCGACATCACATAATCCGAAAGGATTAGTTTCGATGTCGTGACGTAGAGGGATGCAATTTCGTCACTAATCAAACTTTTCAATCACATAATAGCATATTTCATAAAATTCCGATAACGGTCTCATAATCGTATAATACACGTTTATGACATCGAGAATCGAGTTGAATTTAAATAATGCAATATTTTTATTTAACTCGGTCAATTATCGAATTCAAACAAATAAAAATGAAACGAGCCATGCCTCGTACAGGGGGCACTCGATCGAGTGCCATGGGCCACTCGATCGAGTAGCACCCAAAAATCTGGACAGTAGCTACTTTAAAGACACACTCGACCGAGTCAGACCATGACTCGATCGAGTGGGTCATGTAGCCCAGAAATTCGAGAGCTTCAATGCAACATTTGAGCCTCGTCATTTTTTTACGACTTTTAGTCGACACGTGCATAATCAATCAAGTAATTCTAATTTTCAAAACTCATGCATATCACGACACCTAAAACGATTTTGATCGACGGTCTCGCACTATTAATTTTATGTCGACGACTCTTTAGTCGTATCCGACACATAATTAATTTAGGCTCCATTTCTCGAGGTGATAAGTCGGGACAAGGCATCGAGGTTCGAGATCGGGTTAGCACCATACCTAGGTCTCGAACCTCCGTCCTTTGATTAATATGCAATATAATGCGTAATTAATTAAGGTTCGTCCGTCTATCTAATTCACGATCTAGTGTGCATTTATTATATACGGGTCGTGTATTTATTTATCGCTCTTCTTATTTAATTCAATTATTCTATTTTATTGCTCGTTGTATTGTGAATTCCGTTGTATTCCGCCCGTGTAATTTGTAATTTATTTACGAGTTTTCTATTCTTGATGTTTGCCATCTATTGCCTTAAATGAACATCACATGCTAAATCACTTTGACGTGAATCAAGATGCATTAAATGACGTAGCAAATCAATAATTCACATGCTTAGCCCGAAAACGCTGTTTGCATATCATTTAGTCGTTTTACTAGCGCGCGTACACGAACACGAACGATATCTTAGTAGAGGCCGCCATTGTGCGGGCGGGGTTGGGTGTCCTTAGTGGGCTTCCCAACACGTACCCTCACTCCTTACTCAGAATCTTTGGTTTCCGGATGTCCGAAACCCTTGGTGCACGAGAGTCATTTTATATACGAAAGCCGGTGTAAACGGTATCGATATAACAATGCAAAGGGACGAGCCCCATGAACTCTGAAATCGAAGTGGGCTTACTTTGTGTGTAGCCGATGACGACATAGAGTGGGCTCGTATGGTTCCGAATAACCACAAAATTCGGTGGCGACTCCATTTTGACTTAAATTTCGAACCCGAGAACAATCTCACCACGAGATTCATTCGCCTACCAAACCCGCGCGTGGCCGCGTCGGGGTGGACCTACGTCATGTTGTAGACACCCGCATTTTGACTGCCAGGTGTCTATGGTAGCTCCCAAAAAACACCCGATGATGATCGGACGCTAACATGTTCTAACGCGCTCGGATACGGGCTCGAAATCAATAATATCCGGCATGGGCTTTTAACGGGATACAAATCTCACAAAACCAACCTCAAATTCAGGCTCAGCGGGTCGTTCCGAGCAAAATAAGACTAATTTGGGTCAAAACCGACACCGAAAATAGTTCCCGTCTTTTAGCGACCGGGTCAAAACCCGGTCAAGACAAGCCCGACACACAAAAGCGACCTGATGCGTCTCGAAACTTGCGCCACAATCCAAAAATCAGCCAAAATCATTCCAAAAGCAATGCAAATCAATCACGATCAATCAAGAGCAAATCAAGGCAATCACGCCCAAAATAGCCCGGTTTAATTGATCCACTCGGTCGAGTGGATTGACCACTCGATCGAGTGGAGCCTCACAAAAACGGTCCAGGTGCATTCACGAGGGCACTCGACCGAGTGCACCCGCGCCACTCGGTCGAGTGACCCTATATCGTGGCTCCCTATAAATACCCGTCAACCTTTGACACAAACACAACTTCTTTACCTCCTACAACTTTCATCTCTACACAACTTTTGGAACTCCTTTACCTCGGACACAATCATCAACTCTTACACAACCCTTTTGCATACATTTTTCAGCCATGAACGCCGTCATCCTTGCACGCATTTCGAGAGCACAAACTCGTAAAAATCCATACAAACCAAATCACACATACACACCATCAACTCCTCCTACACATCTCGACGTTCCCGCGCTGTAGCCGCCATTTGACGAACCGTATCCCGAGAAGCAAGAACATGTAGGTTGAGGGTGTAACATTCAACACCGGCTTCTCCTTCTTCCCTTTTTTCTCTCGTCTTTTATGTATATACATTTGTACATTTTTATTTTTGCTTATAGTATTATATCTAGTCGATAGTAACGACATTACTAACGCTAACATTTTACCTTTCGCATTTAATCATCGTTATTATATTTTACTATAATATCATATGTACCGTGTATATATATAATAATATCAAAACTCGGATCCGAACTCGTTTGACTACGATGATCATTTTTTTAAGGTTCGTTTATTAACACGATCCCGATCATTCGTAGTTGAACGCGTATGAATCCATTTCAAAGATTAGTACGGAATCCATTGACACGAAAACCGACATCTCATAGTCCGTAAGGACTAATTTCGATGTCGTGACGTAGAGGGATGCAATTTCGTCGCCAATAAAAAATTTAATCTAATAATAACGTTTTCATAAAATCCCGACAACGGTATTATAATCGTATATACACGATTATAGTACCGGAGGTTAAGTTAAATTCAAATCGTGCGATATTTGCATTTAATTTGACCGACCGTCGATTTTAAACCAAACAAAACGAAACGAGTTGGCACTCGTACAGGGGCTACTCGACCGAGTACGTAGGCCACTCGATCGAGTAGCACCCAAAAAATTGGGCAGTAGCCACGCTTAATGACACACTCGACCGAGTCAGATCACAACTCGATCGAGTGGGTCCTGTAACCCAGAAAACCGAGGGCCTCGACACACATTTCGAGCCTCGTCTTTTTACGACTCTAGTCATCACGTGTAAAGACAATCACGTGACCCTCCTTTCTTCAAAACTCGCACATATCACGACACTTAAAACGATTTTGATCGACGGTCTCACACTATTAATTTTATGTCGACGACTCTTTAGTCGTATCCGACGTATAATTAATTTAGACTCCATTTCTCGAGGTGATAAGTCGGGACAAGGCATCGAGGTCCGAGATCGGGTTAACACCACGCCTAGGTCTCGAACCTCCGTCCCTTGATTAATATGTAATATAATGCGTAATTAATTAAGGTTCGTCCATATACACAAATTCACGGTCTAATTTATACACGGGTCCGTTCGTAATTATTGCTCGCCATTTCGATTGTATTTATTTTGATTATTATATTTATTGTTCGTCGTATTGTGAATTCCGGGTTGTATTCCGCCCGTGTAACTTGTAATCGATTTATTATTGCTTTGCTTTATTTATTTACGTTTTACCGTTTATAAATGAACCCTCGCATGCTAAATCACTTCGACAATAAATTAGATGCATTAAATGACGTAGCTCACATTTAATTCGCATGCTTAGCTAAAACGTTGTTTGCATATCATTTCACCGAATCACTAACGCGCATATTAGAAAGTCAAACGATGTCTTAGTAGAGGCCGCTATGTGCGGGCGGGGTTGGGTGTCCTTAGTGGGCTTCCCAACACGTACCCTCACCCCTTACTCAGAACCTCGGTTTCCGGATGCCCGAAACCGTTGGCGCACGAGAGTCATTCAATACACGATAACCGGTAGTGACGGTATCGGTATCATAATGCAAAGGGACGAGCCCAATGAACTCTCAAACCGAGATGGGCCATACTCGGTGTATGGCCCATAGCGATATAGAGTGGGCTCGAACGGTTCCGAATAACCATAAAATTCGGTGGCGACTCCATATAGACCTAAATTTCAATTCGATCCATTCTCATATGGAGGTGCATTCGCCTACCCAAACCCGCGCGTGGCCGCGTCGGGGTGGACCTACGTCATGTCCACAATTTGGCGACTCCACTGGGGATTAACCGATGAGTGCCTAACCATCGGCATCCTCAGGGTGAGACTCGAATAGAAATCGTTTGACAAATACAATATGCGTTTTAGTTTTACGGTTCATGCATAACCCCTATTTTCCCGGGCCGGTACTGGTGACCGACGTCCCACTATACCACGATGTATTCCGCCTTGGATACGTTAAAGGTGTTCATAGTCGATTCGTATGGACTTTGCAGCATGTTCTAAGCTCAACTCGACTTAGGAAGTCTGTCCCGTTTCTCGTCTAGACTATGAACACTGGTATAGACCCTCTATAGACCGACCGAGACTTAGTGTAAAGCATACATGGCGTCATTATAATGTTTGCGTGACTATGTGCTACTTGGTTTCGTGTCGTTTTTAAAAAACCGTCATTTTCAAAAATGTATCTTTTCAAAATATATTCAAATTTCAAAACCCGGGATACATACCGAATTTAGGACTTATGATTTTACTCAAAATAGCCCACTTTCTAGTCGGTATGCTGCCCAATTCAAAACTCAAAAAACATTTTCGAACTTTCAAAACCGAGGCCCGATGCCTTTTTCGATTTTTCTTGAAAAAATCGGGCCTTTCCCCGAGCTTTCTCGGACTTTCCAAAAGTAATCCTTTTCAAACCTTCCTCTCCTTAGGACTTCCCGTATTTAGCAGTGTCGGGTCATATCGTAAGTAGTCGAGGTCTCTAGCGTCGAAACTCTGTCGATCTTACATCGCGAGTTTCCTCCCTATCCCAGTCCGCCTTATTAGACTAAGGCAAGGCCCACCTACGTAGGACATACTCCTACAAAGGAGGGCCCGTCTACACATTTGAGTCCAAAGTCTGGGGACGTCTCACATTGACCTTCCTTCAAACAGGATTCGGCCCACCCGTCGAATCCTAAGGAAAGCCCGTCATCCACGAGTCACCCGTCTAAGAGTCTCTTTCAAGTCGTTTTAGTCTTTTCCCTGCTCGGGATGTACTATTCTGGTTCCAAGGTCCGGGTTCAGTTTCTGATTACGCGGTGTTCTTACAGACAGGCCACCGGCAACCAGGCACACCCGCAAGATGGAAGCGGCTCTGAGCGATCTGAAAACCTCTGTGGACGCCATGGTCACGAAGCAGACCGACATTGATGCCCAACTGACTGAAATGAGGGCTGGTCAAGTGGCAATCGTTGCTCGTTTAGCTGCAGTGG
Source organism: Agrostemma githago (assembly GCA_958450325.1). NCBI lineage: Eukaryota > Viridiplantae > Streptophyta > Magnoliopsida > Caryophyllales > Caryophyllaceae > Agrostemma > Agrostemma githago. The sequence continues at coordinate 9,089,357 of OY288257.1, read as the reverse complement.
AGCACAGGACTCCAAATACCGGGGTCATGGAACCCCTAGCTGAACTAGTTAGCTCGGTTCGCCGATTGCAAGAACAAGTCCACCTAACCGGAAGTAACAATATTCACCGGGAAAACAGTCGGGAGTACTCGCCGGTAAGTGACAAACTGCCCGCAAACCTGAATCTCACGGGCTTACCCATGTTCGAAGGGACTGAAGACCCGTTACTACATGTACGGGCCTTCAAGGAGTTCATGGCTATTAAGGGAGTAGACTCTTCCATGTTCAAAAACCTCTTTGCTGCATCTCTGGAGAAACACCCAAAGGCCTGGTACTACAGGCTAGACCCAAAGAAGTTCTCGACATGGGATGATGTGGCTACGGAATTTGCTCGGAATTATGCTGACAACACCGAGATCCAGACCACAATGCGGTCTCTAGAGGTTATGGCCCAAGAACCTAAGGAGGGCTTTACCAAATACCTCCAATGTTGGAGGGCCGAAAGTGTGAAACTGGTCGATAAGCCCAGTGAAAAGACTTTAGTGGAGGCTTTTGTCAAGAACCTTCTCCCTTCCTACCGGGTCCACCTCCGGTATGCAGTCATACCCAATTTCACCACTCTTACTGAAATGGGCATGAGAATTGAAGATGATCTAAGACTAGAGAGCCTGACTAAGGCCCCTAGCAAGGGATACCAAGGAGCCTCCTTATCCATTACCAAGCCTCCGGCCGCAACCCGAAGCATCTTCGACACGGTTAATATCTTGGATGCCTCATCCAAAAGAACTACTCCTTCTAGGGTATTCACTGATATAGGGACTACCTATACGTATGCCTTACAAAGGCTATCTTACAAAGGCCTGATCCAACCGATAGGCCCAATTCCTGAAGTCCCAGTTGAAAAACGCACCAAAGGCTACAATGCCCAAGCCTATTGCCAATATCATCGGGGCAATGGGCACGATACCGAGAAATGTTGGAAGCTGAAGCATCTGATTCAGGATTTAATTGAGAGCGGGAAAATACCGTTACCCGGGGACAAGCCAAGCAACAAGGACAACCCCTTTAGCTCTCATGCTATCTTCACCGGTGAAGTGATCGACTGTTCTCACCTTATCTCTCCTTTCATCCCACAAATCAATGGAATCTGGTTCGATGATGAGGAAGATGTGTACCTCACCAAAGGGGAAACTGTCCCTATCACTCCCGAAGAAATCCGGAAGGCTAAGTCCAAAGCCTTAGCCAGTAACCACCTCACCACCGCCGGTCGTCTTTATTCAGCCACTAGCTCCAAGGACATCTCAGTCCCAGCAACCGTTACTGAACTTGCCAGGACGGAAGAAGCCATTGAAGAGCCAAATACCGATACGGCTCTTGTCAAACAATTGAAGAGAACCCGAGTTGACCTCACTATATGGCAACTCTTGGTTAGCTCACAAGAACACCGAGAGGCACTTACAAAGGCTCTCGATCAGATCAAGGTCAACTCCCAGGTTACCCCTACTGAAATGGTAACCACTATCCTGCCCTACCTCAAGGACAAGTCCAAAGAAGAAGGCCCAGTAGTCACCTTCTCGGATGCTGACCTACCACCGTTCGGGGCCTCTCACAATCTGGCTCTGTATATCATGGTAATTTGCCGGGGTAAGTACCTACCAATGACCCTAGTCGACGACGGGTCTGCTGTGAATGTCCTCCCTTTAAGGACTGCCAAAGCCCTCGGTATCAGCGAGGCTGACTACCTACCAACCGCCCACACTATCCAAGCTTTCGATGGAAGCCCAAAGGCGGTTTCTGGGGCCGTCAAATTAGCAATTACAACGGGTCCAATTGAAAAGGAGCTAGAATTCCAGGTGATCGATGTCACCTCCTCTTTCAATCTACTCCTAGGAAGGTCTTGGATTCATGCTGTGAGGGCGGTGTCTTCTACTCTTCACCGAAAGATCAAAATGCCCTTGCAAGACGGCATCATCACCCTAGAAGCAACCCCTATGACTGTGGCTAGCTGTAACGCCACGGACCGCACCGACCTATGGGGATTCGATTTTGTGGGGATGATTGAAGAAGAGTACCTTTTCAGGCCCTATTTCACCACAAGCATTGACGCAATGCTGCAAAATTTGGGGTATTTACCGGGGGCTACCTCGAGGCCATATCTTCTAGCTGGGAAGATTATCGAAGTCCTAAATGACGGGGAATCTCACTTTGGTTTAGGGTATGCTATAACCCCGGGGAATGTGGTCCGAGCAGGCATTGAGAAAGCTTGCAACATCATCAAGGGTACCTACTTGGGCCCTTATAGCCCAAGGTTGGCTGACTATTTCGTCACACCGGTATTCGGGGCTATCCAAGTTGGCCTATATCAACCAACTATCACATATCCCGAGACTGAACTAGCTCGGGAATGCAACTACATTCCAGATGACATATTTGCCCTCATCCAATCCGAATCCAAGGAGGGTACTGACAATGCCGAGCCCGTGCTGGGGCTCTTGTTTGGGGAAGACAAAGTTATTCCGAACCCCAAGGAAGATCTGGTGAACCTGATCCTTCGAAGCAACAAGTTCGATCCTTCAAAGCTGATCTCGGAAGTCGGCGCTGATACTGGGAAAAGAGCCTGGAGGAAGACCATCAAGTGGACCGACAGCCAGGGTCGAGTCTACAAGCTGACCACCGGGGAAGGAGACATGCCGGACACCGATTCCGAGTCTGAGTCTGAGTCTGAGTCAGAGTCCGAGTCTGAGTTTGTATTCGAATCTAAGGGGTCTGGTGCTAGAGTCCAAAATGTAACCCCCCTCCCTATAGTCACTGCCACTGGAGCCTCGGGGTCTGTCCCGAAAGCACTCCCAATTCCGCCTCTGACCAATGATCAGATGGCTGCTCTCTTCGAGCTATTTTCCAAATTTTCTATCAATAATAACGAAAACCGTTCCGCTTATGACTTGTCTTATTTTCAAAATATTTCCAATTTCAAAAATATTTTTTGCAATGACATTGAGAAACCCGATGAACAGGTATCCTTACCTCCGCATCTGATCGAACAGCTAGAACAGAGGGAATCCCGAGATCCGGTAATTGAAGAAACTGAGTCTATCAATGTGGGAACAACCTTGGAGCCCCAGATGCTTAAGATAGGGTTATCTTTAGGTCCCGAGGAGAGACAACAACTCACAAACCTCCTCCAAGAATTCAAAGATGTCTTCGCATGGTCCTACAAGGACATGCCGGGGATAGATCGGGAAATAGCTGAACACCGCATACCCATCAAAGATGGATGCAAACCGGTAAAGCAGAAGCTTCGAAGAATGAAGCCCGAGTGGTCTCTCAAAGTCAAAGAAGAAATAGACAAACAATTCAAAGCAGGCTTTATACAAGTGTCTGAATATCCAGACTGGATTGCGAACATCGTGCCAGTACCCAAGAAGGACGGCAAGGTTCGGGTATGTGTAGATTTCCGGGACCTTAACAAGGCTAGCCCAAAAGACGATTTTCCGTTGCCACACATCGACAATTGGTGGACAACACGGCTGATCATGCTCTTCTATCATTTATGGACGGGTATGCCGGATACAACCAAATCAAGATGGCAAAAGAAGACATGGGTAAAACCACTTTCACTACACCATGGGGTACTTATTGTTATACAGTTATGCCGTTTGGGCTCGTTAATGTCGGGGCCACTTATCAACGAACAACCACGACCTTATTACATGACATGATGCATAAGGAAGTGGAGGTTTATGTCGATGACATGATTGTTAAGTCTAAAAGCCGAGATGGGCATGTTGCTGCCCTAAGAAAATTTTTCACCCGATTACGTAAGTACAACATGAGGTTGAACCCTCAAAAGTGCAGTTTCGGGGCAACATCAGGCAAATTACTGGGCCATATCGTTAGCCAACGCGGCATCGAGGTCGACCCAGCTAAAATCAAAGCCATCACCGAGATGCAACCACCCAAGACCGAAAAAGAAATAAGGGGGTTTCTCGGGAAAGTCCAATACATCAGCCGGTTTATCTCAAAGTTAACCATGGTATGTGAGCCCATTTTCAAGTAACTGAAGATAGGGGAACGGGTACTATGGGACGATAAATGTCAGATGGCTTTTGACAAAATCAAAGAGATCCTGTCTGCTCCGCCAGTATTAATGTCACCTCAACCCGGTTTGCCTCTGTCGTTATACCTAACAACGACTAAGACAGCCATGGGGGCTATGCTGGCCCAGACAGTCAATTCGGAAGAACGGGCTATTTACTACATCAGTAAAAAGTTCCTAGAATATGAATGCAAATATACAATGCTCGAGAAAACGTGCCTAGCTCTGGTTTGGGCCACTAAAAAGCTCAGACACTACATGCTCAGTCACGAGGTACATGTTCTGTCCAAAATGGATCCAATCAAATACTTGTTCGAAAAGCCCATTCTTAATGGAAGAATGTCCAGATGGACTTTAATGCTAGCTGAGTTTGACCTCAAGTTTGTACCGTTAAAAGCCATCAAAGGCCGGGTGGTAGCCGAGTTCCTCGCTGACAGCCCAATATCTGAAGAGGGCTATACCGACACTTGGGCCTTTCCGGACGAAGACATATTCCATACTGACACCGAAACTTGGGATCTGTATTTCGATGGAGCATCCAACTTTCGAGGCTTTGGGGTCGGTATTCTCCTTATATCACCACAAGGGGAGCACACACCGTTATCCATCAAATTAGACTTTGATGTAACAAACAATGCGGCCGAGTATGAAGCATGCATCCACGGGTTGCAAGCGGCGGCTGATTTGGGAATTACAAATCTCCGGGTTCACGGGGACTCGTCCCTAGTCATCAATCAAGCCCTTCAAAAATGGAAAACTCGGAATGTCAATCTCGTGGATTACCAAGCACGAGTAAGGGTTCTGGAGAAACAATTCCAGAAGGTAGAATATATCTATCTGCCGCGTGAAGAAAATCAGTTCGCGGACGCACTTTCCAAATTAGCATCCTTACTAAATATCCCGGAACATATGTCAAGTATGCCAATCTGTGTCGAAAGACGGTCCGAGCCGGCATATGTCAACGCCATTCAAGATATTGAGATCACCGATCCAGAACCTTGGTATCAGGCTGTCCTAATTTATCTGACAACGGGAGAATATCCCCCGGAAACTGAAAATCGGGCCAAGAAAGCCCTGTGAAGACTGGCCACCCAATTTATTCGTACGGACGATGGTCAGTTATACAAAAAGACGACACAGGGGGCTTTACTCCTATGTATCGACAAAACACAGGCCGAAAAAGTGATGGCCGAAGTACACGACGGTGAAAACGGTCCGCATATGAACGCCCATATGCTAGCCCGAAAAATCATGAGGCTTGGATACTACTGGAACAGTATGGAGGCCGACTGTCAATCATATGTCAAACACTGCCATAATTGTCAAATTTTCGGTAATGTCCAACACATGCCATCGTCCCTACTGTACACCATGACCTCGCCATGGCCATTTTCGACATGGGGGATTGACATAATTGGGAAAGTAAACCCTTCCGGGGCGGGAGGTCACTGCTTTATTTTGGTAGCTATCGACTATTTCACCAAATGGGTCGAAGCCGAATCATACCGTGTCTTGAACGCCAAGCACGTAGCCAAATTTATCCAAAGCAAAATCATATGCCGATACGGGATCCCACATGAGTTTATCAGTGATCACGGGACCCACTTCCAAGCCGAAACCGCTACTTTGCTAGCGAAATACAAAATCCGGAGGCATACGTCTTCGCCATACCGCCCCCAAACAAATGGAGCGGTAGAAGCTGCTAATAAGACAATTGTCACCATACTTAAAAAGATGGCTGATAATTATCGGGACTGGCCCGACAAAATACCCTTTGCCCTGTGGGGGTACCGGACGTCGATCCGAACTGCAACTGGGGCAACTCCATATTATTTAACATATGGCATGGAGGCAGTCCAGCCGGTCGAATTGGAGATACCGTCTCTCAGAATCCTACTAGAAAGCCAAGTGCCCGAAGCGGATTGGGTTCAAGCTCGATATGACTCGTTAATACTCTTGGACGAACGACGGTCACGGGCTCTCAATAACATCCAAATATATCAAAAAAGAATCAAGCGGGCCTTTAACAAGAGAGTCAGGCCCAGGAACATCAAGGAAGGGGATTTGGTCCTAAAATCGGTTCGTGCCTTACTACCGGTTGACCCAAGGGGAAAATTCAAACCCAATTGGGCTGGGCCATACTTAGTCAAAAAGGTTCTATCAGGAGGAGCCGTAATGCTGACGGACTTGGACGGGAACGAATTTGTCAACCCAACCAACCTAGACCAGCTGAAGCGCTACTACCCCTAAACCTTATCTCAAATGTCATTTGCAAAAATTATTTAAAAACACCTTTTTTCAAAATTTATAAGCAAGTCAATAAGTTAGGATTGTTTATCCTACTGTCGCACATCTTGAACTCATAGTCTTGGTGTATTTCGAAATTGCAAAAAAATCTACGCCCGAACTACGTTTGGTTTGATTCCACTAACTGTGGATACGTAGGCAACCCCTCAACAGGGTACAACCACTGCAATAACGAAAAAAGACAGAAACGGTTTCACTAATAATACTTTTATTATTCCAAAAAAAAACACCGATAAGCTCGGTATTTCAAAATTACAAAAAGCCACAAAAAAAAAACAACACAACAAAAATAGTAATAATATCTAAATAATAATAAGGGAGACTAATATCCGGGCATCTTGCCCTTGCCCTTATCCTTCGGGTCTTGAGGAGCCCGAGGTCGCCGGGGTGGGGAAGATCGTTCCTGAATAACCACGGGAACCTCCTTGGCCCGAGTCCTCTTCTTCGATAGAGGATCTTCAGCTATTGTCACGGGCCCAAGTCGAGCCCGTATGTGCTCTGGCAACTTGTCTTTAGGACCAAGTCGGTCCTGGACTAATGGCCTGGCTCCTGGTCTCCTCCCCAAATTTGTCTGGGGGCTCACTTCCCCCCGAGCACCTCTAGCATCGGACCCCCTAGCTCGAGTCCTAGCTCCTCTCCTCTGACTTGGCCTCAGACGGACTATCGGAGCTTGAACCTCCCCTTCAGCAAAAAAGTCTCTGTTATCTTTAACTTTCTCGCGCCGAAGCAGGTCGAAGGCCTCATCAACCTTCAGAGCAGCACGAGCTTCGGCAGTCTCGGCTTTGGTCCACCTTTCGTAAGAATAAGACACCCAGGTAGAATGAAGCGACTTTGGAACGGACCAAGTGGTTCGAGTATACCATCTCTGAATCCAGGTGTCACACATAATGTCGGTCAGCTGGGTAGGTGCACTCACAACTGCCTCGTTCTCCGGGATGCGCTGAGTCCACCCATACTGCCTGAGTATGCGGTCGGGATAGAGGTGAACTGTATGGCTAAAGGATAGAATCACTAGGTAGCGTGCCTTGTCTCCAGACGCCAGACCCGTCCAAGCGTAAATAGGCCACCATGGAACCACCCATCGTATCAATGGACCACGATGAAATGTTAATTCTTCCTCCCAATATTTCTGGGTAGTCAGGCAGGACGAGTCGGTAGGTCGTCTCCTTATCATCACCTGGTTGAACTAATATTGACTCGGGTTGGGAGGAGGCTCGATCTTTGACAACCTCTCAAATAGCCAAAGCTGAAAAGAACACAACGTTCATCAGAACAATTCGGAGGTTCGCCAGAAGGCACTCGATCGAGTGCCGGGGTCACTCGATCGAGTGACACCCCTAAAACGAGGCAGTAGACCCCTTTACGAGGGCACTCGATCAAGTGCCAGGGTGACTCGGTCGAGTGCCCCCTGTAGCATTATATCGCGAAGACAAAAAAAAAATCGAAAAAAAAAGAAAAAAAGAAAGCGATATACCTGCAGCAGACGGGTGCTCTCAGTGAAACGGGCTAACTCATCCCTCTTTCAGTTGTCCAAGCCCTGAATAATTTCCCCCGTGATCAACGATGCGGGACTACACTCCGTCTCCATAAGGTCAGCAATGACGAGAAGACGAACGCTACCCATGCAAGACAGCAGGTCCATATGGCCTTCGAAGGCATACACGTGCAGCATACAGAAGGCGAACGCCCTACGGCTATGAATGGGCGTAACCCGGATGTCATACGGGTTCATGAACTTCTCAGCTAAGGCAAGCAGAGAAACGGTATCCCCTTCAAGCATGCGGGATACTTCAGCGTGGGAGAGCCCCAAAAACTCCCGTAGTTTCCTCCTGGGGTCCCGAACTGAGAAAGGGACGGCGGGACGGAGCAATGGATTCCACCCTCCTATGGCAGCAATTTCCTCAGGGAGAGGACAGATCTCGCCCCGAGGGAAGGCGAAAACGTGGTAAGTGTCATCCCAGAAGGTCAGACAGGCATCGAGGAAATGGCGGTCCACGTGCATTTGACGAAACGTGAACAACTGAGTTATTCCTGACTGCCTCAAAGCTACTTTGCTCCCATCCCTAAAACGGTGTGCCCAGTCTTGCAGCATGTTGATCAGACGATCGATAGCCATGATAAAATTTCTTGAAAGGAATAAGGTTTTCTTTTGAGGAGAAGATGAAGCTTTTTTGAGTTGTGACAAAGGAAGGAGCCAGGGTGATGTATTTATAACATCAAAACCTTGGAGCATCCCCTGCAGTTGTGCCTCCTTGGCCCAAGCAGGCCTAGACATACAGGCCCGACCCATGACTCTTCCCCACAGACACAGGAATTCAGTCATCCCGAGCAGTCTGTCAAAATTCTAAAATTCAAAAAAATACATTCTTTTATTTATTCAAAAAAAAAATTCAAACATCCAAATTTTTATTCCCCAGCGCGATTCATTTTTACTACCTACGTGTTGCATACATTTTATGTGACTTATACAGGTACGACTCAAACAGGGACATGCAACCCTCTAAATCTCCCCAGCGGAAGCCCAAGGCGGCATTTTCCCCGGAATGGTACGGGATGAGCCCACATATAGGCGCACCCAGGACTTATGCTACAAGTCCGATTCCCCACGGAGTTATCGTCATCAGCTCAGGTATGATTTTTATCTTATGGCTGGCGAGCCCTTCACGCAAGTCTAATGGACTATAAACGACCCGATCGGAAGTCTACCGGGTCTTAACGGGCTTGGTAGCTACTCTGACTTTCGCCCTGTCCAAGCCTCAGTCAGAGTGGGGGCTCTGTAGACACCCGCATTTTGACTGCCAGGTGTCTATGGTAGCTCCCAAAAAACACCCGATGATGATCGGACGCTAACATGTTCTAACGCGCTCGGATACGGGCTCGAAATCAATAATGTCCGGCATGGGCTTTTAACGGGATACAAATCTCACAAAACCAACCTCAAATTCAGGCCCAGCGGGTCGTTCCGAGCAAAATAAGACTAATTTGGGTCAAAACCGACACCGAAAATAATTCCCGTCTTTTAGCGACCGGGTCAAAACCCGGTCAAGACAAGCCCGACACACAAAAGCGACCTGATGCGTCTCGAAACTTGCGCCACAATCCAAAAATCAGCCAAAATCATTCCAAAAGCAATGCAAATCAATCACGATCAATCAAGAGCAAATCAAGGCAATCACGCCCAAAATAGCCCGGTTTAATTGATCCACTCGGTCGAGTGGATTGACCACTCGATCGAGTGGAGCCTCACAAAAACGGTCCAGGTGCATTCACGAGGGCACTCGACCGAGTGCACCCGCGCCACTCGGTCTAGTGTCCCTATATCGTGGCTCCCTATAAATACCCGTCAACCTTTGACACAAACACAACTTCTTTACCTCCTACAACTTTCATCTCTACACAACTTTTGGAACTCCTTTACCTCGGACACATTCATCAACTCTTACACAACCCTTTTGCATACATTTTTCATCCATAAACGCCGTCATCCTTGCACGCATTTCGAGAGCACAAACTCGTAAAAATCCATACAAACCAAATCACACATACACACCATCAACTCCTCCTACACATCTCGACGTTCCCGCGCCGTAGCCGCCATTTGACGAACCGTATCCCGAGAAGCAAGAACATGTAGGTTGAGGGTATAACATTCAACACCGGCTTCTCCTTCTTCCCTTCTTTCTCTCGTCTTTTATGTATATACATTTGTACATTTTTATTTATGCTTATAGTATTATATCTAGTCGATAGTAACGACATTACTAACGCTAACATTTTACCTTTCGCATTTAATCATCGTTATTATATTTTACTATAATATCATATGTACCGTGTATATATATAATAATATCAAAACTCGGATCCGAACTCGTTTGACTACGATGATCATTTTTTTAAGGTTCGTTTATTAACACGATCCCGATCATTCGTAGTTGAACGCGTATGAATCCATTTCAAAGATTAGTACGGAACCCGTTGACACGAAAATCGACATCTCATAGTCCATAAGGACTAATTTCGATGTCGTGACGTAGAGGGATGCAATTTCGTCGCCAATCAAAAATTTAATCTTAATAATAACGTTTTCATAAAATCCCGACAACGGTATTATAATCGTATATACACGATTATAGTACCGGAGGTTAAGTTAAATTCAAATCGTGCGATATTTGCATTTAATTTGACCGACCGTCGATTTTAAACCAAACAAAACGAAACGAGTTGGCACTCGTACAGGGGCTACTCGACCGAGTACGTAGGCCACTCGATCGAGTAGCACCCAAAAAATTGGGCAGTAGCCACGCTTAATGACACACTCGACCGAGTCAGATCACAACTCGATCGAGTGGGTCCTGTAACCCAGAAAACCGAGGGCCTCGACACACATTTCGAGCCTCGTCTTTTTACGACTCTAGTCATCACGTGTAAAGACAATCACGTGACCCTCCTTTCTTCAAAACTCGCACATATCACGACACTTAAAACGATTTTGATCAACGGTCTCACACTATTAATTTTATGTCGACGACTCTTTAGTCGTATCCGACGTATAATTAATTTAGACTCCATTTCTCGAGGTGATAAGTCGGGACAAGGCATCGAGGTCCGAGATCGGGTTAGCACCACGCCTAGGTCTCGAACCTCCGTCCCTTGATTAATATGTAATATAATGCGTAATTAATTAAGGTTCGTCCATATACACAAATTCACGGTCTAATTTATACACGGGTCCGTTCGTAATTATTGCTCGCCATTTCGATTGTATTTATTTTGATTATTATATTTATTGTTCGTCGTATTGTGAATTCCAGGTTGTATTCCGCCCGTGTAACTTGTAATCGATTTATTATTGCTTTGCTTTATTTATTTACGTTTTACCGTTTATAAATGAACCCTCGCATGCTAAATCACTTCGACAATAAATTAGATGCATTAAATGACGTAGCTCACATTTAATTCGCATGCTTAGCTAAAACGCTGTTTGCATATCATTTCACCGAATCACTAACGCGCATATTAGAAAGTCAAACGATGTCTTAGTAGAGGCCGCTATGTGCGGGCGGGGTTGGGTGTCCTTAGTGGGCTTCCCAACACGTACCCTCACCCCTTACTCAGAACCTCGGTTTCCGGATGCCCGAAACCGTTGGCGCACGAGAGTCATTCAATATACGATAACCGGTAGTGACGGTATCGGTATCATAATGCAAAGGGACGAGCCCAATGAACTCTCAAACCGAGATGGGTCATACTCGGTGTATGGCCCATAGCGATATAGAGTGGGCTCGAACGGTTCCGAATAACCATAAAATTCGGTGGCGACTCCACATAGACCTAAATTTCAATTCGATCCATTCTCATATGGAGGTGCATTCGCCTACCCAAACCCGCGCGTGGCCGCGTCGGGGTGGACCTACGTCATGTCCACACATGTCCACACCCATTCATTCCATCCGGCCCCGGTGCTTTAAGCGGGTGCATCTGGTTTAACGCTTCAATGACCTCCGCTTCATGATACTCTCTCGTCAAGGATCTATTCATTCTCTCCGTCACCCGATTCTCCATGCCCTCAAACACTGTGCCAAAATCTCGCGGACCTGCTGTTGCAAATAAGGCTTCAAAGTACGAAATTGCCACTTCTCCCACACCTTCTCTTCCCGTCCTTTTCACCCCATTGTCATCAATCAGGTTGTGAATATGGTTCTTTTGTTTACGTTCACCTGCTCGCCTATGGAAGAAGCTGGTATTCCGATCCCCATCTTTGAGCCATAAGGCTCTCGATCTTTGCCTCCAATATCGTTCCTCTTGCCGGGTCAAATCCGCAATCTGGGCCACGAGTTTTCTTCGTCTCAGGACCTCGCTCTCCGATCGTGTCCCCTTATTCAAAGCAGCCACTTGTTTCCTTTTTTTCACAATGTCCCGCTCGATTTGGCGAATCGTAGTCTTCTTCCAGGCTGAGAGTTCTAGCCCACAATGTTTGAGGCTGGCCACCAGATCACCTCCCCCTCGCCCAAACCCGACCTTCACCGCCTCCTCACACCCCTCCTGCCCTACCCATATCTGCTCAAACTTGAAATTCCGCGGTACTCTTTCCTCTACTTCTCTGGTGTTTAACACGAGCTTAATCGGTGAGTGGTCGGACCACTCACGATCAAGATTAACAAGCTTCGCATAGGGGAACATCTCAGTCCACTTCTCCGAGCTTAAAGCTCTATCAAGCCGACACTGCCTATTAGCTTTCCCAGATTGTCCATTATCCCAGGTATATTCATATCCTTCGAACGGTACATCCCTTAGCTCACACTCGTCCACAGCCGCACGAAACCCATCCATCTGCCATTGCGCTCTCCTCCCTCCCTTCATTTCAGTAGCAAATAAAATCTCGTTAAAATCCCCTAAACAGACCCAAGGTAACGTATTTTGGAGACCAAGGATCTTTAAAAGTTTCCACGAAAGATGTCTATCTGAAACTGCCGGCCAACCATAGAAGCCTGTAACACGCCACTCCCCGAGCTCACCCTTCACCCTGAAGTCCATGTAATGAACAGAAGCCGAAATAAACCTACACTCGATACCCTTCTTCCATAAAAAAGATAACCCTCCAGACCTACCAACACTATCAACATCGAGCCCCTCATACCCCTCAATTCTAGCCCTCACCCTCCTCATCTCACGACCACTTAGTTTCGTCTCGCAAAGAAACACCATGGCCGAGACCTCCCTCCGAATAAGTTGTCGGAGGGCTCCAGCTGCATCGGGGTGGCCCAAGCCCCCGACAGTTAATGCTTAAGATATTCATTGGGCCCGGCGGGGTTGAGTCTTCTCAACCTCCGCCTCAGGTATATGGACGCCCCCGTCATTCAAAACTCGAACCCTCTTTGTCATCCCATCTTCCTCATCTCCACTCCAGGCCCGCTTCCCTCCCTCGGATTTCCCCCCATCTTCCCCCCCAGCCATAGAGTTCGAGCTCTCCCTGACCTTTCTCTTCCATGTTCTACTCGTTCCACTACTCCTTAACCCTCCTTTCGGAGCGCCAGACCTACCTAATTCGGATAATGGCAAGTAACTATTCTCCAAATCCATTGACTCACTCTCCAGTAACACACTCATATCAATCCCCTCAAAATCGAATTTCCCCTTTTCACCCACTGAACTCTCATCCGAAGCTAGTTCCCCCTCCTTTGAGTTCTTCCTTTTCGTAGCCATCTCCACCTCAGGACCCCTACCTCTATGTTCTGCTCCCACTACCACCATAACAGCACGCTCAACCTCTACTTCCTTGCCCACCCGTGCTCCCACTTCAACATCACTCTGTTTCTTTTTCCCTCTGAGATCGAACGCAATCTTTTGAAGTTTCTCAATCATCTCTGCCACCCCGTGATCACTATCCTCCCTCTCAGCATTTTCAAGTTCTTTATCAAGAGACCGGGCTGCCTTGCTAACACCTTCCGTACTCACCTTCGTCGTCTTCCATGGTGACGCCCTAACCCAATCCCCGAAGCGCAATTCAGTTTCTTCATAAGGACCATTCTCACAGTCCTTCTCCCCGTGTCCCAATATTCCACAACCATAATTGAACGTTGGAAGCTTCTCGTATTTCACATCAAAATGAACGATCTTATGTTGCCTCATCACAATCGGTATGGACGTGGTAATAGGCTATCTGACATCATGCAAAACGCGAATACGAACAGCACGCTCCATCTCAGGGTTAGGACCCAATTCCATCCCCACATATCCCCCCAATATATCCCCTATTCTCCTCGCATTTGATTCACTTCTTCGACCAACAATAGGAAGATCATAGACACGGGTCCAAAAAGGAACATTGAATAGCGGAACATCGGAGATCTTACCAGTGGCATTAGGTTCGTTGAAACTCCAGATAAATCTGTCGAAATGCCAAGGTTGATTATCTAGAACTTTTGCTTTATCACGTTGCGTACCAAATCGAAATAGAAAGATCTTGTCTTTAGCATCGAGGACACTTCCCATAATTGTGGACCCCAGATTCCACAGCTTTGTCATCGTATCTATGGCGGTTTTCGCATTTATGTTCTTGTTGGCCCACAACTTCCCCACCAACATCAGCTTACCCCTCTCAGGCTCATCATCTGTGCCCTCGTCCCAATCAAGCGCTTCGATATGCTTCACGTCTCCTATGATTGCCTTCCGCCCTTCCCTTTACCCGATGATTCGGCAAAACAACGTCTCCTGGTACCTGCACACACGAAAAAAACACAACACCAGCAAACAAAATCGAAGCCCTCACGACCAGCGTGAGAGGAGCCTCGAGACGGAGGAGGATACAAAGACCTAAACTAGACTCTGAGGAAACCCTAGAGAAACCCTAGGAAAAAGGTTAATACATTACTAAATTGAATAATTGATCAATGGGTGAACTGAATTTCTGGTAGCCCATGACTATTGGTAATTGGTAATAATACAAGCTAGTATGATAAATTTTTATGCTATTTTCATGTAAAAGATATGGTGATATTTTATTTTAGTTAGTCTTGATTGTGATGGAAGTATCTGTCCTAAACTCGTAACGTTCTACGAGTAAATGATCAAATAATGGTTATTTAGATAGAAAATGACATAGCATTAGCATGACCCATATGATTTATTTTTATCTTTTTTATATGTAAATAAAT
The DNA here is from genome assembly GCA_958450325.1 of Agrostemma githago. Taxonomy (NCBI): domain Eukaryota; kingdom Viridiplantae; phylum Streptophyta; class Magnoliopsida; order Caryophyllales; family Caryophyllaceae; genus Agrostemma; species Agrostemma githago. The sequence goes on along the minus strand of OY288257.1, from coordinate 9,074,321 downwards.
ATTATTTGATCCGTCATATTAATATGACGGATGTGACTGTCATAAACCAGAATTTGTGGTTTTATTATTGTAACGACTAACGAGTCTACGGGCCGAATCCATAACATAAACGGAAGTTGATACACTTACACGGCGTGTATGAGATTTTTCATACACGACCAATCATATTGCGCCACGTATTTAATTTTGTTTAACCTAAGGTGGTTAGTGTAGGGTTAGATTAGTAATTTAGCATGATTAGTTAGTTCTTAATCTTAGTTTAGTTAAGTCAAATTAGAAAAAAATTATTTTAGTTTTTTTTACATATTCCTTTTTATGAATTAATTAGATAATATTATTAATATACTTAAGATTTATTTAAAAAGATAAATTATTAATATAATTTATATTTATATTTTTTTTAAAATCATTGTTATATATATTTTTATATTAAAAAAAATCAATTTAAAAAATATTATATTTTTTGAAAGTAATATATTAAAAAAAATATAACTTTCGGAAATTTTAAAGTAAATTTAGATAATTAATTAATTAATACTCCGTAATATTTTATTTTTTCTATTAATAAATTAAATTTAAAACGAAAAATTACTTAGATTAAAAATTTGGGTTTAAGATCACATTTTTCAATTTAAAATATAAATAATAAATAACAAATACGTAATTTAAATTTAATACTCCGTATGTTTTTTTTAGTATATTAATAATTGATATATTTCCTATATATATTATCAAAATTAAAAAATGTAAATATTCATGAATTTACTTTATAATTTTGAAATAAAAATTAATTAAGCTTCCAGAATATATTCTCGCTTTTTATAATTATAAAAAAAATTACTATATAAAAATATGTATCATATATATGCGTTCACATTGTAAAGAAATTATACGAAAAACGGAAATATTTAGAAGATTTATAAGAAATATAGAATGGAATGAAATATTGATTGAGAATATTCTTTATGTGTTCACATTCCACTTATTTTAGTTGCGACTAAGTGCGCTCTCGTTGAACCAAAAAAAAAAATCTACTTATTTTAGTTTGTTAATACATATAAGTATTTATTTTGATATATTCACCTTATAAATAATAATAATAATAATAATAATAATAATAATAATAATAACAAAAATAAAATAAAAATTCATCAATAAAATTCTCATTTATAATAAAAAAAATAAAAATAATAATAATAATAATAATAATGTACAAAATGTAATCATATTAATTAATTTTACATTTTAAATGGATCATAAAAAACTTAACAATATTATATGTGTTTGGGGTACAAACATGGTTCCCGGCTCGAGCAACGGTTCGGCCCTCCTCGGGATCCGGATGCGAGTCGTCGGGGTTCCTGCAAGGTGAACTCCGGCCCCAAGGGATTGCCCCCGGGGCGGAGCCTCCGACGCCCAAGTCAGTATATTGCGTATATTTATGGATATTTATGGATAAGTCGTCTCACAGGTGGAAGTGAGGTAGTGGAGGGAGTAGTAATGAATTGGCCTCCCTCTCCTCTCTACCAAAATGGGGTATTTATAAAGGAGGGGAGAGGTGGTGACATCGTCGTAGTGATGTTGCCCGGGTGATGTCGTCCGATGACATCATATGGGTGATGTCATGAGGAGTCTACTTCGGGTCGACTAGTGGCGACTCGTAAGGACGGTCAGCCAGTACGAGGATCTGATCGACACAGGACCTGGCCGGTACGACGGTCCGGCCGACCCGAGGTTTGGCCGGCGCGGGGGCCGGCCGACCCGGAGTTCGGTCTACGCGGGGTCCGGCCAGACCGTGGATTGGTCGAGCCGGGATCGGGGTCCGGTGCCTAAGGACGGCCTCTATGCCCGAGGTCGGACCTATACGTCTGTCTAAGTCGGCCTACATGTCTGGGGGATTTATCCCCCATCAATTGCCCTCAGTAGAGTCGGATACTAGTGTCCGGGTCTGGTGCCGAGTGTGGCCGACCTATGAGATGAATGGTGTACCTGACCTTACTTTGAGTAATATCAAGCGTTTAGCCTTATAAATTCGGTAGGAGCTGTCGAAGCTTTTTGCCCGATCTTGGGATGATCAATAATCGAGAATCGTTTCTTCAATTTGCTCAAATAAAGAGCTCGGCCCTGTGCGCAGCGGTAGCCGAGGGATGCATGATGAATAACCTCTTCACGGACCGGGGCTGCTTGGGGCGTCGCAATTTTACTCGGAAGACGGTAATACTCAGAGGGACGTAACCCGTGCTCGGTAGACAATACGATAACGTTGTGGATGGAGCGACTGATACAACTCGGAGGGACGTAACCCATATCCGGTAAACAACAATGGAAATAAGCCTAAGAAGGGTCATACCTTTCCTTTTGACGGTAGCGCTCGGAGGGACGTAACCCGTGCCCAGTAAATAATAAATGATCCCTGGAAGAGACAAACCGCGGCCGATACAACTAAGAGGGACGAAACCTTTGCCTGAAGATACGCCAGAGGTCTCGGAGGCCGATGCCCTCACTTGGGGGCCGACGTCATCGCCTACCACTTGGGGGGGCGTCGTCGTTGACTACTAGGGGGTCGAGGTCGTCGCCTACTTGGAGGCCGACGTCGACGCCTACTAGTGTGGGGAGCGGCGGCGTCGCCTAACTCTTGGGGGCCGACGTCGTCGCCTACCACTTGGGGGACGGCGTCGTCGCCTACTACTTGGGGGTGGCGTCGTCGCCTACTAGGGGGCCGACGTCTTCGCCTACCACTTGGGGGCCGACGTCGTCGTCTACTAGGGGGTCGACGTCATCGCCTACCACTTGGGGGATGACGTCGTTGTCTACTACTAGGGGGCCGACGTCGTCGCCTACCACTTGGGGGCCGACGTCGTCGCCTACCACTTGGGAGCCGACGTCGTTGCCTATCACTTGGGGGGTGGCGTCGTCGTCTACTAGGGGGCCGACGTCGTCGCCTACTTGGAGGCTGGCGTCGTCGCCTACTAGGGGGCCGACGTCTTCGCCTACCACTTGGGGGCCGACGTCGTCGTCTACTACTAGGAGGCCGACGACGTCGCCTACTACTTGGGGGTCGACGTCATCGTCTACTACTAGGGGGCCGACGTCATCGCCTACTACTTGGGGGTGACGTCGTCGCCTACTAGAGGGCCGACGTCTTCGCCTACCACTTGGGGGCCGACGTCGTCGCCTACTACTTAGGGACCGACGTCGTCGTCTACTACTAGGGGGCCGACGTCGTCGCCTACTACTTGGGGGTTGGCGTCGTCGCCTACTAGGGGGCCGACGTCTTCGCCTACCACTTGGGGGCCGACGTCGTCGTCTACTACTAGGAGGCCGACGTCGTCGCCTACTACTTGGGGGTCGACGTCATCGTCTATTACTAGGGGGTCGACGTCGTAGGCTACTACTAGGGGGCCTACGTCGTCGCCTACCACTTGGGGGGCGGCGTCATCGCCTACTAGGGGGCCGACGTCGTCGCCTACTCGGAGGCCGGCGTCGTCGCCTACTCGAAGGCCGGCGTCGTCGCCTACTACTGGGGGACGGCGTCGTCGCCTACTAGGGTGCCGACGTCATCGCCTATCACTTGGGGGCTAACGTCGTCGTCTACTACTAGGGGGCCGACGTCGTCGCCTACGACTTGGGGGCCGACGTCGTCGCCTACCACTTGGGGGCCGACGTCGTCGCCTACTTGGAGGCCGACGTAGTTGCCTACTACTAGGGGGCGGCGGCGTCGCCTACTAGGGGGCCGACGTCGTCGCCTACTTGGAGGCCGGCGTCGTCGCATAATACTGGGGGACGGCGTCGTCGCCTACCACTTGGGGGCTGACGTCGTCGTCTGCTACTAGGGGGTCGACGTCGTCGCCTACCACTTGGGGGCCGACGTCGTTGCCTATCACTTGGGGGCCGACGTTGTCGCCTACTTGGAGGCCGACGTCGTCGCCTACTTGGAGGTCGACGTCGTTGCCTACTACTGGGGGCGGCGTTGTCGCCTACTAGGGGGCCGACGTCATCGCCTACCACTTGGGGGCTGACGTCGTCGTCTACTACTAGGGGGCCGACGTCGTTGCCTACTACTTGGGGGCCGACGTCGTCCCCTACCACTTGGGGGCCGGCGTCGTTGCCTACCACTTGGGGGGCGGCGGCGTCGCCTACTAGAGGGCCGACGTCGTCGCCTACTTGGAGGCCGTCGTCTATGGTTAAGACCTATAGACGGACTTGTTGAGGGCCTATGCCCCCTCTCTATGGATGAGGGTGAATGACCGGCGTCGCTATTTGGAGGCCGACGCCGTCACCTACTTGGAGGCTGCCATCATCGCCTACTTCGGAGGCTGCCGTCTACGGTTAAGACTTATAGACGGACTTGTTGAGGGCCTATGCCTCCACTCTATGGATGGGGGTCAATGACCGGCGTCGTTGCTTGGGGGCCGACGCCGTCGCCTACTTGGAGGCCGACGTCGTCGTCCACTAGGGGGCCAATGTCTATGTTTAAGACTTACAGGCGGTTCCCGACTTATGCCCCCACACTTTGGGTGGGGGAGGATTTGGTCAGTAGGCCGGCTGTGGTCAGGCCACATGCGGTTCCCGACTTATGCCCCCACACTTTGGGCGGGGGAGATTTGGTCAGTATGCCCCCACACTTTGGGCGGGGGAGATTTGGTCGGTAGGCCGGTTGTGGTCAGGCCACAGGCGGTTCCCGACTTATGCCCCCACACTTTGGGTGGGGGAGATTTGGTCGGTAGGCCGGCTGTGGTCAGGCCACAGGCGGTTCCCGACTTATGCCCACACTTTGGGTGGGGGAGATTTGGTCGGTAGGCCGGCTGTGGTCAGGCCACAGGCGGTTCCCGACTTATGCCCCCACACTTTGGGTGGGGGAGATTTGGTCGGTAGGTCGGCTGTGGTCAGGCCACAGGCGGTTCCCAACTTATGCCCCCACACTTTGGGTGAGGGAGATTTGGTCGGTAGCCGGCTATGGTCAGGTCACAGGCGGTTCCCGACTTATGCCCCCACACTTTGGGTGGGGAGGATTTTTGGTGGGGTGTCCATTCCTTGCGGTAGGTCAATAGGGGCTCCCCCCTTATTGCCTCCTGCCCATTATCTGCGAGAGTAATGAACAGGTGATGGGTAGATATCGAGCTTTTTCCGTTGCTCAAAATTTTCGGCCGCCGTATTTCTTTTCCTCCTGTTACGAGGCCGAGGATGACATTTATCGGTTAGCCAATCGCGTCAGTTCAAGTGGTCGACTCAAGTAGCCGGCCGAGCTTTCTATTGGGGTCGAGGATGAGGTTGATTCTGAGACAACTTTGGTAGGCGGGCTGATCAATGATTTCTTCTTCTTTTGGCGTGAATAGTGCTCTTCGGTTAGTTAGGACTGAGGACGTAGTTGGCCAGAGGTGGGCTGGACAACCGATCTAATACAAGACCGAGCTTGTCACCATTTAGATCTCTTCGGGGTCTAGGGCTTGGAGCCGGTCTAAATTAATAATGCTTTTGACCGATCAGCAATTGTTTCGAGATGCTTTTTCATAATTCGGCCCGTAAATAACTCTCTCGGTCATGAGTGAGTGACCCCCTTTGATTATTGTTGGCTAATCAAAATTACGTGATCTGCTTCTTAATTGCTTGAGTGGCCCATTAATCCTTCCAAAAGTCCTCTCCCGTCTCCATTCTTAAGCCTCGGACTATCGTATATAAGGAGTGTGTATTAGCTAGTCACCTTCCCTATGAGGCCTTCTTTCTTCTTATCAATCATAAGACTTAAATATCTCTGACATCTCATGTGCCCCCTGACTTTTCTCCTCTTCTTTTTCTCTTTCATTGACAATTTTAACATCACGTGCTTTTTCCTTCGTCTTTGTCTTCCTTTTGTTTTCTATCTTGACATTTTACTCCTTGAACCCATTTGAAGGTAGCCGGCTAGCATTTTGAAGGTTGCTTGACGTTTTCAATGAAGCTTACTTGTAATTATCATTGGCCGACAAGCATGTGTCGTGGCCGGCGATGGAGCTTGGAGACCGGCTCCCAGGAAAGACCGAAAGCTTTGTGGATCGAGATTAGAAGGTCGTCCACGTTCTTGGATCGAGATTACGTAGGCGATGACGTCGGTCACTTTTACTTGTTGAGGTTCTGATCACGGCGATCGGAGTGAGGGTCGGATATGATGGCCGAGCAATCGTCTGGGCCGACTCGTCACCATCAAGAAGACGGCGCCAGGCTCGAGGCGGTAGGTCACGATGGATTCGTCGGTTGTTGACGTCATAGCTGGTGCGATTGGCTTGAGACGCCACCTAGTCGGAGGTCGCCGGTGAGGTCGGTTTTGATCAGCCTGGCCGACGGAGACGGGCCGTGGGCCCTTGGAGTGAGTTGATGTCGGGTGCATTACTTCTTTCATCGCCAGCCTACTTGGTAGGTGGCTTGTCCTAGCACGTTAGGTTGGCTGGCCGGCCTAGGACGCGGAGTCGGGTGGCCGACAGGTTTGAACGACCCTACTTCGTAGGTCTTCCAAATTTTGAGTTTGTTTTAGTATCTTCTATTCATAAATTTCATTTCTGTTGATAATTTTTGCTTCTTATCTTCGTTTTCTTTCGGGACGGGGACGAGTTCTTGGCCGGTGAGACGGTCCGTCGGAGGTCGATCTAAACGGACTGAGCCTGAGGTACGGTTCAACCCACGTCGTTGCTGGGACGTTTTACGGTTTACGAGGGCGACTGGTGAGATGGCCGGCTAGCCGGGCGGATTCTGCGGTCAGCCCGAGATGATCGGACGGCTCTTTTTTGAAACTACTCGGAGCCGGGATGATTAAGAAGTGGTATTTTTATCGTAGCTTATCAAACAAACGTAAGCGTAATCTTCATCCTACTCTCCATGCCCCCATTCTTGAACCAAGTTTCGCGGAGTCGGTTTGAGAGTATATAACGGGATTGAGGCGGCATGTGTTTTTGAGTATATACTATAGTTGGTGTATTTGTAGATTAGCTCTACCACTTAAAGTTTTATGGCCAAGTTACAGGAGCTTTGTGAGCTTTCGTTTTTTTGTGGATCTTGATCTGCTTTGCACACATTTCTAATAAAATATAGTAGATGTGGAGTACCATGGAAATTTATGCACTCCATTTGTTTATGAAAATCAATCTGACATCTAGGTTTTTGTCTAATGTCGAGACATAGAATTATCTTTGGAAAATTTGTTCCGGGAGCGGTTGATTTTTGTGGATTGATTTTTTGTGGATCGTTCTTCAAGAAAGAATACTAGATCCGACAAATTGAATTTTTAGAGTAGGCAACTTTTTGTTCAAGTTCCCCACAGACGGCGCCAATTGTTTGGGGTACAAACATGGTTCCCGGCTCGAGCAGCGGTTCCGCCCTCCTCGGGATCCGGATGCGAGTCGTCGGGGTTCCTGCAAGGTGAACTCCGGCCCCAAGGGATTGCCCCCGGGGCGGAGCCTCCGACGCCCAAGTCAGTATATTGCGTATATTTATGGATATTTATGGATAAGTCGTCTCACAGGTGGAAGTGAGGTAGCGGAAAAAGTAGTAATGAATTGGCCTCCCTCTCCTCTCTACCAAAATGGGGTATTTATAGAGGAGGGAGAGAGGTGGTGACATCGTCGTAGTGATGTTGCCCGGGTGATATCGTCCGATGACATCATATGGGTGATGTCATGAGGAGTCTACTTCGGGTCGACTAGTGGCGACTGGTAAGGACGGTCAGCCAGTATGAGGATCCGATCGACCTGGCCGGTACGACGGTCCGGCCGACCCGAGGTTTGGCCGGCGCGGGGGCCGGCCGACCCGAAGTTCGGTCTACGCGGGGTCCGGCCAGACCGTGGATTGGTCGAGCCGGGATCGGGGTCCGGTGCCTAAGGACGGCCTCTATGCCCGAGGTCGGACCTATACGTCTGTCTAAGTCGGCCTACATGTCTGGGGAATTTATCCCCCATCAATATGATTATTTCAAAGAAAATAAAAAAATAAAAAATGTAAAAGTTTATAAATTTCACTTAACTAGATTAAGGTTAAAAATTAATCAAAGGCGTAAAATGACTAAACTAACCCTAAACTAATAGTTTTAGGTTAACAAAATCTTGACACATGGAGCGATATGATTGATCGTGTATGAAATTATCATCCACGCCGTGTATGTGTAGCCTTTTCCAACATAAACCCGTATACCGTATTATATTATTGGAGGACCAAACGCGACCCATACCGGCTGGATACCAAAAAAATGAAACTGAAGCCCGGTCCAGGTTGTGACCCGACGAATTTAAGAGAACCGACTTACGAGTTACGACTCACTCAAGTGAGAAATTGATCCCTCTACTGAAAAAGAAAAGCGAAGAGAAGAGAAGAGAAGAGGGGGGGGGGGTCCGTGAGGGTGGAAATGGAGAATGAAGAAGAATCGAAAAGCAAGCCGACGGCGGAAGTGGAGCAGGACAACGACGACTGGGGTAGCTTCAGAGATGACGACATCATGAATCAGCACTCTGCTATTCTCGCCGAGCAAACCCACAATTCCCCCTTTGTCGCCGACAAGGTTACTTTCCCATTTCTTCTCCCTATTTGCTGATTTCCTCAACAATCCTTTCTTCTTCTTCTTCTTCTTCAACATTATTTGCTGCGATTGTTATCTGTGCCTCAAATTCGAGGAATTAGTTGGTGTTTGATACTCTAGTAGAGAGCACTAGTTTTGATTGGTGTGATAGGCTGATTTTTTCAAGAAAATCAAAAATCGTTGATTATTCAATGACATCAATGGTGATTAAGTATTCAATTCTTTTAGAGAATCTCAAAGCGAACTTATGATCCGGTTTCAAGCTGCCTTGCCTTTGGTGCTTATGGGTGTGGTAGGGCATGATAAGGAACTTGTGTTAGGTAATGCATCAGATTGATGCTCTCGGACTCTGGGTATGAGGCCTCCCCATGATCAATAGGGCACACCAAAACGATGCAGCGACAGTGTGTTAGGATCAAACCCTTCTATTTTGATCAAAGTTAAATAAATAACTAATTACTGATGGAGGGAGTAAGTTGTTACAACGACATAATTACAATAGTTTGGAGTCTATAGGAATTACTTGTAAAAATTTATCGTTTGATTAGTTACCCATCGGCTGCTGCTTTTCCTATCCTTCAATACCACCACCAACCACCCGTTCTTATTACCTCTATTCTCCAATAATAGTTTAGATGCTATAATCCGATCCTCGCCACCTTATTCATTCAAAGTAGAATCTCAATCCTAACATCAAACACTAGAGGGCTACTACTCCCTCTATCTCATTTGTATTGTCCTCTTTTACCTCTCAATTTATCTATATTTAATAACCCCTTTATATATTTTCTACAAATCAAGGTAAAGTTGTGATCCACAAAATTACGGGGTTTTTCTGTGGTAGATTCTACAACACGACAATAAAGGTCAATATGGCAGCGAGTGTTAAGCTGTAAAACGGTTATTCCTTTCATACTTTGAATTTAAATCAACTATGTATCATATTTTCCGTTCCCTTTTTGCTATTCCTTTTCTTTTGTCATATTCTATTATGTACACAATAAATTATTGACCGTTTCAGAGAATGATTCTTGTTATCCGACTTCTAAATATTTTGGAATATAGGCTTTGATGTTGTTGTTTTATCATTTTTTTTAATATCCCAGAAACAAAATGTGTACAATACAAAACTCATAATCAACTTTCTAGCTCAGTATTGACGACCTTAAACAAATTTGACTAATTATTACTCCGTATTTTGTAACTATAAGCTCATCATATTAATTGTGTGCTTTGTTGGTACGAGTAATATAACATGGTAGTGCATATCCTTACCCTTTACCATTTTGCTAAACGCATAGTTGGCAATGTGGTTGGTGTAGGGTTCAGTAATTTTTCATACTACTGAATTGTTGTTTTTTCTTCCACAGAATAATTCCTCTTGAGTCTGGGATTTGACTCTAAGGATTAATGTAACTGTCTTCTGCAGGAACCTCTTTCTGCATTATCTTTGGAATATCAGTCAGGCAGTCCCATCTTGCTAGAAAAGATAAAGGTCTGTGCCTTTTTTTGTGTGTTGATGCTCCTAACCTTCCCCTGTTTTACGCCCTGCACATGCGTGCATCAATGCATGTTTTTATAACAAGCGCGTATGTTTTTTTTTATTCAGCTTCTTGGTGAACAATTCTCAGCTATTAGGCGTACACGAGGAGATGGAAATTGTTTCTTTAGAAGTTTCATGCTGTCATATTTGGTGTGACCCCTTTAATTATGAATTTGATCGAGTTCTATTGTTCCTAAGCCGTTTCCCGGTTCTAATGCTGTTAATTTGCACTTGTCAGGAACGCATTCTAGAAACTCAAGACAGAGCTGAAATAGATCGTGTGAAAGCAAATGTTGAAGAATGTAGGACTACACTTCAAAAACTTGGTTATGCTGATTTTACATTTGAAGATTTTTTTTCGGTAAATATGCTCTTCTCTTTTCTCATCTGAATAAACATTGTTTATTTCATCAGAGTTGAGGGTGGTTAAAATCTTTTTGTTTTTACCCTAATTAATCGTCAGCTTTTGTTGTCAGTTGGTCACCAATTTTGAATAGTGGTTGGCAAAACTTTTGTTTATGAACGAGGACCTGCAATCTCATAACAACCTGTTTTCGTGTAAATTTCAGTTATTTCTTGAGCAGCTGGATAGTGTTATTGAAGTTACAGGGACATCAATAAGGTGTTCGTGATAGCCAAAGTACCCTTTGCGTTAATATTTAATAATATCATTTGATTTGTCTTGTTAATTCTCGCTACAAGTGTAGTAATTTAGTTTATACAATCTAACTTTTCATGTTTATTCCCATCAGTCATGATGAGCTTGTAGAGAGGAGCAGAGATCAATCAATATCAGATTATGGTAGGCTATAATCATTTACTCGTCACTTATTTCCTGGTTTTTCTTTTATCATTCACATGGGTGTGTGTTCTGGTAGTTGTCATGTTTTTTAGATTCGTCACATCTGGAGAAATTAGAAAACGCTCATCATTCTTCGAGCCTTTCATACTTGGACTGGCAAACACTACAGTTGATCAGGTTTGTCTGCTTTTGAAATTTATTACGGAGTACAATTTTATCTGTAAATTTTTCTAGTCCCAGTCTTTGTGTAGCTTTTGATCATGCTTTGGAAATCTGTTCATAAATCTGAAGACATTTTTCTTAGGCAGCAACGATCATAATAGTAAAGAGCATGTATAATATAAATATCTGAGTGGCTTTATAAAATCTTACATTCAAAGTGTGGATTATGGTAGAAAAACGACGCACGGACCGCACTCGAGCTTTGGATCGGGTACAAAAATAAGTAATACGGGAAAAGCTTCTTCTCGCTTCAATGTCATTGACTGCAATGTGGCTACCTCCTTCGGCCTTGCTTTTCATAGTCTTATTTACTTTACCATGAATGATCTAGAACCTTCCTAAAGCGTAAGGGACCACACATTCCTCTTACACTCCGTTTTTCTCGAATATCCATTTCTAATTTCCCGGGCCTAGATGTAACTTTTACTTGTTAAAATAACAATTAAGGTGAAGCAGGGTTAGGAACAACCAATCTCTCTGTGCATGGTTTATTGGTTAATTATTTGCTCTGGACATTAACCGTGTACAAGTTTACAGTAGTGACTTGTTCGGGTCATTGGTTAATTTCTCCCGATTTTTGTAGCACGTGTCTAGGGTCGCTTCCCTAGGTTTCCTGTCCAATTTCAAGGCCAAACGAGAAGTACAAGTCACTTTTGCTTGACAAATCGGTTTAAGGTCGACACTGGTTCATGACTTATCAGCACCCCTAAACATTCTCTTTGGCTGCTCATATTTTGTGTGGCGATTTTATCTTGACCGAGGGACATCGTGTGCGATTTTCATCCATTTTTATTTCGTCGCTCCGAATCGACGAAAAACGTGTATTATAACCTTCAATTTTGAGCCGTTCGGGTGGTCCGATAGAATCCCGTTCCAATTTCTCCAAATTTTTGTAGCACGTGTCTAGGGCCGCTTCCTTAGGTTCCCTCTCCGATTTCAAGCCCAAATGAAGTATAAGTCACTTTTGCTTGGAAAATCGGTTTATGGTTGACGTTGGTTCATGACATGTCGGCACCCTTAAACGTTCTCTTTGGCTGGTCATATTTTGTGTGGCCATTTTATCTTGCCCGAGGGACATCTTGTGTGTTTTTCATCCATTTTTATTTCGGAGATCCGAATCGTCAAAAATCGTGTATTATAACCTTCAATTTTGAGCCGTTCCGGTCGTCCAACAAAACCATGTTCTAGATTCTTCAGATTTTTGTACAACGTGTTTAGGATCGCTTCCTTAGGTTTCTTGTCCGATTTCAATCCCAAACGAGAAGTAAAAGTCACTTTTGCTTGACAAATCGGTTTAAGGTCGACACTGATTCATGACTTATCGGCACCCCTAAACATTCTCTTTGGCTGCTCATATTTTATGTGGCCATTTTATCTAGCCCGAGGGACATCTTGTGCGATTTTCATGCATTTTTATTTCGGAGCTCCGAGTTGTCGAAAAACGTGTATTATAACCTTCAATTTTGAGTCGTTTAGGTGGTCCAACTGGACCATGTTCCAATTTCTCTAGATTTTTGTAGCACGTGTCTAGGATCGCTTCCTTAGGTCTCTTGTCCGTTTTTAATCCCAAACGAGAATTACAAGTCACTTTTGCTTGACAATTCGGTTTAAGGTCGACACTAGTTCATGAATTATTGGCACTCCTAAACGTTCTCTTTGGCTGCTCATATTTTATGTGACCATTTTATCTAAACCAAGGGACATCGTGTGCGATTTTCATCGATTCTTATTTCGGAGCTCCGAATTGACGAAAAATGTGTATTATAACCTTCAATTTTGAGCCGTTCGGGTGGTCCGACAGAACCCCATTCCAATTTTTCCAGATTTTTGTAGCACGTGTCTAGGGTCGCTTCCCTAGGTTTCTTGTCCGATTTCAAGCCCAAATGAGAAGTACAAATCACTTTTGCTTGACAAATCGGTTCAAGGTCGACACTCGTTCATGACTTATCAGCACCCCTAAACGTTCTCTTTGGCTGCTCATATTTTGTGTGGCCATGTTATCTTGCCTGACGGACGTCGTGTACAGTTTTCATCTGTGCATGGTTTATTGGTTAATTATTTGCATTGGACATTAACCGTATACCAGTTTATAGTACTGACTTGTTCGGGTCATATGTTGAGAATTTGAGATATAGTTAATATTTTAACCGTATAATTTTTGGATTAGTATATTTTTTCTAAAAATTGTAGTCAAAGGCTCACCTCAAAAAGCGAACAGCTATATACTACTAATAGAGGGAGAACAGCTATATCACTATTGTTGAGAGTAAACCAAATTGGTACCACGTATTAGAATTTGGTCATTTGTAGTTTTTTTGGATGCAAGCTTAGTAGGATCAAGTGGATTGATTGTTAACTGATTTGAGACAAGGAGAGAAATAAAATGAGTTATGTGGGCTTAACTTGGCTGATGGAGCAAAGAGCAGAAGTTCTCTTTGCTTTGGAGGAAAAGGAGGATGGGAATTCGCCTTGAGTTTGTGAAAGGGTTAGGAGAGAAATTGAGGAATAAGAGTTATATAAGGAAAAAAATGGTGGAAAGAGTGTATGAATATTGTTATTTCCATTTTCTCATGTTAAATAATTCATCGTCTTTTCAATTGCATTTCGAGCTTTCGGAATATTTGGAACTTAGGATCACCTAGTGTAGTCTTCCTTAAAAAAAGCCGCGTAGGTTCCCTTCTCTTACTATGTCCTACTATCATCTAATAGTATGTCATGATCACATAATTTTACATCGATTGGAATATTTCGTTATTCCTCACAAAGCATTAGTGTCTTTAACTCTAAAGTACTGTTTCAGCCCTAGTTTTTTTTTTTTTTTTTTTTTTTTTTTTTTTTTTGAAAAGAAGCATTTGATGGAACTTTCTATGGTTTGTAAGGGTAGAGTAGCCCTTGTGGGATACTTACGGTGCAACACGGAGATTCTCTTGGAATGGAATGATGAGGTGCTGCACACCTTTCTTTCTCTCCGGCGATCTATTCAAGATTTCAAGCTTCTATTAGAACTTCTCGCTTCTGAGCTCTCTCTACACCCTTTCATTTATTGTGACCATCACTAATTATCGTTGGTTGATTGGTGAACACTCTTTGCATTAGCCTAACCGTCCGGGCCTTATGGAAAACTTGATTTGGGATAGGCTTTTAAGTACAATGTGCAAGGAGTCTTCTAAAGTTCATAGTAGGAGTTTCCTAGTAAATGGAGAAAGTGGCAGTTTTTTTTGTTTCTTTACTTCCTGTTTTTTTGTGTCTTTTAAGAGGAACATGCTGTTTCTTTGTTAGGTTTTGCAGTCTTCGTCATGGTGACATTTTCCTCTCTCTTGTTCATATTGATTACTGAATCATCTAGTCTATAGATATACTGTACAAGAGAGTAGAGACATATTTTTTAGAGGTTGTTAACACACAGTGAATCCCCAAACATCTTTCAATTTTCAGTTATGGGTCTCTTAGAATCCACCTCTCTATTATGGCGGGGGAAGACTGCGGCATTTAACGCCCTCTTATCCACTTTGACCGAGAGTCTCTTAATGGGCACTGGATAATGATGGTAACGATAATAATATTCACCGAGTATGAACTCGCCTTTCAGCTTTTTTGGTTTACCCGACACTTTTTGTTATAGCTTTGTATTGGCTGAGGCGTTATTATATTACCTATTTACCTCAATAGTTTTCAGCTGTTTCAGATATTTGAGTATTTGACAATCTTTGTAGTTATGTCATGGCTTTCCATCGTGTTGATATCAAAAGGAAGCCGTATCTTTTTTTTGGTTTGTGATTTTTTTTTGTTTCAAGTTTGTTGGCAGTGGACGGACTATAAGACACTAAGCTTCTGTTTTGATACAACATTTTATTTTTATTTTGTATGAACAGTTCTGCAAAACATCTGTGGAGCCTATGGGTGAAGAAAGTGATCATGTTCACATCATTGCTTTATCAGATGCATTGGGTGTGCCAATTCGGGTTGTATACCTGGATCGCAGTTCATGCGAAGCTGGGGGAGTTAATGTGAATCATCATGATTTCGTACCAGTTTCCCTGGCGAATGTTGCCGGTGGTGATGAGTGTAAGATAAAGCCCTATGTAACCCTACTTTATCGACCTGGTCACTATGATATTCTATACCCAAAGCAGTGATGCAACAAGGCTGGTGGCACCAAAGGTGAATTGTGGCAAGGAAACAGGTGGTGTGTGATTGCCAAAAGTTTCACGAGTCTAAACGTGCCCTCACTTGGGTCTTAAATCACTCCCCCCCTTTGTTTCATGGGCATTGTATCATGTTGGACGGTGACGCCTTGCGTTGGAAAGCTGAACTGCTTTGTACATGAGTTTGTTGCTAGTAGTTCATTGTGACTTGTGAAGCTGTTTCTCAATTATTGGGATTTGATGGAATTTCCTTCTAACTCAATTACCCTTCCCACCAGACATGGGATTTGTATTGTAGCTGCTTGCTCTCAGAAAGCCTTGCTGATGTAGCTACACAGTTTTACAAGCGGATGAATTTCTATTTTATTTTTATTTTTGCCTTTTTTTGAGTAAAAAACATCCATGGATTTATGATCTGCCATTAACATCGGCCAGTGCCCAGTTCATAATGTTCGGAGGTAAATTGCTTGACCTATGCACCTCAGTACAAAGTGGGTTAATTACGGAGTAAAACATAATGGATTTGCTTTTAATGTACGTAACTTTTATCCTCGATTTGTTTGTTTGCTGTTTTTTTTGTTAGAACTATTTCAGTTTAAGGTAAATAAATGATTGAACTACTCCGTATAAGAAATGTGTATTTGTTGTGTAATGCAATTGTGGTCGCTGGCTCGCTGCTGATGGACTCGCGAATTCCCTATCAGATTCAGATTGTCTAGGTTCAATAATCAGACAAACTGCTGGATTGGAGGAAGTGACCATTTTCGACTTTTCGTGTGACTTGAGGTTGAGATTTCATATTATCATGTCTTTGGCTCTTTCTCTCGCTAAAGCAGTTTCTATTATTAAAATATCCCTTTTATTTACCGACATTATTTTAGAAATAATAAAGAATTAGACAATTCTTCTATCGAAATGGACATGTGTTACTTCTACACGAAAATTGTCATCTAGAGCAAAACAGTAATGAATCGATTACTATCGGGTTACTCAACTAAGTCTATAATTATAGAAATACAGCCGTATGTTTTGTACTCTTCTATTTCGATCATTTATTGCCCTTTGATCCCGACAAATAATAAGAGCTAAAATACGTAGTAGTCCTCCATCACAATTTTAACGATACCCACAATTGTCGTTTTACTTCTTCGTCCCAAAGAGGAAAAGGAGAACCACTCATAAAACCAAAGAAAATCAAAATCAAAGGCAATAAGAAAATGGGAACAAGAATAATGGGAATGGGAGTGGGGATGGATATGGCAGCAACGACAACACGAGCAGCTGTATTGCTAAGGCGCCCCTTCAAGAATAGGAGGCGTGCAAATGTCATGTGTGGAGCAGGCGGAGTCGGAGGCGGAGGCGCGTTGAGTTTGGACGGACAGAAACGACGAGGACATGGTCGATCGACATGGAGCTGCAAAGCTGTGGAAGTGGAAGTGGAACCAACACCAAATGAGCTTCCAAGCAGCGGCGTCATATATCAAGGCGTCTACGGTCCTTGGTCCATCGACTCCTCCGACGTTCGCGAGGTATGTACTGTATTACTTTATTGTAATTGTTAGTTCCTGCCTTCATCGTATTATTTCTTATAATTTGTAGAGCTGGTTTGTTTGTTTGTTTAGGTGGTTTTATATAGAAGTGGACTTGTGGCAGCAGCTGCCTCATTTGTTGTGGCTTCTTCAACCGCTTTCTTACCTGACGGTTTCGGGTTGAGAGACCTACTCGACCCCGCTCTTGATTTCCTCTATTTCTTCGGTGCTGCCGGCCTCGGCCTCTCACTTTATCTGATTCACATCTATGTCACCCAAATCAAGCGCACCTTCCAAGCATTCTGGCTCTTGGGTGTTTCTGGCTCCCTCGCCACATATTTCGCCCTCGCTCGACCCGCTCATCAGGGCCTCGTCCATTATGTTGTTCAAAATCCTACCGCTGTCTGGCTCATTGGCCCTCTCTTTGCCTCTCTCACTGGACTCGTTATCAAAGAAGGTCTTTTCATTTGCTTCTCAACCTTAATTGATTTACTGCTCCCTCGCTCTTCTCACTTGGCTTATCTGTCTGCGACCAGGCCTCTGCTATGGAAAGCTGGAGGCCGCCCTCCTTGCTTTCATTATACCAGCCTCTCTTCTTGGTCACCTGGTACTTTTGCATCTCAACATTTCTATATCCTGCCGTCTATTTTCTAATTTAATTTCTGTTGTGTCAAATGTTTCTCCCGTTGACACTTGACAGTCGTAAAATTGATGATCATTAGTGTACAAGGTTTCTCCCGTTGACACTTTAACAGTCGCAAACCTATATGTTGGTCGTCTAACAAGGTTTGGTATGTTTGTGGATAGACGGGGACGATGGACAACGGGGTGAAGACATTCCTCTTGGGTGTATGGGTAATCTTTTTCGCTATATTTTCTGGACGGAAGTTTACTCAGCCTATCAAGGTACATACACTTTAAATCCTGATTTTACTTTGCCCTCTTTGTTTATGCTGTTGGTTGTCGTAAGTCGTAACAGTTTTTTGTGTTTGTAGGATGATATAGGCGACAAGTCCGTGTTCATGTTCAATGCTCTTCCAGAAGAGGAGAAGGCGGCTCGGCTTGAGAAGGCTAGGAATCAAAAGATATAGAGGCTGACCTTCCTGTCGATTGGACGTAGCTTGTAAAGAAGTTGACACATCCGAGTATCATCAGATAGGGAGGGAGGATATTTGCTCCGATGATGAAGCATTAGAAGCAAAAGCAGCAAACAGCAAGTACAGTACCATATCATGTTTGTTCATGTCTGTCAAACATTACTCTAAGATAGAATCTTTGTAGTAAGAGAGATGCAAATTGCAATGATGAAGATATGGTGACTTACAAAGCGAGTCCTTGTATACTTGAAATTTTGGGACTAAATCCCAGATTCCAAGACCGTTAATTTTAAAATCACAAATTCTCGTTTGTTACGGTCATCATAAATTTGTGACGGGTCAAATAACATAGATAAGAGTATAAGACAAAAGACACGATGCTTGGTGGATAGCACATGTGTTGTCTTTTCTACCTATGTGATTATATTTGACCCGTTATAAGTTTGTGATGGATATAACCGTCACAAGGTAAACTTGTTATTAGTTTGAATTAAATAAAATTGATATGAATATGGCATGCATGGGGAAAAATAAAAATTAAGTTTACTTGAATCAAAGACTTTTTTTCACCTGACAATAGTGTCATTGTATGAATCGGATAGTTGTTATGTAATTGTACTCCACCCGGTTTGAATTTGGGAATTACGCATGTAAGAAGTTAGACTGAAATAAAAGGTTGTTGCCAAATGAAAGTACTCCATAACAAGTTAAATATAGATTTTTATGTCTAATTAGCACCAAAAAAAAAAAAAAAATCCGGATGTCTAATTCGAGTGAGATGTACATGTACGGAGTAGTCGGTATATCCCACCAACTCAGGGCATTAGCTGAGAGGACAAGAGTGGAATTTGGGTATATGTCGATGTAGTAAGCCTTCCCACCAACCAAGGGGCAAGGAAGTCGGAGTTTATTATTAAGTGTGTAATACTCCCAACAATTAATAGTAATAAATAAATCAATCAATCAATCAATTAGTTTGGGTAATCAATTCATCTTCTTCTTCAAAACAAAAATGGCGACATTGTCGAAGCTGTCAAGCCCGATCGCGGCGGCCTGGAGCTCACCTTCATCATCATCATCATCTAACAACACCAGATCTTCGTGTTTGATGGTGGATTTGATTAATAACTCAAACCGCAAGCTCACGCTTTCCGCTTGCCGTTTCTCTTCCTTACCCACCACCCGCCATGCCAACCTCCCTTTCCTGTATCTCATCTTTCTCCCTCTCTTTTCTTTTACATCTCCTCCTGGTTCTTGATTTGTGGTTCCTGATTCATCTTTATAAAAAATTGCAGGGTGAAGTGCGCGAGCTCGAGTGGGAACGGTAGCGCAGCGAAGAGAACGACTCTGCATGAGTTATACGACAAGGAAGGGCAGAGTCCCTGGTACGACAATCTCTGCCGCCCTGTTACCGATCTCCTCCCTTTGATCGCCACCGGTGTTAGAGGTGTCACCAGCAACCCTGCGGTATGATTATGCTTCTGTCTCTCTCATCGCCCTTCTCCCACCCCACCTCCCTTTCTCTCAGTCTCACACCTTTTCTCCTTTTTGATTTGTTCCAGATTTTTCAGAAAGCTATTTCATCTTCAGATGCCTACAATGATCAATTTAGGTATGGAGTAATTATTTTTATCATTTCGCTCCTCTAATCTTCCTTCAAAGTATCTAGAATTGGATTCATGAAAATGAAAATAATTCCGACCTTCCAAACACCACCTTCAAGATAACCTACATAGGTTTAAAATGCATGTAAGGCTTTAGGCATGGAAATTTTTAGGTGTAGTTATGAAAATACCATTGGGATTTTTTTTTTTCAATCGCTTGGTTGCCACTCCAAATATGATTTTAAAGAAGAGGTTTGTTTGATTGTCACCTCTTGTGTTGCAAAATGTGTAAGGAATTGACTTACCGACTCCCCTTTCTCATTGAGAATTCATGTGGAATTCAATTCCAAGATGCGCAACCAAATAATTTTGCCAACTTCACCGGAATTGGAGGATAAACTTTATTGGCAATGAGAAGATTATACAACCCGTCGTACATGGAACTTTTTAAGCTTTAGTGTAAAGTTGTCGAGTTAAATCACATAAATGTTTAAGCTCAAAAACTTACAACTTAGCTCAGAACTTTTTTATGCTCAGTAAATATATACAAAAGCTCAACAACTTTGCCTTGGGTGTATAATCCTATTTTTCCTTAATTGGGAGGTCTAAGTGGTGTTTGGAGGGACGGGAAAGTGACGACGACAACTAAGATGCGTTGTTGGTGCTGGTGTTTCTTTATGATGGACAATGTTTCTCATCTTAGGACTACTTTCACTTTAGTATTTTTACATTTTTTACTCATTTATACAAGGTTTTGAATGATGATACTTATTAGCCGACCACACACAAATTATTTGGGACTACGATGGTTGTTTCACGAAAAAATAAATTTTGGATCTGTTCATTACTTCGTATTTTATTTCTTGTAAAGTTAGATCCCAAATTTTGAAAGTGAATCCACGTTCCCAAACATTGTTTGGGGCATTTTCAAAGCTGGGAAGAAAATGAAGGAGAGGACGGAATATTTATTTAATTTAGTTGATATGTGTAGTTAACTAGTTATCCTTTATTCGATTCACTCTACCCCTTGCAAGGCTGTCTTAAGATTAGAAACTGAATGACTTGTGTTATTACTGAATATGTCACCGGATTTATAGTACTATGACATGATAATTTTCTGGAATATTCTTATCTATATTTTCCTAAATAAACTCTAATAATAGTCTTATAAATATAGCTCTAACAGTACTAGTATCCTAATATATCTATAATACCCCCCTATCTCTCTCTCTCTGTGCAGAGAACTTATAAAGTCCGGAGTAGACATCGAAAGTGCTTACTGGGAGCTGGTTATCAAGGACATTCAAGATGCTTCCAAACTCTTTGAATCGATTTATGATCAAACAAATGCAGGTGATGGTTATGTTTCAGTTGAAGTTTCACCAACACTTGCAGATGACACGCAAGGCACTGTGGAGGCTGCTAAATGGCTTCATAAAGTGGTGAACCGCCCCAATGTGTACATAAAAATACCAGCTACTGCTCCCTGTATCCCATCAATTAAAGAAACTATTGCCAACGGGATAAGTGTCAATGTGACAGTAAGTTCCTTTACACTTCTGTGCTTACTGATTAACTCCTGAACCTAAATTTTCAATCCTCTGGGAGTGTCCCTTCAGGCATGAGCACATGAATTATGTGGTTTTACCTTTGATAATTGCGGCCTTGCGGGTCATGTGTTTGATATTTTGTTGATTCTCTCATGTTTGGTGCTTCTTCAATTTGTATTTTCAAAGCTAGTTAACTACGGGGTACCTTTCAGTAGTAATTTTCGTGTACCAATTGTTGGCATGGTTGGTTGCAGGCGTGCAGGCATCTGTCTGATCTCAGTTTTCTTAAAATAGCCAATTGTCCTCAACCCTACAGAGTCTCTAATTATTCTGCTGTTAAGATTATTATCAGAAATTGCGATACATGCTAACCATAATTTCTTCTGCCAATCGCGCAGCTTATTTTTTCTCTTACTAGATATGAGGCTGTGATAGATGCGTACCTGGATGGGTTGGAGGCTTCTGGGCTCAGTGATCTCTCCAGAGTGACTAGTGTTGCTTCCTTTTTTGTCAGTAGGGTTGATTCCCTGGTTGATAAGTTGCTAGAACAAGTAGGAACCCCAGAAGCGTTGGGTCTACGTGGAAAGGTAACTCCGTTCAACAACTAAACGGCAATTTCAACATTTCTTAAAATCAGAGACTAACATTCGTTTGCGTGACTTTTGGTGATGTAGGCTGCGGTTGCTCAAGCAGCTTTGGCATATCAGCTGTATCAAAAAAAGTTTTCTGGTCCAAGATGGGAGGCATTGGTAAAAAAAGGTGCCAAGAAGCAGAGGCTGTTGTGGGCTTCTACCAGTGTTAAGAACCCTGCATACCCGGACACACTATATGTGGATCCTCTGATTGGAGATGAAACAGTTAGTATCTGTGTTTTTTTCTTTGGCTTGCTTGTGTAGATGTTTTGAAAATGTAATTGGCTCAATTGTTTTCTTTTGGCCAGGTTTCGACAATGCCTGATCAGGCTCTACTAGCATTTATTGACCATGGCACGGTTTCAAGGACAATTGATAGAAACGTGTCTGAAGCTCAAGGCATCTACAGTGCTATCGAGAAGTTAGGAATTGGTTGGAACCAGGTGGGTTCTCAGCTGGAAGAGGAAGGAGTTGACTCTTTCAAGAAGAGCTTCCACAGTTTGCTTGCCACGCTGCAACAAAAGGCAAACGCCATGAATTTAGTTAGCCGATAAGTGTTGTGACCTGTTGATGGATGTTTGTCTGAGTGTCAGGCTGTAATAATAAACGTGGCCATCTTATATGGACACTAGCAACTCATAATGTACGTTTGTGACTTCGTCTTTGGTGTGTACTTGAATCGTATTGGATGACACTGTGCTTTACCTTTCGAGTTTGTGTTTTGCTTAGGCCTTCTCATGATAGTTTGGACAACCTTCTCAAATAAAAAGGTTATTATCCACGTTTTTCGGGTCGATTAAATCCCAAAGTTAATTGTCTCGAAATTCACATAGTAACTATAAACATTGTAAAAATGTCTCGCATTAGCAGAAGATACGTATGGGAAGGTACGTATGGTTTAAGATAAACATATTTTTACAAAAACATTCGATTATCGTTCGAGTAACGTCGACTTAAAGCGAAATCTTCGATATAGATACTCGAAGCTGAACCACTTCGTTTTTTTAACAACCGTAAATCATTTTATGTTATATGGATTTTATTTAGATGACCAACAAAATATCTCACATTTGTTTTATAATCACCTAAACAGGCGAATTTGAAGGTTATTTAAATATTTCTAAATTCGCAGAGTAAATACTCCATAGTGTAGAAATGTCGTGTGTAGCAGAAGGTACGCATGTTTAACATTTAAAAAAACATTCGATTATCATTTGAGTAACGTCGGCTTAAAGCGAAACCTTCAATATAGATATTCGAAACTGAACCACTTTAGAGTTTTTTTTAACAACCACAAATCATTTTATTTTATATATGAATCTTATTTAGATGGCCAACAAAGTTTCTTATATTTTTTAAAAATCACCTAAAACGGAAGAATTTGAAGGTATTATCCACGTTTCTTGGACCAATTTGGTCCTAAAATTAAATGTTTCCAAATTCGCAGAATAAATACTTCATAGTAAAAATGTGTTGGTGTAGCAGAAGATACATATCTATATCTATACATATTAAATAGTAACTCCATTATGAATAAATTCCTTTTTTTCTTCTTGTTCTCATTTTGCTTATTTGCTCAACCTCAATTCATTCTCCCTTACAAACAATTTTCATATCCCAAATTCTCATATTCAATCAATCGTAGTTATATACTTATCTGAATTTAACAACTACGGAGTAATAATAATTAAAATCATATCCAATAAGTTATTTATCAGATGCGATATCCTATGCTCCATATATTGTGTCCTTTTATCGTTTATACTTTTTAATTTTATTTGTCATATGTGTGATCGAAACTAAAAGTTGTCATTTCATTTTTCAAAGGTGTCTCTAAGTAGGGACATCTACACAATCCAATTAATAGACGAGTTGCTCCTCGCCAAATGTTAATTAATTAGTCCACTCGATTCCGAGATTGAACAATTCATTTGCGTAAAAAATGGACATAGATTTAGCAAAAGATACGCGAAAATTTATTTCTATAACACTCCATACATTGTAGAAATGTCTCGCATTACAAAATGTACGCATAGTTTAAAATAAACGTATTTAAAGGACATTTATCTTTCGAGTAGTGTTAAAGTAAGGCAAAATCTTCGATATATATACTCAAAACTGAATCACTTAGAGTAAGACCCTGTTCTTTTCAGCTTATTTTCAGCCTGTTTCAGACCAGCTCAGCTTCTATCAGCTCAGCCCAGCTCTTATCAGCTCAGCCCAGCTCCTATAAGCTCAGCTCAGCTCAGCTCTAATATTTTCAGCTTCTTTTAGATAATTTATATAGGTAGATAATATGAGTTTCAGCTTCTTTTAATTCAGCTCAGCTCCTATCAGACCAGCTCAGCTCAGCTCAGCTCTGTTTCAGCCGAAAAGAACAGGGCCTAACAACCGTAAGTCATGGTTATACGAGTCATATTTAGATGGTCAACTAAATATCTCACAATTTTCGAAAAATCACCTGAAGCAGACGAATTTGAAAGTTTTTTTTTTTTTGGTAAAGTGTAAGTATATATTTATGTGTAAATAATTACAAGCAAATGGCTACAACAGCTTTTGCAGTCATCTAGCGTCTTTCTCACCAAAAGGATATTTAATCTTACACATTACTCTATTCTTAACATCGTCTTTAATCAAATTGACAACATAATGGGGGTGTCGCACAACACCTTCAATTCTGCAGATATTCCGCTGCCTCCAGATATAATATATTGCCGCATTAATCAGCACTCTTAACACATTGCATTGAAACTTCGAACCTCTCATCTTGTTCGCCCAAACGAGTGCCCGCCTAGCCGGAATCCTTTTGCTCACCCAATCACTTAGCATCCCAATGATTCTAGAACTCCAAGAACAGCCAAAGAAAAGGTGCTCTAAACTCTCCTCCTCCTCTTCACAAAGATAACACCGATCATTGTCCGCAACTCCAATTCGCAATAGCTTCTTCATCGTGTTTAGCGCACCCCAAAACACAAGCCAGGAAATGAACTTGTGTTTCGGGACACTCCACGCACTCCAAACAAGCCTCGCCCACGGAACTCTCGGTTTCGGAACCCTCAGCTCCTTGTAAGCCTTCGATATTGAATAATTGTTGCGCGAACCATGCCAGGTACCATTCAAATACACGTATTTAACTTTCTCCTTAGCCTGACAAATTTTCCTCCAAGCCAATGTAACGTCCGTATTAGGCTGATAATCTCGCCACTCCTTTCCCTTCAGGTAGATACCATTAACCCATCGAACCCATAGAAATTTAAAAGTTACTGTATTATTCACGATTTTTTGACAAAATTGGTCCTGAAATTAATGTCTCCAAATTCGCAAAGTAAATACTCCATATATTGAAGAAATATTTTGGTGTAGAAGAAGGTACGTATATTTTAAAATAAACACATTTAAAAAATATTCGATTATCGTTCGAGTAATGTCGGATTAGAGCGAAATTCGATATAGATACTCGAAACTGAACCACTTTAGAGTTTTTTTAACAACCGTAAGTCATTTAATGTTATACGGATCCTATTTAGATGTCCAACAAAGTATCTCACATTTTTCTAAAAATCAATTGAAACGGACAAATTTGAAGGTTATTATCCACGTTTTTCGGGCCGACTTGGTCCAGAAATTATATGTTTTCAAATTTGTTAGTTTATCGCGTAAAGACACCATCAAATATTCAATTTTGGAGCTAAGGCTTTGTGTGGGCGTAATATATGGCCCGGGTAACATCCGGTAAAATTTACGACCACTTTTTTTGGACCCCGAATTTGCGAAAAACGTGAATAATACACTTTAATTTGAGACGTTTTCGACCGAAATTAGTTCATCGCGTAACTACACCATCAAATGTTCTTCGTTGGAGACAAAACTTTGTGTGGGGGTAATATATGGCGTAGGTAACACTCTGTAAAATATTTGACCATTTTTTTGGACCCCGAACTTGCGAAAAATGTGGATAATACACTTCAATTGGAGTCGTTTTCGACCAACATTATTAGTTTATCGCTTAAAGACACCATTAAATGTTCTCTGTTGAAGCTAAAATTCTGTGTGAGCGTAATATATGTGTGGACATGACATAGGTCCACCCCGACGCGGCCACGCGCGGGTTTGGGTAGGCGAATGAATCTCCATATGAAAATGGATCGAATTGAAATTTAGGTCTATGTGGAGTCGCCACCGAATTTTGTGGTTATTCGGAACCATTCGAGCTCACTCTATGTCGTAGTGGGCCGTATACAAAATACGGCTCATTTCCGATGTCAGAGTTTATTGGGCTCGTCCCTTTGCATATCGATATAGATGCCGACTTGAGCGGTTAATCGTATATTGAATGACTCTCGTGCGCCAACGGTTTCGGGCATCCGGAAACCGAGGTTCTGAGTAAGGGGTGAGGGTACGTGTTGGGAAGCCCACAAAGGACACCCAACCCCGCCCGCACTTTAGCGGCCTCTACTAAGAATTCGAATGACTTTCTAATACGCGTGCTAGTAAAACGGGAAAATGATATGCAAAGATTTATTTTCCCTAAACATGCGAATGGAATTGAAAGGGTTTCTAAGTCAATTTGATGCAACTAAAATTAACGTCAAAGTTGTATTTTAGCATGCGGGTTCATTTAGTATAATAAACGAATAATAATTAAATTGACAAAAGAAACAGAAAACGCGTTAGTAACGATATAGCGATATAACGAATAATAACGGTTTGCAAATATTGGATTGAATTGAAAAGATGCAAATATGAGGATGCATGATTCGAAAAGATAGTATACACGTGATTAATTATGCACATGTTGACCTAAGTCGTAAAATACTATCGAGTTTGAAAAATAGAATAATGTACGACTCGCGTTTTAGTCGTTATGAGGTCACTCGATCGAGTGGTCGATGGACTCGATCGAGTGGACCCTAAAAAAATCGATTCTGTTTTGCGTCAAAGACCGTACTCGGCCGAGTTATTGACCAACTCGGTCGAGTACATGGCCACTCGACCGAGTCACTGTGAGACTCGATCGAGTGGGTGTTCTGATGAGCATTCTGACCCGATTTTGAGGTGCCACTCGACCGAGTGGGCTAGGCACTCGGTCGAGTGCCCTCTATACGAATTAAAATTCGTTTGTAAAAAAAACGTGTTTTATGTCGAAAATCGTTTTAAATTGATTATTGAGATGTGATTAAATTCTCTCCGCGTTAATAATGTCATAATTCCAAAGAATTGTTTTGACAATTATTTAGCATCAACGAAAATTGCCCTAAGTTGATTTAATGCGATTTAGAAAGATTGACTCTTTGATTAAATAATAAAAGAACTTGATTCCCTCGACTTCTCCGACATCGATAAATCCCTAGAGATCGTGATGTCGGATCCGTGTCAACGGGTTTCGACCCTTATTAAAATTGGTTTTATAAAATTCGATGAATGCAATATTAAAGATGATAATGACGAGAAATAAAGACGAATTCTTGTTTAAGTTGACTCATCTCAATAATCAAATAATCGGGGTACCGGGATAAGCGACCGTCAACGCTGTGTGCAGTACACTTGTATGTTCGTGTTTTCTTATCCCGATATCCTTCTTACTTGACACAAATCAATGAGTATTTTAATATTTTGATGCTAACAATATTACCGATATTATGATGCAATAATGATAACGAGGTAAATAATAATAATAATAATAATAATCGTAATAATAATAATAATAATAATAATAATAATAAACGTAATAATAATAATAATAATAAACGTAATAATAATAATAATAATAATAATAAACGTAATAAATAATAATAATAATAATAATAATAATAATAATAATAATAATAATAATAATAATAATAATAATAATAATAAAAAAGATGGACGACGAGAAGAAAAGGGAAAGGAGAACGAGGTTTGTCACCCTCAACCTACATGTTCTTGTCTCGGTGCGGACTCGTAACCGTGGCTTTAACACAAGAGTCTTCGAGGTTTTATGGAGGTTAAGTTGTGGTGGTTCGGGATTGATTCCTAAAACTAGGTTTAGGGTTTGAATTTGATCTTGATTAGGGTTGAATTTTGATGTTGATTAGGATTTTGAAAGTGTGTGTGAAAGTTGATTAGGGTTTGTAAAAGTTGTCAAAAGTTGTTTTTGTGTGTTGCATGGGGTTGCTTATATAGGCAAAGCTAGGGCACTTTGGTGTCTAGGGTTTTGTGCCTTGACGGACTTGATTTGATGGCCCGTTTGGAGGTGGATCGTGGGTGAGCTACTCGGAAACGGCTTTGACCGGGTTTTAATCTGGTCGCTAAAAGTCGGTTTTATTTTCGGTGTCGGTTTTGACCCAAATTAGTCTTGTTTGACTCGGAATGATCCACTGGGCCTGGATTTGAGGTCCGTTTGATGAGATTTGTACTCCGTAAGTGTGTTAGCCAACGATTAATGGATTTGAGCCCGTATCCGAGCGCATAGAAACACGTTAGCGTCCGATCATCATCGGGTGTTTTTTGGAAACTGCCATAGACACCTGGCGGTCAAAATGCGGGTGTCTACAATATGACCTATGTAACACCCCGTAAAATTTTCGGTCATATTTGTTTTGGACACCGAATTTTCGAAAAATCGTGGATAATACACTTCATTTTTAGGTGTTTTCGACCGGCATTAGTTTATCGCGTAACAACACAATCAAATGTTTTCTATTGGAGCTAAAATTTTGTGTGGGCGTAATATATGGCCTCGGTTACACCCCGCAGTATTTCCGGCCATAATTTCTTGGGACCCGGAATTTGCGAAAAACGTGGATAATACACTTCAATTTGAGTAGAGGTGATCATGGGCCGGGTTGGGCCGGGTTTGGGCCGGGCTTCACCATAAAATTACAACCCATCTAGCGGGTCGGGTCGGGCCCCTCAAACGGGCCAATTTGTAAGGCCCAAGCCCAACCCGTTCGGGCTTGCGGGCTTTTCGGGCCCAATCGGGTCACAACAATTGTTCGGGATTAAGTTAAAAAAAAATTTACGTCACCTTAAAAAAAATATTTATTACCACAAATTAACCGACATTTAATCGAGTGTTTTGCTCGCAGTCGACCCGACTAAGAAACAAACCCTTTTTTTACTAAAACTTACTCGAAATTAATCAGACGACTAGAGTACATAATGATATATTAATACTCCGTTTTGGTGTTGGACAATTTTTCGTATTATTATGTGCCACACTAACATATCACAGTACAAATACACACACGCGCACACGCACACACATATATACGGTATTAGTGTCCGTGTATAATAACTATGAACACATAAAAAACATAAACTTGTGAACACATACAAAACACACACATAATAACTATGAACACATACAAAAATTGCACGACTTTTTTTTGTTAAAAAACTTGTGATAAAAAACACATGAATTTCCACATAAAAGAAGTTTAAAAGTTTAAAAACATTAATCATGTTATATTTTTTTTTAAAATTCGGGCCGGGCCGGGCCGGGCCAAAATTCGGGCTTTAAGGTCGGCCCATACCCGGCCCAAAATTTGTATCGGGCTAAGATCGGGTCGGGCTTCGGGCTTTTTTGGACCAACACGATGGCCCAAGCCCTTGAAAAAATCGGGCCGGGTCGGGTTGGGCCGTCGGGCTTGGGCCATTTGATCAGCTCTAAATTTGAGTCGTTTTCGACCGACATTAGTTTATCGCGTAAAGACACCATCAAATGTTCTCTGTTGCAGCTAAAACTTTTTATGGGCGTAATATATGGCCTAGGTAACACCCCGTAAATTTTTTGACCATTTATTTTTTGGACCCCGAATTTGCGAAAAACGTGGATAATACACTTCAATTTGAGTCGTTTTCGACCGACA
This sequence comes from Agrostemma githago, assembly GCA_958450325.1. Lineage (NCBI taxonomy): Eukaryota > Viridiplantae > Streptophyta > Magnoliopsida > Caryophyllales > Caryophyllaceae > Agrostemma > Agrostemma githago. The sequence continues at coordinate 9,044,808 of OY288257.1, read as the reverse complement.
TTAGTTTATCGCGTAAAGATACTATTAAATGTCCTATGTTGCAGCTAAAATTCTGTGTGGGCGTCATATATGACTATGTAATACCCCGTAAAATTTTCGGCCATTTTCGTTTTGGAACCCGAATTTGCGAAAACCGTTAATAATATACGGAGTATTTCAGTTTGAGGCATTCTCGACCAACGTTACTTTATTGCGTAACGGCATCATCGAATGTTCTCTGTTACATCTAAAATTTTGTGTGGGCGTAATATATGGCCTCGGTTACACCCCGCAATATTTCCGGCCATAATTTTTTGGGACCCCAAATTTGCGAAAATAAAACGTGGATAATACACTTCAATTTGACCCGTTTTCGATCGACATTAGTTTATCGCGTAAAGACACCATCAAAAGTTCTCTGTTGCATCTAAAATTTTGTGTGCGCGTAATTTATGACCTATGTAACACCCCATAAAATTTTCGGTCATTTTTGTTTTGGACTCCGAACTTGCGTAAATTGTGGATAATACACTTCAATTTTAGGCGTTTTCGACCGACATTAGTTTATCGCGTAACTACACTGTTCCGGTTAAGGAATCAATTAACCCGATTACGAATTCGGGTCCTTAGTGTTCGGGTATCGCTTTGCTTGATTTCCTTCAATCTCTCCTTCCCCTTCTCCTATAGTCGGACCTTCCCGGCGAAGTGAGTCTGCTCCCTGCACATGCAACGCACAGGGCCTCGGAGGTTGTCCGAGGGAACCCTCTCCGATGCCTAAGTCAGTCCGTGAATGCCTTGACGAACCTAGCTCGTGAGGAACTAGGTGGCGGTTTTTAGGAGTAAGGGTCTAGAGAGAGAAAATCCAACCCCCTCTATGTGGGAAATGGGTGGGTATTTATACCTTCCCACATGAGAGAGGGAGGAAGAGAGGGAGAATGGGTGGTCGAGAGGACAACACGTGGCTTCTCCTCGTCCACCCACTTTCCATTACCTGAGACGAAATGACGGATGGGTCCTCGGACTCCCCCGCCTGTACCGGGGGTTAGGGTGCCCTGGAAGAAAGCATGATGGGAACCTGGAGGCCCTGCTTGGCTGGCAGGAGGCCCTGCTTGGCTGGCAGGAGGCCCTGCTCGGAAGGCGCAAGCCCTTCGGGGTTCTCTCCGTAGTTCCTCGCAGGGAGGGCTGACGGATGATACCGAATTCATCCTAAGGGCGAACCGTTCCGGGGCCCCGCAGGCGGGCGACCCGTGGTACTTGGTCAACTCCCATCAATTGGCCCACGCCGGCCAGAGGGAGACGGGGTCTTCCTCTTGGCAGGCGTCTCTTGAGATGGGGTGCAGTTGACTCTTGAACTCGGGCATTTAATGCACTGCTTGTTCCCGAGGTTGGAATGTTCTTTTAGTGATGATTGCTTTCTATTCCCAGCGGATTTTTGGGCAGTGTGCGGGTGCGCTGATTGGCCGCGCCCCCTATCAGAGTGGTTGTGGCGCCATTTAATGCTTTGGCTACCCTCCGTATAAATTGCGGTTTCCTTGCTGTTTTCACAACTCATCTTCAACCTTCTCTTCTTCCTTCAGAGAAAATGTCGTGGATTACTAGAGTGCTTTTCTGTCGTGGAGCTCGCGTAGTGAGCCGTCGCTTTGTGGGGCGTTGGAAGCTTAGGTACTCCCGGGCGTCTTTTCTCATTCTGCGTCGCAGCCGGCGACCCCGCGTTCAACGTCCCCGAAAGGTCAGGAGGGCTCTCATCAAAGCGGGCAAACGTCCTCAGAGGGCTTCTCTAGCTGCTCCAAGGTTCAGGCGCTGCCCCCAGGGTGGGGGTTGTTTCGACAGGGGGTGCCATGAATGCTTTCCATGGCTGCACCATGAGCAATTCGACCCCGATTGCTCAAGTCTGTCTTCCTCTGAGTCGGGCCCTTCTTCTCCCCTGAAGAAGAAGGTTGGCTGCGGCTCCTGTGATGATACCGAGACAGTCCCTTATGGTAGGGACTGGGATGTCAGCAGCCGGGAGTCCGGCGACAGTGACGGCCAGGGCTACTCCTCTGGTCGTGGGGATGATGATGATTCGGCAGATCCCTTCAAAGATTCCGATGATTGGGACTGGGGATCCGACATTGGAGGGCGCGACAGCCCTGGGGATTACTCCCCGGGCTCTGACGATGACTAGGCCTGCCCGAGGGGTGCAGGCATAATGAGCCGGAAATAGAGGCTCCTTTTGTATTCCTGGCTTGCATGCTATGTAACTTGCCCATTTTTCGGGTTTTCTCTAGTTTTAATGAAAAGATCAGGCGGCTTGGCTTACATGTGGCATTTTTATTATTTGCTATTACTTGTTTTTGTTTTTATTATTATTATCTGGAGGGAGAGTGACGTCATCGAGGGAATAAATGTTCCTGGCGTCTGTTTGCCTTCTCGAGGCTTTCTTGGGATGAGGAGGCTAGCTGTTAGAGTTGTGACACGTGGGGGATGACTTGCGGGGTGAGCTTTGCAGAGAGAGGCGACCCTTCGACTGCCCAGACCTATATAAGCCCATTTTCTTCCCCTAATTCTCTTTTTAGCGTTTTTCAAAACTCGAACCTCCACTTCTTCTTCACTCTTTGCTGCTGAGAACTTCTTTCAAGATTTCGAAGGGCATCTAACTTCGGACCTTTCTCGGCGGCGATCATCTTTCTAGGTTAGAATCTTGATTCCAACTCTTAGTTTTTCTTCCTTTTCCTCATATTCTTTCGTGAAATAGAATGTCTCGTGCCCGCGCTCTTACCTTTAGTCCGTCGTCTGGGGGGACGGAGGACAGAAGAGGGGGGAGATCTGACTTGGCCTCTTCCTCTGGGGTCAGGCCTGGCGAGGAAAACCGCCCGAGGAAGATGGGGGTGCCAACTCACCCGAACCCGCGTCCTTTGACGTCGTCGATTCCGACGATGGTGCACTGGAGATTGACCCTTCCACCGTTGCCGGCCTTGCTCCCAGGGTAAGAGGGAAAAAATACTTCTTGGACAAACACAAATACCTGGTTCCTTTGAGAACCTACCCCGAGACCAAAAACCGAGACCTAATTCTGGAGAGTAATGTTGCCGGGGAGATTGAGAAGTTCTACAACTTCGGGGAGGGGTACACCGTTATAGTCCCAGGGGAAAAAGATACGGTGTGTTGCCCTCCTGACGGCTGTGTGGCTGTCTACCACAAAAGCTTGGAATTTGGCCTACGATTCCCTCTTCACCCCTTCTTGGAGGAGGCTTTCAAGAGGATGAATGTGGCCATCGCCCAATTGACTGCCTCAGCAATCAGGACCCTGGTGGCTTACACCTGGACCTGCCTCTTCCATGGGGAGGGGCCCTCCATTGATGCCTTTCGTGCCATGGCTTGGCTGCAAATGGTATCCTCATCAAAGGGGGATGACTCCCCAGGGTACTGGTCCATTCTGAAATCGAAAAAACACGCTCTGGTCTGGCCGGCCTTAAACAGCCTGAAAGACTGGAAAGATAATTTCCTGTACGTACATAGTGCTTCAGGGTGGCGGATCCCTAGGCATTTTAGGAACCACGTACATACCCGCCTGGAGACCCGTGAGGAATATCACCCGGGTGTTGGGGGAAAAGACTTGAAGGTGAAGCTGAGTCAGGCGGATGAAGAATTGATTAAGAAATTTAAGGTCACTGAGGGGGCTCCTCCCAATGAGCCTGCTTTCTGGCTTCCTCATGCAGACCTTATCACCACTGATGAATATCTGATCCCGCTGGGTTTGATTCCCGGCCTTGAAGGTAGTTCAGGGGCTTCAACTGGCCTGGTGATTTTTCCTGAGGTTCTCATCCCTGTTTTCTTAACTGGCCCTTTTTACCCATCTTGCAGGTGATGCTTCTCGCCTTTGGACCAGGAAGCAGGTGAGGAGGCTTGGTCTGACTGAGGAGTTCTTTGTCACTCGAAGAGTCCCCCTTCTTCCTTCCAACTTCAAGAAAGGAGAGAAGAACTTGATGAGGTTTGTGAAGGAGCTCGCTTCTGGTCGACGGCTCCCCTTCCCTCCTCGGCTGAAGCCGGCAGCTCCCTCTCCCAATGCTCAGGGCGGGGAGGCTGAAGTTACTTCTGTGGCGACCCCCTCCCATGCTCGCCGCCAGGATGATTCCCCTGCTAGGGCACATGCTTCCCCGGGGTCTCACCCTGCGGAGTCTGAACAAACTGGAGAGAGCGTTCCCTGGTTCGCAGGAGAAAGAGAAGTAGGGAAACTCCGGGGGCTGTGCCCATGGTTGACTTAGAGGCCGATGTGGAGACTCCGGAGGCGAAACGCCCTGCTCACGACGTCCCGGGCACTTCTCTTCTGGAGGGGAATGCAGAGCTCCACTATGCTGCGGGCGACAGTGTTGACGTATCAGGCTTGCTTGCGGACTCTAGTACTGTTCTGGCAGATCGCCTCATTAAGTCGGTAACCAACACTTCTCACCAGGTGATCCAGTATATACAGCGTACTTCCAGGGTGTTGCAGGCTTCTGCCGAGCTGGCGGCCCTCAGTCGCCTAAGTGACGAGGAGCTGACTATCACCCCTGGGGCTCCTCCCCCTGATCGCCTGGCCGTGGTTGAAAGGGATGTGACCCTGATTGGGGGCCTGAAGGACCAGCTGTCCAAACAAGAGAGCGAGCTGGAGGAAGTGAAGGGGCAGGCCAACCACTGGAGGCTTCAGGGGGAGCAGGCTGTGAGGGAGGCGTCCAAGCTCGAGGTGGAATTGAGGGAGAGCCGCCTGGCAGTGGAGCATGCTGAAAAGTCCCTGGCTGAGATGGAGCATCTCAAGAAGAAAGCAGCTGATCTGGAGGAAGAACTGTCCAAAACCAGCTCAGACTTCAAACTGGCTCAGGCCGGGTGGCAAGATGAGAAAAGTGCCATCCTGAAGGAAGCTGAAGCTGCCTCGGACTTGAGTTTTGAAAATGGGGCTACTTCCTCCTTGGAGCTTGTTATGGAGGTAATCAGGGAAATGTTTCCTGTTTTTGACGAGGACGCATTTCGAAACCTTTATGCTGCCAAGAATGAAGCTCTGGCAGCTGGAACCCCCAAGGAGCCTGCCGGTCCTGACCATGGTGCTCCTGATGCCTAGGCCTTTATTCTGTGGATAATTTTTGTGCTGAGCCTTAGAATGGCCAGCTTTGTCTGTAATGTTCTGACCCTTCTGGATCTTTATTTTGGACCTTGTTAAAACCGTTCTACTCTTTTCTGGATTAATCTTTGAATGTTCGTCTTTTCTTTACTTTCTTCGTTTTCCAGAGTTGGGCTGTGTCTTTTATACAAGGTCGGGGGGCCTGCCCCCAGTCTTTGTTCGTTTGACATGTTCCTGGCTCTTGGTCAGAGTCCAGAGGCCTGCCCCCTGCCTGCCCAGAGGCTGGCCGGGTGGCCTTATGCGTTTTTTATACAAGGTTGGGGGGCCTGCCCCCAGTCCTTGTTCGTTTGGCCTGTTCCTGGCTCTTGGTCAGAGTCCAGGGGCCTGCCCCCTGCCTGCCCAGAGGCTGGCAGGGCGGCATTATGCGTTTTTTATACAAGGTTGGGGGGCCTGCCCCCAGTCCTTGTTCGTTTGACCTATTCCTGGCTCTTGGTCAGAGTCCAGAGGCCTGCCCCCTGCCTGCCCAGAGGCTGGCAGGGCGGCATTATGCGTTTTTTATACAAGGTTGGGGGGCCTGCCCCCAGTCCTTGTTCGTTTGGCCTGTTCCTGGCTCTTGGTCAGAGTCCAAGGGCCTGCCCCCTGCCTGCCCAGAGGCTGGCAGGGCGGCATTATGCGTTTTTTATACAAGGTTGGGGGGCCTGCCCCCAGTCCTTGTTCGTTTGACCTATTCCTGGCTCTTGGTCAGAGTCCAGAGGCCTTCCCCCTGCCTGCCCAGAGGCTGGCAGGGCGGCATTATGCGTTTTTTATACAAGGTTGGGGGGCCTGCCCCCAGTCCTTGTTCGCTTGGCCTGTTCCTGGCTCTTGGTCAGAGTCCAGAGGCCTGCCCCCTGCCTGCAGGGTGGCGTTTGGATTTTTGTTGGGGGGGCTATTTTCCTTAGTTCTGGCAACAGGGGGGCCTCCCCTTATTGCCCCCTCCTCGTTTGTGTGTGAAAATGCGGGTTTGAACAGGCAACGAGTATAGACTGAGGATCTTTTCATTTCTTCGTAAAAATCTATCACAAGGGTGGTCGGAGCCGTCGACATTCTTTGACCGTTCTCCGCCAATTTTAAAGAAAACGAAGACTAAGATTCTGCTTAAACATAATATTTCTTCAGGGTGTCTGCGTTCCAGTGAGCACTCAACTCTTGGCCCTCTAGATTGGCGATCTTATACGTGCCTGGCCCTAAGATTTGAGTTACCTGGTATGGACCCTCCCAATTAGTGCTAAGTTTGCCGTGCTCTCTTGATCTTCCCACGGCCTGTGTCTTTCTGAGGACTAGATCACCCATCTGGAAATTTCGCTGATGCACTCTTTTGTTGTACGCCTTCCTCATTCGTTGCTGGTAGGCGACGATATTGGCGCTGGCTTCCTCCCTTACCGCACTGACCAGATCTAAGGCCTCTGCCATCGCTACCTCATTCTCAGCCTGGTCGTATTGTAAGGAGCGCAGGGAGGGGATCCTGGCCTCAATTGGTAATAAAGCCTCTGCACCATATACCAGGCCGAACGGGGTCTGGCCCGTAGACTCCTTCCGGGTGGTCCGGATTGACCAGAGTATGCTGGGGAGTTCGTCGGCCCACCTGCCCTTGAGGTCATCCACCATTTTCTTTAGGCCATTCAAAATTTGCTTGTTGGCTGCCTCTGCCTGCCCGTTGGTTTGAGGGTGGCAGACGGCAGAATAAGCAACCGCAACGCCATGACCTTCCAGCCATAATCTCAGGGGGTCATTATCGAATTGTCTTCCATGGTCAAACACTAGCATTTTTGGCAGGCCAAACCGGGTGATGATGTTCCGCCAAATCACCTTCCTGACCGCAGGCTCGGTGATGTTAGGCACTGCCTCAGCTTCCATCCATTTGGTAAAGTAATCAATAGCTACGATCAAGAATTTTCTGCCCCCGGTGGCTACCGCGAAGGGGCCCAGTATGTCCATCCCCCACTGAGCGAAGGGGATGGGAGACAGGATCGGCCTGAGCTCCTGGGCCGGGGCATGGATAGATGGGGCGAAAAGCTGACATTTTCTGCACTTTTGGGTTAAGTCCTTTGCGTCGGCCAGCAGGGTCGGCCAGCAGTATCCGGCTCTCAAGGCCTTGTGTGCTAGTGACTTCCCTCCTATGTGATGGCCACATATCCCGGAGTGGATGTCGTCCAGCACCTCCGCCGCCTGCTCTGCCCCCAGGCACCTGAGCAGAGGGGACGAGAAAGATTTTTTGTACAGGTCTTCACCCATTATGATGAACCATGCAGCCCTTGCTGGCATTTTTCTTTTCTGTACAGGGTCGGTCGGTAGGACTCCGTGTTTTTTGAACAGGATGATGGGGGTCCTCCAGTCTTCAGGCCCTGCTTCCTCCACCGCACCGACGGTTGGACAGGGGGCGGTAGATTTCTCCTGGACGACGTCCACCCATACTGACCTTCTTATATCCTGCAGGCTGGAGATAGCTAGTTTTGACAGGGCGTCCGCTCTGTGATTCTGGGATCGTGGGATCTGTCTGATTTCATATGATTTCAAACCTGATAGTTCCTTTTTACCACCTCCAGGTATGCGGCCATTGTTTGGTCTCTAGCTTCATACTCTCCATTAATTTGGTTGGCGATGAGATGGGAGTCTGTGGCCAAAACGACCCGTTCTGCGCCTGCAGCCTTGGCCAGGTTGATGCCTGCGAGTACCGCTTCATACTCGGCTTCGTTATTCGAGGCGGGGAAGACAAATCTGAGAGCATGCTCAAAATCGGTCCCTTCCAGACTGGTCAACACTATCCCCGCCCCCGCTCCGTTGGCCGTTGAGGACCCATCGGTGTATACGGTCCATTCGCCAGAGGTTGGGCTATCGTCCTCGGAGTGGGAACACTCTGCCAGGAAGTCGGCCAATGCTTGGGCCTTGATGGCTGTTCTTGACTGGTATGTTATCCCCAGTCCACTCAGCTCGATGGCCCACTTCAGCAATCTGCCTGATTTCTCAAATTTCTCTAACACCTTTTCCAGGGGCTGGTCTGTTAGCACCACGACAGGGTGTGCGTCGAAGTATGGCCTCAATTTCCTAGCTGCTATAACAACTGCGTAGGCCGCCTTCTCGACCATGGGGTAGTTCTTCTCTGCTGTCCCCAGGGCGTGGCTTACGAAGTATATGGGCTGTTGAGCGCCTGCTTCTTCCCTTAAGATGACTGCGCTGACTGTTGCGTTGGTTACAGCGATGTAAAGGAAAAGCTTTTCTCCTGCCACCGGTCTTGCCAGGGTGGGGAGTTTCTTTAAGTGTTCCTTTAATTGTCCGAACGCTTCTTTTTGCTCGTCTTCCCATTTGAACTGTTTATTGCCTTTCAGCACCTTGAAAAACGGGGTTGACTTGTCTGCTGACCTGGCAATGAACCGTGCCAGGGCGGCCATGCGACCTGTCAGACGTTGGATGTCCCTGATGGTCTTTGGCTCGGGAAGGTCTAGAACAGCCTGAATTTTCTCGGGATTGGCGTCTATCCCCCGAGAACTTACCAAGAAACCCAAGAACTTTCCGGAGCGTACCCCAAACGTGCATTTCTTCGGATTAAGCTTCATTTTGTAGGCGCGCAGGGAGGAAAAGGTCTCCCGCAGGTCTTCCAGGTGTTCCTTTTCTCCCTTACTCTTTACAATGGCGTCGTCGACATAGGCTTCTATGTTTCTGCCTTTCTGATTTTCGAACACCTTGTCAACCAGGCGCTGGTACGTGGCCCTTGCGTTTTTCAGCCCGAATGGCATCATCTTGTACATGTAGGTGCCTGAGCTGGTGATGAATGCGCACTTGACTCTGTCTGGCTGCCATAAGTATACCTGATGATATCCTGAGAAGGCATCCAGGAAGCTTAGCATAGTATACCCGCTGGTGGCGTCCACCAGTTGATCGATTCTGGGGAGTGGGTAGCAGTCTTTTGGGCAGGCCTTGTTGAGGTTCGTAAAATCCACGCACATCCTCCACGCGCCTGACGATTTCTTGACCATGACCACATTCGCCAGCCACTCAGGGTAGTCACAAACTTCTATAAAGTCTGCCTTCAAAAGTTTTTCGATTTCTTCCTTGATTGCCAAATCTTTTTCTGCGGACATGTTCCGCTTTTTCTGCTTTACAGGGCGGGCGTCCGCGTTTACGTTCAGCTTGTGAACGATGCACGCCGGATCGACCCCTGGCATTTCATCCGCCGAGTAGGCGAATACATCCTTGTTCTCCTTCAGTAGCTCGACCAGCTCAGCCTGGTAGGATTTTTCCAGGTCTGCCCCTACAAGGACTTGCCTCCCCGGCTCCAGGTCCACCAGCATGCTTTCTCCCCCAGGTTCCAGGTGGTTTGACGCCTGGTCACCGGCTGGAATCTCGCCCTCTCTGCTGGGGGAGCTGTCGGCTTTTCTTTTCCCTTTTCTTTCGCTCTCATGAGCCTGCAGGGCCACGGAGTAGCACTGTCTGGCCGACTCTTGGTCCCCGCGTATTTTGCCTTCTAGGCCGAAGTCAGTGACGTAGGCTATGGTGAGAGCCCGGATTGATATGACTGCTTCAATCTCGTCCAGGGTGACTCTGCCGATCAGGGCGTTGTAGGCAGACTTCGCATCTACCACAACAAATGACGCTCTGATATTCCTGGCAATAGCCCCTTCCCCGAACGTTACAGGCAGGTCTATGATTCCTACGGGTAATACGCCTGCTCCGCTGAACCCATATAATGACCCGGGGGCGGGTCGTAGGTGCCGTTTCTCCAGACCCATTTTGTCGAAGGCGTCTTTGTACAGCAGATTCGTGTAGGCGCCAGTGTCTACCATGCATCTCCGGACAATGTGGTTGCTAATTACCAAGGATAGCACCAGGGGATCGCTGTGAGGGTACACCACCCGCCCTGCATCCTCGGGGGTAATGCTCAGCGTTACTCCCTTTGGGCTTCCTGTTCTTTCAGCGTAGCAGATTTGGTTCCTTAGCTCACGAATCTGCCTTTTCTGCCCCCTTCGACTGATTGGACCTTCTGCATCTCCTGATATCACATGGATTACCAGGCGATTCTGTACCGAGCCCTCGGGCTTTTCAGGCGTCTCCTTCTGGGATTTGTTCCTGGCTGCGTAGTTGGCCAACCAGCCGTTCCTGATCAACTTCTCGATCTCGTCTTTCAGGTGACGACATTCTTCGGTGGTGTGGCCTACGCAGTCGTGAAAAGTGCAGAATTTCTTGGGGTCCCCTCTTGGACTGCGCGGCTTGCTCGGGCGATTCCACTTGGCGGTTTCTTTTTCCAGCTCGAAGATTTCTGCCCTGGACTTATTAAGGGCTGTGTAACTGTCGAATCTGGGCTGATAAGCAATGCGCTCCTTTTTGGGGGTATCCCCTTCCTCGGCTCTGTGTCTTCCGGAGTCGTTTCTCCCGCGTCCACCCTGCGGTCCCCCTTGCTGCCTCGTGGGGCCTGCAGGGGTCTCCGGCAGGCTGTGGAATTCCTCCTGCAACATAAACCCCTCTGCGATTTTTCTGGCCTTGGCCAGGGTCTCTGGTTGGGCCCTGATCATCTGGTTCTTCATTTCGCCGGGTAGCAGGGAATTGGTCAGTGCATATGCCGCTGTTGGGTCGTCAATTTCCTTCACCTGTTGGAATGACAAATCGAACCTCTTCAGATATTCCCTGACAGTTTCGCCCTTCTTCTGCCTGAGGGTCATCAGGTCAAAGCGGGTGAGACGTCGTCGCTTGTTTCCGGCATACTGGTCCAAGAACATCTCCGCCAGCTCGATGAAGAAGGAAATTGATCCTTGCGGGAGGTCCCTGAACCAACCCTGGGCTAGGCCTACCAGGGTGGTGGGGAAGATCTTACACCAGACTGCGTCGTCGGCGTCGTACATGCCCATGTGGCTTTCGTACGCAGCCAGGTGATCTTCCGGGTCTGTAGTTCCGTCGAACTTTACAGTTGGCATTTTAATCTTCGGGATTGGGTACGCCTGGACTTCAGGGTGAAGCGGGGTTTTAGTTGGCCTACCCACCCTTTTTGTCCTGCCCGCATCCGAGGAGCGACCGTAGTCATCCCATTTGTCAGGGGTCGGTCGCCTGCCCTCAGGGGAGCGGTGCCTTGGTGGGGGCCTCGGCCTGCTAATCGCCTCGTCGCCTTGAGAAGGGGAGCGATACCGCGAGCGCTTCTTCTGGGCGGACTCGAGGTTATCACCCTGACGGTACCTGGTCTTCATGGGTTGGCCGTTGTTGAGCCTGGATTGCAGGCCTTGGGACAGCCCGGGGGGCGGCTGCAATCCCTCAACTGGCGTCAGCCTAGAGAATACATCTTGCTTCTCTCCCAAGCGCTTGGATACCGGCTCTTTGTGCCTCATGCGATCCCTCAGGTCTTGGGATAGGCCTCTTCTTTCATGAGCGGCGGTGGATTCTGTAGTATGGATGGAGAATGCGCCCTCCGGACCAGCTACTCCCTGCCGTGCAGGCGGCTCCTGACGGGCCTCTGAAATTCGCCTTTGCACTTGTGCGTAAGCATGAGCTGTCTTTCTGGCTTTCTTCTGAGCGTTTCTGACGGCGGTTCGCTTCGTGCCCCCGGTTCCTTCTCCACTTTCAAAATGGAGTAACCTGGGGGTCGTCGCGACCCTGCCTATCAGGTCGTCAGGGGTGAATTCCTGGTCCAGCATGGCTGAGAAGAAAGCTGCAGTCTGTACCATCTGGGCAGGGGTGAGGTTTAGGACTGGCCTCGACTGGCTCCCCTGTCCAGCCATGGTAGCTACTGCTTGGCCCGTTGTACCCTGCAGACTGGCCCGTCCCACACCCGGAATTGTGGCAGCAGGCGTCGTTTCGGGCGGCATGCCATACTGGGGGGCTTTGGGTGGGTTCGCCACTGAACTGGTGTCGAAAATCTCAGGCATATTCAATTGCTAGTGGTTAATTTTGAGTTCGTAGAGGTTGATTTTTTGTGGGTGATCTCGTGAGCACAACCTAGATCTTCCCCACAGACGGCGCCAAATTGTTCCGGTTAAGGAATCAATTAACCCGATTACGAATTCGGGTCCTTAGTGTTCGGGTATCGCTTTGCTTGATTTCCTTCAATCTCTCCTTCCCCTTCTCCTATAGTCGGACCTTCCCGGCGAAGTGAGTCTGCTCCCTGCACATGCAACGCACAGGGCCTCGGAGGTTGTCCGAGGGAACCCTCTCCGATGCCTAAGTCAGTCCGTGAATGCCTTGACGAACCTAGCTCGTGAGGAACTAGGTGGCGGTTTTTAGGAGTAAGGGTCTAGAGAGAGAAAATCCAACCCCCTCTATGTGGGAAATGGGTGGGTATTTATACCTTCCCACATGAGAGAGGGAGGAAGAGAGGGAGAATGGGTGGTCGAGAGGACAACACGTGGCTTCTCCTCGTCCACCCACTTTCCATTACCTGAGACGAAATGACGGATGGGTCCTCGGACTCCCCCGCCTGTACCGGGGGTTAGGGCGCCCTGGAAGAAAGCATGATGGGAACCTGGAGGCCCTGCTTGGCTGGCAGGAGGCCCTGCTTGGCTGGCAGGAGGCCCTGCTCGGAAGGCGCAAGCCCTTCGGGGTTCTCTCCGTAGTTCCTCGCAGGGAGGGCTGACGGATGATACCGAATTCATCCTGGGGGCGAACCGTTCCGGGGCCCCGCAGGCGGGCGACCCGTGGTACTTGGTCAACTCCCATCATACACAATCAAATGTTCTCTGTTGGATTTGTTTGGGCGTAACATATGGTCTCAGTTACACCCCGTAAAATTTTCGGACATTATTTTTTTTGGACCCCAAATTTGTGAAAAACGTGGATAATACACTTTAATTTGAGGCGTTTTCGATCGACGTTAGTTTATCGCGTAACGTCACCATCAAATGTTCTATGTTGGAACTAAAACTTTGTGTGGGCGTAACATATTGCCTGGGTAACATCCGGTAAAATTTTCGATGGTTTTTTTTTTGACCTCGAATTTGCGAAAAATGTGGATAATACACTTGACTCTAAGTCGTTTTTTTTTTCAAATGTTCTTTATTGCAGGTAAAATTCGGTGTGGGCGTAATATATGACCTATGTAACACCCCGTAAAATTTTTGACCATTTTCGTTTCGGAACCCGAATTTACGAAAACCGTGAATAATATATATATTTCAATTTTAGGCGTTTTCGACCAACGTTACTTTATTGCGTAACTACACCATCCAATGTTCACTGTTGGAGATAAAATTTTGTGGGCGTAATGTTTGGCCTATGTAACAGTGTAACACCCCATAAAATTTCCGGCCATAATTTTTTGGGACCCCGAATTTGCAAAAAACGTGGATAATACACTTCAATTTGACCCATTTTCGATTGACATTAGTTTATCGCGTAAATACACCATCAAATGTTCTCTATTGCAGCTAAAATTTTATGTGGGCGCAATATATGACCTGTATAACACTCCATAAAATGTTCGGTCATTTTTGTTTCAGACCCCGAATTTGCGAAAATCGTGAATAATACAATTCAGTTTTAGGCATTTTTAACCGATATTAGTTTATCCCGTAACTACACCATCAAATATTCTCTGTTGGAGCTAAAATTTTGTGTGGGTGTAATATATGGCCCACTTTCCGGCCATAATTTTTTGGGACTCCGAATTTGCGAAAAAACGTGGATAATAGACTTCAATTAGTTCGGAGATTCGGGTGTCCGAAATAAAAGTGGCCGGAAATTTTACGGGGTGTTCTTCGGGTCTTATAATTTGCCCACACAAAATTTTAACCGCAACAGAGAACATTCGACAATGTCGTTATGCAATAAATCATCGTTGGTCGAGAATCTGTTAGTCACGCGAAAGTAACGTATACCTGTTGTTTGGGCTTGAAATCGAACTAGTTACATCGTGAGGCGATCCATGAGAAGTGGTATAAAAATAGGGAGAAGATAAGAGGTTGCCTTCTCCGACCCCCAAAACGGATGAAAATGTAGTGTATTATCTACGTTTTTCTGAGATTCGGGGGTCTGAAATTAAAATTAGGCAGAAAAATTTACGGGTTGTTGCTCGGGTTATATAATATGTCCACAAAAAAAATTTAGCAGCTACAAAGAACATTCGAGGATGCCATTACGCAATAAATCATCGTCGATCGACAATTTATTAGTCGCACTAAAGGTACGTATGTATACTTGTTGTTTCTTGTTTGGGTTTGAAATTGGAACATGGTTATGCTGGAGCAGGTGAACGGCTCAAAACTGAAAATTATAATACAGATTTTTCGACCATTTATTATACCGTTTGTAAGTATCTGGAAGCATTGCCTTCGCAATGCAACCTGACTTCCGAATAAACCCGTGATCTAGTCAAAAGTCAAAACAATGGCAATTGTAGTCTTGTTATTGTTGGTTATTCTATGGCTATTTGCACAATTTAAAATGCGTTATAAACAGATAATATGAGCTAAATAAAAAGCAATCTATACATACGAGCATCAGCACGTGCTTTGCATTTGTAAGTCAAGTCGCGATTTGGGAGTTTGCAAAGCTAGCTAGCTAGCTAATTAGCATCATTCCTCAACTTAAAAATTGATTAATTTCAGATGAATGGATAGTATTAACACCTACTCCGTAGATTTAAGCGTATGCCACATTGCCACTACTGCAACTCTGCAAATGTGTTCTGTGTAGTCGCGTTTTAATTTAATTGAATTTCAGTGATAGATATAACTGGCTAAAGATTCATGTGTGTGACGGTTATTGATTATTATCAATCACATGTGACGAATCAAATAATATATTCCTATAAATATTTGTCATTATCTATCAAACGAATATTACTTAATCCATCATAAACTTATAATTTTATGACGGATATATATCCATTACAAGGAAAACTTTCAGTATAACCATGATGTAGTCATGTAGTGATGTAGTCCAACTTGCTCATAACTTGGACTATCGGTCACCCCTACCCTACGTCCCTACCTACTCCACAATAATACTTCTGTTTTTTCAAACTCGTTTCTTTTGTCCCAACTGTTTTTTCAAAACTATGGTGTAGCCGTGTAGGAGTAGAGTATATAGAAATACTCGTATAGAAGACATTAGACCTGATCATGGACCGGGCAACTACTATGTTGGGTTGAGTCTCGACCTGTCAAAATCTGACCCGATCCGAAATAGCTCGAAAAAAAATAAAAACCGTCCAAAAATGACCGAAATCTAAAAGTGACCCGACCCGGTAATAACCCGAATATATTGGGTCAAAATCCGCCCGAACCCGTTACCCGCCCAAAAATAGATAAATTAAAAAAATATTGCTATTATACACTATAATTTCTCAAAAACATTAAGAAATATTTTTTTATTTTCAAATTTTTTAAGAAATACTTCCTCCGAGTTTCTAACATTGGGTCATTACCCCATTTTTCTTTTTGAGCTGAGTTCAATCTTTTACCCACTTTTCATTTTTAGGCCATAAATGTGTGGTTCACATTCACCCATCCATTTATCTCTCTTCCTTCTTTTTTTTTTAACAACTCATTTTTCCTTCCTTATTTTCCACCAAAAAAGAAACGGGGCAATCATAGGAACTCGGAGGGAGTAATATTTATATATATCGTTAAAATCATATTTTTATCACATGATTATAATAATGAGGAAAAAAAGTAAATAAATCGAGTCAAAGTTCGTCATATATATTCGTACATTCTACAGAAATAAAATATCAATGTATATTAAAAAATATACTAACCCGTTTATTAAATAAAACATGTCTATTCTCACTAATATCATATATTAAATGAGATGATTAAAAAATAATAATAATAATAAAATTGTATTTATGATAAAAAAAAAGTAAAGAAAATTAATGTTTTCAAAGTGCGTTAATAACCCCTATTTGACCCGAAACCCGACCCGTATAAAACCCGTATTTTTCAAACCCGAAATACACTCGACCCGTATTTTACCCGAACCCGAAACCCGACCGCCCGACCCGTTTGACAGGTCTAGTTGAGCCCTATCGGACCATTCATGAATCGTGATGCATCATCGGTGGGAATCTGGATTAGGGACAAGTGGACAGCATGTCTCTGCTAAATTCGAAGACCTACTTGTCCCGTTGGTCGTTGGGCATGTCTACTATGAGAAGGAAGTCTTGAAGTATATCAGAAACACTTAAACGATAACGATCTCCATAAGATAGTTTTTCATTATTACCAAGTCATATAAAATTGTTGAATCATTCAACGTTTTTACACTACTTTGATCTTCGCCCCCGAATCATAATAAAGGTCACTCATCAACTTAACTGGCTTGATGAAGAGGAATAGAAGTGTAGTATGTACTGAGCTGGTTCCTACAGTAATTGATGGACAACTTTGTCAAAGCAATTGAAGTCATTGGAAATTAAAATGGAATATGGAGTACAAAATCAACACATAAAGTTGAAGAAACTATTGAGAAGATTCAAAATCAACTGCATTTATTAATCAGTTCCCGAACAGTATTCAAGTACCTAGGTCGGTGATAAAACTAAGTTAGTACAAATGTGACAACTCAATAAGTTCAGCCATACCCATACTGCTAGGTTGCACCGATACGGACACGGACACGGGACACGGGTACGTATCGGACACGTGACACGGCATTTGAAATTTTGTAGGACACGGACACGGCAGAAAAAAAATCAATATACATATTTAAACAAAGAGAATTTGAAGATTTTTATACCTAAGATATATGTTTGGTTATTTACACTATCACAATTATCGTAAAATAATAAAACAAAAATTAAAGTCTTATAAATTTGAAGTTAAAAATTAAATCTTAAAAATTCAAACAATTGTACCACTATAATATAATTATTAGTTAGTTATTTAGTCTTATAATAAATGTTTATAGCATCAATAACCACCATAAATCTACAATATTGTTATTTATTAAATTCGGAACCCAATAAAACAACGTTAGGTATGTCCGACGAGTCTCTAAATATTATGAACCGGGTCGGACACGTCTCCAAATATGATGAACCGTGTCCGATACGTGTCCAAATAAATTAAAAAAACCGGACACGATTTTACAGGTGTCCGACACGTATTGTCGTGTGTCCGACGTGTGTCGGTGTCCGACACGTGTGTCCGACACGATACGTTGGTTTGGAGGAGCCGTGCAACCTAGCCCATACTCATACTCCACCTACTTCTTGTTAAATCAACAATACAGGATAATAGCATGTCTACGGTCTATGTAACTGTCCGCCCAAATGTTCAGTATCATTATATTTAACAATTATTTAAAAAAGTTAATACTCCGTAGGTTTGTACGGAATATTTTTTTGTGAGTGTATGGAAAGATAAAATAACTTTCCGAGATAAAATCATACTTCAATGTTCAAACCCAATGAGAATTCGGGTGTGAGAGGACATTATGTATAAATATACTAGATGAAACTCACCATCACCTTAAAGTTAATTATATTTAGGTACGATAAATACAACCACACTAGGAATAACAAAATAATTGTATTTATAAGATGTTATTTAAACCATTCCGTATAACTTAAAAACGGATATATTTATTTTAGGAGAGACCAATTATATACGGAGAGTACAATAGATTGGATTAAGAGATTATACAATCAGCAAATCTCTGAAATTAGTGATACGATGTCCTCTGATTTTTCACTTAAAAGATCTAGTTTATGACACTTTGATAACATATGGTTTACTTAATATAATCAAATATTGAATCAAATTCTGTTGACTGGCTGATCATGATCACGCACAAATAAAGATATTTGACAGTCAGTTTTCACATTGCTTTTCAACTAAAAATTCTTTTCATACTGTTCCTTTTGTGCACCTACATTAACATATAACCAACCAGCTCTCTTCAGCTGGTTTTTCCTTTACTTTCCCCCCCCCCCCCCCCCCCCTTTTTTTTTACTACTTTTACAATTACAACTTGCACTGCTGCATCTACATCGCTAAACCTAATTTAAAATTCAAATACTCAAAATTAACGTAAAACCAAAAGAAATTAAAAAAAAAAAACACACTACAAAGCAGCAATAAACATCTGCTTCTTTGAGCTTAATTCCATGGTTAATGACTCCACTTCTCTTAATCTTTTACCATTTTGATTTGGAAGAGTAGGAACTTGACATATGTCAACCCCAAATAACCTCAGCATTTGGGCCGGGCTTTGGACAACCTGGCCCAACGCCTCTTCACCGGACCCAACAATACTCCTGGACTTCCAATCAATGTAAAGCTGCTTGTCCGGTCCAGTGGACCTGTGGAAACACACCACATCTCCAGCCTTGAGATTCTTCTCCTTGACGAACCTGCTCCACCCTTTGGTTAGGACGTAGCTTTGGCTGCTGTTCCAGTACGAGTATCGGAACCTCCACACTTTCTCGTTCACGTCTTCGAAGTTGAGCAGCACGCCTTTCGATGGGGAGGAGCACTTCCCGTTCAACTCGTCGTTGTCGTTGTTGTTGTTGTTGTTAAGTGGGAAGTGCTTCTCGGCGTGCTGCTTGGGGATGACTAGCCGGTTTAATTTCCCGACGTCGCTCGGGGTCACCACCTTTTCGAAGAGTTGGGTCCGGCTAGTCATCCCCCGACAACCTCTCCCGACATTACCAATAATGTCGGGCGAGGTTGTCTGTATGTCAGACGCAATCTGGTGCTTCAGATTGCGCCTGCTTTGCTGGAGTTCGTCGTGGTAGGTGTGCTTCCTCAGCATGTCGACCACCTCGGTTTTGGCCCGGGAATTCAAGAAGCGCAGCTCGGTGGCGTCGTCGTTGTGTTCGTCCGGGGAGAGTGGCTTGAAGTTGGTGACGGCGTCGCGGCCGCGGAATCTTTGGGCGGCAACGTCGTAGGCGCGTGCGGCTTCGTCCTCCTCGTTGAAGGTACCGAGCCAGACGCGCTGGTGTTTCTCGTAGATTTGGGCGCCCCACCGGCCGTTGGGTTGGGGGACCACTCCCTTGTACTTGGAGGAAGGAAGCTTCCTTGACTCCGCCTCGATCCCGTTTTCTGAGTCGATAATCACACTCGTCCCGCTTCCCATTCGGGCCAACGGGGACGGGTTTATAACTCCATTACCATTATTATTATTATTATTATTATTATTATTAATTTGAGTATCGGGTTTGAGGAGAGGTGGGATTGTTGCAAGGGAGTCAATTGTTGAAGAACTCTCATTATCCATGCTGCTAGATTCCATTATGTTTGTTTAATTTGAAGTTTGGTGAAGGGGAGAAAAAATCCAGAGAGAAAAAGAGTGTAGATTGTTTGAATGAGATAGGAAATAAGAAGGGTTGGAGGGTATATATATATATATATATATATATATATATATATATATATATATATATATATATATATATATATATAAGGGGAGATTATTATTATTATTATTATTATTATTATTATTATTATTATTATTCCCCAAAGAAGAAATAAAAAGGAAATAGGGAGTAATATTACTCCATATTCGTAACTGGAAATGGTGGTATTATTTTAAAAGGAGAAATATGTTTAGGAAAGACAGTAAAGAAATACGGAAAGTGTGGGTGGGTCAACGCTAAGGAAGATTCAAGGATAGGGGACGCAACTACTTTTTACGGTCGACGCTTTACTTCTTACCGTCGGCGTTAATTACGTGAAATGACGACTTTGACCTTACTATTTATTCTCAAAATAATATTACTTTTACATTTTATAGATTATTGATTTATTAAAACTCGATAACAAAACCGTCTTTTTCGATTATCGTAATAAACCAAAACCGACTTCCTATATAGTTAATTACACAAAATGACGAGTTCTCCTTTGCAATTAATTCTCGAAATATTATCACATTTACATTTTATAGAGTATCGGTTTATTAGAACTCGATAATAAAACCATTTTTTCGATTATTGTTACGCCTCCGATTTTAAACAGTTAATTAGATTAATTAACGACTGAATACAATTTAATAAACCATAATTAACAAATACGAGTAATATGCAAATTAAATCCTAATTAATCTATAACAAGTCGACAATCAAGATTTATTATACAGATCGATGCAAATTAAAATAAAAAAATCCGGAAATGGGTCAGGTCAAGTGGGTTTTTCGACTCATCAAGTATAATATAAATATTTCAATAATCTGAGACATGAAGTATAAGGTGGTGAAATTGGTTACTTTGATAACCTTTCATACAAATGACCGGGTTCGAATCCTCTTGTTCGCACATTTGTCTTTTGAAAAAATAATTAAAATTTACAAAATTATACAATTAACAAGGATCGAACCTCAGACCTAGTGATCAGGAGGCAAGTTACCAAACCACTACTCCACAATCAACAAACTGATAATTAAAATTTACAAAAATAATTAAAAATTTTTCGACTCTCGGATGGGGGCTTCGAAAAATTTCTTCGACTCACGGATGGGGGAGTCGAAGAAATTCTTCGACTCCCCCATCCGTGAGTCGAAGAAATTTTTCGAAGCCCCCATCCGAGAGTCCAAAAAATTCTTCGACTCCCCCCCATTTTCCGGGTTTTTTTCTCTTTTAAGATAGTTTTCAGTCTTTTAAAATATCAGTATGTTGATGGTGGAGTAGTGGTTTGATAACTTGCCTCTTGATCACTAGGTTTGGGGTTCGATTCTTGTTAATTGTATAATTTTGTAAATTTTAATTATTTTTCTAAAAGACAAATGTGCGAACAAGAGGATTCGAACCCGGGTCATTTGTATGAAATGTTATCAAAGTAACCAATTTCACCACCTTATACATCATGTCTCAGATTATTGAAAGATTTATACTCCCTCCGTCCCAAAATGTTTGTCCCGTTTACTTTTGCACGATAACTAAGAAAATGGTATGATGATTGAGTATATAGGCAATCATGATTACTTTATAGGGTGATGTGTGAGGTGGGATGGGTTAATTAAATGGCAAAATGGTAAATACTTTGTCTTAGTAGGGACGAAGTTGTAAAAAAGGATAGACTAAAAAGAAAAGTTGAGAAATGGGACAATCATTAAGAACCTACCCAAAAAGGAATACGGGACAATCTTAGTGGGACGGAGGGAGTATTATACTTAATGGGTCGAAAAACCCACTTGACCTGACCCATATCCGGATTTTTTTATTTTAATTTGTATCGATCTGTATAATAAATCTTGATTGTCGACTTGTCATAGATTAATTATGATTTAATTTGCATATTACTCGTATTTGTTAATTATGGTTTATTAAATTGTATTAAATCGTTAATTAATCTAATTAACTGTTTAAAATCGGAGGCGTAACAATAATCGAAAAAACGGTTTTATTATCGAGTTCTAATAAACCGATACTCTATAAAATGTAAATGTGATAATATTTCGAGAATTAATTGCAAAGGAGAACTCGTCATTTTGCGTAATTAACTATATAGGGAGTCAGTTTGGTTTATTACGATAATCGAAAAAGACGGTTTTGTTATCGAGTTTTAATAAATCAATAATCTATAAAATGTAAAAGTAATATTATTTTGAGAATAAATAGCAAGGACAAACTCGTCATTTCACGTAATTAACGCCGACGGTAAGAAGTAAAGCGCCGACGGTAAAAAGTAGTCCCCATGGGGGAGGATGGAGGGAGGGATAGAAATTTAAAACGAGAGTAATTAATTAAAGTAAGGAGGGTGAGTATGTATGTATGTATGTATGTATGTGACGAGTTATAATAGTGTAGGGTACGGTAATATGGTCCGCCTTTCTTCTTAAGGACTCCGTGTCTTACAAATTTGTGATCTACTCGTATTATTAAGGATGAACTATGTTTAACCCATATTATAGGGTTATTTCATGGGAATAATACCACCTATGTGTGCGCTTCTTAAACTAATCCAAATTATACGTAATCTCATTTTAATATGAACTACGCATTCATTATTCTCGTTTTGTTATGTATGAAATTATGACTTGCTATTACAGGTCATAGTGACTTGTTGTAACTTTCTAGGGTTTTATTAGATCCGTTGCAGTTATCATGAAAGTCAAAATAACAATAAAAATATATTTTTTTCATAGCTTCTATAAGATTAAATGAAAAAGAAATGGAAGATGAATTTTCAGATTTTTTTTTCAATGGCCGAAAATAAACACGAAATGTAAATCAGAAGAAGAAGAGTTAGAGAAAGAGTTGAATAAGGGAGGTTCAGCAGGTAGCCGGTCACTCATAGCAAAGCGAGGTTGATGAAGACATAGTTCATATTAAAATGAGATTACGTATAGTTTGTATTAATTTAAGAAACACACCCATAGTTGGTATTATTCTCATGAAATAACCCTATATATTACTATAAGATGTATCACTAAATAACATAAGGATATAATAGAAAAAAATAACCAAATATATATATTATTCCTAATAAAAATATTGAACGATATAACAGAGATATTCCTAAAATGACAAATATATGGAGAAAAATAAAATTAGCCATTATGGAGAAACCGATGATTTTAGTCAAGTATATTATACAATATAAGGATTATAATAGGGTTATTTCATGGGAATAATACCAACTATGCGTGTACTTCTTAAATTAATACAAACTATACGTAATCTCATTTTAATACGAACTATGTCTTCATTAACCTCGCTTTGCTATGAGTGACCGGCTACTTGTTGAACCTCCTTTATTCAACTCTTTCTCTAACTCTTCTTCTTCCGATTCACATTTCGTGTTCATTTTTTGCCATTGAAAAAATAAATTAAATTTTCCAAAAATTCATCTTCCATTTCTTTTTCATCTAGTCTTATAGAAACTATGAAAAAAATGTTTTTATTGTTATTTTGGCTTTCACGATAACTGTAACGGACCTAATAAAATCCTAGAAGTTACAACAAATCACTATGACCTGTAATAGCAAGTCATAATTTCATGCATAACAAAGGGAGATTAATGAATGTGTAGTTCATATTAAAATGAGATTACGTATAGTTTGGATTATTTTAAGAAGCACACACATAGTTGGTATTATTCCCATGAAATAACCATATTATTAATTATTAAAAAAAAATTATTTCTCTATTTTTTTTGTGAAAGTATTATCCACAGTCAAATATCCTACCATTAGTACATATTTCCTTCGTTTCATTTGATTGTTTGCATTTACTTTCTCATACTTGTCGATGCACGTTTTCTTTTATCTATATCTTTAGTTATCCATTATAAAAATTATAAAAATTTGATATTTATAACGTACTCCCTCTCCACCACTAAGATTTTCCCATTTTCCTTAAAAGAAAACTCAACTATGATTTTCCAATTCAAAACTTTCCTTATTCATCCAATATACTCTCTTCTTACTGGTTACTTTTGTGATTTGACATCTTAAACCTCACCCAACAATTTATCACCTTTCTTTGTACCTCTCTATATTTTTCTTCTTAATCACCATGCCAAGTCAAAGTGGGAACATCAATGTGGTGGGGAGGGAGTACTCGATTAAAGAATTTAAACAAGATCTCACATACTATATTTTATCTTATACTCGTATATTAGAAGTTACATTGACAATTTCTCACCTATAAATAGTGCCTAAAAAGCAAACGCAAACAACCAAATGGAACAGATGGAGTATAAAACAAACCTATCACTTTTTCTCATACATTCCTATATACAAGTGGTAGAAATTTAAATCATTTTATATTTATAACGGATAATATCATCTTATGGGGGATTTGGTGTACATATAGGAGTAAAACTTAAATCAATAATAATTCTTTCATTTTTATTTTATCTTCCCAAGGATATTTGGTACGTATAATTTTTTTTGTATTGAATATAAAACGATTATTGGGGTAGAATAATAAGTGTGCGTAAATACAAAAGAATAAAAGAGTAAAGTGTTGTAAATAATAAAGATAATATGGTAAAAATTATGGATTAAAATGGAAAGAAATGAATTGGGAAGATATAAAAATCAAAATGTGTATTGGTGTGAAGGGGTATGGTAAAATAAAATTACTTGACTTGTGAGGGGATGAAGGGAAGGGTATGTATTGGTGTTGTGGGGTATGGTAATGGTATGGGATTGGGAGGAGAGAAGATGTGTGAAAGTGGGACCCAGTAGCTCCAAGTTGAAGAGATTCACGTGACAGATCGATCATATTTGGTACTGTACTCCGTAGTAAAGAAAAGGGGCATTGTGTTCGTTGTGTATTACGAGTACTACTACTGCTCGTCTGTACTCCGTATGTGTGTGTTAGGTTGTGGTTTTATGTAAAGTTCATCCCCCCTGAACCTCTGCTGCTTCATTTCCTTCTTTCTCATTCCACGCCATTCCCCCTCCTCCCCCTACCTACCTATCTTATCATTTCCCCTTTTCCCTCTCCCTCTTATTGTACTCCGTATTCCGTATTATGTTATGTTGTCTGCTTCTCTATTCACCTCAACTAATTAATACGGATTAAATAACTCGGTTTTTCAAATTTGTTTTTTTTATACGAGTATTTTGTAATATTGTAACCATCTTATTATAAGTTTAGTGATTGTCAGATTAAATGTCATTGATTCTCACACTTTACTCAACCTGCAAATGAATAATTTAAGAAGTCTATGCTTAAGCCCTAAGAATGACAATGGATATCTTCATTTTATGAAATACCTCTTGCATAAACATCGAACACCTCTTTAATTGTACCGACTACAAAATGCCTACAAAGTATCTATTTTAGGTTACCTAATATGTTCAGTCAATGATTTTGAGGCTATATCGAATGAGATTTGGGCATTTGGGCGATAAGTTTTGCAAACTAATTGTGTGTGTACATGGATCGGATGCTCATTACAACGTGAAGAAAAGAGGCTCAATTATTAGAGGGGAAGCAGCCTTTAGATGGAGGGCATACCCACCAATTATGTGCATAATTAAGGTTCCTGAATGTTGGCCAATTGGAAGTAAAAGGGGTGGTTCTCAAATCGAAGGGATGGTGAGTGGGCCCAATTACCCTTCCCCAATAGAGAAAGAGGAGATGAGAATTGAGCATGTATGTAAGGACAGTGTGACAGATGTGAATAAGATAGACTTGAAATAATACTCCATACAAAAGATCAGAGAAAATATGGGAGCCTTGGTCTCAACATAACTGCCTTTATCTTATTCCCTCTTCATTGGGGCTTGGTGCTAGTGTACAACTGTCCATATTTAGTTTCTGTTTTTTAAGATGATAATATCGGTTTTAATGCTGGTAAACGATTGTTATATACGGACTACTCTTTCCCATTAATTCAATTCTTTATCTAGATTCTAGATCCAACATTTCTCCTTACAAAAACGATTCTCATGTAAAGAATTAAATGGATGAGAGAAAGTAATAGAGTATCCTTAATTTGATGATAATAAGTCAATTTTTTTGATGATATCTAAGTAACTATCTTACCACATGGGATACATTTGAATCTAAAGTATCAAGCTACTAGCATATCATTGTAGCCTTGTAGATGAAAATCTTGGCGGTCAATCTCAATTATGAATTTGAATTTGTGATGAGTTATCTGTTGTCTTGTTGTAACGAGTCAAATATTACTCATTTAGTTAAGTAAGAACAAAGCAGGAGGTCATGACTTAGGTCACCGTTCAGCCCAATCATTTTCCATGCACATTCCAACATTATCAACCAATACATGATAGATGGATGATCTCAAAGAGATCATGACCTAGGTCACAAAGAAGGTCACAAACCTAGTCACAAAGAAGGTCACAAACCTCAAAAGGGGTCATCTCATGACCTTTCCTCATATTGGGCCGTGTTAATTATTTTATTAATGGATGATTAAGGTAACTCACCCCCTCATGAGTCGTGACTTGCTTGGGGGTGATCTTAACAGAGAAGATATCTCTTAAATTAGATGGAGTATATCTGTGTTTAGAAATACAATAGCTAAATACTCTATAACCCAATTTAAATGGATGAAACAATTATTTAGTTAACCAAGAGGACTCTAGTTTTGCACGGAGTACTTGTACCATTTATCTCACTTAACGTATTTTAAGTTTATAATAAATATGTCCGTCTTATACAAAAATTCGGATAATAGATACTACGGAGTACGATTCTATGAGTTAGTTCGTACAAGTGAAAATAGAGTAAAATATACTCCGTATTTCATTAATAACTAAAGGTGTATACCACTCGTATTTTATAAACGACGTAGTACTTGTCTGTCAAGGTCCCCTAACAAGTGGGCATTCTTCTCTCGTGTTTGTCCTTTATTATTCAATTCTTCTTACTGTAGTTTAAGGGGGTGTAACTTGTAAGATACTGATGCACCAAATATGGCTAAATAATTGAAAAAATGGTAGTACTACTACTCCATCCACATTATTTGTAGTAGGCCTATTAAAAATCTGTCGTCTACTGTTTAATTTGTGATATCTATTCTCAAGGACTACATTTTTCATGTTTTTTTATGTTGTACTAACTCTAGTACATATTTTTGTTTTTTTACACCCGTACTCAGTAATTTTAATGGTTGAGGATGAAGTAGTAAAATGAAAAACAGGATGGTATGTACAAAAAGACATTAAAATCATAAATTTGCGATGAAAATATCTGTCATATAGTTATAACGGATCAAATATTTATTTATTTAGAAGGAAACATACAAGAATAATGTTCTTCTCTAGAAAGAATGTTTTGTTTTCATTTCACTAAAATGACTAGTATTTCACATGTTGTAACAATAAGAGTATAAGACGGATAACATGTCACAAGGAACAATAACTGCGAAAATAGGATAAATATATTCAATTTTAAAAAAAAAAATCACATAATATGCGAAATGTACGTAATATTGAGCTAAAAAAAAGATTTTAATTTTTGTTAGGAATAATAGTAAAGATCAGAGTTTACCATCCAAATAAAGATCTATCATCACCTAAATAAATGAATCATATTTTACTCATTGTATTAATAAGACCGATATTTTCTCATAAGATCTCATAATGTCATTATTATTGGAGTATGTATCAAATGTGTGAGAATGTACGGATGGGGGAGGGGCCTTGAACCATGTTGCTTCTGCCTTCTACCTTCTTGGTGAACGGTTTACAATTATAATCAAACTCAAGGTCCTCCCCGCCCGCACCTTTGAGCCTTGACCCTTCCAACTTGACTCCTCCACGCGCTTTAACATACCCCCTAAAACTGTTGGCCTGTTGCTAGCTTGTTTTTTCTTTTTACTATTCTCGTTTCAGTCATTTCTTTACCAGTGAATAGTATTTTAATCAAAGATAATACGTTAATAAAACAAGGAGAATACTTTACATTTTTCTCAATTTTAGTCATTCATTTACTTTTTTTTTTGTTTATTTATTGTGAAAAGCATTTTAAGACGGAGGTACTTGTACGTTAAGTCTCAAGTTCGATCCCCCTACCCGCTATTGTAATGCGACTGTGTGCGCTCTTTGTTGAACCAAAAAAAATAAAAATGAAGATAAATAAACGGTTGATATGGATGTACTTTACGGGTAATTTATTATTTGAGGGTAATCATCTAAAATTAAAGAAAAAGTTCACATATAAACAATTCTTTGATTGTTTTCGTTGATTAAAGTTTGGATTTACGAAATATGAAACAGTAAAAAAGTATCATTTATATTCCCTTGAGTCTTTGACTAAATAAATATAATATGGAGTAAATTTTAACACAATGTAAACGTAGAATAAGAATATGTACTTTAGATAAAATGAGTAGCTCACTAGTATTTTTATTACTTTTACTCCATATTATGTTTGAGAATGAAACAAATTAATTTGAGATTGACAACTAAGAAATTAAGAGAATAAAAATGGGATGAAGGTCGTTCACACTTGACAATATAATGTATTTGTCGGTGATTAGTAAATTAGTCAGATGGAGTAAGATAAATTTGGTGAAGGCAAGTGTTTACCGAATTGACTATATACTTCTCCTTTGACCAAATTGTGATATTTTTATGTTCGAACAGTAATTATAGACAAAACAAACCGTACGTGAACGTATGAAACATTGAAATTTGAAACCCAATAATTAAGATTGATAAAATTATTGTGGGTGATTTAGAAAACACAAATTCTTGTATGAGACGGTCTCACAATAAATTTATCGTGAAATCTCTCACATAGAAGGTAGATAGTTTTATTGTTATTATATTCCTATTAGTAAGGTCTCACAGAGACTAATTGGAAAGAAAATGCATTAATAAATAATTAGGGGCTAGACATTAAGAGGCACTCCATTTTTATATGAGTTAATGCTAAGATAACTAACTAAAGTTTCATTTTTTTTACGGTTAAGGGTCTAAACTATATAACTTTACGGTTAAGGGTCTCAAAACTAACACCGTTAATTAGACATGTCAAAACTTTACTCGATCCACAAACCCGACCCACCCGACCCATTTTAGGGTCATGAACACGTTTTTCAACCCGTAACCAGCTTGACCCATTAATTTACAGTCGAAACCCGATCCGACCCATCCGACCCCGTTGGGTGAACGAGAAATTATTAAAATTATTAAAATGTTTAGATCTATATATTATTATATTTGATTTATAATTAAAAAAACAAATACTTTTAATATTATAAGTTACAAAGATAAAGAAATATTCAATTTAAAACATTTTTTTTTATCATTTACGACTTTACGATTAATGACATAATTATTAAAATGATTTTAAAAATTAATTTTAATATTTTTTTAAATATAAACATTATAATTATAGAATGTAATAATAATACTATTAAAATAAACAAAATTTTAATATTAAAATAATTTTTTTGACTTCAAAATGGAAAAATAAATAAAGAATCAGTCGTTTGAAACTTTTTTTTGACCCATATTCTGACCCTAATTCGATCCGTGACCTGTATTCTGACTCGGCCTGAGACCCAACTCGTTTGTCATGCCTCTAGTCAATTCACTTTTTATAAATCCTCAAAATATACAACGGGAGAATTTGTATACTCAAATTTTTCTCATATTTGACTTTAATCCATGTGATCAAGGGTTATGACAATTTCAAAATAAAAATAAAAATTGGGAACGATATGTAATATGCTACCGTTTACAGTAGTTTTTGTTTTCGGTTGAAGTATTTTTTTGGACTAGTGAAATATTATTTAAAGTAATTGTTTTTTATGTTTTTGGCATTGTCAAGTACGAGTATCAATAATGATAATATAAGTATGTAGTAAACTACACTTAACATCAAAAAGTTAACGGCGTTAGTTTTGAGACCATTAACCGTAAAGTTCAATAGTTTAGACCCTTAACTGAAAAAAAGAGGAAACTTCGGGTACTTATCTTACTATTAACTCATTTTTATATAAGTTGAGGACTAAACTATAGTTAGGGATATAACTCATGTAAGTGTGTAACAGAGTTGATTTGAATTCGGGTTCAAGTGGGTACGGAATCGTCTCATAAAAAGAATTCGAGCCCATTTAATTCATTACGGTACTTTTTTAAATACTTTTCACTTACGTTTAAAAGCAATTTATTTTTATTTTTTTAAATGTGAATAAAATTATACTTATAAATACCAAAAATAAGATTTAGTTAAGAGTAAATATAATTGTAAAATATGAAAAAGAAACAACTAAAATAGAAAATGAACCAACCAAGGTTTGCTAAGATTGAAATCGACTCGAATTCAAGTCAATCGACCTCAAAATCAATTTTGACCGACTATCAGTGAAGCTTTGACCGTGCTGATTTTGAAGACTCTACAAATCAACTCAGTTCCCTTATAACCCTTACTATAAAAAAATTCCGTAGAACTAACATATACAGTAAGATTCTTGTATGATAAATTCCGTACAACTATAAAATTACAATCTATCTATATATTAATTTGATGCATCCTTGGCCACATGGCAATGTGTAGGAGAAGTATTGATGACGTGTCAAAACTATATTAACTATCCATAATTAACCTAGATGCATTATTATAAAAAGAAAAAATAGAACGAATATTCCTTTTCAATTCATATTTATTTAACATGAATTAGATGAAAAAAAATCATTTTTGCATAAAAAATTGTTTACATTTGCAATTAAGATAAATAATATAAATATTATCTACAAAAATTCACAAAAATCACATTGGCCTACAACATTTTTCACAATACATGAAGCCGAACACGTATTTTAAAAGAATTAATTAATCGTTTATTGGGTAACTATTTGGGATCAGAGTATGTAACATTCGACCTGTATTATGACCTGACCCATAA
Source organism: Agrostemma githago (assembly GCA_958450325.1). Classification (NCBI taxonomy): domain Eukaryota; kingdom Viridiplantae; phylum Streptophyta; class Magnoliopsida; order Caryophyllales; family Caryophyllaceae; genus Agrostemma; species Agrostemma githago. The sequence goes on along the minus strand of OY288257.1, from coordinate 9,014,519 downwards.
CCTGATTATCCATCCGACCCGTTTGACATGTCTAATCACAAGTAAGAAATACATATGTATCATTATTTCGTCATAAAACATGTAAATAGCGATTTGGGAGAAATTTGTACTCTAAAAATATTTTGGACATAATTTTAAAAAATATATCATAAAAAAGTAATATTAGAAAATTGTGTATAAGGCATATAGTATTTGTTAATTTATTCTAGGGTTATTTCATGAGAATAATACCAACTATGCGTGTGCTTCTTAAATTAATACTCCCTCCGGTCATTATTTATCGCCCCGCTCACTTTTGCACGTAAAATAAGGAAGGAATATAAAATGGTAAAAAATGATGGTGGAGTAGTGAAAAATGAATATAAAATGGTAAAGAAATGAATGGTGGGCCTTAAAGTATAAAATTCAATGGCATTTCTTGTAAATAAAGGATAGAAAGAGGGATAATATGGTAAAAGTGTAAGATAGAAAAGGAAAGTGGAGAAGTGGGGCAAAAAATGAAAACCTGCCAAATAAGGAAAGCGGGGCGATAAATTGTGTCCGGAGGGAGTACAAACTATACGTAATCTCATTTTAATACGAACTATGTCTTCATCAATCTCGTTTTGCTATAAGTGACCGGCTACCTGTTGAACCTCCCTTGTTCAATTCCTTCTCTAACTATTCTTCTTCTGATTTACATTTCGTGTTCATTTTCGGCCATTGAAAAAAAAAAAAAAAACTCCGGAAATTCATCTTCCATTTTTTTTCATTTAGTCTTATAGAAGCTATGAAAAAAAATGTTTTTATTGTTATTTTGGCTTTCACGATGACTGCAACAGACCTAATAAAATCCTAGAAAGTTACAACAAGTCACTGTGACCTGTAATAGCAAGTCATAATTTCATAGATAACAAAACGAGATTAATGAATGTGTAGTTTATATTAAAATGAGATTACGTATAGTTTGGATTATTTTAAGAAGCACACACATAGTTGGTATTATTCCCATGAAATAACCCATTATTCTACCAAAAATGAAAATTTGATGAGTAACACTATAAGGAGTGAAAATTAAAAAGGAAAAAAACCTCAACGAAGGAAAGCATTCCTACTAATACACCCCCAATCTTTCTGCGTTTTTTTATATAAATTTATCATCATAACATTTTTATTATTTCTATCTTATCCATCAAAAAATATATATTATTTTTTTATTATTTTGTTACGTTTTATTTTGTAGTACCGCAAGCGTACGGGTATTGTAGCATACGGGTCGATCTCAGGGAGGTGGATGATTAAGTACTAGCTAATTTCTGACTCAAGTTATCTACGCCGAATAAATTAAAATGGTGATTGTCTAACTAATGTCTAACAAACTAGTAGAGGTAATAAATCGAGATGAAATCAATAATTAAAAAGACCTAGGGCAGTGGTTCACCGTTAACATGGATTATCGATGCGATCAAAATGTTACAAAACTTTGTCGAATTACCGTCTTGGGTGAGACTAGCATTCCAATTTTAATCAATACTTTAAATTCTCCGTCGAGACATAAAAAGCCTATCTAGCATGTTATAAATCCTATTCTCATGGCACGAATAACAAAACTAGACGCATTAAGAATCGATACTAACATGTCCCAATTATTCCAATTCACTATTCTCATGTGAAAATTCAAATCTTATTTCGGTTCTCTAAATTAAAACCCGACTCTCGTCGTAATTAAAATTGAGTAGAAGTTAATCGATAAAGATACAAACCTTTAGGCATGATTCATATGAAAAACATTCAACTCTCGTTGTAATGATAATCTAGACTCAAACCTAGCAATTCAAACTAATCAATCAATTATTAAGCACAACCGCAACAAACCCAATTCAATAATTCAACAAAGCGCGATTAAAATCAGATCAAAGCATCAATAACCCATATTATCGGCTCACCGAGTCCTAGATAAAAAGACTACTCACAATTCATAATAAAAATAACAATCAACAAATAAAATAAAGAGTAGAGAATTAGAAAAACTTAGTCTTGAATAATGGATAAAATGATGAACGATCGTTTCTTCAAAGTCTTGAATAATAGAACTAAATTTGCATAAATCTAATAAAATTACCCAAGTATTGTATATGTAGTCTAGGAATAATATCGTCCTTCTAATAATAATAGGCATCAAATATAAGTAGGATAGAATAGGGGGGAGATCAAAGAGTCATGCGGGTAGCTATTCGCTAGTAGCGGCACATTTCGCTACTAGCGGCACTTTGGAAGCTCCACAAATTGCATGAATTCTGATGAAGCCTCTACTAGCGGCAGTTTTGCTCTTCATCATCCGTTAGTAGCGGCACTTCAAAATTCTTTATTCTCTCTTCTTTGCTTTTCCTTTGATTTCCTTTTCTTCTTTTTTTCATGCGATCTTCAATATAACCCGGCATTCGACACGTGTAACACCAATATAATGCGGGCATAACACAAGAATTTCTCGGCTCTTCAAAATAGCTAGAACCGTCATCAAAAATCACATATTCACTCAAATCATGCAAGATCATCGGAAATCACTCAAATATCACTATATCGTCCAAAATCCACTCTTGAACACTATAAATATGACTATATATACTCACAAGTAGTGCTAAAAATAGCACTTAACATATTTTAAAAGTATTATTATTATAATCTTTAATAATATTGTTTGTACTTCAAAAATATTAATTCAATTTTAAATATTATTTTATTATTAAATGATAAAAAAATGTTGTATTAAATTGAATATTTGTAATTTAAAATACATATCTATTTTTTAAATATAATATCCAAATATAAAACTTTATTAATTTCAAAAAATTCTCATTGACCCAATGGGTGGAACGAGTTGGGTCAGGTTTCGATCCTAAATTAATGAGTCATATTGGTGTCGATCAAACGGGTTGTGGACCGAAAAATTGAGTTCACGATCCTAAAAAGGGGAGTTGCTTGCAAACATCAAAATTGGATCTAAATATTTGAAGTGATTTAAATAATTAATCATGTACGTATTCGATTCTTTAAAGTGTTTATATATGTGCAAAACATTGAGAGCAAAATCGATTAAAACATATTTAAGGGTAAAATTAGTACCCGGACTACGCTTTTAATTCCGTTTAAGGGTCTAAATTCTAATCTTTAACTCTACGGTTAAGGGTTAAAAATTAACACTAAAGTTACTCAGCCCCTCAAAAATAAAGTCAAAGCGTAGTATGTATACGTGTAAAATGGGTCCAGCGGGTCGGGTTATACGAGTCAGATCCAAATACGGGTCAGACCAAATATGAGTTGGGTTATACGGTCACGGTTTGGATTAGGGTTAAAAATAGTTTTGAACGCCTATATTTTTTTACTAATTTTTTAAGTCCAATAAAAATATTTTTAATATTAATTTTTTTTTAATATTAATGTTGTACTCTTTAATAATAATGTTTATGTTTTAAAAAATAATTAATTCAATTATTAAAATTATATTACAATTAAATGATAAAATAAGTTGTATTAAAATGAATATTTGTAATATAATATATTTATTTAATTATAAATCTAAATATAATATTTAGATATAAATATTTTATTTAATTTTAATAAATTCTCGATGGCCGTACGAGTCGGGTAGGGTTTTGATCCTAAATTAACGAGTTATTTTGGGTTCTGTTAATCAAGTTGTGGGTCTAAAAAATAAAAAATGGGTTTACGACCATATAAGGAGGGGAGGTTGATTTCTTTTTTTATTAACTAATCTTTGAGATAGTATATAGTCATGTTTCTTTCAGTTTTTTTAGTTAATCAGTATGATAATACACATACATAGTACGCGTTTGATTAAAACAATCCACCGATATATTGATGAAATGGGCAATAAATAAAAATCGGAGGAGTGCCATAAATACTCTTTTTCTAATACATATTTTATTTGAATTCATATATAATATATATCTCATTCATAATTTTTAGTTTTATTTCAGTTTATATATAACACAATTATAAACTGACCCGTGAATCTAACTAGTAATAATTAATTAACTCCATCATGGCTCTAGTCAAAACCGTCTTCTAGGAGCATTAAGTAACCGTTGCATACTTAGTAGTCCAGTGATTAGCTGGCGTAGTGATGGGGTCAATCTAATTTATTAGGTCATTGCCAACAGAAAAGGCTCTTGAGAATTGGAAGGAGTTAGTTTTGATTTAGTTTAGTTGTGATTAAATAAATAGTAAATTTCTTGTGAGATCGTCTCACGATGAGTTAAAAGGGTATTAATAAACAAATGATTAAGATAAACTCATTTGTGATATTTAATTGGAAAAATACAAAGGTGTGGATAGCTAGAGATAAATATATGCTTTTATCAGGATCCTGATCGAGTGCATAATTACGCACTTACACTAAACTCACACATGCTTCCAAATTTAGGGCTGCGCGCCTTTGCCTTTGCTTTTTGCCTTTTTTCTCTTCGTTTATATCTTTAAATAATTGGTCGACACGTCAAAATTTAAAGTAGAGTGAATATAAGGGTGGCTGATGAAAATAACGTCTTCACCAATTGAATTTTGTTTATTGTCATCAAAATTCAAAATACCTATTGTAATTAGTCGGTTTCATTTGTATATATATATTTGCATTATTAGATAATTTAAAGATGTTTTTTTAATTAAATTTATACAGACAAATGAGACGGAGGAAGTATTATATTTGTAATTATATACTTCCTCTCATCCATTCAATTCTTTACACTTACTATAAATGAACAATTCAATCAATTCTTTACATTCCTCTTTTGGCAAAATATTTTACCATATAACCCCCTATCTTTCCTCTATTTACACAAAATATCACTACTTTTTCATTACTTTAAGTTTGGTGGACCCATAAAATCATTTGATTTACCAATAATACCCTTACTTTTACCACTTTTCTTAAAATTTGTGAAACCCTCCATGTAAAGCATTGAATGGATGGGAGGGAGTAGTATAAAAATGTTTTAAAATTTCTGTGTAAATATAGTTGAATATGCTCATAACTTCTAATTTTTCATTCTAAGATTTTTTTTTGTACTAGTTTTTCTTTCTAAGATAAACATATACGAGAAGGATTAAATTTGATCTTTGTAGCAAATTATCTTACCTTGTTGTAATAAGCTAAATGTTACCTTAATGACCTATATATAACAATACTGATCTTTGTCTCAATGATGTTCTTTATTTATTTTTCACAAATTTGTATTCAGTTCAATTTGACATCGTTTGTAGATGCCGGATGGCTTATTATTAATGATATTGATCTTCACTTTCAAAAAAAAAAAAAACAAATTTCAGTCTCGATCAATAGAAGCATCCAACACCCAATTTAAAATTCTATATACTCATATTTGATAATTTCTTGTGTATCTAACTTGAATACTTTATGTTTTACGATGTACATTATGATTTACGTTACCTTGGGTTATATATATATATATATATATATATATATATATATATATATATATATGTGTGTGTGTGTGTGTGTGAGATCAAGGTGACCATTTCATATTAGCAATTTGCACAATTAATTACATCCATTTTTGAGTTTGGTTAAAAGTCGTCCTTGAATTGACCAATTACATACTCAAGTGGTTCCTTTTAATTTGTTGGATAATATAGGCATAGGTCGGGGAGGTTATGAAGTGATAATGTGATATCCCTGCAAATTAAAGTTGCAAGTTACCCCTTCCGTTTCGTTAATATTTTCCACATTTCATTTTTCAATCATTTCTTTAATTTCTTCCATTTTTTTTTTCTATTTTTACTCTCTCTATTTCTTTAATGGGATCCACTTATTTTACTCTCTCTATTTTTACTTATTTTATTATTTTTCTTAACTTTTAAGGTGGAAGAAATCATTAAAACGGAGGGAGTAGTTCGTTGTAGATAATGTTAATAAAGTAATGAAATAAAGGATAATGAATCACGTATCAATTCAATATCACGTAACAAAAGTAAATAAAGTAAAGTAAAAAGGGCACCAAAAGCTAGCTACACCATGTACTCCAGTTGCATAATGTTATGAGTACTATATATACACTGTTAAAATGTTACTCCTCCGTATTACTCCACTGTCTACTGGCTAATGACGCGTGCACAAGGCCTCTCTCGTGACTCGTGAGTCGTCAGTTACAAACTTGCAATATTATTACGAGTATTTCTTAAAGTAACTAGTAATCCGTACGTGTCACTATTAATATCAACGTTTTTCTCGACGGACAATAATCTTATTTCGTGATGATATATCTATCATAAAATTTATGACAAATCAAGTAATGTGGATATGATAAAAATTATACGGGGTAATATCTAAAGAATAAAAAATGATTTGTCAATTATTATTATTATCTATCCAAGTGGAGCAGTTAAAACTCCGTACTTGATCCGTCACAAGATATACTCGTCCCAAGAGAGATTTATAACTAGTGATCTTATTCATAGTCGGTTATGTTATACGAAATAGTTTAATGGCTAGAATTTGAGTGAAACTTTTATACGAAGTCAATCATGTAGGGTAAGAGCAAATTAATTTTCGGTCAATAAGAATCATTTCAAATTCGTCCATTTTTTTGTTTATTATTTACTCCATACAAGTTACAACTTTTTTTTTTTGTAGTGATATCGGTTCGCATGTTGTACGAAGTAATAAATATTCGGGTCAGTTCAAGTTAGGTCGAAGAACTGGTCGCGCTCGGGTCTTTAGTTCAGGTGTCAAGTACTCAAGTCTGTATGTCTGAGAATTTACTGAGCGTATACCAACCAAAAATATTTTAGGTATGATTTACTATACACATGAACTAGACTAGAATAAATTAACTATTGATAGAATATAAAATACATTTTCATCTTGTACGTTAGTACATAGGTCGAAGAAGATTTGGAACGGGTCTGATTTGACCCGAACAATCCACGTTTATCGGGTTTCAAGTCTAGTCTTAACACGATCTGAAGAAGAGAAGAAATTCAATTTTGGGACATTTGTCTTCACTTACTAGGTAACCTCATAAAAGATTGATTTATGAGTTGAGTTAAAACCCGTTTTCAGTCCCTTTCAAGTTTACCCACAGAAATCAACCAACCAATTGAAGAACGAAGGTTAGGTTGTCACCTCAATTCTACCCCCACTATTGCTAATTAGAGCACTCCATAATTAAGTATGGTAGTTACCCGATCAGCATTCTTTTTTTTGGTTGAATTTGATCAGCATTTATCTCTATCTCATAGTTTCTTTTTGGATTGTGACGATATGTAATGACCTTGGACGTAAAAGAGTTTGTGAGTTGTGACCTGCAAAAAAAATATAAAGTAATGTGAAATTTTTGGATATATTTGGTGTACCACGTTATTTTACATTCATTTTTCCCAATCAATAAGAAATATATACGGAGAACGGAGTATAATTTACAATACTTTTCATGATTAACAAATTATAATAATCTATGTGAAATAAAGTTATTGCGCTTTCATTGGTTACAACGGGTGTACCTAATAAGTAGTACTGGTACGATGATAGAGAATTTTCCTTACCTTTTGAATTTAGGTATGAATAAATAATACTCGTACTTTGTATATCATAGTCATACCGATTTGAATAAAGATCGTCCTAAACATGACTTAATTTGCCGCCTCACTAGCTAGGTTTATCATAAACATAATTTTAGGAATTGAGATTAATATCTGTCCGTAAAAGATGAGGAATACTTGGATTTGAAGATATGATTAAAAAATAGAAATGACAGAGAGTCGTAGTCGTAGCATATTCGAAGACGTGATGATCATGTGAAGAAGTGGTAAGTTATGTGATGTGATGTGATGCGATTAGGCGATCACTTAACTTTACACGCACGACGGAAGCATATTATATTTCCAGACATCCATTTTAGAATGACATCCATTCCAATTGAATTCAATTCAATTAGAGCATCATTATTCTCTCCCAAATATAATGATGTAGGCCCATTCCCATTAATTCTTCCTTAATCCTCCTCCCTCCCCCTTATTGCTCCATGCCACCCTCACCGTAGTCACCTATGTGCTATGTGCCCCATCTTACGCCATATTCTACCCCATCACTGGGACGCCAAATTTAAGTGGTCGATGCAACCCAACATCCAATGTCGCTACATAGTCTCCGAGTGTATACATAACTTATTATATTAAAATTTTATTCTAAAATACTACTCCACTTATTGAGCTTACTTTACCTCAGTGTATAGTTAAGTGGCGTTCCAATTTTAAGGGTCTTGTAAATTATAAATGACGAGCGTAATTAGGTCGAGAGGCAAACAATGCTAGTTAAAAAACTTAAACATACGAAGAAAAAAATATTTTAATACTCCATAATATTGGAATCAGATCTCCAAAAATTTTTAAGACCACCTTAACTATTTAGCATAACATTAATTGGTAAAAAGTCATAAAAAATTATATTCATAAAGTAGGATTCAAATCCGTCAACAACAATTGCTTTTGTGAAAAAGGAAAAATTGAAAAAATCGATTGGAAATAATTTTTTACGAGTAGGAAATTAAACTAAATTATACTCCGTAGTTCTGAATAATTAGACTAGTGTAGTATTGCATTTATTTTTATATCTCAAAATTTATTATTTTCATGATAATGGATTTCATAAAGAGTTAATTGGGTGACAGGAGTATTATATGAGATGATAAGTGCATACACGTGATAATATGAAGATGAAATTGCTTTAAGGCAATAATAATCGGTCCAATATTTGACCATATCCATATTAAATTAATGGTATTGGTTATTAGAAAAGGGTATGGTTTTGTGATGTAATGTAATGTTGTTATAGTGTTGACATGGCACGCATTAATACTCCCTCCCCCACTAAGATCTTCCCACCTTCCTTAAAAGAAAACTCTACTAAGATTTTTCCATTTCAAAACTTTCCTTATTCATTCATTATACTCTCTTCTTATTGGTTACTTTTTGTGATTTGATATCTTGAACCCCACCAAACAATTTACCACCTTTCATTATCCATTTCTTAATCCATGTACCAAGTCAAAGTGGGAAGAACATTATGGTGGGGAGGAATTACTAACTACAGCCAACGGTGTCGAAAAGTCAAATATGATTGATTTGATTAGCCCAGCCCACTTGGATCAACATCCATACAGTATCATACATGACGACTTTGAATTTCAAGCACTTGGACCGACTTAATATTTTACTAGTTTCCATCCCTCCCAATTTTTTGTTTTTGTTTTTGTTTTTGTTTGTTTTGGAAGTATACACATATCTGTATCTACTCCGTAAAACTTGGTCGACTCGTCGTCTCCATCACTTACCGTTTTTCTGTAGTCAATGGTTTATTGGTTTAGAACGTGTATTTGTGTAGTCAATGTTCATCTTACTTAGGTTAGGTACACTTACACGCTGACACTAGATTCTGAGTCTGTTATTTATTAAAAAAAAAAAAAAAAAAAAAACTCATATGTGACGATCTCACTAAAGTTATTGTGAGATCTCCCACATGAGATTGATTTTTTTTAAGGCTTTTGGTTTGCTTGAATTCTTCGAATATCAATTTCAAACCCCTATTAAATATCAATGGGTCTTACTTCAAATGGAATATCAGTTAAAAACCTTAAATCGGATCAAATAATATTCTCTGTCATTTTGACAGGCAAAATCCAAAAATATAATGTCTACTCAGGTACATTTGAGACGAGAAGATTGAAGTGATACATACTCCTTGTAAGAAAAAGGTTCAAGATATCCATGAAAAAATTTAAGATTCCAACTCGTCATGAAACCACGAATACATACAGTACAATACAACGCATTGAAAGTCCCTAGTTTATGGGAGAACCATATTGACATAATGACATCGATAAAGGCTAGTAACATGAACAAGTATATCAAAACTATGTCAACATGCATCAAAATCTTTACAGTACATCTTTCACAGCTACACGAATCTCGTCCTAATCAATTTCGGAATGCATCTAGAGACGGAACTAACTTATTCGAACAATTATTCAGTTCCAATGACAAAGGAAAATGTAAGAATAATGAACACGATTTTGCAAGTGTAGAAGTAGAACAATAATACATACAATATACATAATAAAAGTATGTGCTACGCTATCGAGATTCCAGTAAGCTAAGCTATTAGATGATGATGTTTGGATCAGGGACCAGCAGCAACTTCAGTGGTTGACAAATCCAAATGCATCCAAGAAAATTGTGTATAAGACAATTACAAAGGGCATTTGATTTCCCCTTTAAAGTTATCTCCAAAGAATATATAATGAGATGAGCTGCATTTGTCAAGGAATGCGGTTTGTGTTGTGACCACCACACCAACAATTTGTTTAGAAGAGGCCAAACCTGTCAATATCGTGATTATGCCGAGTACTCGTTGATCATATTATCATTTATCTCCCCCATTTCTCAGCATAGTTCCTCTTGAATTAAACCTAGTGTAAAACCAAAACTTGTAACTGTTCCTGTCTGTCTATTGATGTTATGTGGCTGGCAGGCTATTGTAGGGTCCTTGATGGCATTAACCCTTTTGCGTGTTGACTTTCCATTTCGAGATCCATCAAAGACTTTTGCCTCTGATACTTGTTTCTCTTGGCAGCCATTGCTGAAAATGTACAACCCAAATGATTGAGGCATTTATGAGTTAACAGAATTCACGAAAGTGAAAAAAGTAGCAACACCTTATAGAAGGGGAATGTGAACTTTCCCAATGTTACACTCAGGCAGTGAGTCGGGTAATCTTGGGTAACTTGAAAACAAAAATACATGATCATTCAGGAACTTCCCTACTGTAGGATATGATTAAGTAAATGGATATACCGGGAAAGTCGGATTAGATTAACAAAAACTGGATTTGTTAAACTTGTTAACTTCCTCTGTTTTCTAAACTTGTTAACAATAATTGATATTTTGAAGCATAATTTGTGAAGAAAAAGAAGTGAACAGAGTTTTGAGAATAATTTTGAGTTAATTCATTCCACTCCGAAGCTGAGAAGTGCTTAAGAGTTATCAATTTGCTCATTAAATCTTGCTGAAAAGGCAAATGACACACAGAGGACTTAGCATACAAGAATAATGAGTTTACCATGTCAGTTTGGCCATTGACATAAGTCACATAACTAATAGGAGTAGCTTCTTATTTGCAGTTGATTAGAACTACTGCTCGAATGAGATGCTTTGATAACATCCAGGAACTTATAGTGGGGAGTGAGACCGAAAAACGATCTCATTATGAAGGTTCTCCTCAAGAATAGGTTTTAAGACGTCTACAATCACAAAACTCAAACTACACATTTATTGTTTCTAATAAGCATAAAGGATGTGAGTAGCAAATATTCAATTCTTTACTAGAACTTGACAAAACCGTATGTTATACTTCAAGCTTCAGCCTTCAATTCACCCAAACGACCAAAAGTCAAAAATGAAATTCACAAGCAAGTATCATGTATGTAGATATTAAATGTAAATTAATGCAACCCCTTTCAAGGCTTTAACAGTTGTATCCCAAGGAATATGTGAATTTCAGTTATAAGTTTAGAACTCATCAGCATACGCGCAACATATAATGGTATAAAAGAAATGGGAGTCATGAAAAATCAACTTACACATTAATTCATGAGGTAGCCCAAAGTCATAATCATTCCTCTTTCTTCTGATGCAGATGTATGTCACCAATATCAGCAGAACAAAAACAACAGCACAAGACAAGCCAATGGCAATTTTGCCGCGATTGGACAGTCGATCATTATCCCAAAAAAAAGGACATTCCGGCAAAGAAGGCACCCCACATAAGCCCTTGTTCCCAAAGAGACTGCAATAAAAGTTAAACATTAGCATGCTTGCATGCTAGATCACATAGATTTGGGATAAATTAGCATGAATTTGACCTTAAAACCATTATTAGTGTGACGTAAATAATGCAAATGCTTTACAGATAATTCACTCATTTATGCAGAGTAATATTATCTGGACTGCACCCAGAACTCCTCACGTAGTACCAACCACGTAACTATCGTTGGTCAGGCTGTTGAGGAAAGTATAAAATTCTGTTCAAGGTTATTTTATCTACCATTATTCACACCTCAGTCTCACACCTTTCAATAGTCATAATGTGCAACTAAGATTGATTTTTACAAAAAAAGTATTCTGAAAAAGAGGTAGAACATACTCGATAGCTCCACCATGAACACCAACAGAATAAATTTGATCTGGTACCCGTCCTTCCAGTTGATTATTATTGAACAGCCTGGTACACAAAAAATATGTGAGATATTATATAAACCAAGAAAACATAAAATGGGACAGCCACAAACATCAAACTTTTGAAAACATATGCACCATCCATAACTTAAGGTGCCAAGTCCATAAAAGGATGATTCATAAAATGGCTCACTGCATTGGTTGTGTCTTTTTGTTATAAAGAGTGTTATAAAGTAGCATGCCCTTTCGATGTATTTAAACTATGGGGTCATCCCGGAAACATCCTCTAGATAATATGAGCCAGTATAGCAAAATTGATTTAGGCTAGTTTAAATTGTGGATTTGGAAAACCATATTGCGTGACATGGTCCAATCACTATGAGATGGGTTCTACTTAAACAACAAAACTAGTAATTAAATGGAAAGCAACAGTGCTTACACAAGCCGTAGATTTGTTGACGATGCAAAACTCTCTGGAATGGGGCCTGTGAACTCATTATTTGACAAATCCCTGAGCAACACAAGTGCAAGTAAGAAACAGTAAAAAGACGATATGACAGAGCATCTCATATAAAAGCAAATCATCATCATCAGCAGCTGATACATTCTTTATAAGATTATCTTGGTGTCCTAATATATCCCTAATAGATGAAAACTAGGAGAGATAAATCTTTAAGTTGTGTTTCATTGGTATTTGAGGTCCTTCAACATTATGTTACCTACATCGGGAAAACTATCCCTATTTGCAACCAGCTTGTGGTTTCCCATGAAATACTATATAGGAGTATCATTCTTTTTCTTCACGTCAGTTTTTGGAGAAGATGTTCAACACATGGTATGTTTATCAGGCTACCGGTCATGATCCACAATGAGATCAAATAATAAAGGCTATAAAAGTTACCACAATACCACTTTTGAGGCCGTATGGGCTGCAGTTATGGGGCGATAACCTAAATCAGGTAGCGACCATCGATTCTGAGATCAGTCTTAAACCAAGATTTAATCCCATGAGTAAAATTTTTGTAAGTTAAACTGTGTATACTAGTTTTGACTGCTCGAGGTAGGTCTGCATATAACTTGACCTAACCATATTCCTCTATGGTTTGCATGATTGCTGATTTTGGCATAGGATTCATTATATTCCCTTAAGCCTCACCATTTAGTTTCATAAGAGATACGGAGTAACTTATTATCTAACATGAATTGGAGATTTTAGTAAGCTGAGAACTATAGGTAAATTCAGATTAAGTACAAAATAAAACTTGCACATCGATATAACTTATTTTAAGCTTCTGATTGAAGTGAGTGACTAAGCACATCAAAAGTCAAGTGTCATCAGTAAACAGTAAATAGCAATAAGAAAAAACAGTATAAAATATCTAAAAATATGAGTTTGATCAACTTACAGCTTTACAAGAGACTGTTGACCAAGGCCTTCTGGTAAAGTCCCCGTTAAAGAGTTTGAACTTAAATTCCTGATTGTTAGAAATGATAATAAACGGTCAATCTTAAGTCACTAGCAAAATTATGTGATTACAACAGAAGTGGTACCAAAAACCTACTGCTAGTGAGAATTGACCATAAGTACTAGCAAAAAAATATGTATGACCTGGTAGGTTCTCTATACATAAAAATCACATGCTATGAAGCATGGACACAAGTCGACGTTGCCAACGCCCAATTTTGGGATATAACATTAATGTGGGCACAAAAATGAGTCTTCTCTCAATCTCTCATTTTAGGATTTCTGGAGTTGAGTTACTCTATTTTCTGTCCCAAGTCTATGAGCTTAGCGGGATTCCATTCTATAACCAAATGGCAGTAGTTGTAGTGGCTGAACCGATTTATTAACATGTACCACCCACCTTAAGGGCTCAACCCTCCAAAGTGACCAGCTAACTCATGCACTAATCTTAATCGATTTGTGCAATGAAAAGACTGAAGAGTTCAAGCAAAACAAAAACCAAAAGATGTTTATACTCAGAAACGATAAACAAAAGAACTAAGTTCATTCACTCGTTCCTTTTCCAATAATGGCAAGATACATAGCACACCCAAAGTATTTATCATACTGCATATTGTCTGAAATTGAGGCTTCTAAGGAAATCTTAAGCATGTCCTATCAAAGAATTGTACAGAAACCCGGAGGTGAGAGCCACATCAAAAGTCTAAAACTGCATGCATATATTGCGAAGAAGTACGAGCTGTAAGCCGTAATGGTAAGTTTATAAGCATGAAATTGTATACAAAAGAGACTTACAGGCTGGCCAAATTTGTCAATAGGTTGATCTTATCACTAATAAATCCTTTTAAGCCCTGGCTTCCAAGATTACTGAAGCACAAAATCAGGATTAGTTTCATCAATGCTTAGAAAAGGAAATGGGGAATTAGAGGGGATGAATTATCTAAGGCATTGGATTAACCTACATTTGTGATATAACTAGGGCATTTCCTTCTTTGTTGGCACGACAAGTAACTCCTTCCCATGCGTCCCAAGTAGCAGGAGCACACGGATCACCATTCCATCCCATCCTATCTGGTACACGAAGTGAGTCCTTCAAAGCCCTCATAGCCACAACTGCATACATTTTTCACATCAATAATGGCAAGTAATTGAATCACAGATCACCAATCGCCACCATTAAGAAATTCCATCATGGCATGTTTGAGAACTTGAATTTGGATTTAAATTTCGGATTTAAAATATTTCAAGCGTTTGGCGAGATTTGGCGATCTCAAATTCCTAATATATGGGTAGTCATTTCAATTCCGTCAATTATCGTTTTTTTTTTTTTTTTGTTTTTGCGCATAATCTTGTTAAAATATATAATCTTGTTAAAATACATAATCTTGTCAAAAAAAAAAATTTTGGTTACCTTGACTCGACTCCACCCCCGAATTCCAATTCCAAGGGTACCCACACAATTTTGGCTTTGGATTTGGATTTAAAATCTAGAAATTCAAAAACAAGAATTGAAATAATGAAATTTAAATCAATTCCGAGTATCCAATAGCAACTTCATGTTATTTGTGTATTCAGGGAAAGTCCAATTTCTGATTGACTGAAACTCTAGTTTCTGATCAGTAAGTTTTCAGAATATTTTTCAAGACGGAGTTTAGAAGGAAAGAAATTGCCGAAATGAGGATAGGGTTAGGACCAGCTATAGTAGACCCAGGCATCCAGCTTCGGTTCAGGATTTCCAAAAAAAAACTTCGGTTCAGGAATTCATTGACGATGACTTTGCCAGGTTCTAGCCTTCTAGGGGGCAGTCTGGAAAAGGGGTGAGGTCTTGGCGATTGATAGGAGGATCCATATTCTTTCGCAGGCTTAACCAAAGCAATTGGATATCCGACTCAGAGTAATGAGTAATAAAAAATGGGTTCACAAGAATCACAACTTCACATTGGTATGTACCAATTTTTTTTTTTTTTGGCTTTTTGACCCAAGTCACTAAATGAGTTAGGTACTTTTAAGGAAATGTTGAATGATTCAACAACTTAAAACACCAATCCTACCTGGACATATTTTTGACAGCTTGATTCATCATCCCCATGTCACACTTTCTAAACCCAATTTTGGCAAAAAAAAATCAAATTATGGTTCTCCAATTTTTATTAAGGGTGTGTTTTGATAGAGCAAAATAAGAGGTCCCAGCTACAGTTAAGATTTTCTTTGTATCTTTGACAGATTATATAATACGAGTATTTATTTAATTCTCTCTGACATACCTTGATCAGGAACTGTAGCAAGATCAGCTGGAACAATGGCATAATTTTCCAATCCACACAGTGTAGGCACACCAACCACTGGTATCAACTTCACTGTAAGTGTAGTACTGCTCAGATTCTTAGCAACGTAATTCCAATGATATGCTTTAAGCCTGCCTCCGGCTGCCTTAAAAATATCAATTCGATTCACATTAACTCCATTGACCAACACATCAAATACCCTTTGACCATCCTTGGTAGTCCTAGGATCCATCTCAACGAAATGAAACCATAACAAATAGTCCAATTTCGCGTCCACACTCAGCTCATACTCCAACATGCCTTTTGCTGAACTTAAGGACACCGCACTCTGATATAGCTTCAAGGGAAAATAATTTGGCTTCTGGTTCACCCCGCTAATATCATTTGTGGTTGTAATGACTGAGATACTCCCCTTGGAGTCTGATGAGCGGTAGTTGGCGTCGGAATCCCATGAGCGTCCAAAAATATCAGTGTCATTACTGAACCCTGGGCCCCACTGCTCCTGACCGCAGGACAGCCTTGCGTAGTTGACCAAAACGGAATCGTTTCCAACAGTAGCGGAGTCGTACGCCATTGGATCTATTTCGATAACTTCTAGGGTTCCTATTATCGGAGGATCGGTGGCAATAGAGTAGAAGCAAACATTAGCCTCTGTGCCATCTACGTAAGCCAAGAGATCAGAGTAACCTCCGTCAGAAGAAATCACCTCAAGCCACGGCGACTTGTAGCTGAAGACAACAGTGTTCTGGACAGAAACTTCAAATGACGGAGGGTGGTTCTTGCCGTCATAGTTATCATAAACGGTGAATGTACGGAACAAATAACGCCCCTTAGACGACGTCAAAGGGATGACATAACAATTTTTCTTGCCGGAAGTGGTGGGAGGAAAGAAGCGGAGAGTTTTCTCCGGGAGAAGAGAGAAATGGAGTGGTCGTGATACGACAGAGGTTGCACCACCAGTAAAGTATCGATCTGACAGCCAGGGGATGTTGAATTGGTCGGTCGTGGTGGCTGAGCCGCCGCAATCAATATGGTATGAAACATCTGCCACACCACAGGGAAATCACAATCACTAAAATAATTTACTCTATTCACCAAATCGAACTGCATTCCAGTAATACTTAAAGGCAATGAACAATAGCATGCAACAAGATGAAAACAATAAAAATAGGTAACTAAAGTTCATAATAACCACAATTATTGCGATTCTGCATTACTATCCAGCAAATTTGCAATTAAAGGCACAATGCTTAATTGAATCTACTCACTCTATTTTACACCAAATTGAAGCAAACATCGAAAATCCAATAATATACTCCGTACTTAAAATGAATGAACATTTGACTCAACTAACTGATAATGATGATTTAACTGTACACATTTATCCACTAAATTCACACTAATATCCAGCAAACCGAACTACGAATACGAAAACAATAACATCAAAGAGATGAATATCTAGCAACTAACAAAATAAATCAGCTATAGTAAGCAATACAAACTACTCCTACACTGAAATGAACATTGGGAATCAGCTAAAATATGTACAGTACTAATGATGCTTGAATTGCATAAAGTTCATTATTATCAGAATTTCTACTCTACTATCCAGCGAATTCGTATTATAATCACAATCACACTGATCAGCTAAATTCACACGGAGGAAGTCTCCTCAGAGACGAGACCATTGAACACTAAATCAGTGTGAGACGTTTCTTGTTAACACTGTTGTAAGACCGTCTCTTTGTGATTCACGCAACTATACTCCAAATCACGCTGCAAGCTACTCCGTACTTGATATACTCCTTAAAAACGTAATTAATAAAGCATGCAAAAAAAAAAAAAGTAAATCAGCTAAATCAGGAAAGAAAAAACCACGATGACATTGCATAAAGTACATACATCGTAATCACAGTAGTCATCCAACTGAATCAACACTCACATCCAGCAAATTTGAACAAATATAACAACAACTACGTGATAAATGTAGCAAGTAACAGAGAATCAAATCAGCTAAATCAGGCAAAACACGAAATCACAAGTATGAGCTGAATTCAAAACTAGAATGCAGCAAATTGAAGTGATATAACAGCAATCAAGTAACGACAATTACGATTTCGCACAACGTAAACAGTAGCTGAAATGCTTAAGAGATGAGGAGCTTACTGAAGGGAGAGGAGAGAGAAAGTGAGCGATGAAGGAGCACGGAGAGAAGAGAGAAAACGAGGAGTAAGGAAGACATTGATGTGACGAAGCTCTGCAGAATTATTACCAGAAATTTCCTACGCTTTAAGTTAAGACAAAAATAAATAAAATTAGAATATACGGATAGAGAGAAGGTGAAGGAAGGGGGGCGAGATTAGTGGGGGAGCATGAAGGGGAGGAGTGAGTTGCGCAAGTGAGAGTGGAAGAGAAAGTGGGGGTAGGAGAGTACTCCGTAGTTGATACGGCTTAAGGGCAAATACCTGCTAATAAATTAAATACTTCCTCCGATTTTTTTTTATTTTCCCTATTTTTTTATTGGGCTGAAACACCTTTTCTTTCTTATTTCTATTTTGGGCCATCAACATGTGGTCTAGAATTACCCTCACATTTCTCTCTCTTCCTTCTTTTATTTTGAACCACATATTCCTACCACCTTATTTTCTTCCCTAAAACCAAAGGGAAAGATAATAAAAAATCGGAGGGAGTATATATCCATCTTACATTTGTGACGGTAAAAGAACAAAATAAAATAAATTGTTTTGAGCTTAGTAAATATTTGTCCCGTCGAAAAACGAGATCAGTAGTTATTTTTTGAGACGATATTAAATGGTGAAAATGTACATTTATACAAAAGATTACTCATTTATTTATTAATAATTCTTGTCATATATATAGAGTACTCTAGTATATGGAGTTCTGCCTCCCTCTCGTCTTTTATATTCATTATAAAGAGTATATTAATCGATTAAAGGTAAATGAACGAAATGAAGGAAGTATCGTTAAAACTTACGGAGTGCAATAGATATGTCGATGGCAAAGGAGAGTCGGGGCTGGAAGGGTTGGGGTTAGGGGAGTAGTGTGGATACGGATTGAAGGGAAGGAAGGAGTATTAATTGGTGACTAATTGTCAATTTTGTCGTTATTTTTTCAAAAGTTTGTGTCCCACTCTCACGGGTCCTGAGGCTTTTTAAGGGAATCGTCGCAAAACGTTGAATTTTAGTGCTGGAGGGATTTTGATAGTACCATGGCTATTACTGCTGTTTTTATGAGTGAGCACAGATGTGGTTGGTGGTAGTTGTTGTAAGTTAGTTGTTGGTTAGATCATCTAATTGCATGGTTAGTTACTCCTTACTCTACTCACTATGGAGTTTTATGCCAATAATGTTGATACAAATCTTAGGAGGTTACCAGTGGCCAGCGAACGCAGTATTATTGAATAGGGGGGCAAAAAAATAATTTTCAATAAATTATTAACCATTTTAAAACACTGTCTTTGTATTAAAGTACTTAAAGTCGTCACTACTAGAAGTGGCGTGTTTAAATCCTTAAAAATAGTCACTACCGACACTATTTTCTATATTTTGATGATGATTTTTTAAACCGATACGAAACGATAATTACTTCATTTCCGAGCATTATTTTAAAAAAATTGATGAAATTTGTTTGGATTAACTAAGATAGCAAAACATTTGCAGAGGCTTGAACTCATGACCAATTGTATACACCAAACTATTTACCAACTAAGCTACCGAAAGTTCATGCAATATAAGATACTTACAAACTATAAATTTTAGAAATCTCATGGGGGTCACGTGGCCCTAGAGCAGGCAGTTCAGGCCGGGCCGCCGCCGCCGGCCCGGTCCGGCACGAAATTTGGCACGACGGGCCCGGCACGAGTGCGAAATCGGGCCTGGCACGGGCACGGCCCGTCGGGCCTCGGGTCGGGCCGCGGCGAAGAAGTGGGTGAAAACCCCGTGCCAGGCACGGGCACGACCGGGCCTGATCCGGCACGGCCCACTGACAGCCCGCTGACAGGCACGCGGGCTGGCCCGACCAGGCACGACCGACCCGGGTACGGCGGGCCCGAGGCCCGGCCCGGCCCGGCCCGGCACGGCCTCAACGGCTCTCTGCTGCTGGCCTGCTGCTCTGCCACCCCTACGCCCTACTCTTCAGTCTTCCCTTTTCCAAATTCCAACAATCCAACGGCTCAATCCTTCCCATTCCTCTATATTTTTTTTTTTCATTTCTTTTCCTATAAATTACCCACTTTCATCCATCTTCATTTCACAAATCATTCTATTCTTCTTCTAATCTTATAATCATTCTTATCAATTTTTTGAAAATTTCAATACTCTATAAGTATACATTTCTAAATTCTAATCGTCTAATCTTATAAAATTATTACTAATATATATAAAAATTATTAATTATAAAAATTATTACTAATCTTATAAATAATATATAAATAATATTATAATCTTAATATAACAAGTATTATATATTAATCTTGAAATTTGAAGAATTGAAGGTTTTGGTTGCGTTTTTTGGTGCTAATCTACTATATTGAAGAATTGATCGTATCGGGTTTACGGGTTTTTTTATTATAGTCTGTCGATTCTCGATATTCGACCGCATCTCCGGATCTCTACAAGCTTTGTTTGCATTTTCTTACTTAATCTCTTTTACTTTAATTTTGTTAATTATTTTTGTTTATTACTTAATTAGTTAATTATAATCTTCACTTATTAATTTTTTATAATTAAGTCACCATTAAACAATTTTTTACATATTAACTTGTCAATTGAACTAAAATACTAAATTGGTAATTGTTATTAAATTTGTTAGTTAAATTGTTAATTAATTTGGTAATTAATTTGATAATTTAATTGTTAATCCGTTAAAATATTTAAATCATGTCTGAATCACACAACACCGAGTCAGGGTCAAAAAGGAGTCGATCACAACAACGTCAAGGTAGCGTCGAACGACCCTCCGGTTCACAAACACCACAATCGGAGGCACATGGTCAATTTACGACCCCACAATTTAATCAATGGTCCGGTGTCACGCCTTCGTTCATGAACTTTGGCAATCCGAGCGGGTCGACCCCTTACGGTTACGATTTAACCGGGGCACAAACGGGACAAGGGTCCCAACAACCTTTTCCCATGACAACACCCAACTTATTTAATTTCGATATGTCGACATATCAGGCAATGTCGGGGAGACCACCTTTACCATCGTATTCATTTACACAAACGGGTCAACAATTTACACAACGAGGTCCAGAAGGACCACAATCGTTTACAGAGTCTGCACAACACGACACATCGGCACAAACCGTGTCACAATTCACAAATGTAAATGTACAAACAAGAACGAGCGAATCGTCCGATGACGGTATAGTTTGGGAGACTAAAGAAGAAATGGCTAGATTGTGTGCGATGGGTAGAACAAGTAGAGTATGGCTAAATTTCACTAAGAGTGTAGATAAAAAATATGTTAAGTGTAATAATTGTGGAAGTATATTTAGTGGTAAAAGTGCAAATGGTACCGGTCACCTAGGACGACATGCTAAAAAATGTGTTCCCAAAGAGGTCGGTCAAACATCCCTTGACCAATTTGTGACCCGACCCGAATCAGAAGAAGAGTATAAGTACGATTATAACACATGCGCTGAGGAATTATCTAGAATGATAATTCAAACGGAAAAACCTTTCGCTTTATCTGAACACCCAGCGTTTAACAGATACGTAAAAGCAAACCAACCGGCTCATCTACAAACGAGCCGTAAAACTGTAAAAAGTAAAGCAATGAAACAATATATGGAGGCTAAAATGGAGCTTATAGAATGCTTCAAAAATATGAGGTCTAAAATATCGTTAACATCCGATGGCTGGGACTCTCGCATCGATTACTCTTACCTATGTTTAACAGCTCACTGGATAGATGAGAATTGGGTTTTACAAAAAAGAATAATTGAATTTGCAAGATTAGAAAGTCCGCATACCGCTGCTAATATCCACGACGTTATTGTGAGAGCGATATGCGAGTATGAAATTAGAGATAAAATTTTGACAGTTACTTTTGATAATGCAACGTCTATGACTTCTTGTGCTAACATGTTGAAGACCAGTTTACAAAATATTTTTTTAGATGGTGAATTGTTACATGTTCGATGTGCTTGTCACATTTTAAACCTGTGTGTTAAGGACGGTTTAGTGGGTCTACGACACTATCACACCAAGTTTAAAAAAATAGTTATTCACTTGAACACGTCTCAAATAAGGCGCCAAGATTGGCGTCACTTTTGTAAATTAAATAAAATTAAATACAGAAAATTTCCCGCAGAGAACAACACGAGGTGGAATTCAATGTACACAATGTTGCAGTCATGTTTGGAATACAAGGATCCGCTAACTACTTTTTGGAACACTCGTTTTCCCGATGAACAATTACTTGAAGATGATTGGGAGAAAATAGAAATGTATATCGACTTGTTGTCAGCCTTTGAGGAGGCGACCACTGCATTTTCTCATGCATATAAGCCCACGGTCCCTTTGTTCATTGCTCATATTGACAATATTGCCACTGTTTTCCAAAAATATCGAGGCCTACCTGATTACTTTACGTTTCTACCCGACATGGAGGAAAAATGGTTAAAATATTGGGACGATATTCCTCTTGTCTATGTATTTGCAATGATTTTAGACCCTAGGTGGAAATTTGAGGGTGCCATTAACGTTGTTGAAAGTTATAAAAAAGCAATGAACCTAGAATTCGACAAGGAGGCCTATGCGGCCTCGGTTAGACACGACTTTGGTGTAGTATTTGGTGAATACGAGCGGATTTATGGTCAAACTAACCCCACCACTACTTCTCGATCAGGTGCAGGTGCTAGCAGTAGCCGATCGACGATCGCTGCAGGATTGGGCAAGGCCATGTCACGAATGTCTCGACTGATGCCATCTCCTCAACAAACACGGGCGTCCGATCTTGCTGAATTTCATATGTACCTACGATATGATTATTTCAACAATATTTCCGAATTCGATACACTAAGCACTGATCTTCTAGCATGGTGGCGAGAACATGAAAAATTTCTTCCGGTGATGTCAGCAATGGCACGAGACTTCTACGCCGTTCAAGTTTCATCTGTAGCGTCCGAACGTTGCTTCAGTGCCTCTAAAAGGGTGTTGGACGACAAACGTACGTCTTTGTCTTGCGACACCCTCCGCATGTGTGTCTGCTACAAAGATTGGATGGATGCAAGAGACCGAAAACAAGGTCAGGAACCAAGAGATAGTGATGTCGACACCGACGATACCCCTTCGAGTGGCAGTGTCGAATCGTAGAGTAATAGACATAATTATTTTTTCAATTACAATTTCACAGATCGACTTTAATTATTTTTTAGTTTCTTTTACATCCTACGAAGATTTAATTTATAATTTTTAGTTTGTATAATTACTATTATTTTTTGTAATTGTTTTAGTAATTGTAATTTTTAGTAATTGTGTTTTTTTACAATTTCAATTTTTTTTAATAAAGAGTATTAACTATTTCCAAAGTGGGACTTGTGGAGTGATAGCTACAAGGCTACAAATATTATAATATATAATTACCTACAAGGCTACAAATATTCGGGTCGCACACAAACGCGTCTTGTTTTTGCTGGAAAAAATATGAAATAGATTGAGGCACGACCCGAAACCCGAAAACCGGCACGAAAACCGAAACACGGGCACGAGCACGAAACTAGCACGACGGGCCGGGCACGACCGGGCACGAGACCCGGCCCGAGCACGGCACGACCGGGCCCGGGCCTCGGGCCGTGCCTCGGCGGCATGGTCGGCTAGAGCTCCGTGCCGGGCACGGCACGAGCCCGGGTCTAGGCACGACCGGGCCGGCCCACCCAGGCACGAAGCCCGCCGGGCACGGCACGAAGCCCGGCCCGGCCCGACTAACTGCCAGCTCTACGTGGCCCCCCTCCCCCCCGAGGCCCCCCCTAAAAATGCCACTGGATGTTACTCACTTTTTATTTTCGTAAGAGATTAGTTTAGGAATGGAGTAATAGTTAGTCATATTACAATCGTAAAAGATATCAGTATCAATTGAAATATAAATTTGTAAAAAAAAAAATACAAATCAAATACTCCTAAGCTCTTTCTAAAATAAAGATTGTTACTCCGTACTTCGTACTATTAGATAGAAATATTTATGTATACCTTTACAATATCGTTATTTTCTTCATAGGAATGAAATTTATAAATCTAAGTTTTGAAAAGGGATGAATCAGGAGTATATGATGTACTACTAGATTCGACGCAATAATCCAACATTTGTTGCATTACCATGTCGATAAACTTACGAGTGTTGATTTTTCGGATCTTCACAGAGTTGTTGAATAGATGGATGCAACTCACCCCTCGGTTACGGTTAGTACAAATCTCTAACATGGAGGTAGAATTGGGGGCTTATTAAGCGGTATTAGCACCAAATTGTGAAATGTCCAATGTCCAATAGCCAGAACTGATGTCCAGGAGTTAGGACAACGCAAATAGAAAAGACGGGAGGGAGTAAAATGGGAAGAAACCAGGTTAGCCCTGCCTGTCAGACTTGCACCTTATTAGAATCTTAAACCCAAACAAAAGGAGTCCATATCTTTCCACCAACATCCATCCAACTTTTCACGCCAGCCCAATTCCACTTCTTCTTTTTTAATGGACTTCTTTATTGCTCGTGGGCTTTCTGAATAATCAACGCTCTATTATATAGGTGTCCGGTCTTCTGCCTTCCAACTCCTGAATCCTGATCCATCTCAGTTGTCACCCCGTTAGAGAACACTTTTATAAACGAGGAAATCCAACGTACAAGTGACGATTGTTACTTAAAATAGGAATTTGGTCACTTAATTTCCAAGTTATCCCCTCCGGACATTATTTTTCGTCCATTTCATTAAAATATTCCTAACAAATATTCATTCATCAAAATGTTCGTTGTTGAGATAATTTATAAAATATCTTAAGGTGGATATAATTTGTAATTTGTAAACATTAAAACAAGCCAAACAATACTATGTACGGACTATGGAGTATCTATTACAGTATTTGAGTATAGTTAGATGGAACAAACTTTTTGTTATTCCTTATGAATTATTCCATGTTTCTTTTATTTTATCTACCCGATTTAACTCATTATAAAGTTAAAACATACCCTATATACTGTATAAATGACTGCATACATATCTATATACCATAATTCTAAAATAAATGACATAAAATTCACAATTAACTATAATAAAATATTTAAATACAATTATTAACTCATTTAACCAATAAACTTATCGTGTGCAGGACTCATGACTCATATAGCTCGGTCCCAGGCAATGGCCTAGCAATATTCTTGGCCAACCATGATTTACTAGTGAGAACAATCAAGCAAATGTGAATGAAACAAGTGTAATAAATTACAAGATTGGATCTCATTGTTACCCAATTTAAAGGACCAATAATACGTGGAGCCAAATGCCCTATTGATAAAACAAAGTGGCATACATAATACATTAGACACATATATATATATATATATGATGATATATCTAGAAAAACTTTGTGATATAATTTCCCCGGCCTCTCTTTGGTTCAATGAATACAAGTTGGACAATGAGGTGCATGCAATAGGTGGTAATCACTCACCAACTCACCCCATGTGCGCTACTTGGGTCAGACTAAGACACGAACCGGACATTGGTGGGTTCCGGCTATTGACCCGTTACTTAATAAATGGGCCCAACACAGTCAGCTTTGTTGCTTACTTTGGTGAACCATCCACACGCACCCATGTACATCTTTTTTGGATTCTTTTGGGAGTTCAACATCACTAGATGAGGTCTAGTCCTCAACTTACTGTCCTTTCATCGTCACTTCAATTCTTGGTTCTTACTTCTCATCTTCAATTCTATTGGTTTTAATTCAGCTAAGTCTTGCAAATCAACTATTTTTCGTGGTATAGGATAGCATATGCATGGCGGATTGGCGGCAATATATATGGCGCGACAATGACTCATAACTCTTAAACAAGTTATTACGAGTTTAATTTTTAAGTACTCGTATATAAACTTTGTTAAAAAAAAAAATATCAATTTTCATGAGACAATAAAAATTCAGGTCCAGTCGGATCAAATCGGTTATCGTTGGCTCATATTTGACTCTTTAGTTCGAGTGTTGGATCGTGTTAATTTTGCGAGGAGCTAGTCTTGACTAGCTTTATCCAAAAAGGAAAAGGAAAAAAAGGGTGGTTTATTGTGAGCAAGGCGTCGCAATCACGCAATGGCAGTGATATGATTACAAAAGAATGAATGCTGCAAAGTGCAAACATTCATAAATAACAAGTACATACGCAAAACATAAGATACAAATACTATACTACAATATGCGGTGTGATTGTGTGAACGTAAATACAAAACTTGTAGTAATAAAACAGAGAAATAAGGGCACGTTTGTTTGATGCGAGAAGGGCAAATTTATGGCAAGTAGAAGATCATGGAAAATAAGTTTTTTTCCTAATTCACGGGGAGTTCTAAAAAGTGTTTGATTATCTATGCGAGAATTTAATTCATGGGAATCGCAAGTTGTTAAGAGGGTTTGGTAAACAACTTGCTGCATTTATGTAGGAAATCAATTCAATGGGAAGTTTGGTGATGGAAAATTGAGGCAACCAAACAACCCCATTTTTCTCAATTCATGGGAATTGCTACTTCCCATGATTTCTCAATGGCAACCAAACGATCCCCAAGGCTCCGTTCTTTTGGATTGGAGTGGACTGATCTAAACTAGACTAAATTGAACTGAATTATTGAGGCAAAATTAGTCTCCTGGGACTCAACTGAACTGAATTGAAGTGAGGTGAAAAGAAGTTGAAAAGAACGGGCACATGAGTATGGAGGGTTGGACGTACGTATATTATTTTGATTTATGCTACGTATGTATGTGGTACTACCTCCGATTCATAATGATCTTCCCCTTCGATTAAAATATACCTAACATATACTCCCTCCGGACACTATTTTTTGCCCCACTTCATTAAAATACTCCTCACATATATTGAGCTAGTGGGGCGAAAAATAGTGTCCGGATGGAGTATTAAACAAAGGGGAAAATCTTTCTGAATCGGATGTAGTATGTATGTACACAGAAGAGACAGTACATTCAAAGTAATGAGATTGTGAATCAGGAGAACATCGATCACGTGTCCGGAATCAAGTCTCGGAAGTCTGACTGACTACTTTGAATTGAATTGAATTGGGTGTGGGTGACTGGGCAGAAAATTTATACTCGTAGTACTACAAGATGCCCAGCATGGGAATTGGGAGTGGGACACTTCAACCTCAACTTATTAGAAGCCCTTGATCTACGCTGCACCTGCACATTCATCAGAGACAGAATTCAATCTCATCTCATCTCATCTCATCATATTAAGATTCTTTCCTTCAAAAACAAATCATTTTGAATTTTTGGAGTTTTTAGTTGTAAGGTATCGCACTAATATAAAGTTTTAAGGTATCACACCAATCTAATTTCATTCAACTTTTTACATTTGGATGATTTATTTCAAGTGAAATTATTAGTCGCTTTGTCAACAAATCCAAGATTTTCATTTCTTCGAGCTATAAAGTCTTTTCGTATTATATAGTAGTCAAGGCGGATTTGGAAATGAAAATCTGGGTAAACAAAACTTTTTTCTTGATAATTACTACGGAGTATATATTTTTAATGAGGCATTATTATGCTCAGGAAATTTTAGGCAACAAACCCTACAATTTCAACTACGGAGTATTTTGTTTAAATTTAGGATAGGAGTGTTTGTAACATAAAACCAAACTAATTCCTCTCTTCTCTCTAAACCCTTCCTCCTCCGAAGAAACCCTAACCTCCAAAAAAATTGGGGCTACCACCAATTAATGGTGGTAAGCCTCCCCAATTAATTAATTATATAGTTTTAATATTAGTATTAATATTATTATTATATCTACAATAATTGTCCTCTCCTTTTGGAGAGATTCGTCCCCATTAATTGATGGGTTTCGCTCTCTCTTTTAGGAGAGATGTTATTTCCTTGATAGCGGAGAGGACGCGGAAGATCAGTACCTCAACAGTTCATTATATGACATCTCAATTCATGTCAGACTGTCGGCTGCAATCTATCAAGTTAGATAAAATCAATTCTCTTCAAAACCTTGGAAGATCCGAAGACCCTCTTGTGAAAAGCTGTATCATTAAACAGCGATATGTTGAAAGAGGATGTGCAGAAGCGGAGATCAAAATCTTAGTGAGAGATCTTTGTTTTAATGAGAATTTATTTTACTCAAATTTTATGGTATTGTATTCGTTCAGTTTCGATATAAGTATTAGATGTTGTATGACTTTTTATTAATGAAATGATCTTTTCGCTAAAAAAAAAAATAATAATAAAAAAGATAGGAGTGTTTGTTACCCTTACTATTACATACGGTCATACATAGTATTATTCCCTCATATTATGATTTGTGACCACAATTCTTTGTTTTTAACTTATGTTCGTTCGTGTATATCATAAAATAATCACGTTTTCAATTATAAATGTATTGTCTATGTATAGAACATGACCATCTCGCGCGTAAGCAGTAAGACGGTCTTACTTTATAGTTTTATAGTTTATGTTTGCATATTTGAATGACACTTAAGTTGGTCGTTATTATTACAACAACATATAACAACGGACGGATGGGAGTAGTTAACAACTACCTCAATTTAATTGTACTTAATCCATAACTGAGAATAATTAGTGATAAATTAAGAAGAAATTAGAAACACCTAACTACCCAACAGAACAACTACCACTCCCTACTCTTTCCAACCATAACATTTTTATAAGTATCCATGCACGTTACAGATTACACATCGTTGTAATTAAGCAAGCTAGAGGGCAAATAATAAAACAATAATAACAGTCAAACCGATACATATATACTTAAGTTGATTGAGTACATAATGGTCTAATAAAGCTCATAATTTTATTCCAAATTAAATTTAATTACTTATTAGTTGTTACACATGCACGACAAGTACAAAATATAACCCATAACGCATAGTAGTCCGTACCCCCAACACAAATTTGATATGCCACCTTCAAATAATCGAATTCCAATGTTTTTTTTAATAAAGTGCGTGACAAAAATATTAATGAGTTGCGCACTTGCTTGTGTTCTCACTTTTTTAAAATTTTCCAACTAAATATTTTGGCAAATTATATCAAAAACATTAATTCATCCTCGGGATTGAAAATAAGTAATACCAATATGAGTATATATCATAAAACTAATTACAATTTTAAGTAATTTATTACAAAATCTTTCATTTTTGTTTTCCGCCAGTGTCACTCCCTACATTCTAATCGAAACACCTCGTCTTTTGGGAAATATGTCGTCGATGTATATACGACGACAATGATCTGATAAACTCGTACATACTTATATCATATTATAAAATATTATGAAAATGATATTCTTATTCTAATCATACCCACACAAATCAAACAAAATCAAAATTATTACTTCGTATATACGAAAATTTGTTTCTATATAAATGGAGGGATTATTATGTAACTAGTGTTATGCCCGTGAAAAATTTCACGGGTTGTGGTTCTTTAATTGATGTTTCCAAATGAAGTAAGGCGAGATTGATCTTCAATTATGCGAAAAAATGTGATCATGCATACGCGTGTTAATAATATGATACCCGTGAAAAATTTCAATAATGAAGGAAAGCAAGATTGGTCTTCAATTATGCGAAAAAATGTGATCATCCATACGCGTAATAGATGTACGGACCGAACAATGTAGAATACATTTAAGTACTATGATACCCCTGAAAATTCACGGGGTTGCTACATTTTTTTTATTAGTATGATACCCGTGAAAAATCACGTGGTTGAAACATTTTTTTATCCAAAAGACAAATCACAATCCATATGAGGGTGAACAGAAAGACGATGTTGGTTTAAAATTAATGTAAAAGAAGTGAATATTGACGCATATGATAATCACAGTGTTCAACGATATTTTAATAAATGATTAAGAAATTAAGAATAAAATTGTATTTATAATAAAAAATTAATAACAAACAAAAGTTTTTAATAGTATGCGAGTAATCTGTATTTGACAATTCGACTCATGGTAACAGTCTCATACTATTAGTTTTTGTGTTAAACATAATAATTGAAACAAATAGTCTCATGTAATAATACGATCTCACAATACGATTATGGTGAGACCTCTCACGAAGGGAGTATTTTATTATTTTAATAACTTTCTCCCATGTGAGAGGTGTCACGATAATTGTAATGTGAAACCGATAATACGTGTCTCTCATGTGAGAAGTCTCACGATAATCGTATTATAAGATCGTCTCATGAGAATTTATAAAATTGGAATGTGATGTACTCCGTACTTGCTTAAGACGGTGTCAACTTAATCGACATAACTGATAGAGTCACAGTTATGTTGCAAGGGGTAAGAAATTATCCCAGAAAGCGGTAATCTTTATCAAACGAATAGAAAACCTAACTGATGGAGTCACAGCCATGTTGCACGTTCTCACGGTAATCTTTAGCCTCATTTGATGATTATATGTGAGGAGTATTATATTGGAAAGAGACAAAAAATTAAAAAACGGAGGGAGTATTACTAAAATTAAAAAACGGAGGGAGTTTTTTAATAACTTGGTACTACTTCATTTAAATTAGCGGTTGACCCGATCCAAGAGCAACAAAGCGGATTGTTCTAAATTTCTACCCCGTAAAAGTTTATGGGATTATATTGTTTTATTGCCATACGTTAACGGTAAAATTGTACGGAGTAATAAACGGTGGACCAAAATCCAAATATATGACGGGATATTCAAGAAATCAACACAAACTGAAAAATAAACAAATACTTAAACCTGGAAAGGGGGAAGGAGAACCCTAATTCCCAAATTTGGGTTAATCAATATCAATACACGATTGATCATGAAACAAACACAAACCATTCAATCGACTCTACCATGACTGTTGAAATCAAGTTTATGGGTAAATACTTGACAAGTAATTGCATCGATTTAGTGTTCTTGAAGAATGTGGGAAAAGGAGCGGATTAGGTCGAAAATGGGTAAAGGTAATAAAGATCTACTGTTATTAAGTAAATGCTTGTTGATTTCAGTTAAAGATTTCGAGTTTTAATTGTTTGTTGATGTTCATACTTTGATTTATGATGAATTGGTTATTACTTTGATCGAAATACTTTACATTGTCATCTTATAAACAAAAATGGCAATAAAAGCATTGATCTCAGATAAATTAAGAAAGTTGATGAACATGCTTTTTGGTTAAGTTGTAACTTTAAGTGGATTTAAAATTGTAAAACAAAATGGTAATAATAGAGTACCCAAAAATTACACTAAAATTTAATCTTCAAAGTTCTTCCCCAAATCAAGCTAAAAAGTCGTTGAACACCAACATCATCGGTCCATGATGAATTGTGAATCTCTGATCTGCAATTATCCAAATATTTCAGGTGTGAAAAAATTGACTTTTTTCATATGCAATGTTGTTATGCAAATTATTGATTTATCAAAAGCTGATATATATTAAACTAACATCTTCCACTTGCAATGTTAATACACGATTTGAGGGGGAACAACTACACAACTTTGTATTCATGTTGATTTTAGTATCATATATTTTTATTAAATAATGAATTGAAGTAATCAGTGACAGTTGATAATTGAATTTTGACTATACATTAGTGTTTACGGACCAATCTGCCAAAATTTGGGTTACAAACGTAAAATTTTAAATTATAACCTTCAGAAATAATGGTTGGTTGTTACAGATGAAGGTACATCAAGTTGTTCTTGGCTTCTTGGACATCAATATCGTGGACAGATGCTATGTTTGTATGGATTGTTCCAACACCTGCAAAACATGAGAATCAAAGGATTAAAAACATATAAAGATTGATATAAGATGAGAATTGCATAGATAAACATGTTCCAACACCTACACAGTCCGGATTGTGTAGAATAAATGAAGATGAAGACAATTGCATGATGAATTGAAGTATATATATAAGGATTCAAATAAGATGAGAGCATTAAAAACATAGATAAACCAAAGGATTGATATGAGTATTTTCAATGTCTTTGTAAATTGCATAATAGAGTTAATGCATATGAGGGTTAATGCGTCCCTTCTCAATGAGCAATGTAATTTTCAATGTACATATTACTTGCACCCAAAGTCGATTTTAACTTATTTTTTTATTTAATTATTTTGAGTGAGATGATGAAGGGAGGAATGAGTTTCGAGGGTCAATTGGTGATTACCCAACTCTCATTTGCTGCACTTCATTAATTGTTAATGTTCATTTGAATTACACACTCCTAATACTCATTTATTGATTGATTCAGGGCCGGTCCTGACTATTTAGGGGCCCTAGGCGAAATAATAGAACGGGGCCCCTTTAAAAATAATCGTAATCGTTATTTTTACTATTTTCGTTGATATCATCCTCACACTTGCATTTGGGCCATAATTTTCATTAACTACATTTCTAACAACAAATATTTCAATAATTTCTTTTTATTATGATTTTATTACATCTACGGCATTGCAATGCAATTCTAGGTAGCATGGTTCGCATGTTAACGTACAAATGATTCAGGCCGTCAAATGATATTGTGAGTATGATGACTCATAGACAGTGTATAAATTTAAAATTCTTGAAATTAATGACTCATAAATAATTCATTATTCGATATTGTTTTTTTTATATAGTTTTAATACTGATATATTGGTATAACCGTATAAATAAAATGATAGCAACAAGAATCCTTAAAAAAATCATTACTTTAAAGTACTCCTATATAACAAAAAATCATTACCAAACCGAAATGATAAAGACCCATTAAATAAGGAAAAATAAAGAGTCTTAAAAAAATTAAGATAATTGATTGGGGCCCTATTAAATAAGGAAAAGTAAAGAGTAATAAGAAAAATGATAGCAACAAGAATTCCAAAAAAATTACTCCGTAGTTACTTTAAATCATACTACTTTTTATACGGCAAAAAAATTATCACGATAAAAAAAACTAAGATGATAAAGATCCATTAAATAAGGGGAAATAAAGAAAAGAGTCATAAAAAAAAGAAACTAAGTGAGATAATTGCATTAAATAAGGAAAGACAAGAGTCATAAAAGGAATTACTTCATAAGTGGAAAAAAAAATTGATTGGGCCCCATTAAATAAGGAAAAATAAAGAGTAATAAAAAAAAAACTAAAAAATGCTTGGGGCAAGGCTCGAACCAGGGACCTCACCGTCGTATTGGACTTCAGATATGTTGGTTAACCAACTACACCAAAGCAAATCCACTCTTACTTTTAATAGCTAATTTGATAATATAGTTGTATCAATCAAACTTTTCCCTCTCTTTGGACCCCTTCCAAGCATGGGCCCTGGGCCGCCGCCCCACCAAACAGGGCTCAGGGCCAGCCCTGATGCCCTGATTGATTTCAATGTTGCTTTGTTCTACGTGAACATTAATTGCAGTAATTCAATTAAATTACACACTCCTAATACCCTCTTAATACACTCCTTAAACTAATTGAAAACAAAACATGAAAAAAGTGACTTATTCTCAAATGGGGGATAAAGAAGGGTGCCACCTAAGGATTTTTGGTCCTTACTTTAATATAAAGAAGATTTTAGCAACCCTACTCAATAACTCAACCTCCACAAGGAAAAGAAAAAAAGAGATAATTATTCATTACAAAATAATAGCACCGCTCAAATATCAATTAGTGTCCCTCTATAACGAATTATCCATTATACTGTTATAACGAGCCAAATATTACTCAATAGTTAAACAAGACAAAATATCGTTCCCATAAAATAACAATATTTTTTTCTTTTTTTATCTATGTAAATAAAAAAATAGGACGAATAATATTCCGATTACAAACTAAAATATAGGTATAGAGGTAGTTTAGAGGGCAACCAAATGTAGTAACGAAGCGTTGCATGAAACCATGCCCATATATATGGATGCTCCCTAATTGAGGATGTGGTCGACCCATCATGTTGGTGGGTATTGCCTACACAATTCTAACAAAACAATCCCTTCACCATCCCTTCCCTTTGAAAATGACAAATCTCCAACTAATTATACAATTCAACACACACCCTTTATTATTACCTTTTTTTTTTTTTTTTTTTTTTATGAACGAGGGAATCCGCAGCCGCTACCTTTTTGGTGCGCACTGGGTAAACCCTCGGGTGTACGCATAGCCTGCAAGCCTGCAAACCACGCACACCAAGGTAAACCGGCTCGAAGTCTAGAAGGCATAGTCTCAAACCATACAACTCCCACAAGTTCGCGATTGCAGGGGCTTGAACCTGAGACCCTTGGGCCGATGACCACAAGTTTTAACCACTAGGCAACACCCTTATGGGCTTATTATTACACTTACTCCCTCCGAGTTTCTAACATTTTCCCATTTTCCTTTTTGAGCTGAGTTCAATCTTTTACCCACTTTCCATTTTAGGCCATAAATGTGTGGTTCACATTCACCCACCCATTTATCTCTCTTCCTTTTTCTTTTTTTAACCACTTATTTTTTCTTTCCTTATTTTCCACCCCATAAAGAAACGGGGCAATCATAGAAACTCGGAGGGAGTATTATTTATATTTATATATATAATCTCCCCTTATCCCTTTGTATCAATATTGTTTCCTCCATGATTTTCTTTTGGTTTTTAATGTAGGGTAAACCCATGACCTACCACATGTCTTGATGGTAATACACCAATACATACACTAATACAAGAAACCGGAATTTCATTTCATTATATAATAACTAATTTAAATTATATGATATGTATGGCTGTATAACCCTGTATTAATTACGATACGACGTATGTAGTTCATAAAACGGAGAAAGTTACTCCCTCCGATTTTTATCTATCTTCCCTATTTCTTTATTGGGCTGAAATATCCTTTCTTCCCTATTTTTATTTTGAGCCATCAATATGTGGTCTAGAATCACCCTTACATTTCTCTCTCTTCCTTCTTTTATTTTGAACCACACATTTCTACACCCTTATTTTTTTCCCCAAAACCAAAGGGGAAGATAGATAAAAATCGGAGGGAGTATTTGCTTATATAGTAGAGTATTTTCCTAATGAAATTGTATTCGTTGTCTTACAATATACTCTAGTCATTTCCATTTAAAGTCACAAAATCAACGTACTGAACCAAAAGTCTAAGTCAATGGTTGAAGCTAAGCTCCATACATCGATAACTAGCTTCATACTCCAAGATACCACTTCACACGAATACCTTTTTGGCTTAAAGTGTAATGTACTGGTTTCTCTGTGTCTAGTGTTGAATACCATGCATCGTACTTCAAAAAAGAAGAGTGAGCGATATTTTATACTCCGTATTTGTGACCTTACGATGATCATGTTGACTCTAATATATTTAGCTCAAAAAAAATCAAACTAGTGTTCGAAGTTCCAATTGTTTAAACCACGATGACAATAATAACAACAATAATATCGTTATTTAACTGAACGGAGGTGGACTAGAATGAAGTTACTTAAAAAAGAATTGAAAAGAAAAGGGTGTGGTGAAGTGAGCTTAATTATACATTCCAATACTACTATTTATTTGGCCTTAAATGAGCTTGCATAATTTAATTTGGATTTATGTAGTGAAAAAAATAGTGCTGAAAATAAGAGGGACCCAGCAGCATAATGTCTGGTGGGTAAGAGGAGGGCAATGAGCAATGCAATGCACACCCTTTCACGCCCCATCCTTTGTTTTTTTGGGTCATTAGCGAAGACCAACCCTACATTACTTAGACCACTCCCCCCTCCCTCCTCCTATAAAGAACCCTCTTTACCCTCCCTCCAACTTCATTCATTCATTCCACACTTCACAATACAGCAGCTTAATTAATTAACCTTACTTGACCAAAGTTCACTTAATTTAAAAAAAATGAAGTTCAGTAGCTCAGCCGCCATTGGAGGAGGCAAGAGGAAGTTCGTTAACCGTGGTTTAAGTGGTGTGGTTAGGGAGCAAAGAGCGAGGCTTTATATTATTAGGAGATGTGTTGTCATGCTCCTTTGTTGGCATGATTAACCAACTTCTATTTTATTGCTATTTCTCGTGTAAGACCGTTTTACTTTCAGATTAGTTTTTTTATTTCGGCGAGGGGGACAAGTAGAGTTAATCTTTTGCTCTTCTTTTTAATCCTCTTTTTTTGATAGATTTAATTATATATATTACTCTAATTCTTATTGTAAATAGCTATTACTACTAGCTAGTAGGTAAATTAGTCAAAGGTGATTAGTAGTAAGACAATGTATTAGAAAAGCTTTTGACACAATTAGTGCTGAAATATTACTCTAATTTTGTACACTATTGTTCTATGTTGGCCAAATTTTACTTTATATTTTTGTGACTTTTTTTAAACCATTCGGTTTAATCTATAATCGAGCCGAGCAGGATCAATAGAGTGATAATAAAGCATCATCTCATAAGTTTTAGCATCAATTAAATTTCTAAGGTTTGCACTCGAAACCTCGAATTAAATTAAATTTTATTTTATTCATCACATTCTATTTTGAAAACATTCTCCGTATATTCTTTCCGTCTCGGTCATTTATTGTCCTATACAGTATTACATTGCAGTGCAGTGCAGTGCTTTTTACGTTACGGAGTACAAAATTGGTGGGATTACTATTTTGAGTAATTGAGGGAATTAAGTGATTGAAAAGAAAACCACTGAATTAGATTGGGCTGACAATGTAATGTCATTGGGTGTGAATGTGCTGCGTTTTGTGTACCCTACTTAACTTCGTCTTATCCCAAGCCCAGATTCCCTTTCAGAATTGAGATGGTCCAAATTGTTATAGTACACTCATATATCTATATCACACTTTGTTCGCTAAACCAACTTATATTACTCAATACTCATGGTAATGTACTCCGTATAGCTTAACAACAAAAGCATTTTTTTTCCAACTCTTGACTTGATTGATAACTCGTCGATAAAACCGTTTTGACTTCCATATAAAAAATTACAAAAAAAATTCAACTAAAAAATGAGAGTTACTAGTATATACGTAGTACAAATGTTGTATGGTTGCTATTATGGGTTAGTCACACACTCATACCCGGTGCAATTGTCTCATTATAATATGTGGAGATAATTTTATTAAAGTAGGTAGATAATAGAAAATTGTCTCTGTAATTACTTGATGAGTCTCCTTATCTTATACTCCAACTCTACTATAACAAGAATTATTGAAAGGTCGACATGAATACGTAGTTAGTGAAATTCTTTTAGATCTATCAGATGTGATGTACCGCGTCATGAACCATACTTGCTATTTAGAAATCTTAATTAATATTCCGTATTTACCTTAGTTTATTTATGGAGGATTGCGTCCCGGCCCACTTGCACAATTGCACAATTCCAACAGAATTACTCTTACTTAAAGAATACATCAATAATTGACACGTTACACATAGTATGTACATGAGATTTTTTTCCCAAATTAACCACATAATATTAACCACAAATTAATACGAAATATGGAGTATTACTCGGATCTAATTTGTTTAATACTCCGTATATATTTAAAATATAATATAAATCAAGTGGGCTATATATTGGGTTATGATAATTGGATGAGAAAATGGTGATTAGCAAGGAGTGGATGACAAAAGCTCATTCGTAAATAGGAAGTCAATGTCCATTTCGGCATTTAGTAATCAAGAGTAATGACTTTTCTTTTTGACGATGAAGAGTGTATGTATCACTCTTTTAATCACGCCTAGCTAAATCTTCTTTAATCCTCTTTTTAAGATTATCTTTTAAACATTGCTTTCTTTATCAATTAATCTACATTATTGTTGGTCCTACGCGATATAATTCACGATTCGTCTGTACATTAAATACAACGTTTCAATCAATTTTGTAGTTAAAAACGCACCTTTTTAAAACTTTCATCGTGATTACGTTCCAATCATTTATTTACATTTAATCTAATTATTAAACATTTCATATAAAAAATTAGTATAAAAGATGAACAAATATCCTAAATGATGATAATATTTTTAATTTGAGTTATTATATACGGAGTACTCCGTAATATTTTAAAAAATGTTTGTGTAGTTAATATTATTCCAAAGCAAAATTCAAACTAATTGGTACGAGTAATATACAAAGAACTTTGTTCTAATCACAAAATTAAAGTTGATCGACTAATCATTAACACTAATCAATGCAACTTTTCTCATTCAATCAATTGGAGAGATCAATCTCGTAGGACCAAAAATCATACAAAGAAAAATCTTTGGAAGATAGTATTAATCATTAATGGCTATATAGAGGCCTGCTTAAGAAAGCTAAATCATTCATAATGACATATTACTTCCTAATATCTATATGTATACTCTTATTATAAGTGTCGAAAATATTAGTGATTATAATGAAAATATCTTGAATATTGTAATAAAGATTACGGAATAAATTTGAATTTTTCACTCTTTATTACTCCGTATACTGCAACGTGAATAATTATACGGTACAATTCATTGGACGCAAAAATATGTGCAAACGCAAGTTGTTTGACACAAACATACATTGATTAGAGCATACACTATACACCCACATTAACACATTCCGGCCTACAAAAATCAAATACCGTAAGTGCCATTATTGCGCATTCCACTTAAATTGATTTCACCACACTCAATGCTCATTATGGATACTAGTACTAGTTCAAATGAGTGTCATCGGACTCACCATTATAAATAGATAGGAGTAATATTCAATTTTTTTGATTCAAAGACTTAGCCGCATTACATTAGAATATAGGGGAGAAATGATTCGAACTTATGACCTAGTGTCATAGGTTACCTAGTCTTAATTTCTT
Organism: Agrostemma githago; assembly: GCA_958450325.1. Classification (NCBI taxonomy): domain Eukaryota; kingdom Viridiplantae; phylum Streptophyta; class Magnoliopsida; order Caryophyllales; family Caryophyllaceae; genus Agrostemma; species Agrostemma githago. Next base: position 8,975,513 of record OY288257.1, on the reverse strand, counting down.
AACCATTGGATTAAATATGTGCCAACATAGTCAGACAGTCAGACACCTTAGCATATCGATATCTCTAAGTAATCGATCTGTTAGTGTCTCATTCAGTAACTTAGAATAATGATTCTATGAACTTCTTCTTTGTAAATGGCTTCATCCTGAGATAATTTTGGGACAAAAAATAATTTGATTTTAAAGCTGAATTTAGAGGAAAAAAAATGGAGTAGAGTATGATGCTTCTTCCTTCAGTAGTCGGATGTCAAGCCGACAAAGAAGACGACATACCTCACTGTCACCCTTATCTTTCATTCCTTCCCACGTGCATTTTACTGAATTGTTGACAACACAAAGAAAGTAGATGGATCCATTTACGGATGGAGATGGAGGGACTCATTATTTGGATGTCTATGTTTACTCATTTTAATTGACAATTCAATGAATTCATGCGTACGCCATGTTCTTTTAGACTGGCATAGTTCAATTGAGTCACGCTGAATTGAATTGAAACTGATTGAAATAAGGGAGACAAAATCCAACCCGTTAAAAAAGTGGATTAACATAGACATTCCCAAAAGAAAATATAAAGTCCGACCCACAAACCAGTCTCAAACCTGCTCCCGTGCTCACTTGACCTGCCCTTGTTCGCTCAAAGCTCGTATATGATCACCACTACCATTCAAGTCATTTCCATATACGGAGTAATTGATAAAAATAAACTAAACGAAAATTTCTCTACAAACTTGAGAAAATGACTCGAATGGAGGGAGTGGTTTTATCTCGAGTTATACGGTTAAAACTTGACATATAAACCCGTTAAATGTTCACATTTCAGAAGTAGGATAGGAAACACAGATAGAAATGGTCAAGTGACATAATATTACAAGGAATGCTGAAATTCCAGTCATCTAATCCTACTACAGTTCAGAAAAGAAAGACAAAGATCTATACATATTGATGCTTGAGTTTAACACCACAAACAGCTACGGAGTACTATTATAACTCCTCACAAAATCATCATAATGGTCAGCTAACAAGAACAAGTCGAGGCAAAATTTGAAGAACGGTGCCAGTCCCATGGTGTACTCAATTTCTATTTGAGTCTACCAATCGTCATGGCTGGCATATGGAGTTTTATCATTCGTCGCCGAGTTTGCTGCCACCCCAGGCACTATAGCTTTCCTGAGAGCAGAAGTCCTACATTGAAAATTTTCACAAACGATTAATAAGAAAATAAACATATACGTAACTGGGTTAGTCCATATGTGAATGAAAATTTTAAGAAATGGAGACGGAGTTTGAGTGATGTTCACCAGTTGGCTTAATCTGAATTCAGGCTGTGTATCGAGATCAATATTAGACACGGTACCCAGATCCAAATTCACGCAGTCTTCCAGATCCTTCTTCAGAACTTCGGATCCTAAAAGAGCATACTCAGAAAGAACGGATTTTTTCTTTGCAACAGTATCTGCATCTGCATTTTCATTTTCATCTCTTTCCGGAGATTGGCTCTGGAAGAAATCGGCGCATAGTTGAAGCCCTGCAATGAGTTGTTGAGAGTTTACCATATAGATATTTTCTTCGCTTTCCATTTCATTGTTTTCGGGGTCCACTGCCTGATCTGCCGCACCGTTATCAATCTTCTCATCATCAATCTTCTCGTCGCTTCTAAGTAGCATCTCTTCGAATTCTGCCGCTTCATCAGGAAATTCCATGTAATCATCCTGTAATGCAACATTGTAAGTCATACGTGGGAATACGTGAGTACTTGGGCATGTGCAAAAAATCTCCCATGAAGATAAAACATACTCGTATACATCTACAAATTCAGAATCAAGAGCGTAAAAAAGCATTGGATACAAAGAGCCAAGGAGACTAAATACCTCAACAACACGATCGGTACAAGGTAAGAAAACATCTTCAGAAGGGTCAATTTGCATTTCTTTTAGTGGAGGCTCGGGAGTCACAGACTTGGGAGTTAAAGGATCATCTCTCACAATTACATCATCAGTAGTTACATCAGGGACATCTCTTCCATTTTTATCACCTTGTTTCACTTGTTGTTGCTGATGGAAGACTTTAGATACAACACATTCCCCATCTTTCTCATCTTCCTGGATACCTAGGTGATATTGGTGCATCACCCAATTCGTTTTCTCGGGCTTTCCACCTTTAGTTGTGCTCACGTATAGCACCATAATTTTCTTGCAACCTTTTTGTACGCCATTGACAAAAACCGGCTTAGTCCTTCCCGTCTTATGCCAACGAACATCCCCCACGTCATCACCATGAATCTTGCGTCGCTTCCTGGTTCCAGTGTTATATGCCTTGATTGCTCTATGAAAAAAGTGAGATGAACTTCCATCTTGCTTGACACCTGCATTCCATTTATATATAGATACTCTAAAATCTGTAGCCGTTTATTAATCTGAATTCGCATTAACATTTCCAATAGTGTAGCAAATTTATTTTGAGAAAGTCGGTCAAAGTTAACGCCTTTTAACAATCTAGATGTGGTGGAACGAATCGTTGTTAGTTTTTACATCCTGCAATCGACACTGACCTGGTAGCTTGCAAGGATGAGTGTAACATATGCCATCTTCTTTATCAACAGTGGGGATAAACTCGGAAATGAAAGGATGTGGTTTTTCACTTCCAGATTGTGCAAGTAGATGTTGGATTATTTCCTGATCAGTAGGATCAAACTTCACACCTCTTGGTAATCCAGGCCACTCTTGAACAACCTGCGAATAAAGGGAGCCTACATGTTCATCAAGACCCCTCAACCCCCAAAAATGGACATATCAAGCACCCAAAAGCTGAGAACATAGACATTCTAGTGAAATGTAGCATTTGACAAGAGGAACTTAGAAAAATCGCGTTCGTTAAGAGAGAATGTGATGCTCCGTCTAAAATCCCAACACCAGAAGACAGGTGAACAAATTAAATGACATATGTTGCAGCATGAAATCGAGGAAAAGTGGAGAATAAGCTTCAAATAGACTTTCAAGATCGTGAAAGAATTTAGATTGCAGCTTGTCAACCCAAGTCCAGCAGACATGGAGAATGTATTATGCTGAAAGTAAAAGTAAGAGATGATAATCATAGGAGGGTAGAATGTAATACATCACTGTTATCGATTATGTAATGGCAGTTAGGGCATGATCTGCATGGATTGCTCTTCCACTTGGTCTTTTCCGAATCACATGTTGCAGAAGCACTTTTTATCTTGGTGGCAATTCTGTTACCGTCAACCAACCACGATGGTCTACATTGCACAAACAATATATTTTTCTGATAATGAAGTTAAGAGAAAGGAAACATATTGACGAGATAACAACAAGATAAGAACAACAGCAACAACAAAACCTTTGTGCATTTCAATTAAGCGTTAAACTCCGGCTAGTAATAACAAAATGCGACCATTGTTATTTGACATGAAATTGAAATCAAATTACACAATCTACGAACTTCGCTTTACTACTCAATCCATTATTATTATTCATTTATCCCCATGTTTTCAAATTAGCCCTCGTAAAAAAAATAGGAAATGCGGCTAAATGGACAAAATGCCCACCAAGCTAGACAACATTCGCATACACGGCCATGTCCTAGGAGTGAGTTGCGCGACCAATTTCTCTTAGTGGGGTAGTTGGAGTATTAGAGTATAAAAGCATTCCTACACCTCCAACCATGGTTAAGTCATAACATCATACTGATTACATCACTAACACAGCCTATAGGCCCAATACACATGATTTAGCAACAAAAAATACAAATCCTTTTCTACAAACAGAAAGTTAGTATGACTTGAACATTGGAAATGAAGGGTTGCAGGCTTGCAGTAACTACACAAATTTAATCAAAGTACATTATATTCTTTCCTAACCCTGGTAAAGAGCAATTCTCGTGGAAGGCCGTCTCAAAGTAATTGTATCGTGAGACATTTCACATAGTGAGTAATTTGTAAACACCACGTGTGTGAGAGGTCTGACAGTGTAATCACCGTGAGAGCGTCGAGACCTACTGAAAATAAAATTAAAAACCATCTCCACCATGATTTGAGACGTCTCCCAGCGAGACCATTGAGAAACCGTCTTTTAAAAGTTTTTGTGACGAAAAAAAGTCGTATGTTAGGGCAGAAAGATGGGTAATTAATTAAGTAACGGATTAACACAATGATCACATTAAATCAAGAATCCATCACTGAAATGCACGAAATCAGCACACCCAAAATAAACCCCAGAAACCAATATCAATGATAGATACGAAAAGTAATGATCTTTACAAGTATCAGATCAGTAAAAACTACTGTAAATCACTACAAGCACTATAGATTTACACAGTGTAAAAAGAAACGATTTTTACACCCAAAATTCAATCCATGAACTCAAAGAAATACTGTACTAAAAAAAAAAATGTAGAGTAAAGAGACGAAGTGATGAAGATAGATAAAAGGAATAAGGTGGAGAAATAAATACCCGGCCATTACAGAGAGAAGAATGAATTGAAGAAGCAGAGAGAAGAAATTCAAAGTCCTCTTCAACTTCAACTTCAACTTCCACTTTACTTTTCACATACTTCAAACTTCAAAGCGGCCTCTCTTTCTTTTTCTTTTCTTTTCCCTTCCCCCTTTCCAAAAATAACAATTTTTTTTTTAAAAAAAAAAATACTCTACTGTATTTGTGTTCTTAAGCCTTACTCCAGTAAATAGGTGTACTTAATTATGTATACAAATTTAGAATCTATTAAAAAATATTCCCAAGAATACTTCATTAATAATGAAGTATATTCCTATGTACGGAGTATCATAACCTGAACTCGTAAATGATATACGAGTAGAGAAGAAGGGTAAGCTCAATTGCTAAAAGTTCCCTTACTTCGACCGAAAAATTAGGGGCAAATGATATTTGCGATGCAGTGCGCTTTTCTTTATACTAAAAAAATGATGTACGGAATAATACATTAAAACTTTATAACGATCGTATATATGTAATTTATGACATTTGGTTGTCGAAAATGGGAAACCCTCAAGAATTTGAACATTTCCCCATCATAATGAAAATCACACATTTTATCGACAATTTGTCATGAATTTTTGTTTGAAAGAAGCGTATTCAACTTGTCTCTACCCATTTATATGTTACGATATTTGACTCAATTTGAACTTAAAAACAGATTTACCTGTTTTTTTAACGGCCCACTTAGCGGTTCGGTTCAGGTTCACTAATTCGACAAACTGCTCCAAACCAAAATTCAAAACAATAACCTACTGAACTGATAATCAGGCGAAATCTGGATACAAGCGGACGAGAAAAGTATTTACAGCTGAGGGATCAAATTATTAATCAAGCATGAAGTTTTATCAAATCAGAATGAGAAAATAGATCTATTTACAATGGCAATCACATAGACTAAACAATAAACATATCATCATCAATAGCCATATTTACAAATAATACTAATAAATACTCGTAGTTACAAAGAATTCAGGATCGACGTCCAATTCCTCCATCCAATGGCTTCATATTTCCGGTCGCCATATCACCCACAACATCTTCGGTACAGAAAAGGGATCCTGAAAGTAATCACCACAAATCCAAACACCACCATTTTTTTTCTTACCGTAGAACATTTTCTTATTTTTTTTCTTTTTTCTTTTCTTTCTTTTTTTTTTTTAAAAATTGTTTGTTGGTTATTACTGGGAAATGATTGATGAAAAGGAAAAGAAGCAAGTAGTCAGTCCCTGATCTGGAGCATTCAACCTAGTGCCAGGACAGCAACGCCAACGCAATGCCAGTCAGTAGATGATGCTTCGGATCAAAAATGACGAAAACAATTTGTACAAACACTTTGAAACAAGCTGAAGTGGGAATACATATCATATCAGTTGCCACCTTGAAGAGAGGAAAGCCAACGCTCGATGTGCTTTTGGTTATCTGCAATCATCAAAATCCAATGACCAATAAAATTATGAAACCCAAGTTCAGCAAAAACATGAGACACCAAGAGTAGTAAGAAAGAACAAAGTACAGTATAAGCTTAATCGCCAGCACTGGTGATTGACCCTTTGCGGGTATCAAAAATATATACTGCGAAAGTACTTTAACATCAAATTTATTAATGACAGATCCTCTTGAACATGACCTTATTATATCTGAACTCGTAGGAAATCTTAGGAATTGGAATTGGAATTGAGACCAATTCCAACCTACTTAAAACTTGGCTCTCTTAAATGAGTACCACATCATTTAAATATCCGCCACCATTCAATCCCCTATCTAAGGTTTTTTTTTTCTCGCGCAAATCCCATCGAAATATATTTTTTCCTACTTTTCTTCCCTAATTGAAAATATACACTTTTCTAACGAAAAAAAAATTCCCCGCCCATTTCCAATTCTAAGGGTACACCAAAAAACATTTTTGGATTGGAAATGAAATCGAATGCTACTCCGTAGTAATTAAATATCAAGAATTAGATTCATGAAAATGAAAATAATTCCAAGTTCTCAAACTCAACCTAAAAGAATTTATTTCCTATGAATTCTTATTTCACATGATATTCCACTCCCCCGATCAACCAAACAATCTCTAATTTCAAGAAATTATGTTTCAAAGTAAACCTTCAAATAATCAGCATCTCAATATGATGGACTGTTCTTTATTATGATTACTTGACCCAATCGGATCACCAAGAAAATTAATATCTCAGTTTCCAGCTCATACGTGCGTATGACAAACCAAGCCTGACATTTAGTGAGTTTATGACCCAAATGTCACTACCACTTTTGATCAAAATTCTAGCATCGCTTTCTTAATCCTAAACGGCATTAATAGAAATAACTCTTTTTATCCATTTTATGCTCAATCATGGACAAAGTATCATTAATTTTTTTGGTATGTCTCCCCAACCAGCTACACACCACTACCGTTTCGGATGTTGCTACAACCTGGAGTCAAAGACAATGGGTCCACCGCCTGTTCCCTTTCCCTACCAAGAAATTTCATTCGTAATTTTGCCATCCCAAACCACACGCCAGCACCTTCATACTTAGTTTAAATACGTAAGTTCGTCCTATGAATTTTACCTTTGCGTGGAAGCTTGACATGAGGGAGATTACAGATTTACAGTAAAAATTCCAAGTTAAACATCCAATACCAGGATAAGTGAGTGTACTAAGAGGGTTTCAGATAAAGAAAAAGAGCAAAACCCAACTAAAAGTATAAACTTTACGGTAAAATACGGAGTAATATAAGAGTAGCTGGTAAAGAAAACAAACATTGACACTAACCAGGTTTCATATCTTAGGTCAGTAGCCAAATACTCCCACACGAAGATCCATTTGGGTGAGCTTAAGGATGTTTTTGATTGGAGATAAAAAATGACTAATAATTACACTGTATAAGGGTAATAGTTTCCCATTTACCCCAACGTAACGCATCACACTTGTATGTGAGTACTAGCTATCCTATCAGTCTATCACACTCCGCCTCTTTTTTATCACACCTTTATTTTCCCTTCACCATCATCATTTCCTCACTCTCCTTTGTTTGTAACTCCAAAGTCAGATTTAGGGCTTAAAACATGACATAACCTTCTTAGAAGACATGTTGGATGAACTAACTTGCGCTCTCAGACCTCTCAAAAACTAACTGTCGAGCATTTTGAAATATAAGGTGGTCATCAAGTTAAAGCAGAGAAAAATACATTTTCTGCACATCAGAAATCATATACTACTACTACTACTACTACATAGCCTTGGATAATTAAAACTTAGAAGTACAATGTAAGCATTTCATACATACTAAATCCACCTTAACACAAACAGATTCCACTTGATGAAACCCTTGGAAACAAAACTATAACCATATCAGAACCACTTCGCATTACTAGGGCAACTCAAGAGGAGAGGGGTGGGCTAGACTAGTTTTTTGTTAACAATACAAGGAGGCTGTTTTCGGAAGATCCACTAGAAAATACAAATCTAAATGTCTAATTGCAAAGAATTAATACCGCTTCACAATATAAAGAAGTGCATTCAACTAATTACAATTTCACAACCTAGAACGAAGAATGGGGAATCGTAGGCTTCATTCGAAAATATTTGAAGGCAAACCATTATCATTCATAAATGTACCATTTAACTAGATTATGAAAACAAATGCTTACCATTCACAAAAGCATCTGAAATACGAGAAACTCCTTGTAAGCTCTTCAAGCTGTTCTTATTGATATCTGGGTTCTCTTCGCAGCTTCGCCCATAGCAACGAACCAGAACCCCAAATCCACCATCAATCTCATCCTCACTCAAAAACCCAGGAGCATGAGGCTCCGACCATCCTATCGACCAATCAGAGCTATCAGACTCAGAAGCAGAAGACGACCTCCCACCATCAGATGGCACCACAACAGAATCATGCTCCCTGTCAATATTTCCTGTCTCACGACTCTGCTTTTTCCTGCTGGTCCTCCTAGAAGCAGACCCTAGCTTACCACCAGCAGCATCATAATTCAACAAATCTAATTCACGCTCGTTCGATTTAGCTGATGAATTCAAACAAGATTTATTCTGCAATTTACCATCTCTTTTCTTACCACTCCATAACCACCAAGATAGGTTGGGAAATTTCCCAGACATATATCAATGGAAAATTCCTCCCCACACACACACAAACCCTAACTTTACCACAAAATACAAATTTTCCGGATCAAATGCTCTCTTTTTCACTTCGGATAATAATCCCACAAACTCGAAAGTCGAAAACTGCAACATAGAAACAGAAAATCCATAATCGGGTTCGTGTTTATGCCTCAATTTAATCATCAATTCATCATAATTCATCAATCCCATGTCGTAATCCAGATCAAAATCCATACTTGCAATGATTAAGATAATCATACATACGAAAGATCAAATCTTTAACATCAAAACAAGTAATCTGACACAAAATAAACAGAACCCAGAATCTAAATCATGGAGAAATCAGATGAAAATGGAGAAATATTCAAAAAGGGGGGAAATGAGAAGAGAAGGAGGAGATAGGTACCTGAAGGTTCCGTGAAACAGAGGAAGAATGAGGAAGAAGAAAGGTTATAGAGAAGGAATATTATGTCAGAGAAATAATAATGAGTAAAAAAACAAAGAAGTTAGTTAAATAGGGGGGGGAGTTGAATTACGCCATGATTCAAGGAAGGGAGGAGAAGGAAGAATAAAGAAGTTGAGTTGAAGCATGAAACTTCAGGGTGGACTTCGTCTTTCAGTAGTAATAGATTCTCTCTCTCTCTCTCTTTCGTCTTTTCTGTTTTTTTGGAACAAAATTTAATTGGAAATTCAAAAGTGCATTTTATGATTTTATCCAATTAGGGGCGTCTTTTATTTGTTTTTTCGGAAAATAGAAACAAGGCTGTTTTTGTGATGATTTTTATCATTAGCAAGATTTTAAATTCGGTTAATCTCTTGTAACACGATCTTACCTAAAATATTACGGGATGTTTTATAAAAATACGTTATTCTCCAAAATGTAACGTCTTTATATCACAAGTCTCATGATAACAAGATAATTATGTTTTAAATTCATGAATGAAATTTATGTTCTTACAAAACACAAATTACTCCTCCTTTGTACCGAAACCTTCTTTTTTATCCAAGAAGTATATTACGGAGTATATTATACTCCTATTGAGTATTATATACGTATATGTTTTTATATTTTTTTATAAATCTTAAAATAGTATAAAGTCGATTATGTTCACGGAGAAGTTTTGATTAAAGTCGGAGATCAAATATTTTACTCCGTATTATGAATTTTGTGGATAAATATGAATCTAATCTAGTTTCAAAAAAAATTATTCCTTGTTATTTAGCATTTGTAATTTAATTCCTCTAGGTTTTATGCCTTGGGAGGGTGTGCGTGACCCTAGGTCTGCTTAGGTTTTGCCCCTGATTTCATCAGGAGTGTGCGTCAGTTTCTCCTTTTCAATCATTCTTTTTGTCTTGTGTCCTTTATCCTTTTTGGTTCTTTTGTCTCATCCACGTTTGCCGTCCTTTTTCATCGAATATGGCCCTTAACCAAATTGACCTTAATGTGTTGGGAAGCGAGGAAGAAAGGGATGGCGAAGGGGGGCAGGACGAAACTCCGGTGGACTGGATCGGTGAAGAATCGGTGGAAGAGAGCAGAAGCGGGGGTTGTGTTGTAGGCCGACTGTGGACTGAACGTAAGGTGAATATGAAAGCCCTGATCGATACCATGATCGGGGCTTGGAAAACGAAGGAAGGGGTAATAGGAGAGGTTGTCGATAGGAATGCCAAAATTGTTACGTTCAAGTTCGAAAGTAAGCAGGACAAAGCGCGGGTTCTGGCGGAGCAGCCATGGCATTTCGAACGACATCTCCTTGTGATTACCGATCTGCGGGAAGATGCTGTCCCGACTGAGGTACCTTTGTTCTTTTCTCCTATTTGGGTTCGTATCTATGATTTGCCTATTGCGAGGAGGCTTAATAATGAGAATGCCATTAACATGGGGAACACTATTGGCATGTTTGTTAAGGTCGATAATTCGGTAAATCCTGAGATAAATAGGTCAATGCGAATGAAAGTAGTTATTGATGTTCGTAAAGCATTGATGGATTCGATCACCTTGCGCTCTAAAGGGGGGAAAGTGTGGAAAGCGAGAGTTTGCTATGAGAGCTTGCCTTTGTTTTGTTACGTTTGTGGCCATCTAGGTCACGGTGAGAAGGATTGTGGGGAGAGAAAAGGTCCCGTAGGTGAGGGAAAAAGGTTTGGGGATTGGCTAAAAGCATCGCCTTGGCGTATAGCAAATTCAGGGGCTGCTGCTAAAGGGAGTGAGAGTGGGTCCTGTGCCCGACGATTGTTTGCTGACATCGATGAGAAACAGGTTGAGCAGGAGGAACTAACTCGTATGGTGGAAATGCTTCGAGGGGTGTCCTTGACGGAGGGAGGATCGTCTAAAAAAGGGGAGGGTATGAAGTCGAAGATGGCAGGGGTGAAAGGGGTGGGGCAGGGTCGTGTCCGTGGATTCCCACCACTAACTAGCCATGGTACTCAAAGGACGGTGGGGGCTGGTAACTTGGTTACCATAAAGTACCTGAAATTGAGACGCGTCATGAAGGGCGGGAACTCGGGATCCTCGTCGGCCGCGTTCGAGCCTGTTAATGTTGGATACAAGCGGAAGGGGTGGGATGGTTCAATGTTAAATGAGGAGGAAAGACGTGGCAAGGGAGGGAAGAAGGGACGTACTGAAACTGAGATTATGGACACAAATGAAAAAGTAGCGGACACTGGCGTGGACCAGGTCCGCGAACAACAATGAAAATCTTAAGTTGGAACTGTCAGGGGTTGGGCAACCCCCTGACGGTTGGCTCCCTCACCGAGATGTGCTGGAGGGAGTGCCCTAACATCGTCTTCGTGATGGAGACGATGATGAGTGGGAGTGATCTCACTCGGTTACGAGGTAGGTGTGGTTTTATAGACGGGCTGTGTATTAGTAGTCGGGGGCGGTCTGGAGGTCTGGGGTTGTGGTGGAAGGATATTAATGCTGAGCATATATCCTATGATTGTAACCATGTGGTGATCGAGGTAAAGAATGACGAAGGGGAAGCTGTTTGGAGGGCGGCCGGGGTGTATGGGTGGCCTGATGCGGAGAACAAACAGAGAACATGGGCAATGATACGTAATATCTGTCATGCTTCACGAGTTCCCATTGTATTGTTTGGCGATTTCAATGAAATCCTCAGTCCACACGAGAAAGAGGGTGGTCGGCCTAGACGAGAGAGTTGTATGGATGCGTTTCGAAGAGTTCTCGATGATTGTGCGTTACTAGACTTGGGTTTCTCAGGGAGCCCGTTCACTTGGCAGCGGGGCAGGCATGCACACAACTTCATTCGGGAACGGCTGGATCGGGGCTTGGCTACTCATGGCTGGTGTGAGATGTTTCCGTTGACCACTGTTATTCACAAGCCTATTTTCGCGTCTGACCATGCCCCTATTTTGATTACGCAACCTGATACTCATACGAGCAATGGGCACGGGCGCCAATTCCGTTTTGAGCCAATGTGGCTCTCTGAAGCTCGATGCGGCGAGATTGTTCGAGAAGAATGGGAGAACCATTCGAGAGAGGGAATTCTGGGGAAATTGCAGGCTTGCTCGTCTAGTCTTAAAAGATGGGCAAAAAGTCAATTTGGGGACGTGAATAGGAAGGTGCGTGAGAAAGAAGCTGATCTGGGTGCGTGGCAGCGGAAACCCGCTTCGGCAACTATGCTTGAGAAGTGCCAACTCTTATCGACGGAGGTAGCAGTACTGAGAAACCATGTAGAGACCTTCTGGAGAACAAGAGCGAGAGCAAATGAAATTCGTGATGGCGACCGAAACACGGCCTATTTCCATAATAAGGCTAAACAGCGGCGTAAACGGAATTAAATTGAGGGGCTCGAGGATAATGATGGAGTGTGGCAGAATCACGAGGGAGCGATGAGGAGCATTATTTTGACCTATTTCCAGGGTCTGTTTGAGACGGGCAACCCTTCTGATCTAGATGAGGTTCTTAGTAGCGTCATTCAACAGGTTACTACTCATATGAATGGTCACTTGGATGCTCAGCCGGATGACCATGAAATCCGAGAGGCCTTTTTTCAAATGCACCCCACGAAGGCACCTGGACCGGATGGCTTGACCGCGCTATTTTTTCAGAAGCATTGGGAAGTTTTAGGAAGTGATGTGTGCTCTTTTGTTAGATTATGGTGGACGGGTTAGGTTGATTTGAGCATTTTGAATAAAACAGCCGTGGTTTTAATTCCTAAATGCAACTCGCCCTGGAAGGTTACGGAGTTTCGCCCAATTAGCTTATGCAATGTATTGTATAAGATCATATCGAAGACTCTTGCAAATCGTTTGAAACCGTTACTCGACGGGATTATCTCGGAGAATCAGAGCGCTTTTACACCCGGGAGGCTTATCACGGATAACGCTCTCATTGCTTTCGAGACTTTCCATGCAATGAAGAGGGGCGGGGAAGGCAGGGCCGGGACGGTGGCGCTCAAACTTGATATGAGTAAAGCGTACGACAGAGTTGAGTGGTGCTTCCTTGAGAGGGTGATGGAGCAGCTGGGCTTCTCGACGGGGTGGAGGTCGCGAGTTATGTCATGTGTAACGTCAGTCTCACATACGTTTCGGATCAATGGTAAGGATGTGGAAGCTGTTCTTCCCTCTTGGGGGCTTAGACAGGGTGATCCCATCTCTCCGTACCTCTTTCTGTTATGTGTCGATGTTTTTTCCCATTTGATTAACAGAGCGGTACGGAGTCAGCAGATTCATGGGTCGAGAGTGTGTCGAGACGCGCCTCGTATCTCCCATCTTTTCTTCGTTGATGATTGTGTTCGTTTTGCACGGGCTAATAATAGGGAGTGCTCCGCTGTAGCTAATATAATTAGCCATTTTGAGAGAGCATCGGGACAAAAAATTAATTATACAAAGTCCGAGGTTGTGTTCAGCAAGAAGGTCACAATTGGGGCCCGTGAGATGATTAAGAGGCTCTTTGCGGTGAGGGAGGTGGAACGATATGAGAAGTATCTGGGATTGCCCACGATCCTGGGTAAGTTGAAGAAGGCCGTTTTCTCGGGATTGAAAGATCGCATATGGAAGAAGCTCCGTGGATGGAAGGAAAAATTACTGTCTAAACCAGGGAAGGAGATTGTTATAAAAGCCTTGGCCCAAGCAATCCCAACTTATATGATGAGCCTGTTTGCGATTCCTGGAGGAATTATCGATGAGCTACATGGTATTATCGCTAAATTCTGGTGGGGTTCAACTGAGGTGAAGCGTAAACTTCATTGGTGGTCCTGTGAGAAGATGTGTCAGCCAAAACGAATGGGCGGGATGGGGTTCAGAGACCTTAGGGTGTTTAATCAGGCCTTACTCGCAAAACAGGTTTGGCGATTCTTCACTCGGCCTATTTCGCTAGTAAGCAGGGTGTTCCAGGCTAGATATTTTAAACACTCATCGATTTTGAAGGCCAGAAGGGGCCATGATCCGAGCTATGTTTGGCGGAGCATTTGGAATGCTAAACCATTATTGATGGACGGACTGAGGTGGCGAATCGGGAACGGGCATCAAGTAAAGGTCTGGGAGGATAATTGGCTGCAGGTTAATAATCGAGGCCGGATCCCGAGCCCGAATCTGGAGGTCGACCCATCTCTTACTGTTGCTGATCTCATTAATCCATCTTCTGCAACTTGGCGCACCGAACTGGTCATGACTCTGTTTTCTGATTCCGATGCCAAGGCAATCCTTAGTATCCCGCTGAGCAAACGATTACCTGAGGATCTGTTGTTTTGGTGGCCGTGTGTGAATGGCGAGTTCTCTGTGAAATCAGCCTACTGGCTCGGAATGAAATCGGCTCCGCCTATTGCGTTGGAAAGTGAGGGCCTGAATGCGGAGACAGTATGGCCGACTATTTGGGGTTTAAAGATAGTCCCAAAAATCGTTCACTTTCTGTGGCGGGCGAGTACGAATACCATTGGGGTACGGGCCAATTTGGCTCGCCGTCACTGTGTTCCTGACCCGCTATGTGTTATGTGTAACGAGGAACCAGAGACAACTATGCATGCTCTGTTCGGATGTAAATGGGCGAAGGAGTTGTGGGCGATAAGTGAGTCCGGCAACTTCGTGGAAGCTGCTCCTGTTTCTTCGTTTACGAGACGTCTCTTGTGGCTGCTACCTAAGATCAGAGGTGCGGACCGAGACCGTTTCTTGGCTATGCTTTGGGATGTTTGGTACTATCGGAACCTTCGTCATTTTGAGGATAGTCCGCCAACCTGCGATGTGGTTATCTCTGGTTTAATAAAGATGGTTGAAGAGCACGGGAAATACCGGACTGCTTTACGGGTCCCAAGGTCGACTTTTTGCCAGAGTACTTGGTCTCCCCCTCCTTCGCAGGTTATGAAGATTAATACGGATGCGGCAATTTTTGCAAATGGCGATATAGGATTCGGAGCAGTGGGTCGAGACAAGAAGGGAAACGTCTTAGTGATGTGCTGCAGGCGTGGATCTTTTCAATGGGAACCGAAAATAGCGGAGGCTAAGGCGGTCGAGATGGGTGTGGAATTAGCAAACAAAGAGTGTGTAGCTGGTGTTAAAGATTACAAATTGACTAAACGACTCAAGCTACCCCGAATTATAGTGGAGAGTGATGCTAAAGCTGTCACTGAAGCGATCAAGGAGGGAAGTGGAACTCGGACTCAGTTAGGCTTAATTGTTTCGGATAGTATGGCGCTTAGGCCTTCGTTTATTGCTTGTTCTTGGTCACATGTTAAGCGAACTGGAAATGTTGTTGCACATCACGTAGCTAGATTGTGCTTGAGAAGCGGAGAGGAACTGATGTATGTCTCACATTTTCCGGAGGCAATTCTTGCCCTTGCGAAAATTGATAATATATAAGCCCGCTTTGCACCCAAAAAGCATTTGTAATTTAATTTGGCGATTTGTCAAATTAGGTGAAAGTTCACCCTATTTTTTTTAAAATCTTTGAGATGGTCTCTGGGTGAAATTGTAAATTTTATGAAGTTGAAGAATCTACTCTGTATCAAATTACACAAACGAATCAAGTCAACTTTCACTTTTTCTCAAGAATTTAAATCATTCATTTTTTTGGATAACAAGTGAAAGATACTTTCTCGTCCCTTTATTTGTTCACCTATTCTATTTTAGTTTGTTAATTTATTATTATCTTTCTATTTTTGGGAGAAAAACTATGACTAAATTGATCCAAATCTAATACAATAACCAGATCCACAAGCGATCATTTTCTCTCACATTAGCTTTATTTGGATAGATAAATATGAGGGAAATGAAGGGAAGGGAGAACGAGGAAATGAGATTATGAGAGGGATAACGGAGGCGGCGCATTTTACTTCTAGATTATTCTCCTTTTGTCGAGAGTAAAATATATTACCTTTAAAAAATTCGTTAATCAAACAAAGGATCTCGCCTACATCCAAATCCCTACTCGTTATATTTCTCCAAATATTTTCTATGGTCTCTTTTTGACAAATTTGAGTGTTTGACCCTAGGTAAGGTACTCCTACCTCCCACTAAAACAACATGACAAATGTAGGAAGACTCTTTGCTCATTGTTGCAACATCCTTTTGTCAATGCTTTCATCTTTATCAACAAAAAGTTGAAACAATGGCTAGATATAAATTCATGTTTGTAACCGATATATCCGTGTTCAAAAAAAAATTGTAGTTCTAACGGTAGATACATACAATTCTATTTGTTACTCTATACGCATTCTAAATTTTATCTTATTTACTCATATTGATAATATTTTAACTGGTCGCAAGTTTACGATGAATTTTCTATATCATCCATCAACCCTTTTTCCTTAAAGAAATGCACTATGAAAAGCACAGGAACAGGAAGTGAGGCCAAACATTGCATGCTAAAGATAAGCCTCACATCACATTCAATAACACAAGTGTCCCTAAAAATTGGGTACGACTATACCCTTTCAAATTGGGTACTAAAGGCATACATACATACATACATACATACATTCATACAAATATACAAAAATCGTCTTCTTGTTTTTGAGTAGCCTTTTGTTTTTGTGTGTTAATGTTGCATCAATTTATGTTTTGCTGGTTTTGGAGTTATTAGCTGAAAGAAAGCAAACAAATTGAATCCTCCAAGTTTACAACTTACAAGTTGCGCACAAATGGACATTTTAGACTATGACTACCAAAGCCCAAAACGCCAAATTGAAGACTCAAGATTTTTTCCAATAAACGTGGGCTTGTTTTCCCTTAAGCCTACACTTTCGCTGTTGGAGCCGCTCAACTTCTCCATTGCACACAAACGTCAAAACACGATCTTTCAATCGTCATTATTTTTGTACTCAGTATATAGTCCACGGTATCTCCGGTATGTAGTCGAAAGATAAAAAAGAAGAGTTAAATTTAAGACTTATCGTCCACAATATTTTCAGATTAAGACATTTTCGACCGTAGCATTGAAATAGATGGATTTGAATCTATTGATCCCAAGTGATAAATACGGAGTATTAAATATCATTGCCTCCAACGTTCCAACAAGACCTCATTAGTTGAACCATATAGTACCTTATTGCAAAAGCATAGGAGTATATCAAGAGAATCCAAAAGGGGTTATTATTACGCAATTGAAATGAAAGCAATTGTTTTCCAACAAGTGACTTAAAACACACACCTCATACCAAAACCAAGTTAATGAATGAATGTCTTTAACAATATATGTACGTATTATTGTATCAACGTATATAATTAAATTATAAATGTCGTTTCATGATGATGTTTTGTTAGCGATAAAAACACAACGTGACTACATAGTCTGACTCTCAAGACTATTGTTACCTACATAAATACAAACTGCAGAAGCAAAAAATAATCCCTAAAAAAAAATTGCTTCCGACTTCTTATGTCTCATCTTTCTTGTGCAAGGTACTTTTATCATTTTTAACTTTTTATCAAGAGTATTTTAATCAGTAAATTAAAAAACTAATTTAAATTGAATTTCAAAGAAAAAAAATAATAATTTAAATTGAGACAATGATGTGACTGTAAATTCACGAGAGGCCTTCTCAAAAGATGACAAGAAATTGCGCCGGCAGAGACTAGTATAACCACAAAAAGACTACTACTAGGAAGAATATTGGTGGAAGACGGTAGATTGGACACAAACTCCATCATCGATCGATCGCTAGCTAGCTAGCTAGCTAGCTAGCTAGCGTAGACCGAAATTAATGCAGGTTTTATGCATATAATCATGCATTGCAACTTTGCAATACCTACCATTGAACTTAGCTTCCTACATTAACAACCCGGCCCCTCCAAATAAAAAGACATGGCGTAAAGGAAACTAACTTCTTGTTTTAGTTAAAAGTTGTGCATTGTATCGTGGATAATAATCGAAACTCAACCTCCTCGATTAAGTAAGAGATCAAGCTCTTATCCTTTGAGCTAACTCGTTTTTTAACTCCAATTTGTTTGTGATAAACACACTACGAGTATTTCACATCCATAATTCATTCTATTTCTATATATATACGGATTTATCATACAAACCGACGCACCCCTCACCTTCGTTCGAATTCTCTCTTCATCATACAAAACTATAATATATTAGTAATTAAAATACATACGAAAGTACGTGGTTTACTGTAATTACTACGAGTACCGTCTAAGGAGCAAAAAAAAGAAAGTAAAAGTGGTAAAATTACATTTACAACGGTGGTAAAAGAAATCTACTGCCTTGATGAGTTATACACTAGTCAAAAGACAATAGCTCCCTCAAAAATTTCGCGGTAAAAAAAAAAACTACTTCCATACCGAATTACCCATCCGTGACTTCCTCATCGGATTTCGGATCGGGATCGGTTTGAGTCTTGATCTTGTCATTAAGGTGGTCCGATAAACACGGTCGACCGTCAATTTTACAGCAATTGATCAGATCGAAGGGTTCATTTACGGCCACGTCATCCATCATCACCCACCACTAAACACAAATTTACACCATACGCAACCTAAGCAAGTGAAGCGGTTCATCGGGCGGCGATCCAGGCCGGGAGGTGAGATCCGACGCGCCGGCAAAGCCTGGCCACGCGCCACTCAGAAGCGAGCGGCGATCGACACAGCGGGCAGCTGAACTTCATCTGCCCAATCCAGCCGTCAAGGCACTGCGTGTGGAACACGTGGCGGCACGTGAGCTCCCTGACGTCGTGGCCCTCTCTCAGGCCGCTTAGGCAGAAGACGCAGGTGTCCTTGACGTCGTCGTCGTCGTTTTCGTCGTCGTCGGCGGGGGTGAAGGGGGCGGAGAGGGCGGCGGGGTCTGCGGCGGCGGAGGAGAAGAGGAAGGAGCGGATGGTGGCGATGGCGGTGGCGATGATGGAGAGGAGGAGGAAGGGGAGGGAGTCTGAAGCGACGTCGTTTAGCTGGCTTTGTAAACCCATGGTGCTTTGTATTTGTTTCTATATTTATTTAGTGAGTGGTGGTGTAATTGAGGAAGTTAATGGGGTGATGAGATGTTTGGTGGTTTAGGGGTATATATATAGTGGGGAAAGTAAGGGAGTTTATGTTAGTACACGAATCACGCATATTCCGATCAATTGTTATCATTTGATTTTTTTGACATAAAATTTAGAGGAAGATAGATGACAAGTGGATCAAATGAGGGGTAAAGAATGATCAAATTGCTTATCAATTACAATTGTAAAAATAAAAAGAACAATAATTGAATGAGACATTTAAATGTAAAATACTAAGAGCAACCACACAATGGTATAACTTAAAATTAAGTTCTTCTTTGTCATGTCATTTTTTTACAAACCTAATACATTTAAAACTTTCAGTTGTAATGGAAGAACTAAAGTTCTTAGATAGACATGTTAAATAAAATAAAAAAATAAAAAAATAGCAATTGGTTACATTTTATAGGATTTAGGACAAACTTGGTTCTTATTTTCAAATCAAGTTTCTTAAATATTGAGCAAACTTTTTGTCACAATGGACAAACTTTATAAATAAAGTTCACAAACTCAATGTAAGAACCACCCATTGTGGTTGCTCTAATAGGACAACAAATGATCGGGATAGAGAGTATAAGACCTTCCCCAAGCAAGGGTCAAGTTAATTGGGTCGTGACCCATTCTTTCTCTTAGTTCCACCTTGTTTACCTTGACCCTTCTACATCCTTCCATCCAGAAGGTCATGATCTTAGGTCATCAACCCTATTATTTACCACTTTTTCATTAATTAATTCATATTCTATATTATTTATTTCAATCATATCTTCTTTTATGTAATTATTGTGGACCACCTATGAGAATAGTACACATGAGGTCATGGAAGAGGGGTCATACCCTTGGGTCATTCCAGGACCTTTTTCCTCTTGGCTCATGACTTGGGTCATGCTAATTTCTAGGTTAATTAGTGTTTAAGGGGTCATGACCTCCCCATCCACCTTGCTTGGGGATGGTCTAACACATATATATATCGTATTATTATAACATACTAGTGTACTAACCCGTGAAAATAAATAAAGGATTCCCTCCGAGTTTTTAACATGGTCTCATTTGTGTTTTGGGTGGAAAATAAGTGGTTAAAAAAGAATGGAGGAAGAGAGAGAAATTGGTGGATAAATGTGAACCACACATTTATGGTCAAAAGTAGAAAATGGGTAAAAGATCAAACTCAATGTAAAAAGAAAAATGGACAATATTAGAAACTCGGAGGGAGTAATAAATTTATGGATTGGTTCGTAATACTATTTTTATACTCCTTGCAAAGATTAGGGAGTGAGACTATTTTTAGACTATTGGATAATGATCGACAAAAATGTAAATGTGATCAAATATTTCATAAAAATGTTTTCTAAATAAAATGTAAACAAATTAATAAAAAAACCTTAAAATACATACGAGTAAATTATTAAGTGGGAGAGGACTCATTCACATCACATAGACAAAGATTCCAATGAATCTATAATTTTTTTATTTGGTTAGTCGGCTATTTATCTAAAGCAAGTTTTGCTTGTGACGGATATATCCATCATAAGTCTGCGACGAACAAAATAGTATCCATTTGGTAGAGAAGACAAAATATGGATATATAATTTATTTTTGTCTTATCTATCCACATAGATACTATTTGACATGTTGCACACTTACAAAATTTGTGATTGACCTGTATGGAGTACAATTTTACTATTGTCTACCTAGTTGTTTGCTACCCAAAAGATTAGACTATTAGCACCAAAAAAAAAAAAAAAGACTATTCCATTTTTAATAGACCCATCAGAATTTGCCTAATTGTTTAAAGTATAAATCGATAACTTTAATTAATTCTAAAATTTTCGATCTCAATATCATCTATATCTATAGAGAAAAGCAAATGTATAGTATAATTCACAGAACGGAAAGAATATTAGTCCGTAATATTTATCTTTATTTATTTAGATAAAAAAAGATAACGTATTTAATTACGGAGTAATTAATTAGAGTATAAGGAAGGATAAAATGGATAAATTGGTTGGGAGAAAGAGGAGAAAAGGTTGGGTCAAATAACCAAATTGGTAAAAAAAGTGGCTCAAAGGTGACGAATCGGTAAAAAAAGTATCGCCAGCGCCGAATAGGTAAAAAAAGTGGCACCCAAGTGATGAATTGGTAAAAAAATGTCGTTGGTGCCAAATAGGTAAAAAAAAGTGGTACCGAAGTGACGAATTGGTAAAAAAAAAAAAATCGTGTTAAGGTTTTTAAAAAATTAACCGGTGCAAGAAATTGGTAAAAAACGTAATAGGTGCCAAATTGTTACGGATTAAAAAAAATTAATCGATGTGACACTATTTAGAAATTAATGTTCGTAAAATAAATTAACTAGCGTTTTGGGTCGGTTTAGATTTTTTTTTCAAAGTGTGCCGATATTATTGTCACATTGGTCCGTTTTTACGGTTCTAAGATACAGTGTAAAAAATCTAGACATGTCGAAACTTGATCGACGACCCATTTGACTCGACCCGAAAAGATCTATTAATTTAGGATCGAAATCCGACTCGACCCATATTGTAACCCAACTAATTTAACGGATCTAAATTAAAGTTTCTCGTCAAAAAAATTCCGTACGGTGAAAAAAAAAAAAAAAAAAATTGTCTAGATGACTCATTTGATTGTGATGCTGACTTATTTAGAATTGTATGAGCTATGATAAATATGGAGTAGACGATTTTTTTTTTAAACCGTACGGAATTTTTTGATTAGAAAATTTTAGATCCATTAAATTGGTCGGGTTACAATATGGGTCGAGTCGGATTTCGATCCTAGATTAATGGGTCTTTTCGGGTTCGAGTCGAATGGGCCGAGTTTCGACATGTCTAGATTTTTTACACCGTATCGTAAGAACCGAAACACGGACCTATGTGACAATATCGGCACACTTTGAAAAAATCTAAACCGACCCAAAACGCTAGGTAATTTATTTTACGAACATTAATATCTAAATAATGTCGCATCGATTAATTTTTTTTAATCCGTAACAATTTGGCACCGATTACGTTTTTTACCAATTTCTTGCATCGGTTAAGTTTTTTTAAAATCCGTAACACGATTATATTTTTTTACCAATCCGTCACTTCAGTACCACTTTTTTTACCTATTTGGCACCGGCGACATTTTTTTACCAATTCGTCACTTTGGCGCCACTTTTTTTACCTATTCGGCACCGACAATACTTTTTTTACCAATCCGTGCCACTTTTTTTACCAATTTTGTTACTTGGCCGAAAAGGTTGGGTAAAAGAGAAAGGGGGTGTATGTGTATTGAGGGTTGTAGACTTGTAGTTGTGGTGTGGAGGGGGAAGATGGAGAAGATGAGGTGGGAGGTCATGTGAAGGGGGGGTTGAACACCATGTGTTGTGGGGACCTTCTCTTTTGTCTTCACTCCTTTTAATTTACTGAGTACTCCGTATTATGTATTCTTGTGTAATTGTGTTTTAATTTATCTGTGTTAATTCTTTTGTTTATGGACTACTACTGACTTGATCACCATTGAACCATGCATGTATGTTTATCTTCATTTTAATTTTAATTTTAATTTGGGATTCTAGTGTTATTACATACGGATCGGACTACTTTTCTATTTCAACTTTTTTTTTTTATTATTACTTGATCACCATCTTTATTTGTCTTATACTCCTACTCTTCTAGTCCCATCTATCTATCTATTGGAAAAGTGGAGTATTACTCAGACACGTAAGATAGTCTCACATACATATTATTTCGTATGTGAGATTTCTCACCTAATACGAAGTCGTAGATAGTTACTATGGAGTATATATTAATTACCCCCTCATTTTCTCGAATTAGCCTCACTTCTGGAAAAAAAGTGGGGCTAATAAGGTTAATTTAAAAAAATAGAGGAAATAGTTTTTTTACTCCGTAAACTTTTCTAAGTATTTTAATTGATTGTCTCAAACGAATTGCTGTGAAACGATCTTTCAAGAAAAAAATTACTAGTTCACTTATGAGGTGGAATGTGTCTATACTTTGAAACTTGAAACCAATATAGAATAGATTTTGACTCTTGAATGAAGAAAGTAAGATAAAAATAATATGAGGAAGATAAATGAAGTCTCATATCCAGTGATGATTATATATTAGGGGCCGTTTAGTTCGCACAAAGGTATCGGTATGGAATGAGAAATTATATCAGGGTGGTATAGGTTTGGAACTTCATTCCTGATACCTTGTGTTTGGTTCATTTCTAGTACGAGTAATCTTGGGAAAAAAAATGTTTGTAATCTAAAGAAAAAAAATATTTTTAATAAAAAAAATCTATTATCATTATGATAGAATATTATTCTTTACGCATTTTTACTTGATTGAACAATAATGTTTTTTTTAAAAATGTTTGTCAACTTAGAAAAAAAATGCTTTAACCAAAAATTAATACTCCGTTTTATTTTTGAATAAGAATTATTTTATGCACATTTTCATTATTGAGAAAATAAGTGTTCGGTTGAATAACAATATAAACGTACAAACAAATTCCAATAAATATGTTTTGGAAACAAAAAATACTTTTGATACCTAGGTATCAATTCTCATACCCAAGAGTGAGGATGAGTATGAGAAACCCATATCTCATGGCTTTGAGGTATGAATATGAAAACAAAAAAAGAGGCAAATAAACAGGGGTTTGGTCATTCCAAACCCATACCTTATACCCACACAAGTTGAACCAAACGGCCCCTAACCGACCCACTCTTTGATGACACTTAAAAAAAACCCCACTCTTTGATGACATTGCACAGAAATACATACAAGAACAAACTACTATACTGATTAAAGAGTATCTATTCAGAATCTCAGATGTAAGAATGCACAGAAGACAAAAATGTTTATTTTGCATAGACGAGAGCTAAATTTACTGAAGTTAGGTACGGAGTATAATGCATTCTTCCCGGTTTTATACTCCGTGTTATGTGGTTTTTTTTATAATTTGTATTTATGAGAATTTAGGTCAATTTTTTATTTATTTATTTATTTATTTATTTTTTTTTGAAAACATTTAGGTCAACTTAGTATGCACTAGCTTACTGGCATCAGAATTGCGATTAGGTCTTACGATACAACGATTTCACAATTTAACATAACTTTATCTATCCAATTTTACGATCTGACACATATTTTTTGTAAAATCTTACGATTATCATACTCATTTAAAAATTTCTATAGATAGGATCATAATATGATTTTGGGGGTCTTACAATTTAAGGATCCGAAACTATTTATATATATATAATGATATTTAAAACCCAAATCATAGTTGGGTTCTTTATATGATATCTCAAATTATGTCAGATTGACGACTACAATCTATCAAGTTAAATGAAATTGATTCTCTTCAAAACTTTGGAAGATCCGAAGACCCTATTGTGAAAAGCTGTATTATTAAACAGCGATATGTTGAAAGAGGATATGTAGATCAAAATCATAGTGAGAGATCTTTGTTTTAACGAGAATTTATTTTTTTACTCAAATTTTATAGTATTGTATCCGTTCAATTTCAATATAATTTATAGATGTCGTATGAGTTTTTATTAATGAAATGATCTTTTCGCTATAAAAAAAAATCCCAAATTTCGTGTAAATTGTATTACAACATTAATACGAGTATATATATAATAATGATACTAACCCTATTAAGTTATCGATATTGCATGGATAAAAATCACGTAATAAATTAAAATTTTGAGCTTCACATTTATAATTTCAACAAAATAAAACTACCTTCGTGTATGATAATTTTGTAAGATCTTATATATATATTATCCGAAAATTTTCATTGGTTCTTCAATCTATCTATCTAAATTCTAAAGTAGATCCCTTATCCTAGCAACATTTTACACTAGAATAGAAGGAGTTTAGCTCTAAGACGACATGCATTATCGTGAATTAAGATGAGTATGTATGTATTCTATGAGATGAAGCAACCTGGACGCGTCATTTAAAGGTCCCAATATAGGCAATAGCACTACACAGATTAACATGCATTATTGTATATTCATCTACTTACTTTTCAAATAATAATCACGTGTGTTTATTATTTGAAACTTTCTTAAGCATATGTACTTGCAAGCTAAGCAATTCAAGTAGTACATATATGAAATATGTAAGTGACCACAGCTCGTGGAGTATTCATTTTTATGACCATAGCTACTACAAATATGCATGTGTATTCATTTTTATGACCAAAACCATATATAGCTCGTATTTATGAGCTTAGAAAAAGATTATTCTTTTATTTAAACGGTTCGATTTTACGAGATTTTGATTTGAAAAAAATAAAATAGTTTTGGAACTCGCGAGTAAGAGACATGGTGGCTCAAAGTTTAATCAATAAAAAAAATACTTTGACATAAAAGAATTCCGAGCTATAAACCACACTGTTTTTGTTGGGGCTGGGTTCATTCGAACTGGGACAAAGGAGGGTCATTTTGTGGGCCAGTGATGGGTCGATTTGGTAGGCCAAATTCCGACTTGCAAACCAATGCAGGTTAGGCTGGCCGCCAACCGGTTTGTTGATCATCGAGTTTAATCTTAGTTCATAGAGGTAAGACCGTAAGACAAATCAAATACAGTATTACTTAGGTTTATTATTACCCCCGTCTTGTTCATTTGTTTGTCTATTCCATTCTCCACGTACACTTAGTTCCACTTGTCAATCAGTAATTGGACCCTTGCCTCCTACTTATCTTTGTGCCAAAAATAAAGACGAAAGTGACAGAGGGAGTACAAGCTAAACAAGTTTTGTCCGTCCGACTTGGAGTAGTGAGTACGTAGGTTGGAATAAGAGTAATTGAGACCATGGCAAAAATGGGGGGGTGGAAGAAAGTAGGGCGAAAGACAGGGTTGGTTTAGAGTTTGGACGGTGGGAGACTTAGACATTCCAGACAGCGACCACCAAACTATGACATTGAAAGATTTGCCGTGATCTTCGCTAATTATTCCCCCATCCACCTTCATTAATAACATCTAACCACCTTCCCACTACAATTTACTTTATACATACCACTATTATATTAATATTAATATTATTATTCCTAATAATAATTCTAATTATAACAAGAATAATAACACCATTTATTACTACTCTGTATAATTTAATAATGTTACTTCTCAAATTAATGGTCTACATAAAAGAGATCCTTTATGTACTTGAATTATTATATATTTTCTAGATAATTTTATACAATATTGTTTTTTTATTTAAGTAGTTTTATGATAACTTTTACATAAAATTGTTTCATACAGAGTTAAATTAATATCTTTCAATAATTTTTTATTATTATGTGAATTCAATTACTATATTGACTCAAATTCATTAACTTTATATTCGTGTATATCATTTTTCTAAAACAAGAAATCCTTTTACACGTCATTTCAATATTACTATAGCTATTTGATTGGTTTAAAAAAAAAAAAATTAAATTCATACAAAGTATTATGAAAAACCATTTATTCAAGTACATATTTTTTGTGTTATGCTATCGTATGAGATAGAAACTTACAGAAAGAATATTAATGGTAACCCAATAACTAATCAATTAGGCTATTATATAAATAAATGGGATTAGCAATAATTCTCATATGATGATAGGATCATGATCATTGGAGTGATAATAGGAATGCAAGGAGGAGTATAATAAGGATAACGAGAATCTGATCCTTGAATGAGGATCTTGAAATCACCGTCCCTATAGATTAGCCGCTTTAATGTCGCATAACATACTACCATTCCCAACCAACTTGCTCTTAATTACTCCCTAATTAATCGTTAAGTAAACAATAATCAACTTGCTTTATTATAGGCTTCATTACTAGATCATTTATATATGGTTTAGTTTCTTATGAGACGGCTCACTTAAAAATACTATTACTTATAAGACATTTAATAGAATATGGTCTCACTTAAAAATATTGCAAACCTACCGTTCCTCCGTTCAATTTATTTGTATACTCTATATACTTTCTGAGAGAAATATTTAATTTAAAGTTGAATAAATAAACAAAACATAGAGAGTAATCGATAAAAGCAATCACTGTTAAAAAATTGTAAATGCAACTTCCTCCGTCCAATTCATTTATTTACCTTACATGGAGTATATTTTTTTGCAAAATATTTTAATTAAAACAAAAACTGAAACAGATCAACGGATTAATAATTGAATAAATAGTCACTGTGTATATAAAAAATCTTACAATAAAATTTAAAATTATGAGGAAACATTTTTTTGTATTATGTATAGTTGGTGTATGTAATGTAATTGTTGGGTTTGATCCTAGTTTACGTGGATCCATAATGAGCCATACAAACAATCCAAAATGTTAATGGACTACGTCTACGTGAAATGACGAGAATATAATATAAATAATAATGCTGTAAACACGCGGAGTACTAAAGAGTGACTGACTAATACAAGGAGGGTATCCGTATCATACTACCTACTCCTCCGTCCTTTATGTTTCTTCCCACAATTTAAGATTTGTGAGGAATATTATATTGAAACGGGAAGAAACATAAAGGACGGAAGAAATATCATTTTCAACAAACCCAAATATATCAAATTATTAATTCATTCATTCACGGTATCAATTCAATCACGAGTTTAAATTTTTTTCAAGGTGATATAAAATTAAGTAATTAATATGGACTACATAAAAGTTATAGGAAATACCCATCATATATATATACACTGTATATATGTGGTTCATTCGCAACACTTTTATTATCGGATGTGTCTTAAAATGACTTTTCCATTTTGTATTTTGATATCTTTTTTTATTTATGTTATAATTAGTGCTTCATAAGTACACATTTTGTAAGCTCGTTACATAAATTTGTAATTAGTTTATCAATAAAATTATCGAGAGATAGTCTCTCAAAAAACTTAATCTATTTTATATGAACAATCTTTTATTAACATGATATGTTTGTTCTACGTATAATAATGGAAGAGACAAGTCACAAGTAAATTAAAAGTAGAAGAGTATATATGTAAACTAATTCTACGGGCAGTGATAAATGATAACCGTTGTACCCACACATGATGAATATTCTTTCATCTGCTCTAAATTGAATAGGTTAAATAATGGACGACGACTTCTGTAAATGTACGTTGTATCTATATTGGCAAAATTAAGTAATACCTTGAATCGCTGGAATGATAATTTACTTATTTCAGGCTATGAAACAAAATAAAGAGAAAAAAAATACAAAAATGCAGAACAATAGAATTTGTTTGCTACAGAGTATATTTTTATCTAATAAGTTGAATAAGTCTCATAACTAAAAAATATTTAAAAAATTGCATGCACCAGCATTTTATTTATTATTATATATCATGGCATATACGAGTGTATTCTAAGCTGCTAAGAAGTACTCGTAAAATAAAGAATCTAAGATTTTGGAAGTTTATTGATTTAGAATAAAAATAAAATAAAAAAATATTAAGTTGGCCTTTGGAGTTGGGATATCGCAAGGCGTAACAAACAAAGGAACAGGAAGCCCTCATCGATCAGTCATCATATCATATCTTATCATGTGGAGTATGTTGTATGTATATACTACTGTTGCATCATCGTATGCATGCTTTCATCCCAAAAACCTGGTGTGGTCAATACACCTCCTACGTATAACCTAATTAATATACCTCACTTGTCACTTCGCTTAGGCGTACAACTACATGCATGCATGCATAACACCGCATTCAGGTGGACTTTTTTAATTACATACGTACCCAATCTAAACCTTTCTACTTGTACGGTCGTACTATCTATGTATATCATCAAACAACCTTCAACCTTCAACCTTCCAATCATACAAATTCTTTTTTTTTGATTCTACTCGATCATCTACATGTTCCTTATCGTGTTAGACTCTAACTATATATGGTCTTAAAGTTTTAATTGATATCCTCTTTTAATATATCGAAATCAAGATGAAAAACTATATTGATTAGTGATACAATTGAACAAGCAAATAAATAATTTACGTTTTGCTTTTCTTATGATGAAGCAACTACTTTTCATTCGTTGAGTCGATCATCTAGCTAGGTAGGTTCTTATTTTTTTTCATTGATTAGGACAAGCACGCAACAAGTATGAGGTGATAATAATAAGAAAGTTGTGACGGTCTTACCAATAATTGAGCTAATCCTTATTCATTTTCATCAGGTTCGCTAGTTGTTGGTAACAGAATAACAGTTGATTAATTACGGGTATAGAATATATGTGGCAATTATTGTACGTTATTTAATGTTGGAAATTGAGGTAGTAAGTAAATGAGATCCAACATAGCTAGCTAAAATAACAAAATTGAGGTGATCCGTAAAGGTTTGTTTATGACAAAAAAGTTTGATGTGTGACTTTTTTTTTGGTTGATTGGGACACGAGTGACAATATCAACGAACGGCACACAACACAAGTAATAAATAAAAGACTAACACGCACACGATTTATCTACTTTTCTTTCTTTCTTTCTTTCTTTATAGAAGAAGAAAACTACATACGGGCGTAAAATAAAGGAAGTCAAGGGAAAACAAAGCTAAAGAAAGAAGCAATGCACTATGCACGTACGTACTTTACGGTTTTAAGAGAAGGGTTAAGTTCAAGTGTAAATGCCGTTATATATTTACGATATTATTTACAATTCGGACGGTAATTTGACTTTAATTTTCGGCTTAATACATTGCTATTCTAGTTGGTTTTTTAGCTATGGAATTTTTTTTAAACATCTAATATGGAGTACTCATTTATAAAAAAAAATATTATAAATTTAGTAATATAGGAGTATTATACTATTGATTTCTAAAGATTCTAATTTATCAACAATTTTGAAATTTGACCTAAAAATCCAATATTTACGAAGGGAAAAACCAAGCTAATGACATCAAGGTTTATATCCATCCAATTACTCTCTTCATTTGTATCCAAAGAGTATGTTTCTATTTTGTATAAGAATTAAAAAGGTACTTATATTAAAATAAATATTTATTTAACATCGATCTAATATAAGTCTATCATCTTAAGTTGAAGACTGATGTAGTCCTTTTAAATTAGAATTTTGTAAGTATAAATTGTGGGTGTCTTTTTCACTAGGAAAGGTACTTTAATTAGTTAGGTACTTAGGTCACAATGGTGTTAGTATAATTTTTTTTTTTTTTTTTTTTTTTTTTTTTTTTTAAAAGGACAGCTGTATGTAAACTGGCTGATAATGAGAAAAGAAAAGAAAAGAAGGGGATTATCCGGTTATAAAGGGCAGGTTTAATGGTATTGTATTGTAAAGTGCGAAGATCCAACTAGGTGTGCCAACCATATCTTAGATTTAGATATGCACCAATTATAATAATACAAAAACTTGTATGAGACCGTCTCACGGTAATTTATCGTGAGACGGCTCATATAAGAGGTGGTTACTAAATTTGTAACCACCCACTATGTGCCCATGTGAGAGGTTTCACGATAAAATTATCGTGAGACGGTATCACATGAGAGTTACTATTATAATAATATTCTCCATTTATTATTATTAATTAATTAATAAATAAAATATCAATATATCATTTTTGTTATTATTTCATTCGTCATTTTACTTTAATTTGTTACTCTTCCGTCTTAAATACAACGAATAGTGCCGGCAATCACAGGTTACGAGTACTGTGACAAGAAATTCTCCTATACGCTCGTCTTATATCATCGGACGAGTCTAAATCAAGAGCAATCCAATTTCAAAATAATTCTTAATTTAAATTAGAAACTATTAAATTTATTGTACGGAGTATTTAAGTAATGAATCTGATCTCACACGGAATAATATGAAACGATCTTATTAATTTGTGAAATAATTATGAGTGTCATATTAAGTGGGTCTTGGTTCGAGAGTGATATCATGGGTTTATGGTTATCATGTTCAACAATTATAGGGATTAAGATTATTATTATTATTATTATTATCAATATTCAATATATAATGAGACTGATTGATTGCAATATTGTATGTTTGTTCACCTAAAAGATAAAGACCCAATCATACGACTAATTTACTATTCTCTCGAATCTACTTTACATCCATTAATTTAGGGGTTGGTAAAGACATCCATCTTAATATATTGAGAAATTTTCAAAAGCTTCTAAATGTTTCTTGAGATGAATTAGGAAGAGAAAGTTTGGACTTTTCTTTTTACATTAGAAAAAATTACAGCGTATAAAAAATTTGAAATCACGTTCGAGCCTGTCGCCCAAAAGATGACTTATATGGTGTGCGTGGTTTGCAGGCTATTACATATATCCGTGAGTTTACCCAGAATACACTAAAGGTAGTAGCTACGAGTTCATTGTCACTAAAAAAAAATAATACTCGTATGAAAATGTCAACTAGATATGGGTGGAGTGAGCACAATTTACTTAAACATTGAGAGATACGGAGTAGGATTGAAAAGAGACCTAAGTGTTGATTGAACTTACTTACGTTGTACTCCATTAGTTAGACGTTGTTTTGCAATGGAAAGAATTCATCAAACACAATCATTGAACCCAAATATACTTGTTTTTCCACATATGCCAATCTCAAATCTGGTCATCAAGAAGACATCAATCAAACCCGCCATGAAAGCCGTATTCTCGTGGGCCAGAATATTGATACTCTAATAAGCCCGTCTCTCATTGATTCAAACCCGCGTTGTCACCCCCTATCTAGTAAATACTCGCTCCTAGGAAAAAAAATGATCGGTTCAAAGTTATCAACCTTATACATCTAGATTCTGCATTGTCTCTACCACATCTGACAAACTCGATTCTTGAGGGACAGCATCGCCTGAACTAGAGCTTGGTATTTCAATCCGAAGCTTTTCCAAGGCTTCCTCGAGCGTTTTGCAACCCTTGGAAAAACCTTCAGTTAAACCATTTAAGCCTTCCAATATCTTGCTAATTTCATCTGTTAATTTGGATATCTTCTCACATGCTGTAGTTATTGCAGCGTGTTCCTGAGGTGGATACAAACAAGCTCCAAGCTCGTCCACCTGAGATCCAACATCCCGACAGAGCTTCAATAGTTTTTCTAAAGATTCAACGGCATCTCTTTCGCTGAAATTCTCTTTTTTGACCATGGTAGTAATGGATCGAATGAGTTCCTTGGTAACAGTTAGGATTTCTGAGACAATCTGAGTTGCTAGTTCTGCGATCTTCATCTCTTCAGGAGACAAGTCTTTCCCTAAGTCGTCGTCGTCATCATCATCAGCGTCAACCTCAGCATCGTCCTCGGGTGCAGATGAGCATGGTTCGAGTTCCTTCATTTCACGCAACACGTCTTTCATTGAAAGAGCAGCTTGGGTCATCGCACGACCAATAGCAACAATATTGGTTGCAGGTGTCTTTTTGAGAGCAGAGCATGCCTCCCACACAGTGCCAACTCGCTGCGGAACGTCAAGCTTTGCCTCCTTGCGGCTAGAGCCTGGAAATAGCAGAGAAAATAAAAACATGTAAAACAGTTTCACAACAAATTGATGTAACACAGTTTCCGTAAAATTATCGTCAAAAAATCATTAAAAGGCACATAAACGAAGCATCTTACAGAGGTGAATTAGAGCATTTAGGATATTTTTAAAAGTTTTTCAGAAAGTTTAGGGGCACCTGTACTGTTTATGAAAACGAGAGGTACCACCAAAATTCAAAAAATCACAAATGTACCACCTTTTTTTTGTGCAAGCATATAAAAAGCGGACTTGGAATATTCCTAAAGTTTAGTGATTTGAGTCTTCACTACTACTCCAGTAGTAAATTAGGGAGAATTGAACATCCTCTCCTCTTTAAGATTAAGTTCTTCCCTTGAAAGCTACTTGCAACTGTTTTGTTTAAAAGAGTTGAGCGCATTAAAGGAGTAGTTGCTTCTTCAACGATGTGATTTATCAAAAGTAGAACTAAAAACATAGTGTCATAGCACTGTCTTCCTTATCTAAGATTTTTATAAGGTTATTCACATATCTCACAAGGCATCATATGGTAGATTGTCATATACCTCTACATATACATATTGCACCCCATATTTCCATACGAACATACCTTCACAATCAGAGAACATGAAAGACGTCATAGACCTTAAACTGGCTGACACTTCTTAGTCTAATAGTTGGCAATTGCTTAGGAACTAAAAGGACAATGATAATACTGCATGATTTTAGACTCTCTCCAAATCAGAGATATCTTCCATTTTCCATATTACATTCCCCTTTCACTTGCAGATGGTTCGTAGCAAACTACGTTAATCCCACCTAGCCATGCAAGAGGAACATTTGCATGGCCGCTTCAGTAAACTTTTGTTAATCTTTTGTAAGTGGACCACTAGCACTAGCATTAGGGGAAAAAGAAAAATATTGCGAGCACCATTTATATTTGAAATTGAGAGGTATTCCAGCTTACCTTGTGTATCTTATAATAAACAAAGCATCCATTTATTGTTGTGTTATTTTATCAACAACATTACTTTAGCGTCTCAAAGTCTCCCACATAGAAAGGTTCAAAGGATCAATTATCGAACATGATTGACTCTAGAATTGGATTGATTGTAAATTCACCACATTAGAAGAGCACACACTTCAGGGAACCGTTTAATCCTTATTCCTTATTCACGAGGTGCTAGAGGTAAAGAATAGTGACTTGTCTGACTTCTTAGCTTTCACTCTAGTGATCTTCAAACTGAATAGAAGGGAATATGAACT
The DNA here is from genome assembly GCA_958450325.1 of Agrostemma githago. Lineage (NCBI taxonomy): Eukaryota > Viridiplantae > Streptophyta > Magnoliopsida > Caryophyllales > Caryophyllaceae > Agrostemma > Agrostemma githago. Next base: position 8,941,713 of record OY288257.1, on the reverse strand, counting down.
TTTAGGGCCCCAATCTCTCACATGTTGGTAATGCTTTCAATTTGCCTCTCATGAAGTCTCCTCCAAATCCATCCATGTGCATTTTACTGGCCAAACAAAGGAAATTACTTCCATCTAAATCGCTCTTTTCTCTTTCCCTCCAAATTCTCCACACAAACACGCCCACCCTTAGTATTGTTTGGTCCCCCACGAAAGTTCACGTACAACAGGAAGACTTTTGTTTGGTTGCCAAAATCATACATTTCTATCTCTTAAAAAACATAGGAACGCACTTACCCAGACTCCAACGTAAGTGGCAAGTCCCATATAAACTTCAAATCTCTTATGTGAACAAAACACTATCACCTTATTCTCGTGCTAATTTGTCATAGAATATCATAGAATTTGGGCAGTGATAAACTTATCTCACTTAAGCAATGAAGAAAGGAAGAAATAAAGAAACAAAGATGTACCATAAGAAGAAACACATTCCGTCCATAGCATGAAACTGCAATCTACAGCTTGCTTTATTGACGCATGGACGTTGGATGCCAAAGTCGGTCCTGCACCCACCGTGCTTCCATAGGCATGCAACAAAAGCCCCTGCAACACATTAAAATATGCCTCCATGTTTTCTTCCAAGGCTTTTACTTCAGTTCTTTCTCCAGTAAATAGCATGCCAGCTGACACATGACAAGAAGAAAGCAATGCATTATCATCAACCAACAAAGAACGCCAAAAATAACAAATAGTGAAGGAAGGAGCAGGATCAATGTCCTGTTGTGCTATCGTTCCACGCAGTAGAAGTAAACAAGAGAAGGTTGTGTACCCCTAACAACCGTTTCCACCGATCATACATGTGATTCTTAAAGCACTAGTAAATCCTCAATCATGCAACACGAGAACTGACAACCAATTCAGAATCATATCAGACACGGGCCTGTATAAATTCTAACACCTATTTCACTAGTTGATTTCATTTTCATCAACACTAGAATAAGCATTAACAATTGATCATTCATCACTTAAGAGAGATATATCAGGCTATCAGCTATGCATTGTGCAACACATATATGTTACAGAAAAGCTTTGAGGCTTTGAAAATCATCAGCTCAAGTCGGGCAGTAATCACAGAAGAAATGAACTCTAGCCTGACACAAGAAGCCACATCCTACTGCTCTCAATTCACAGTTAGAAAGCAGAAATCGATATAAGAAGAACATCACAATCTCCCAATATGCCTCTCTTAAGATGAATCTATCCGTTTTAACCTTAGAACGGGTCAAATAATACCTATCCCGAGTCTAAACTGAATATGTCAATTCTTTTTCCGGGTCAAACGAGCGACAAGGCAATAGAACAGCACGGGGAATTGGATCGTCTACAATCTCTCCATCTTAACCACAAAACTAAAACATGTCCGTAGAATTAAGCCAAGAAAACGATCAAAGACACAAACTTTACGCAAATTCAACTTGATAGATTACTAGAATTAAAGCTACAAAATGAAGGATTAAGAAAACCCAGATGGATGAAATAGTGAAAAGGAAAAGGAAAAGGGAATGATACCAGTAGTAGCTTGTTTGGAGAGCTGTTCGCCCATCTTAATAACATCATCCCAACTGAGTTTGTGAAGGGAAGAAGTGGGAGTTTGATCCAAAATTTGCAGAGTATCGTGAATATTGCTCATGTATGATGCCAATCTTGTGTTCAATCGTTCCATATCTCTTTTCCCCATCGCGGTCGCCTTCCTCTTCTCTTTCTCCTCTGCTTGATTCTCCAACTTGAGTTTGATGTTCTTTTTTTTTTTCTTGGATTTTGGGGTTTAAGCTCGCTCTCCAGTCCGCCCTCTCCACCTCCATCCGACTAATACAAATCGGGCCAATTATATTCATCTTCGGATCATCCCATGAAATCTAAATAAGTTTTGATGACCAAGTAGGGTTGATATCATTATGTTGTCCGGGATTCTAATTATCCTCTAATATTTTTTTTTTTGATGAACGAGGGAACACGCAGCCGATATCTTTTTGGTGCGCTCTGGGTAAACCCTCGGGTGTACGCATAGCCTGCAAACCACGCATACCCAGGCTCGAAGTCTAGAAGGCATAGTCTCAAGCCATACAACTCCCACAAGTTCGCGCTTGCAGGGGCTTGAACCTGAGACCCTTGGGCCGATGACCATAGAGCCGGCAAAAATTAACACGACACGAAAACACGACACGAACCCGACACGAAATTAACGGGTTTGGGTTGAGGGTTAATGACCCGTTTAAGTATGTGGGTCGACACGAACACGACACGAATATTAAATGGGTCGGGTTAGGGTTGACATATCAAAACACGAAACCGACACGGATAACCCGTTTATTTAAATGGGTTCACATCAGGTCAGGTTGACACGATTAACCCGATTAACCCAACAACATATTATTCTTAATTCTTATCGGGCCTCACAAAACACATTTTTTGGGTTAAACAGGTCTCATGGGTTATTCGGGTTATTCGGGTTGAATGGGTTAGAAAAATACCTGCTCTTTGATAAATGGGTTATACAGATCTGGTCGGGTTGTGCAAAATACTAACAGATCAGGTTCAGGTCTTGTGAACTGACCCGTTTAATTAAACAGGTCAGGTTCAGGTTAGAGGTTTACTTACCCGTTTATATGCGACACGAACACGAACCCGACACGACACGATCTGTTTGCCAGGTCTAGATGACCACAAGTTTAACACCCTTATGGGCATTATCCTCTAATATTATCACCTTTTCTTTTCAACATTTTGCTCCATAATTGTTGTAAACTAGTAACAGTGGCGGATCCAGGATTTCTGGGGTGGGGGTGATAAAAAATTTCCGACAAAAAAAATACTCCCTCTGTTTTTTAATATAAGTCATTCTCACTTTTCGAGACAACCCTCTCTCTCTCTTCAATATCTCTCGCAACATAAGAAAAAATACTATGAAATGTATACTCATTTGAAAGCTCTTTTCGTAAGGAATTTTATGGTGCAATTTTTAAAAATTTTGGAATAATAAATTTACATAAAAATTAAAGTCAAAGTCTCACCTCGAAAAATCAAAACGTCATATAAAAAAATACGGAGGGAGTAAATGTCTAGAACATCACAAACTCGAATAGCTCAATTCAGTTCATGTCTTCGGAAGGAAGAACTACTCGTAATTTTATCTCTGGTCTCTATGATTCTAATGGTGAGTGGCAACCTGAACCGCATGGCATCAATGCCATTCTAAAGAACCACTTCTCTTCGGTCTTTAGCCACGAACCTGACGACCAGATTGCTAATATGTCCTATGAAACCTACTCAGCCAACTTTGGGTTCCTTTTTGAGAATGTTAAACGACTGAATCCTTTTGACTGTCACCAGCTGAATAAGCCTTTCACTGCCCAGGAGGTTCGGGCTGCTGTCTTTCAAATGGGAAAGCTAAAATCCCCTGGTCCGGACGGATTTCCAGCTATTTTCTTCCAAAAACACTGGGCAGTTATTAAGAACGATCTCACCAAAGCTGTTTGCTCTTCTCTCAACTCTGGTAGAATCCTCAGGGAAATGAATCGTACCTTTATTGCTTTGATTCCTAAAGTTCCTAACCCTACTAGTGCTGATCAATTCAGGCCTATCAGCCTATGTAACGTAGTCATGAGGATTACTACCAAATGCATTGCCAATCGGGTTAAGAAAGCTCTAAGTGGTTTAATTGGAGATTTTCAGAATGCCTTTGTTCCGGGGTGCTCAATTAGTGACAATATTATCATCGCCCATGAGCTCTTTCATAACATAAACCACTGCTCAGGAAGGGGACTTAAAAGTAAGTTGGCTCTTAAGATCGACTTTAGTAAAGCTTTTGACAGAATCTCTTGGAATTTTGTTCGACTTATGTTGCAATCCATGTCTTTCCCGGCAAAATTCATAGATCTCATCATGAACTGTCTTTCAACTGTGACTTACGATCTCCTAATCAATGGTTCCCCCAAAGTTAGAATTACCCCGGAACGTGGCCTCCGGCAGGGTGACCCGCTTTCTCCGTTTTTATTTGTCCTATGTACCGAAGTTCTTTCATCGAACTTACGACGAATGCATGAAATGAGTGCTTTCCAGGGCATTCGTATTGCGAGGCATGCCCCTCCCATCTCTCATCTTTTCTTTGCGGATGATGCAATCTTTTTTATTGAAAGCAATCGAACTAGTATCATTAATTTAAAGTATGCTATTGAAGAGTATTGTGAAGCATCTGGTCAGGTAATTAACAAAGGAAAATCTTCCCTTTCCTTCAGCCCGAATACCACTCTAAGTTTGGCCAGATTCTGCTATAAGGTTTTTGGTATCTCTGCTAATACTCCTGTAGGTAAATACCTCGGTGTTCCATTGGATGTGAATCGAAATAGTAAAGGCTTCTTCAATGATGTTCATGATTGTGTGGCTAAAAGAATTTCATCGTGGAATGGCTCGCTCTTGTCACCTGCTGGTCGACTTACCCTTATCCATTCTGACCTGGCCTCCCTCTCTGTTCATCTTCTATCGGTATTCAAGATATCGGTAAGTGTGGCGAATAGGATAAACAAACTATTTGCCCATTTCTGGTGGGCTGGTACAAAATGTGGTAGGACTATTCACTGGCGGAGTGCTCTTCATCTATCTCTTCCCAAAGCAGAGGGAGGGCTGGGGTTACGAAACATTCGTTGCCTCAATCAGGCCTTATTGGCGAAGCTGGGTTGGCGTATTCTTAATTGTCCGGACACCATTATTAGCAGACTTCTTACCGCAAAGTACCGACTTCAAGCCTCCTCCATCAACCGCTCTCTTTCATATCCTACGCACAATTGTTCATGGGCTGGCAGGGTATTAAATGGGGTCTCCGTGTCATTCATGAGGGCATTTCTTGGCTTCCTGGATGGCCAAGCAATATTGATCTGGGTATCTCTAATTGGGTTTATGGTGAATGCCCGCCCCATAAGCCAGTCTCGTCCTCTACTGGCTCTATCAATATTAGTGACCTTACTAATAGTAATGGGACCTGGTGTATTGACAAAATAAAACCTTTTACGATGATCTTTGGATTGACAAGATCCTCTCTTGTCATCTCCCACTCTCTTCTGGTAAGGATCTCTTCTACTGGGGTAAGACTGCTTCGGGAAAATTCTCTTCTAAGAGTGCTTATAGATTAGCTTTAAAGCTGCATCTGCAAGCCCACCCCATTTCCTTTGAGTTGGATGAGACTTTAAAATACTTCTGCAAAAAGATCCTTTGGAAGACTCATGGTCCGGCAAAGTGGAAAACCTTCTTATGGAAAATTATTAACAATGCCCTTCCCATTGGTTTGGAGTTTCAAAAGCGAAATATTTTGATTCCCTCAAACTGCATCCTATGTGATTTGGAGCAGGTGGAATCCCTTGAGCACCTTTTCAGGGATTGCCCTTTCTCTTCTCGTTTGTGGCTGGGCTCTGATTTAGGTATCCGAACCCCCTCCTTTCCAAGCATTGATTTGCGGGTCTGGGTGGTTAATTGTATTACGTATCTCTATAAGCTGATCACTTTCGTGCTGCGTCCTTTGTTGCTGTTCTCTGGACTATTTGGATTATCCGCAACAAAACCAGGTTTCTAAATCTCAAATGTAATGGTTTTGGCGCCATGTCTCTGCTGAAAGCCAATCTGGCTGACATCTTGCCCAGACCTACTCCTTTTACCCCTTTCTTGGAATCTTCCGACGATGATCGCCTTATGGACATCAAGAAAGGTCGACCTCTCATGATCATTGGTCCCGGCACACTTTGCTCTAGAGCCTCTATTCATACTGATGCAGCGTGGAAAGGTTCTCACTTGGCTGCAGGAGGTTGGATCGTTCATACGCCTCCGGGATCCTGCTTAGCCAAGAGGTTTTTGAGGTTTAATGCTGCTTCCCCCCTTCAGGCTGAAGCCCTTGCTCTCCTTCAGGCAACCCTCTGGGCGCGCTCGCAAGGTCTCCTGCATATCCATCTTTTTTCTGACTGCCTCAACCTGGTTCATGAAATTGGTGGTCTTACTGAAGCTTCACCTTTCTCTCGTAGGATACTGGACAAATTATTTGATGTTTTCGCTTCTTTTCATTGTGCTTATGTTTCCTTTGTTCCACGAGGCCTTAACCTTGAGGCCCATGTCCTAGCGAACATGGGTTGTAAATGTTAAGGCTTTATCTTCCTTTCTTTGCTGGCAAAAAAAAAAAAAAAAAAGTTCATGTCTTCGGACTACTTGAATTCACATTAGTGTACTCGAGCTCAATTCAATTTAAGTCAATCTATTCTAGCCAAACTGAACAAGGTCTAAACTAAAATTACCGTAATTTTGAAAAGGTAACTAAAAGCAGTTCTTATTTTACGGACATATCCGTCGTAACGTTAAAACGGATCAAATATACCCAACTAGGAAGAAAATGTCAAAAAAAAATCTACAATCTAGGCACATTGTTTTTTTTTTTTTCTTATCTTAAGTATTTGATCCGTCATAAACTTAAGACGAATATTTTCGTCACAAACAAATACTCCGTATTTAACCACTAAAATACCCAAAAAGTTAAAGACATACTCCGTAAAACTATAGTAATTTTGAAGAGTAACTAAAAGCGTAAAATACCCAAAAAAATTATACCCAAAAAGTACGAGTATTGAACAACTAAAATTGACCAACTAAAATTTTATTTTCTGCAACTAAAAAAGTACTCCGTATCCCAAATTCATATGAGAAAAGACCCAAAAATTGACCCTTCCCTCTTACCACTTCAAACAAAGAAAACCCAGAAAAGCAAAATCAAAAGATTTCAATTTTCATGGTCAAGAATACAAAACCACCATAACTCATCTTCATTCTTCAAATAGATCCCAAAAGACCAAGTTCAATCATAGTTGAAGACATAAAATTGAAAAGATGGGGTTTTGAGCAACGAATTAGGGATAGTTGAAGAATTGAGTTTGGGTTTATTTCATTTCGTTTGATGCGTTAGATTGGGATTAGCCATTGATTTTTTCTTTTATTTTTTTTATTATTTTTTTTCTATTAAAACTTTTTTTTTTCAAATAATGGGGGTGAGGGTTCACCCCCATCACCCCTGTAAATCCGCCCCTGACTAGTAATGATGACATTAACGGTTGAATTATCACATAGATTTTTTTTAAAAAAACACTATCATTAATTTTATAATTGTATAATTAGTACTTTATTTATGTTATTTTATAACGGGAAGAAACATAAAGAACGGAGAGAGTAGTTAATTTACTTATTTGTGAGATCCCTTTCATATAATTAAAAGATTGTCGTGAAAGAAGGAGAGAAGAGAAACTAGAGACATGAGAGAATGAGAGAAATCAGAGAGGTAGTTTATTCATCCCATTAAGGGATATATATAGTACATGTGTAGACACCCACATTTTGACCGCCAGGTGTCTATAGTAGTTTCCGCCAAACACCCGATGATGATCGGACGCAAACGTGCTTTGACAAACTCGGATATGGGCTCGAAATCATGGACATTTGGCTTGGGCTTATTACGGAGTACAAATCTTACTAAACCAACCTCAAATCCAGGCCCAGTGGGTCGTTTCGAGTCAAATAAGACTAATTTGGGTCGAATCCGGCACCAGGGGCAAAACCGTGTTTTAGCGACCGAGTCAAACCCGGTCAAAGATATTTTTTCCCGAGACACTCGGACCACCGTGACACCACACATCCTGTTTGGACTCAAATACTACAAAAAATCAGCTTCGAAAATATTAAATAAATCCATTCAAGGATAGAATTCGATCTCAAGTAGGAATTCTATCCAAAAACCAAAACAATTCACCGACCGAGCTCAAACACTCGGCCGAAACAGCCCCAAGACAGCCGAGATACTCAGCTTCCCCACCAAGAAACGGGACTCTCGCTCCCTTTCAAACTCCTACGTTTCCTATCCAAACCGGTATTTCTTGTCACCTAAGCAAGAGTACGTTCTCCTAGCTCCTATCAAGGACTTCACCTATAAATAGGACCCTCTCGTCATATTCAACACACATTCATTATCGCTCATCAATATTCAGAAATTATCCATCATCAAATACAGAAATAATCACATCTACGATACAAAAAATCTACAAACGACATCAACAATTCCCGACATCTACAACTCATAACATCCCGACATCCAAATACTAACCCGAAATTCTAGGCAATATATATTAGGAAAACCATATACAAACCCGAGAGCAAAACTCGTCAAATCTCATCCCAATCATAAACCACAATAACTCTTCCTATATCATCTCGACGCTCCCGTGCCTAAGCCACATTCCGACGAGCCCCGTTTCGAGTATACAAAGCATGTAGGTTGAGGGTGTAAAATCAAATCCTTTTTTCACCCTTTCTCGATTTTTTGTCACAATTTTTTGTCACGATTTTTTGACACAATTTTTTTGTCACAATTTTTTCGTCACAATTTTTTCGGCACAATTTTTCAGCAACTTTTTCAAAATCCACTCTTAATATTCGATATTGATTCTATAATCAAGCATCAAATATTACGAGTATCAATATTTAAGTCGAATATAAATTCCACCATATTTTTACACGACTTAACCAAATCATCGATTTCCAAAACCAAATACAATTTTTTCATCATATCATATTTACATCTTCTAACTCGTTTGCTCCTTTATTATCGCGATTGTTGTATTGTATCGTTGGTTGCATTGTAATTCCGGGTGGTATGCCGCTCGTATATTGTAATCTGTTATCGTTTTTGTTATTTGTTTTATTGTACTTGTTTGGGTATCAAACAATCAAAGGCCTCCTGCCGGGTACGGCCGGCGATCCTCCTCTTCCCTCCTGGTATGCCCAGAGCTCCGGTCCTGCACAGGGAGCAAACAAGGGCCTTGGAGGGATTCCGAGGTTGCCTCTCCGAAGTTCAAGTCAGTCGTGTGGATTGGAGGGTAGAGGTAAGATTATGGAGGATATTACTTAACTTTCTAGAAAGATGATATGTTGTGAGAATGATATGTTGTCAAAAATGATTTCTCCCCTCTTCGAGGTGGATGTCTCCCGGGTATTTATAGGACTCGAGACATGGAGGTCGGCCGCCGGACCCCAAGCCAGACCGAAGACCTCCCTCCGGCTGGAGGGAGCCGGTGTGCCCTAGCTTGCGGGGTAACGACCAGTCATGATGCTGCCGTCTGCCGACCATACCTGTGGTGCCGACCCCCGTCAATTGCCCCTCACTGGATGTCCGTCCGGGGTTACCGTGGGCCGCTTTCAGTGAATAGTTCTTGGGCGAGGTGCCGCATGGTCGATCTTGCTTCGCGCGCAATCCGTTCGCCTTCCCTACTAGTCTAGGTTGTGTGTAGAGGTAATGATGGCTTTCGGTTTTCCCTAGGTTACTTTGGTAGTTGCATGCATTTAATGGTATGCATGCATGGCTTAGCTCCCCTATATAAGATCCTCATTTTTTGCCATTTTTGGCATCATTTTTCCATCCCTATTCTTGAGAATTCTAACTTACTCATGTCGTCCTCCTCTGGCAGCAATTCCCCACCCTCTGCCGTGGTGCATCCGAGCAGCCCTGTCCGGCGCAGGAAACGCTCCCCCTCCCCGGAGACTTCGAAGCCTAAGTACGGGCGCTGGATTTCTCGAGGGCCTCCATACCGTCCACCGGCACCTATTGAAGCCGCCTCTCCTGCTCCCCTTCCTACTACGGGGGCTACTGGGCGTTCTCCCAGTGGTGATCGTGATCGTCGTCGCCGGCGTGCCAGGGTGCACTTTGGCGTCTCAAAGCCGGACATTGATCCGGATTGTCCATCATCTGGTGACCCCTCCGGCTCCTCCTTTTTGAGCAGCCGCTCGTCTGGGCCGTCATGGATGGCCGGTCCCCTCTGTCCTAGTGATTCGTCGGGCGAGATGGCGGAGGGTTTCAACATTCTTCGTGGGATTCGCGCCCCTCCTTCCTCTCCTGCCTCCTCCTCTTCCCCTGCCACCTCGGCTTCCTCCCTTCCTGACGAGGATACCGAGAGGGAGGATATGAAGTGAGGTTTCCTGGGTGGTATGGGTCTGGAGGGTACCTCGTTTTGCCGGTTGAGGTTAGTAGGTGGGAAAGGCGGTATACTCGGCGGCGTGGCTATGTTAGCGGTGCTTTGCCTTTTATCTTGTTGCTCTTCCTTATTTTAGGTAGTTTTTTCGGTCGGTTTGTGTAATTTTGGGGGTTGCCGACCCTTTCTTTTATCGGTGTTGTATTATCCGGATGCCGGTTCCCTTGTCGTGTGTATGGTAAGGTGTCCGGGTGTATGCTGACTTTGTTTATTGAATGTGAATCTTCGTGCTTTGTGCCCCAAATCACGCTTTTCAACTTGCCTGTCCCTTTTTGTGTTGTCTTTTCGTATTCTGCATTTTTGTGTTGCATTGAATGCCACTTGTTCTTTGTCAGTTATTTCGGTGGGTGGCCCTAGGAGGCTTCCTTCATATAAATAGGGGCTCCCCCCCTCATTTGCCCCTCATTTGCCATTTCAACCTCTCACTAAGTGTAAAGAAAACTACTCATTTTTCTTTCGTTTCTGATTTAGTCGCCGTCTCCTGCCGCGAGAGTTCTAGTTTTGCCGGCGCCTCTAGGTTAGTTTTCTGTCCCTTGTCTTTTGTTTATTCCTTTGCTCTTGCATCATGTCCACCCGTTCCCGGCATGTTCGCTTTGAGGGAGAAGACGATGAGGGGATGTCGGAGCGTGACGGGACCCAGGGTAGTGGGTCCGTCGAAGGGGCCGGTGATTCCTCGTCTGGGGAGTCTGTAGAAGAGGTGGAGCCCGTTTATGCGGAGCCTATCCGGGCTTTGCGCATTTCTGCCGGCGAATCTTTAACTCTTGCGAGGGGTGGCGAAGAGTTGCCGTCATCCGGCACTTCTGGGGGAGATGTTGTTGTTGGCAGCTCCATGGTCTTGCGCCGCCGTCTTCAAAAAGGGGGTCCTTGTTTGGGGGAATCTTCTGAGGCGGGGGCGTCTTCTCCCCGTCGTTCGGCCTCTGTTTCCGGGCCGGTGGAGCCGGACACGGAGGGTGCTGAGAGCAACCGTCGTCCTCTCCTTCATGCCAATACTTTGATTGATGAGGGTTGGCGTCAGAAGGTCCTTGATGCCGGTGGTCTTGATGCCGCCAAAGAACTCTACCCTCTCTGGGAGGGTTATGAATACTTATTACCGGACCCGGGCCAGTCCATTTGTTCTCCTCCAGAGGGATGTGTGGGAGTATCTGTAGAATCTTTGAAGTTCGGTCTCCGTTTTCCCTTTGATCCCTTCGTGGAGGAGGTATTTTGTCGTATGAGGTTGGCGTTGGGTCAGCTGACTCCCCAATCCTTTCGTGCCATCATTTCATTCTGCTGGGTGTGCCGGTTTAGGAAGTGGAGGCCTTCGGTGGAGGCGTTTAGGTTCATGGTGCGTCTTAAGGCGTCGTCGTCTTCTTACTGGGCCCTTGGCCGGCGAGGCAAGTATGTCACTTCTTATCCCATTCTTTCAAATTGTCACAAGTGGAAAGGTGCTTTCATGTATGTGCGTTCGGATAAGCCCTGGGCTGTCCCCCGATTTTTCCAGTCGGATGTACGTGTCAATCTGGAGAGCGACAAGGAAATGGGGAGTTGTTTGGACTTGAGGGAATCCGGCTTGGGGCAGTCGGATAGGGAAGTTGTCGGCGCCTTTCCTGCCGTTATGAAGTGGTCAGGCAAGGAGAGGGTGGCCGCTCCTTCAATATGGCTACCTCACTATGATCTGATCACGAGGAATGATTTTCTGGAACGGGTGGGCATGAGCGTCCCTGTCGCCGGCCCAGGTATCTGGCGACCTACTTATTCACTTGTGTTGTCTACCTTTCTTGATAGTTCTCAGGCCCTCAACCCTTTGCCCATTTTCCTGCCTAACTTTGCAGACAACAGGTCGGCGACTACTTGGGCGCCTGAGGAGATTGACTCACTAGGGTTGGATCCTTCCCTCCGCCCTCTCATTACTACACCGCCAGCTCCCTCACTAGACCGTCTAACCATCATGACCTACCAGAAGTCGAGGCTTTCTAGGCTGAGGAGGGCGGCGCCGGCGTTCGGTGGAGCCCCTCCTCCTAAGAGACAAGCCGTGGGCCCCTCCTCTGCTGACCCTGAGGGGGCCATGAGTGTGGCCGGCGCACAGGCTGACGTCGGGGCTTCCGAGGTTGTCACCTCCCCAAGGACTACGAGTTCGCCGGCTGTCACTATTGCGGCTCTTCCTGAATAGGGGGTGGTTGCCGAACCGTCCTCCGGATTCAGGGAGGCGGCCGCCTGCCTGGAAGCTTCTCAGGACCGGGAAACTATGCGCGATGTTGCCGCCGTCGTGGATGCGCCTCTCCCCTCCTTGTCTGATCTTTCCTTTTACAGGATGTTGGAGGGGGATGTTTCACCCGTCGACCGGATTCAAACTCTTGCCCAATTGGATACCGTTTATCGTGGCCTGGGGGAGGATTTGTCTAGGGTTGTCCAAGCCAGTATCAAGATCAAGAAGGCGGCGGAGGAGGGCGCGAGGTTGATGTCTCGCTTGCAGGAGGCAGAGTTGAAGCTGGAATTGGAGAAGCAGCTAAGGTCGGCGGCTGAGACGAAGCTGGAATCGGAGAAGCGGCTAAGGTTGGAGGCTGAGGAGAAGGAGGGGACCGGTCGCAAGGAATTGGAGACTCCCCGGGGGGTCCATTCTTCCTGCGAGTCGCTCAAGAAGGATCTGGAGGGGCAATTACAGGTGGCTCGTGCTGATATGGAGTCCCTTCAGTCAAAGCTGGCAGCCGCTTAACAGGAATCGGAGAAGAAGTCTGGGGAGATTGCCAACTTGGCGAAGGAAGGTGACGCAGCTTTCCTTGAGGGAATGAATGCCGTTGTTGACTTGACGTCAAAAGCCCTTCTTGAGTACGATCCGGGTTTCGACTTTGACCGGTATAATCCAATATATCAGCGTCTTCAAGCGGAGGAGGATGAACGTGAGGGTGGGTCGCCGGCGGCGGAGCCTCCTACCTCTCCTAAATAGGAACTCGGGCCGTCGTCCTCCTGTGCCTCATGTACCCTCAGGGAGGGAGAGGAGGGGGCGGCAGATGAGCCGGCAGATACTGCTAACTCCTCTGCCCCCTCTTGAGGCTTTTTGTGGATCTCCTCGCACCTACCCTTTTGAGGCTTAGGCATAGGCTTGCCCTCCATGCTTCATCGTTTTTCTTTTTTTTGTCGAGTCCGTAGGTGGCGCTTGATCCTTTGGGGACGGCTGCCAAACTTTTAATAGTCGTAGCCTTATTTTGACTCCTTATTGTAACAAACGCCTGGCGCTTATGACGCTTTTATCTTTTCGTTATTTTCAATTTTCATGCCTTGTTATCTTTTCTTCCTTATGCCCCCACACTTTGGGTGGGGGAGATTTGGTCGGTAGGCCGGCTGTGGTCAGGTCACAGTCGGTTCCCGACTTATGCCCCCACACTTTGGGTGGGGGAGATTTGGTCGGTAGGCCGGCTGTGGTTAGGCCACAGTCGGTTCCCGACTTATGCCCCCACACTTTGGGTGGGGGAGATTTGGTCAGTAGGCCGGCTGTGGTCAGGCCACAGTCGGTTCCCGACTTATGCCCCCACACTTTGGGTGGGGGAGATTTGGTCAGTAGGCCAGCTGTGGTCAGGCCACAGTCGGTTCCCGACTTATGCCCCCACACATTGGGTGGGGGAGATTTGGTCGGTAGGCCGGCTGTGGTCAGGCCACAGTCGGTTCCCGACTTATGCCCCCACACTTTGGGTGGGGAGATTTGGTCAGTAGGCCGGCTGTGGTCAGGCCACAGTCGGTTCCCGACTTATGCCCCCACACTTTGGGTGGGGGAGATTTGGTCGGTAGGCCGGCTGTGGTCAGGCCACAGTCGGTTCCCGACTTATGCCCCCACACTTTGGGTGGGGGAGATTTGGTCGGTAGGCCGGCTGTGGTCAGGCCACAGTTGGTTCCCGACTTATGCCCCCACACTTTGGGTGGGGGAGATTTGGTCGGTAGGCCGGCTGTGGTCAGGCCACAGTTGGTTCTCGACTTTTAGTGGGGGGTCCATTCTTGGTGATAGGCGAATAGGGGCTCCCCCCTTATTGCCCCCTGCTTGCTGGTCGAGAACATAGTGAACGGGGAGCAACTAGATCTAGCAAACAGAGCCTTCCTTATTAAAATTTTTACAAGTTTCTGGTGGCAGGGTCGTCGACAGGTCCGATGGTACCCTGCCGAGGTTCAGTGCAACGTTTCGTCTGCTTGCTCAGACGTAGTACCTCCTAACGGTGTCGGCGTTCCAGTGTGACGGTAAGTCCCGTTCTTCTCTGTCTTTCAGCTTGTAGGTACTTGGTCCTAGGACCTTTGTGATCTCATATGGTCCTTCCCAGTTGGCGCTAAGCTTTCCGTGTTCGTTTGCCTTGCCGACTGCCGCAGATTTCCTCAGGACTAGGTCACCCACTTGGAACCTTCGGTGGTTTACCCTCCGGTTATAGGCCTTTCTCATGCGTTGTTGATATGCCACCAGGTTTACGCGTGCCTCCTCCCTGGTTTCCTCTACCAGATCCAGGGCGGCTTCTTCCATGGCCGCCTCATTCATGTCGCCCTCATAATATTTGCTACGGGCGGAGGGAACGCGCGTTTCTATGGGGAGGAGGGCTTCTGCCCCATATACTAGGCCGAACGGCGAGTGTCCTGTTGCCGCCTTCTGCGTCGTTCTTAGGGACCAGAGGACACTTGGTAACTCATCTACCCATCTCCCTTTGAGGTCTTCCAACATCTTTCTCAGTCCGTTGAGAATTTGTTTGTTGGCCGCCTCGGCCTGGCCGTTGGTCTGCGGATGGCAGACGGCTGAGTATGCCACGACAGTCCCAAATCCCCCTAGCCATTCTCTTAGTGGAGGGTTATCGAATTGCCGGCCATGATCAAAGACCAGTACCTTGGGTACGCCGAATCGGGTTATGACGTTTCGCCATATCACTTTGCGCACGGCCGGTTCCGTGATATTAGGAACGGCTTCCGCTTCTATCCATTTGGAGAAGTAATCCATTGCCACTATTACGAACTTCCTGTTCCCGGTTGCTGTAGGGAAGGGCCCTAGTATATCCATCCCCCATTGAGCGAAGGGGATAGGGCTCAGGATGGGCTGTAGATCCCTGGCCGGCGCGTGGATCACCGGTGAGTGGATTTGGCAATTTCTGCACTTTTTAGTCAGTTCTCGAGCGTCATGTATGGCGGTTGGCCAGTAGTAGCCCGCTCTGACCGCCTTATGTGCCAGGTTTCTGCCCCCTATATGGTGTCCGCACATCCCCGAGTGGATGTCGTCCAGTACTTCTGCCGCCTCTTCTGGTTTCAAGCATCTTAGTATTGAAGCAGCGGTTCCTCTCTTGTAGAGCTGTCCGTCCAATATCATGTACCTTGAGGCTGTTGTGGGCATTCGTTTAGCTGTGGCGGGGTCTTTTGGCAGTTTTTTGCTCAGGATATACTCGATGATGGGTGTCCGCCAATCGTTATTGCTTTCGCGTTATATGTTGAGGACGTCGTCCTGACCGTCCTCGATCGCTGCGATGCTTTTCTTCTGTCGGACGTCTACCCAGACCGAACGTCTAATGTCCTGTAAGCTCGAGCTCGCGAGTTTTGACAATGCGTCTGCCCGGTTATTTTGTGACCTAGGCACTTGTTTTATCTCGTATGATTGGAGTTGGGATAGCTCTTCTTTTACTTTCTTTAGGTAGAGCGCCATCGAGGGCTACCTGGCTTCGTACTCTCCGTTGATCTGGTTTACTACCAGTTGTGAGTCAGTTGATAGTACAATTCGTTTGGCTCCGGCTGCTCGAGCCAGGTGGATGCCAGCCAAGACAGCTTCGTATTCGGCTTCATTGTTGGACGCCTGGAAAGTGAACCTTAGTGCGTGTTCGAATTCTTCGCCGTCGGGGCTTGTTAAGACGACACCGGCTCCGGAACCGTTGCTGGTGGACGAACCATCGGTGAAGGCCTCCCATGCCTCCGATGGTGGGTCGTCATCTTCCGAGTGGGAACACTCGGCTATGAAGTCCGCCAATGCTTGGGCTTTTATTGCCGTCGTCGACTGGTAGGTGATCCCTAGGCCGCTTAGTTCCACGGCCCATTTCAACATTCGTCCTGACTTTTCGAATTTTTCTAGCGCCTTTTCGAGGGGCATGTTCATGAGGACGGTTACCGGGTGTGCGTCGAAGTAGGGGCACAACTTTCGGGCGGCCACGACTATGGCGTATGCCGCCTTCTCCACCATGGGATAATTTTTTTCTGCTGGGCCCAGCGCGTGACTGATGAAATATACCGGTTGCTGGGCTTTCTCCTCTTCTCTGAGGATGACGGCGCTGATTGTGACATTGGTGACAGCTATGTAGACGTACAACTTTTCACCCTCGATTGGTCGTGCCAGCGTTGGTAGGGTTTTTAAGTGTTCTTTTAAGTTAGCGAATGCCGTCCTCTGCTCCTCCCCCCACTTGAAGTGCTTGTTGCCTTTGAGGACTCCGAAGAAAGGGGTGGATTTATCGGCCGCCCTCGAGATGAAACGGGCCAGTGCCGCCATTCTTCCCGTGAGCCTCTGTATATCTTTGATAGTTCTTGTCTCCAGTAGGTCCTGAATGGCCTGGACCTTTTCTGGGTTGGCGTCTATTCCTCTGGCGCTTACTAGGAAGCCTAAGAACTTTCTGGATCTTACTCCGAACGTACACTTCTGAGGGTTTAACTTCATCTTGTATTTTCTTAGCGATTGGAATGTTTCCCTTAGATCGTCGAGATGTTCGCCGTCTGTTTTGCTTTTTACGATCGCATCGTCCACGTAAATTTCCATGTTCCTGCCTCTATGACCTTTGAAGATTTTGTCTACCAGTCTTTGGTAGGTGGCACCCGCGTTTTTTAGTCCGAAAGGCATCATTTTATACATGAATGTCCCGGCGCTGGTAATGAACGCACACTTGACCCTGTCTGGTCCCCACAAGAAAACTTGATGGTATTCGGAGAAGGCGTCCAGAAAGCTTAGCATGGTATGTCCGCTGGTGGCGTCTACTAGTTGGTCGATCCTTGGGAGAGGGTAGCAGTCTTTTGGGCATGCTTTGTTCAGGTTGGTGAAGTTGACACACATTCGCCAGGCGCCCGATGATTTCCTCACCATTACCACGTTCGCCAGCCATTCAGGGTAGTTGCAGGTCTCTATGAAGGCGGCTTTCATCAACTTGTCGACCTCACACCGGATGGCGTCGTCCTTTTCTGCCGACATGCTTCTCTTCTTCTGCTTCACTGGTCGGAAAGCAGGATCGACGTTTAGCCTGTGTACCGTCACTTCCGGGTCTACCCCTGTCATTTCATCGGCTGAGTATGCGAAGACGTCAGTGTTAGCCTTCAGGAGGCTGACGAGGCGTTCTTGGTAGCCTGGATCTAGGCCGGTTCCTATGAGGACGGACCGGCCCGGCTCTAGGTCTATGGCCATGCTCTCTCCGCCTGGCTCTATGCGCTCGGAGTCGGGATCGTTCGTTCCTTTTACCTTGAGGGTTTTGGGGGCCGGTTGTCTTTGCTCGGTATCGGGGGCGGCTTTTCTCTTTCCTTTCATTTCTTCTTGGGATCGCTTGAGGGCTACCGAGTTACAGCTTTTGGTGGAGTCCTGGTCTCCGTGTAACTTTCCCTCGGTGTTCCTGTTGGTGACGTATGCCAGCGTCAGGGCGCGTATGGATACCAAGGTGTGTATTCCATCCAGGGTTATCCGGCCTATTAACGCATTGTAGGCTGATTTGGCGTTGACTACTACGAATTGGGCCGTGGTTGTCTTTGCGTCCTCTCCTTCCCCAAACGTGACCGGTAGGTCGATAGTTCCCATGGGAACGACTCCGGTCCCAGAAAATCCGTACAGGGCGCCGGCCGTTGGGTTGAGATGCCGTTTGTCGAAACCCATTTGCTCGAACGCCTCTTTGTACAGTAGGTTAGTGTAGGCGCCCGTGTCTATCATGCACCTTTTGACTGTGTGGTCGCCTATCTTGATGGCCAATACCAGGGGGTCACTATGGGGGTAAGTTACTCGCTTGTAGTCTTCTGCCGTGACGCTGAGAGTCGGGACGGCTTTTTCCCTAGATTCGTTGGTGTAGCATATATGTCGGGCTAGCTCCCTTAAGTGGTTCTTAATCTGCCTCCTGCTGGTCCCGGCTTCCTGCCCCCTTTCATCTACTGTATTGATGACGTTGTGTTCCTTTCCTTTCTCGGCTCTTTCCCTGGGATTGCCAGTAACCGCACCATGGCCGTAATTGTTGCCGGTGTTGTTATTGATGGCGATGCGCTGGCCTCTGGCTTCATACGCCGCCAACGAGCCGCGACGTATGAGGTATTCAATTTCGTCTTTCAGGTTTCGACACTCCTCTGTTGTGTGCCCCGTCTGGCCGTGAAAAGCGCAGTATTTCTTCGGATCTCGAGCCTGATGGGTCGTGGGACTCCCCACTTTTTGTTGTTTTTCTCTTATCTCGTAGATTTCTGCCCGGGGCCGGGTCAGCGCGGTGTAACGGTCGAACCTTTCTCTGCGACCTCCCTCCGACCTTTTTTCCCCGCGGCTCCTGTTCGGTACTCTTTGGGGCTCCTTTTGACCTGTCGGGCTCCGAGCTCTTTCCAAAGGCGGACGTCGGACCCTGGGTGGTGAGGGGTCTTCACGCCGTACTTTGTAGTCCTCTTCGTTCATATATCCTTCCGCGATTCGCCGAACTTCGACCAGCAAGGTAGGTCTCTCTCTGAGTAAGTGGCTCTTGAGGGGTCCTTCTGTCATCGTATGGGTCAGGGCGCAGGCGGCCGTTGACGCATCGATTGTCCGTATTTGTTGGCACTCTAAGTCGAATCTTCTAACATACTCCCTGATGGTCTCTTTTGGCCCTTGCTTCATGGTCATTAGATCCACCGTTACGATCTGCCTGCGCCGGCTTCCGGCGTATTGGTCTATGAAGGCCGTGCTGAGGTCCCTGAAACTCCGAATGGATTCTCGGGGCAATCCCCGGAACCATGATCGGGCGTATCCGGTGAGAGTGGTGGGGAATACCCGGCACCACACCGCGTCATCGAGTTCATACATGGCCATGTAACTCTCGTATATCGCCAAGTGGTCCTCCGGGTCGGCGGTTCCGTCGAACTGGATATTGGGTACCTTTACCCGGGGCATGGGGTGTTCCGTAATCTCCGGGTGAAATGGCGATACCGTCGGCCGTCCTCTTTTTGGCGTTTTTATGCCGGGCGTTGTCAGTTTTGACTCGCCCTCCCCTTCCTCGTGGGAGGTAGACGTGTTTCTGCCGGTCCGGCATGTTACGAACGTTTCTCGCTCGGAGGACTTCTCCCGGGGTATAGACCTGTTTTCCTGGGCAACGCTGCTCGTCAGCCGGGTGAATACCGAGCCTCGTTCTTCGGGGTTGACGTACCTTCTTTCCCGTTCTCCAGGGCCCAGCCGGTCTTGGACGGTCTTCACAGGCCTTCCGTCCCTTTCTCTCTGGCCCAGGCGGTTATGAACCGTCCTCTGGGGGCTGTGGCTTTTCCTGGCCTTTCGGGTGCCTGGACCCAGCCGGTGATGTATGGTTGGGGTATGACTTCTGCTTCTTTCGCGGTGTCTACTACTTGCGGGAGACTCGCTGTCCTCTCTTCCGATGTCGGCTAGTGCGGGGATGCCCGAGTCCGTCCTCGGGCGGGACGGCGAGGGTTCCCCGGATCGGTATTTCCGCCGGCGATGGCGTAGCCTGATACGCTCATTATCCAGGTGCCTGCTCTTTTCCAGGTATCGCTGTTTCCTTTCTTCCAGCGTCATCGTTCTCGGCTGTTCGGGGAAGAGTTCCCTTGGCGAAACGTCGGCCCTTTGGAAGATCCTGGTGGCAGGTTGAGGGGTTTCTTTCGCTCGCTGCGCGGTCGGGGTTGACGAGGTCGTCGCCCCTAGAAGGGCAGCGAGGAAAAGCTGAGCGGCGGACAGCTGCTCGGGGGTGAAGGCGTTCAAGGGAACGGTTGCAGGGGGCACCTCTGCTGGCGTGAACGTTGAGGCCAAGTGGCCTTTGCCTTTGTCCTTGTCTCGGGCTTGGTCCTCCGGTGGGGAAGTTCCCACGGCCTCGAGCTCGGCTTCCGCCTCAACAGGGGTGTCCGCGGTGTCACGAGTTGTCATTAAGACGTTTTGACGATTTTGTTTTCTTAGAGCAGGGAGCTTTTTTGTTCGAGCTTCCCCACAGACGGCGCCAAATTGTTTGGGTATCAAACAATCAAAGGCCTCCTACCGGGTACGGCCGGCGATCCTCCTCTTCCCTTCTGGTATGCCCAGAGCTCCGGTCCTGCACAGGGAGCAAACAAGGGCCTCGGAGGGATTCCGAGGTTGCCTCTCCGAAGTTCAAGTCAGTCGTGTGGATTGGAGGGTAGAGGTAAGATTATGGAGGATATTACTTAACTTTCTAGAGAGATGATATGTTGTGAGACTGATATGTTGTCAAAAATGATTTCTCCCCTCTTCGAGGTGTATGTCTCCCGGGTATTTATAGGACTCGAGACATGGAGGTCGGCCGCCGGACCCCAAGCCAGACCGAAGACCTCCCTCCGGCTGGAGGGAGCCGGTGTGCCCTAGCTTTCGGGGTAACGACCAGTCATGATGCTGCCGGCTGCCGACCATACCTGTGGTGCCGACCCCCGTCAGTACTAAAATGAACATCACATGCTAAAACAACTTTGACGTTATTAGCTTAGATGCATTTAAACGACATAGATCAAACATAATAATTCACATGTTTAGTAACCCGTGTACACCAAAAACGAACGATATCTTAGTAAAGGCCGCTAAGTGCGGGCGGGGTTGGGTGTTCTTAGTGAACTTCCCAACACGTACCCTCACCCCTTACTCAGAACCATGGTTTCCGGATGTCCGAATCCATTGGCAACGAGAGTCATTCAATACACGATATCCGATAATGTCGGTATCGGTATCGTAATGCAAAGGACGAACCCGATAAGCTTTGACATCGGAAATGGACCGTATTTTGTATACGGCCCACTACGACATAGAGTGAGTTCGAACGGGCCCGAACTCTCACAAAGTTCGGTGGCGACTCCTACTTCGATTTAAATTTCAATTTGACCATCTCATATGGAGATTCATTCGCCTCCCAAAATCCGCGCGTGGCCGCGTCGGGGTGGACCTATGTCATGTCCACAATTTGGCGACTCCGCTAGGGATTAACTGATGTGTCACTTACCATCGCCATCCTCAGGGTGAGACTCGAAAAGAAATCGTTCGAATAGTAATGTACACGTTTTAGTTCAATGGTTCATGCATAACCCAATTCTTTCCCGGGCCGGTTACTTGTGACCGACGTCCCACTATACCACGGTGCATTCCTAAATGGGTGCACTAAAGACTTAGATGGCGGAACTCGCATGGGTTTTACGGCAGGTTCTAAGACCAACTCGGCTTAGGAAAACCGTCCTGATTTGCGAGAAAGCTATCGTCGTTGGTATAGACCCTATTCGACCGACCGAGACTTAGACTAAGAGCATACAATGGTGTCATTATACTGTTTCCATGACTACGTGCTACTTGATTTTCTTTGGTCGTCTTTTCAAAAACCGTCGTTTTCAAAAATTTGCATCTTTTCAAACCTATCCATTTCTCAAAACTCGGAAAGCTACCGAATTTAGGACCTATGATTTTGACTCAAAATAGCCTATTTTTTTAGCCGGTATGCTACCCAAACCTTTTCAAAATTCCGAAATCTCGGCCCGATAACGTTTTTTTTCGATTTTCAAAAAAACCGGGCCATCCTATCCAACTTTGTTCGGTTTTCAAATCCAAATTCTCTTTTCAAAACTTTCTTCTTCTTAGGACTTCCCGTATTTAGCAGTGTCAGGTCTTGTCATAAGTTGTTAGAGTCTATAGCGTCGAAACTCCGTCGATCCTACATCACGAGTTTCCTCCCTATCCCAGTCCGCCTTATTTGTCAAGGCACGACCCACCTACGTAGGACAAACTCCTACAAAGGGAAGCCCGTTTACACACTCGAGTCTTAACAAAGTCTTTGATTCCGATTGGGGGGCTACCCCTCAGCAGAGCGATCAATCACGGTTGCTCTAAGGGTCATGCCTTACACGTGTCTCACGTACCCCACTTTTGAGCCACTTAGGTGTCACACCATTTGAGTCCTACCAGAGTCTTTAGTCTCACTCGGGGGACTGTCCTCCACTCGAGCAGTCAAACACGGTCGCCCCATTTTCGGATTCACTCTTCTGCAGCTTAAGTCTAATTCGCGGTCGTGACTTGGTCTAGGTCAACGTCCGGGTTTCCCGATCCGAGGATTTTAGTCATTTCTGTCACCCCGGGTCGCGTCTAGTTTGACTCCCTCTCTTTTATTTGCGCAAAACCGAGTTTAGGCGAGTCGTGACACCTGTCGAAGACCTTACCAAAAAAAAAATAACCAACCGAGCATCCGAGTCCGGATCTGATTCGAGTCTAAGTCTGAGTCTGAGTCTAGGATACCCTACATCCTCATTTCCAAATCAGAGTCAGAGTCTTTTTCATTCTGTCCTCTTTTCAAAATTCAATAAAATCAGCTTTCAATATTCTTTCTCATATATACTTTCCTTATGTGTCTCCGAGAACATAATAAACACCATCGTACACTGTGAGCACATGCACGTGACTATAGGCACATCTATAATGACTGCAGGAAATCAAGACCCGTGTTTTCCTTTACCTGTTCCATGTCTGACATAGAAAGCCACAAAACTACCCTTAGCAGGAGCGGTATCGAATCCTATGACGAATCTTGGTAGTCTCCTAGTTTGGGCTCAAGACGGGAGGCAAGCTCATTTCCCACAATAAACACCCATCCAATAAGATCAACCATCTCTACCTTAGGTGTTAGTTTGACCAACAAAAAAGAGGTCCAACAAAAAAAGTCCAGGAAAAAAAAAACAAAAGTCCAAAACAAAAAGCAGGCCATCATCAAAAAAAAAAGGGGCATCCATGACCAAGGTTAAATGGTCAATCCAAGTGAAAAATCCCAAGACCGGGGCTAAGAGGTCAACCAAAAAATATTCAAAAATCCATGACCGTAGTTAACGATCAACTCAAGTGAAACGGTCAATTCAAAAATTATCATTACCTGTACCATCAAATAAGGGAGAGACAGTCAAGCTGGTCAGCTAACACCACATCTAGCCTTCCCACATTACAACCCTCAAGACCTTCTCGAGACCTAGGCTAGAGACAGCCCATAAGTTTGAGGATTCAAGCTCCATAGATACACCCTAACCTTTAGGGCCAGGCATGGAAATCAGATCCCACATTATCAAACCTACCCGATCGAAGTTCGAGTCATTTTTACTCGACTTCCCCCTTTCCTACCACATTGAAATACCTTACCCTCGAAGCCTTAGCTCCACAAAATCGAGCTCCAGATATACAAACATCAAAGCCACTTACTTCCTAGCACCACATTTCCAAAAACATCCAAACCAGTTACAAACCCCAAACACGGGAATTCAACTTGCGGTCGGCATAGAACATGCCCAAATAGTTCACACCACCTCTGGGGGCTACCCCGGAGAACGCTCACAGTCACAGGATCAACATCCTAACTGTTCTAGCCCTTTGATCAAGACATCATTGGGAACACACCTAGCCTACACCATCGCTATGGCTAGTTACACACAAAGCCCTAATAAACTAGGTACCATAATATATCTTTCAACACTGAACTACGGCTTGGTTTGATTTCACTACACGTGAATACGTAGGCAGCCTTTCAACAGAGGCACAACCACCCACATTGACACAAATTCAAAAGACATTATCATTCTGGTCATGACACTATCTTGTTCTCATCAGCTAGCTTTGTCATTCTGGGGGCTTCTCCTAGGCAGAATCCACTCACATAATCCAAATACTTTCAAACACTAGCCTCCTTTTTATAGTGTGTCCTAGTACTCGGCCCAGTCGAAGACAAGAATCTGTCAGAGGCTCGAAACAACACCTAATTCGGGAATATACCCCGAAACCAAAAAAAATTCAAAAGGAGCACTAGACTACAGCATTGTTACTGCTAAAACAGTCTCATTACAGACTACTGCAATTCCCCTACAAACGCATCCTTCCCATTTCGATGTACGACCGTGTTGCCACTCGCCTAGGCTACGGAATAGCGCAACTTAAGAGTCTTGTTAGGTGGCCCACCCCCTACCGAGTCACGGTCCAACCCCTCGAGAGTCCAGTCGTGTCTGTCAACTCGTTCTGTTGCGTCCAGAGTCGAGTCTGTCGGTAGGCCTCTCTCTTCAAATTCTCATTTTAAAATTCGCAAAACTTAGCCATTTGAGAAAATCCCTTTCCTAGTCACCACGGGAATAAGAATTTTTATCATATTTCATCTAGGCATACAGGACTAATCAGAGGATTTTAGGAGTCCGTGTTAGAATCTGATCAGGAATCAAGTCATCCCAAACATTCTTATTTCCAAACATTTTCAAAAATTTCAGCATTTTCTTTCAAAAAATCAGTCAAAAAATCATTTCTTCCCCAGCGTGAGTCGGTGTTTCGCCTAAATATTACATGCAGTTTGTTATGTATCAACAGACAGGTACACCAAGACTCCCGAAGAATTCTCAAAAACCCCCCAGTGGAAGGATCAGGCAACATTTCTACTAAGGAATCGGGACGTATCTATAAGAAGATACACCTAGAGATTACAAGGCAAGCTCCCACGCGATCCCAAGACGGGAGTATCTATAAGAAGATACACCCAGAGCTTACAAGGCAGGCTCCCACGCGATCCCAAGACGGGATGTATCTACAAGCAGATACACCCAGAGCTTACAAGGCAAGCTCCCACACAACTTCAAGACGGGATATGTCTGTAAACAGACACACCCAAGACTTTTCAGGCAAAGTCTCCGCGACATTATTGACATCTACCCAGGTATGATTTCTATCTTATGGCTGGCGAGCCCTTCACGCAAGTCTAATGGACTATAAACGACCCGATCGGAAGTCTGCCAGGTCTTAATCCTCGATTGGCCTGGTAGCTACTCTGACTTTCGCCTTTTCCAAGCCTCAGTCAGAGTGGGGGCTCTGTAGACACCCACATTTTGACCGCCAGGTGTCTATAGTAGTTTCCGCCAAACACCCGATGATGATCGGACGCAAACGTGCTTTGACGAATTCGGATATGGGCTCGAAATCATGGACATTTGGCTTGGGCTTATAACGGAGTACAAATATTACTAAACCAACCTCAAATCCAGGCCCAGTGGGCCGTTTCGAGTGAAATAAGACTAATTTGGGTCGAATCCGGCACCAGGGGCAAAACCGTCTTTTAGCGACCGAGTCAAACCCGGTCAAAGATATTTTTTTCCCGAGACACTCGGACCAGCCGTGACACCTCAAGTCCTGTTTGGACTCAAATACTACAAAAAATCAGCTTCGAAAATATTAAATAAATCCATTCAAGGATAGAATTCGATCTCAAGTAGGAATTCTATCCAAAAACCAAAACAATTCACCGACCGAGCTCAAACACTCGGCTGAAACAGCCCCAAGACAGCCGAGATACTCGGCTTCCCCACCAAGAAATGGGACTCTCGCTCTCTTTCAAGCTCCTACGTTTCCTATCCAAACCGGTATTTCTTGTCACCTAAGCAAGAGTACTTCTCCTAGTGATAAGGCTAAAGTCGTATCACCTTAATCAAAGTAACCTAACAAACAACTAACAGGTAGCTAGCAGTAAGTAAGGGTCGAATCCACAGAGAGACGGACGATTATCACTAATTATCTAAATTTGATTCTAAACTATTCTAATTCCGGTTTGTTGTGAATTGTTTTCTAAACTAATGCGATTATGTAAAATACTAAGGTTCTAACAATATTAAAAGGATCTAGGATCTTATGGTTCACTATGTAATTAAATTGGGTAAAGTTAATTAATCATTCAATCGATCAATCACAGTTATTTAGGGCAAAGACACGGCCTTTCGGATCTTATGTCAACCTTAGGATAGATTCTGACGGGCTCTCGCAACTTACCAGATTATCCTACCCACTTACTTGTAAGTCTACCCTTACCAGGCTTTCGATCTTAGGTTCGGGTTCCTAAACATTCGACTAGTTCAACATCTCAAACTAATCAAACAATAATACAAGACAAGTAGTAAGGCAATAACATATGAATGAGCAATTAAACAAATAATCAATCTAACATTCCCCAATTCAATTAACATAGATCCCCTTCAATCCTAGATAAATAAATTAGCTACTCATACTAAAACATAAAGCAATCCCCCTTTCCACTAACCAAATAACACAACTCATATATTTTCCCGCCTAAAGCTATCCACAACAAAAATAAAAGAAAATAGACCAAATGAGCTAGGTGAGAATCGAACCCTTGATCTAATATGTGACCATTCTCCTCTCCAACTACACTCTAACATCTTATT
The DNA here is from genome assembly GCA_958450325.1 of Agrostemma githago. Taxonomy (NCBI): domain Eukaryota; kingdom Viridiplantae; phylum Streptophyta; class Magnoliopsida; order Caryophyllales; family Caryophyllaceae; genus Agrostemma; species Agrostemma githago. The sequence continues at coordinate 8,915,281 of OY288257.1, read as the reverse complement.
GATTTAAATATCACTACATCACACATAAAGCTATAAACCACAGAAAGTATGTAATTAAGGAAATCTGATTGATTACGTACATTGATTACGAAAATCACATGTTTTAAATGGAATATATAACATACAATATTTAATATGGAATGTATGATCAAATTTTTAAAAAAAAGTATAATCATATTGTATTCCGTTTTAACCAAATAGTTGCATTATTTTTGTTAATAGGAGATTGCATTATCCCGTACAATATTTTACATAGAATATAAAATAGTTATGATTATTATTGTATATCTTTCTGATCATATTCGAAAATCATATTCTTAACATCGATATAAAATTTAGTAACTATTAAAAAAAAAACGTATCACGGCGTGCTAACCATTAAAAAAAGTTCATTATTATATAATTTTTGATAAATATTTATGTATTTTATGGTATGTTAAAGAGAGAAGTGGGTATCTCGAAATGTGAGATGACCTAAACCGAGTATACAAAAAATATATGCAATATTTTCATTAATTACACATTATTTAATATTCCGTACATTTCAAGACATTACTCAAATATTTTTATTAGTTTTGCGATTTAAAAATATTTTCCTATTTCTAAAGTACACAGTTGATAAATAGTAAAAATAAAATAATAAATTTTTTATTTTAAATCTTAAATGAAATACTCTATAAGATAAATATATTATAAATATCGTGCATTGCACGGGGTCTATACTAGTAAAGAAATTAAGCATATTAAAAGACAATATGAAACTAAGAGAAAGGAGAAAAATACCAATTACGTAGAACTGAAAGATTGACGATCTAAAAGTAGGATTACAAACTAGAAGAATTCTAATGCTAATAAAAACCAAACTAAACTAAGAATATGAAAGTGTAAACTAAACTAACGAATGAGAAAGTGTGAAAGTGTTCTTAAATCTAACCCTAAGGAGGGTATATATACTAATAATGATAAGGAGTGTCATTACTCCTACTTTCCTAAAACTAATTAGGAAAGAATATCTCGTAAAATAGGAGTCATGGTAAGTGAAGGAGTCCAAAAATAGAAATCCCACGAAACGGCCTCAAACCGGTCGGTTTGGGTCTGTCCCGAGCGGTTTGGGTTCATCCCGAGCGGTTCGGGTTCCTCTGCACTGCGCGATAAATTTTAAATGCTTGATTTTTCTTTGTTACTTATCGGAATTGGACATGTGATATATCGTTGGAAAGATAATAGAAAGATCTTTCCAACGCCACAAACATCAGCTCAATCGGAGTTGTAGAACTCAAGATATGCACGTTTGAAGTTGACCTTGTTTTAGCGATCGTTCTTTCTTCTCGATTTGCATTTGTTTGAGCTTTCCAACTTATTTCTTTGTCGTTTCTTAATGTTTCTTCACTTCACGTCCTTCTTCAACTCTTCTCTTAGCATCCTCTAACTTTTATCACTTCTTTCTTGTAGATTTCATGGCTCGACTCTCGTCATTGCCCAAAATATAGCTCAATCGCCTTCATTTGTCTCGTTTCTTACAAAACGTAAACAAAATACCCGGCATAACAAAGAAGGATGAAAAGCTAGAAAAACGACTCCTAGGACACAGAAAATGAACCAAAATAAAGGAAAAGTTGGAGTTAAATATATATACGAAATGAGTTCATCAAATCCCCCCAAACCAGACCTTTGCTTGTCCCTAAGCAAAGCAATCATCAAAGAGTATGGACAAGACTTAAAACAATGGCTTAGAGCTAACTTCATCAACATGCATCATCCCAAATCTAATACTCTAACAAGCGAATGACACCTAGACTAAAGAAACAAATTCTAAAGCAAAAGGTGAAGAGTAAAAGAATTTCAAAAATCAAGCTCCAATCAATATTCAAATGCCAAACTTTTAATCTTGCACAACCTTCTATGTCGAGATTCCTCACGGTTTGCACTCATCACTCAATAAGGACAATTTTGTGAGTTTATGTAAAATCGGAAAGACAAAACACTCACCTAACTGCAACTTAAAAGAACATGCACGCAATCTAACATGATACCAATCTCTACCAACCGTACATACACATTCAATCGGACCAAGACACATGCCGAGGACTTACATAGGGATAAAGTGAGGGTAATCGGGTAAGAAGGGGCAAAACGATTTGGATATGTGGAGGTAAAAGTCAAGCTAGTACAACCGTAACCAAACTGAACTCATTTCATTCTTAACCAACTTCAATCAAAGGAATTACAAGTAGTACCAAGCACCACATTTTTAACTTTTCATAACCGGCTTCGCACCAAGAACTACGAAAACAGAGTGATCAATTCTTTTCTCATAGCAAAAACACATTCCTTTTCTTGCTTCACTTCAATTTTTTCTTTTCTTATTTTTTTCTTCCTTTTCTTTTCTTTTTTTTTTCTTCATTGATTTTTTTCTTTTCACATTTTTTTTTTGCAATTTCCTTCTTCAATCAACATGGTACCAAATCTCACCCGAAAAAAATAAATTCCGTCTTATTAACCAACTAGCTTGACTAGGGTAGGCGATTTACGTATGTAGTTAATAAACGGGTCAAATTATGGCTATGTGAAGTTTATGGGAATAAGATAAAAGAAAGGGGATTGCCTCTTCTACATGTGCCACAATCACAAACTGAATGGATACAGGTATTTAAGAGACGAATGTCATGCTTATGCAATTTGATGTTACATGTCTCATAAGGAGTGATACTCTCAACCTATATGAAACTGATCATGGATGTCATCAGTTTAAGGCTCTAAGTCTCACAATATAAGTAGCTTACTCGACAACATGTCAATTTACTCATTTGGCATTCAAAACATAATCGGCGGCAAGATTCAAGAAATACTAAACTCAAATAACAGGAAATAAGTGTCATTCACAAGAAAGAGCAAAGAACTAGGGAAAAGCATGCGACAAACGCAATGTCATCATCGCCGACACGACTTTATACTAAAACACACGAAAAGACGGAAAAATAAAAAAAAATGTTTTTTTTTTGAAAATTAAACACAAAATATCCCCCCAAACCAAATTACACAATGTCCTCATTGTGAACCAAGAGAAATAAAATAGAACAAAAATATAAATGGTAAAGGAAGAAAAAAAAACGAAAATAAAAAATAAAATAAGAGAGAGGGAAAGGTACCGACAATATATTTACCGTAAATAAGTCCCCCAAACCAGCAACCAACCAGGACTAAGAATCTGACTCATACCCATCAATAACAAAATCATAGTAGCTTAAGGCTCTAAGAAGTTGATCAAAAAGTTGCGCATGTGCTACACAAAAGCATAAGTGGCACCAAGATAGAATAACGACATTATATAAAATCAATGTCAATGACCGTCTCAGCTTGTCAGACTTTCTTTGAAAACTTTCAAAAGTCCTCGACATATAATCCCAGCCGTCAATAAATGGTGGAAAATAATATCGTAAATTATCGGGCATGTAAGACAACTTAATACCTCTCAAATCAACAATATTATTTTTCACAATGAATTCATGCGAGACGGGAGAAATACCTGTACTTTCATCGAACCAAGGAGGAAGTTCAAGTGGATGAGAATGATTTATTACCTCAACGGGTGTATCCACAATCCCATATACCTCAAGATTTTCTGTTTCGAGGGTTCCTGGATGATTTAGTGCCGCTTCTAAAGCATCTACCTCGGCTTCCCAAGGGTCTGATTCACCTGCACAATTTTCGAAACACATCAAATCCTCTAAAGGCGCCTCGGTGAGGAGCCCTTCTATTGAATAATCAACAACATCATCAGTCTCATCGGGCACGGTGATCTCAAAAGAAGACTTAGTAGGCGAACAACTAGAATTATCAATTGAGTCATAAATAGGCTTATTATTAGTGATCAAAACTTCAAGATTTTCCGCCAAAGATTGGACCTGTAAATTGTTAGTCATAATAGAATCAATTTCAATGACCGGAGAATGGACTTTCAAATCAAAAATCAAAGGCTCATCATCATCGTCATCAAATGGGTCAATATCTTCTCTAATATGTGCAACAGACATACTCATAACACAGTCAGTTGATGGTGTAGAATCAACTATAAGATTTGACTCACGTAGAGTAGCCGTTAATTTTTGCAATATCACCTTACAGTTCGCCATGAAAGCAATCCACCTCTTCTCTGACTCAGCGCTGTTTCGGGCTAAATATTTAAGCAGTTCCCATCGCTCCTCATAAGGAATATAATTAAACATTCCATCGCAATTTGCCTCAATATTAGCCCGTCTCTCATCATCCACACCATCATAAATCATATGACACATCTCCCAAATATCAACATGATAGCCACTTTGATAAATAAAAGACTCAAGTCTATCCCAATAAGTATGTAGTGACTCATGATTAAATTGAGGAAAGTAGAAGATAGTCATAATGATTAGACAAAAAAATAAAAAATAAAAATATATATAAAAAATAAAAATAAATAATAAATATATACTTAATAATCTAGAACCCAAAACAAATGATAAGCAATAATACAAAACCGTCTCCCCGGCAACGACGCCAAAATTGATAAGGCTAAAGTCGTATCACCTTAATCAAAGTAACCTAACAAACAACTAACAGGTAGCTAGCAGTAAGTAAGGGTCGAATCCACAGAGAGACGGACGATTATCACTAATTATCTAAATTTGATTCTAAACTATTCTAATTCCGGTTTGTTGTGAATTGTTTTCTAAACTAATGCGATTATGTAAAACACTAAGGTTCTAACAATATTAAAAGGATCTAGGGTCTTATGGTTCACTATGTAATTAAATTGGGTAAAGTTAATTAATCATTCAATCGATCAATCACAGTTATTTAGGCCAAAGACACGACCTTTCGGATCTTATGTCAACCTTAAGATAGATTCTGACGGGCTCTCGCAACTTACCAGATTATCCTACCCACTTACTTGTAAGTCTACCCTTACCAGGCTTTCGATCTTAGGTTCGGTTTCCTAAACATTCGACTAGTTCAACGTCTTAAACTAATCAAACAATAATACAAGACAAGTAGTAAGGCAATAACATATGAATGAGCAATTAAACAAATAATCAATCTAACATCCCCAATTCAATTAACATAGATCCCCTTCAACCCTAGATAAATAAATTAGCTACTCATACTAAAACATAAAGCAATAAAGAAATTAAGCATATTAAAAGACAATATGAAACTAAGAGAAAGGAGAAAAATACCAATTACGTAGAACTGAAAGATTGACGATCTAAAAGTAAGATTACAAACTAGAAGAATTCTAATGCTAATAAAAACCAAACTAAACTAAGAATATGAAAGTGTAAACTAAACTAACGAATGAGAAAGTGTGAAAGTGTTCTTAAATCTAACCCTAAGGAGGGTATATATACTAATAATGATAAGGAGTGTCATTACTCCTACTTTCCTAAAACTAATTAGGAAAGAATATCCCGTAAAATAGGAGTCATGGTAAGTGAAGGAGTCCAAAAATAGAAATCCCACGAAACGGCCTCAAACCGGTCGGTTTGGGTCTGTCCCGAGCGGTTTGGGTTCATCCCGAGCGGTTCGGGTTCCTCTGCACTGCGCGATGAATTTGAAATGCTTGATTTTTCTTCGTTATTCATCGGAATTGGACGTGTGATATATCGTTGGAAAGATAATAGAAAGATCTTTCCAACGCCACAAACATCAGCTCAATCGGAATTGTAGAACTCAAGATATGCACGTTTGAAGTTGACCTTATTTTAGCGATCGTTCTTTCTTCTCGATTTGCATTTGTTTGAGCTTTCCAACTTATTTCTTTGTCGTTTCTTAATGTTTCTTCACTTCACGTCCTTCTTCAACTCTTCGCTTAGCATCCTCTAACTTTTATCACTTCTTTCTTGTAGATTTCATGGCTCGACTCTCGTCATTGCCCAAAATATAGCTCAATCGCCTTCATTTGTCTCGTTTCTTACAAAACGTAAACAAAATACCCGGCATAACAAAGAAGGATGAAAAGCTAGAACCACGACTCCTAGGACAAAGAAAATGAACCAAAATAAAGAAAAAGTTGGAGTTAAATATATATACGAAATGAGTTCATCACCTAGCTCCTATCAAGGACTTCACCTATAAATAGGACCCTCTCGTCACATTCAACACACATTCATTATCGCTCATCAATATTCAGAAATTATCCATCATCGATACAGAAATAATCACATCTACGATACAAAAAATCTACAAACGACATCAACAATTCCCGACATCTACAACTCATAACATCCCGACATCCAAATACTAACCCGAAATTCTAGGCAATATTAGGAAAACCATATACAAACCCGAGAGCAAAACTCGTCAAATCCCATCCCAATCATAAACCACCATAACTCTTCCTATATCATCTCGACGCTCCCGTGCCTAAGCCACATTCCGACGAGCCCCGTTCCGAGTATACAAAGTATGTAGGTTGAGGGTGTAAAATCAAATCCTTTTTTCTCCCTTTCTCGATTTTTTGTCACAATTTTTTGTCACGATTTTTTGTCACAATTTATTGTAACGATTTTTTTGACATAATTTTTTCGGCACAATTTTTTCGGCACAATTTTTCAGTAACTTTTTCAAAATCCACTCTAAATATTCGATATTGATTCTATAATCAATCATCGAATATTACGAGTATCAATATTTAAGTCGAGTATAAATTGCACCATATTTTTACACGACTTAACCAAATCATCGATTTCCAAAACCAAATACAATTTTTTCATCATATCATATTTACATCTTCTAACTCGTTTGCTCCTTTATTATCGCGATTGTTGTATTGTATCGTTGGTTGCATTGTAATTCCGGATGGTATGCCGCTCGTATATTGTAATCTGTTATCGTTTTTGTTGTTTGTTTTATTGTACTAAAATGAACATCACATGCTAAAACAACTTTGACGTTATTAGCTTAGATGCATTTAAACGACATAGATAAAAAATAATTCACATGTTTAGTAAAAAACGCTCTTTGCATATCATTCAACTATCGAACTAACGCGTGTACACCAAAAACGAACGATATCTTAGTAAAGGCCGCTAAGTGCGGGCGGGGTTGGGTGTTCTCGGTGAACTTCCCAACACGTACCCTCACCCCTTACTCAGAACCATGGTTTCCGGATGTCCGAATCCATTGGCAACGAGAGTCATTCAATACACGATATCCGATAATGTCGGTATCGGTATCGTAATGCAAAGGGACGAACCCGATAAGCTCTGACATCGGAAATGGGCCGTATTTTGTATACGACCCACTACGACATAGAGTGGGTTCGAACGGGCCCGAACTCCCACAAAGTTCGGTGGCGACTCCTACTTCGATTTAAATTTCAATTTGACCATCTCATATGGAGATTCATTCGCCACCCCAAACCCGCGCGTGGCCGCGTCGGGGTGGACCTATGTCATGTCCACAACATGCTACATCCTAGGGTTACATCGTAATGGGCTATAAGGCCCGATGGACATCCACATATTATTTCATAACAAAGATACAGTAGTTAAAAAACTCTAGTTTTTCCTCCTCTTTCTCCCCAAAAAAAACCTATTTTTCCTCCTCAATCGGGGGCCTCCATCGATGATTAACTAGTTCAATACCCGTGATAAAATCACGGGGTTGAGTAATATTTTGCTCTTAGATTGTCTGTCTATGATAGTATTATGGACCGTATGAATATGAAGGGAATCAATCTTAGTTATTGACATAGTTATGATTGAACAATTAATTTGTCAATGACCAATGGAAAATGTACAATATACGAAATGACATAGTAATTATGGACTAAAGATGAGAATGATGGAGCACGTTCTAATAAGTTTGACGAATAATGACGTCAATAATTATATCAAATATGGACGTGAAAGAAGGCGAAGTATACAATAAAATACAATATGGTGTAATAAAACAATGTAGATAGAATCACGGGATTTGGTAGGTAATGCTAATAGGTTTGTGTGTCTATGATCGTTTTTTGCAAAGTAAGGATTTGAAATAAATCAACCCTATTGCTTCACATGGTTATTGTTGAACAATTAATTTGTCAATGACTAATGGAAACTGTGCAGTATAGGAAATAACGTATTCATTACGGAATAAAGTTGCGAATGATGAAGCACGTCCCAATATGCTAAACAAATAATAACGTCAATAATTGAGATGACATTATTTGGAAAAGTAAAATAAGTAAATAAAAAGGAATATGTGAAGTAACGATTTAGATAACCGAAATGTAAGGAAAATTGATATGGGTTATTGATGTTTTTGTTGTAGACTAAAGTTATGAGTTAATATTATCAAACATTAAATATAATAAATAATGTAGTTCAACCTAATACGTTGTAGATATGACCGACAAATTGCAATCATGAAATGTACCGAAGCTATAAAGTTAGTCTACAATTCTTGTCAATATTGTAAATGAAAATAAATCCCATTATACCGTTTTGAGTATTATCGATGTCTAACACATGCACCGATGATAAATTTGGCGAAACGATCGAAATATACTTCAAATCAGGTACTTACTGCATTACGATATGCTTCATATATCGAACATACTGTTGATGAAGGAAACGAATAAGTGTACTACATGCATTGCTTCAGCTATTCTTCATTACAAATAATAACACCATAACATGCTCAGACAGTAATGGGAGTTCAACAAATAAGAGTTGGCAATTCATTAAGTCATAGCATTGGAAAACAAAAAAGATTCTAGATTAGATTGTTGCTTGTATAGGTAAGCATCACATGCTAGCTTGTTTACTTAGTTGTAGAGTTGCATTAGGAGTTTAGTCATAATAACATCATTAGCTGAGCAAGTAAATACGTCAATTGTAAACCCTCCTTGACATTTGTCGAAAACAATAGTGAAAACTGCATGATAACCTGCCCTCCTTTCCATCTATAAAAGGGGTGGTGAGTAGGAATGTTCAAGGCACAAATCAAAATAAAACTAAATATAAACATATAAATACATCAATGGCAGAAAAGTATGTGTATCCTCCAACCTGTGTTATGCATAATATGCCTTATTCTGTTGAAAAACCCAATAGAGTCATCGGAAAAAGCTTTACCTGTGTGAGGGATGAGCTGCGAAGGTTGGGGTATCATATAAGGCAGATTCGCCATGCATGGAATAACCCGAACTTCCTAAGGGCTGTAGTCCTAGAGTTCGAGGATGGTGACGATGGTTACAGGCAAGCATTTAAGCTGCAGAAGACGTTCGAGAGAGTGCGCAAGGGGAAAGCTGATTACGAAAAGGAGTTGTACACAACAGCTGGTCCTCACGTATGGGTAGCAAAAAAGGAAGATCAGCACTTAATGATGAAGCATACAGGCCTGAGAATTGTGCCTGAGATAGAGAAGACGCTAGGCTACAGCGACGCAGATGAAGATAATACGTCGGTTTATGCGTGCATCATGAGTCTCCTGATGTCCCACTGCCCCGGGTTCTACTAAAAAAAGTGAATTGGTACATGGTGTTTGTCATTGAAGTGTTGATGTTCTTATCGTAATGTGTTAAGTATCTTATATTACTGTATGCAGGTTGTTGGTTATGGTTGGCAGTAAGTACATCCACTGTCAGTAGTTTGTTGTTATCTGGCCAGCGGGTTTTTATGACGGTAGTTATATATGTATTTATAAGTACATCTACTGTCATTAGTTGGTTGTTAACTAATTAAATATGTACGGGGTAGTCCAACTGGTTTTTCGTAGTCGGGTGACTACATTATTAGAAGTTCAGTGATGATTTCGACCTCGAGAAAATGTGGTCGACTCTGCAGTAGTTTATATCAAACCTATGTAATAACCGTGTAGACTGTTTCTATCCTATGTATTGGTAGTGTGTTTGTAAAATAATCATCCATGTTTTCAATGTAATATAATTGGGTGGTTATAGACCGTTGTTTATGATACTATCTCGTAGTCTCTACCGATAACATAATACGATAACCCGGACTTTATTTGCATCAGTCGATGCTAAATAAACTAAATTGTTAATTACATGGTATTAAGTGAGTTGCTGTTGCTGTTGGGAATATTTTAAGATGAACTGCAGATGTAATTGATATCACGTATCTGAAAGAGCATATTTGTTTTAAAAGCGAAAAATTTCAGAACAGGTGTGCCGTTTCTGAAAGAGCGAACAAAAATGGATGTAAGTGTACATAAGAAAATGAATCAGTAGACTATAGAAACATTGTGTGCTAAACTATTGTCCGACTAAACTACAAACGACATTAGGAATTGTGCTGCCTCGATGACTACCTGATATGAGAAAATACCTCTTTGTAGACAACGTTCGTTGTGGTGGGAGTGATGACATCTAACGCTGTTGTATCAGATGGAACTAATATCTTCAACCCACGTCTGGTTGTTATCCTTGATATAGCAACATACAGCTGTCCGTGCGTGAAAACCAGTTTAGGTAAAAACAGTCCAACGTGTTTGAGTGACTGACCTTGACTCTTATTAATAGTCATTGCATAACAGACTGCAATCGGGAATTATCGTCTCAGGAATTTAATGGGGAACTTTGTCTCGTCAGATGGGTCGACAGTGATCCTTGGAATGAAGACCTTGAGTCCCTTAGTCGTTCCAGATATAACTTCTGCTGCAATTACTCTATCTCCCAAATCCTTCACCACCAATCTAGTTCCGTTGCATAGTCCGTTGGCCTGATCTATGTTCCTCAGCAACATAATTATGCATCCGACTTTCAGTGTTATTGTATGGTTAGGTAGTCCGAAGCAGTGAATCGTGTTAGAAACTCAGTGGAATACAGGTCACGTATTATAATACTTGTCTCGCTTTTACTAATTTCATCGGAACTCAGGTACGTTCTCTCATCACCAGGAATTAGAGAAAGGATGTACTTATTAACTTCTTCCACGACGTCATTTGTTGGTGCTAGAATGTCTCTTTCATGGAAGAATTCAGTGTCCTTGAGGTTGCGGTCAAGGTTGGGGTATATTGACTGAACAATGGATGATATTGGATCTCCTTCATCTTCAATTATAATGTCCTCTGGTAATTTTACTTCTGCTATCCCGTCATTAGGACCACCAGCAGTTCCGTCCCCGACATTCAGAATCCATTCTGAGAAGTCACGCAACTCTGCATTCTCCTTCTCAGTTTGTCTTGACTCGAGTCTCATGTTCCGAGATAATTTGAGGATCTGTGCGGGAAAAAAGAAGACCTACTGTTATACATTCATTGACAGTGTACACGCTGAAAATATGTCGTCTAAGGTATGATCAAGTTATACAGAAATTCAAGTAATATACGTCTTTGATGTACGTAAGAGAATAAATACCTTGCAATATCTCCAGAGGGGAGATGAGCATATAGATGCACGGACAATGTCTTGGCGGCTTCCCTTAGCTACAACGGGAAGAAATTGCCTAAAGTCGCCACCTAGAACGACCACTTTACCTCCAAAGGGTTGGTCCATGTCGCCATCCGATGCAAACCTTGCTATATCGCGTAGGATACAATCCAAGGCTTCAAAACAATGTCGATTAACCATGGGTGCTTCATCCCATATAATGAGTTTAGCTCGTAGTATGAGTGCAGTGAGGTCCGTCCCTGGTTTAATTCCGGGACATATTGAATTTCTTCAATGTTAATCGGTATGTTGAATCGAGAGTGGGCTGTCCGACCACCCGACATTAGAATTGCAGCAATACCGCTGGACGCTACAGGTAGAACAATATCCCCCTTCCTTCTGAGAGCAGCACACAGTGTTTTCCGTATGAATGTTTTCCCCGTCCCGCCGTGAGCGTATAGAAAGAATAAACCCCCGTCAGAACGAATAACTGCGCCCATTATTTCGTCGTAGACTTTTCTCTGTTCTTCAATTAAAGATTTCATGCAATTGTCATGAATTGCAGCCTGCTCGTCACGATTGTATGAGAGTTCATCCGAAATAAGCCTGTTTGTATGGACTGACGCTAACTCGAAATCTGGGAAAGGCATATTTTCAAACTTCCATAAACTACACCCATTACGTTGCAATGCTTGTTCTATTTCTGCTAGCGCATAATTCTGTAACTCTTCGCTACTCATCTGTAAATCTAGTGGAAAAATGAGATCAAATCATAAGATTAGAGGAGAGTACATCGGAATAACATAAATTTCATGCAACTTAGAAGGAATAAAAATATCACCATATTTACGTAGCTGAGTCCTCCTCAAGTGTAGTACATCTTCGCTCAAAAAATGCCAAGTCTTCTCCCAAACATATTCCAGTTTAATCAAGGATCCGGAGAAAAGAAGAGTGGCAAAGAGATTACGAAGAAAATACCCCGATTCCCAGTAGCTTGCTTCCTCTATTGCGTCAATGTATTCCTTGTCATCGCCGAGCAGACCACGGGCGTAGCAACCGTCCTTGAAAGTCGGGTGAATGATGCCATTAACGGTTCTGATGTCCTGATAAGAAGTAGCACCTTTGACAAAATTGAGGAGAGTCCTCATATAATATCTTTCACCACTTGTAGGCGACATATAGCAAATTCACATATAACAAATATTTAAGACATCAGCCTATATGACTCTTAACGTGTTGAGTAGATGTCTATCGAAGTAATGCTTGACGGTCATATAATAAGATGCTAATGTTAAGGGTATGTAATTTAGCTGAATTATATATCCACAACTTAGTTATTAGTCTCAAAGAAGACTAATGAATGACGAATTGTTGTGATTAATGAAAAATAACACAATACATTGAAACGGATGTACCTTTTGTAGCAAGTTGTTTTCCCTTGCCAACAGAAATGTTGTTCTTTTTCCAAGTGCATTTCGCCAGAGAAGGAATTTGTGTGCTTTGCGGTGCGTTGTCGTCTGTAAGTTGATATAGGACAGACCATTTTGATCTCGTTGAATATAAGTAGACGCTAGAACAACGGCTGACTTATTAGTACAACAAACTACAGAGAACAAACGACAATGACTACATACTCTACTTACGTATTTCGGCGAGCGGCTCACGAAAATGTGTATCTCTTTGAACTGGATGATCCACATTATGATTGGATATGTCCCCAAGTATGAGTTCACTTGATCTTCACTTACCTCTTCGAACAGATTGATGAGAACTATTTGTTTCGCCATTCTCGTTAAGCTTGGAAGGTATAATTAATTGCGTAAACGGGCATTGATTTACCGTATCGTTAAGCTTAATCTCCGATATTGTTTTGATGTTATCCATGTTTATGATGTTGACCTCGTCATCATCGTGGACATGAACAATCTGAAGAGAGTTGCTCGGTGCGGGGGTCGAAATGCTGTGTATGAAGAAAGAGTTAGATGAACGTCGAAAAGAAGATAGTTTTGAAAAAAAATGTTCATTGACAGGTATATTAGTAGCATCAAGATTGAACTACTCTCGGATGTGATTGACATGGTAGGAATAGTTCGTACCTGTCTGAGAAAGCAGCGACCTCGGGTATATGTCTACGTCAAAATGGAAGGACGTGGCGTTGTAAGTGGTCTGCAGCCTCCACATTCCTAATGCATAAATTAAGATTGCAGGTAAGACCGTCTAGGAGTGCATGTATAAAATAAGCCATGAATGTTTTGGCAGTGAGAAAGGGACGATGCAATGTCATTCAATTAATACTTACGGTCATATTTCTTCACTTCCACACACTTGATGACAACAACCTTGGATTGACTTGGATTCGGAAGCTTGCTTATCAGTTCAGGAAGAACATCACTATGCGGCGACCACAAAGTACAAGAGACCTGACAACAGCTGTCCAAAAAATTGAATGAATGAAATGTACATTAAATAATCACGGGTTATAAATGGGAAGAGTGAAAAAACAATGTACAAATGATATTAGCAAATGACGAAAAGAAAGTGGGAAGTGGAATCGAATATATATACTGCTAGCATGGACGGAAAAGCGGTATAATAAAAATTATTTGACAGCAATTTTATGGTTCAAATTACAAAGTAAACGTACTTAACATCTTCAAGCTTGATGTTACGGTATTCGAATCCGTTTTTGGTGTGGTTCACCGGGCCGATCTCAAAGAGTTTTCCGACCAAATCTGAAATTATTTGGCAAACGTTAATCAGTCGGAGGACGAAAAATTATAGAATGGAAATGAAAAAAAGAACGGCTGTATAAATATAAAATGTAATTTACCGATGTAGTGAGTTGTCGAAACACGACCATTAACAATATCCTCGAAATTAGCAAACCGAAAACCGTGAAGTGGTATAGAGGACTATCCGTCGTAAGGGACAACCTTGCTCGAGTATTCAAACTGCAGACGAACACTGCTGGGAGTAGCTCTGTCGTAGCCGGTATTGGGTCCGACCGTGAGGTTTCGGATGATGTAGACCACACCAACATCGAGTGAATCTGAATATTTGCTCAAAATCTGGCGACGCACAGTACCTTGCACGATTTCATTCTGCAAAGAGAGCGGTCATTTTGAGATATATTAATTGCACTCAGAAATGTTTTTGTCTGACTCGATGGTATCACATATCGACATGAAAAGAAATATAGAATAAAATAAAATTCAATATTGTGTCTCAATTAAATGTAGAATGCAAGGGTACGAAAGATTTTAGTAATAATATGAAGGATACACAGAAAATTATCTAGAATGTCAATATGATAAAATGTGGCTACTATTACAATAAAATGTAGATGCGGGGACGATAACGAAAAGGATATTGCGGCTAAATTTAAACACAAACGATTTCCGTGAAAGAGTATACGGAAAACGAAAACGATAGATCGTAGTAGAAAAATAATGAGTAACGCACTACCTCGGAGTCAATCAGCAAAACCTCGATAGAATCAGTTTTGGTTCTGTCCTTCATGACCGGACGAGTCCAGCGATGGACGACCCTAACGACCATCTCCTTAAGGCGCTTGCCCTGCTCGAGCTTCGATATGTTAGTTAGTTCGGAGGTCGACATTGTATGAATAGGTTGGAAGTGTGTATAGAAAGAGTGAGATTTTTTGGAATTGTAAACTAAGCAATGAATAAGAAGCGAGTATTTATATATTTTCGGTGTATAATGTGAACATGGTATAACTATATATTGATACCAAGGAATATTCGGGTTGAACTAATTTAGGAATAAAAGATAAATATTTAGTAGTATATCTATTACGAATTTGACATGTACAAAAATTTTGTTAAATGAATTCGTATTAGATTGTTTATTGTAAGCGAATTTGACGTCGATGCCAAAACAAATATGATATGTGATTTTATCACGACAACTAAATGTTGTTATTATGGAAACGAATTCGTAGTATATCTTTTAGGAATTTGACATGTACATAACTTCTGATAAACAATCCATAATTAAATATATAAATATCCGAAAATTTGGAATATTTTCAGAATATTTCGGAGATATTAGGAATAGATTGCACAATAATAACAGATTTAAATATATAAATGCTGTTATTTTGGAAACGAAATCGTAGTATATCTTTTAGGAATTTCACATGTACATAACTTCTGATAAACGATCCATAATTAAATATGTAAATATCCGAAACTTTCGAATATTATCAGAATATTTCGGAGATATTAGAAATAAATTGCACAATAATAACAAATTTAGGAATAAAATTTGACAGGTATAAATCTATAACGAATTTGACAGGTATAAAAATTCCGTTAAACGATCAATAAACTAAATGTTGTTATTATGGAAATGAAATCGTAGAATATATTTGTTATTATTGTATATACATCCCGTATAACTAAAATTTCGAATGTTGTGAGAATATTTCGGAAACTATATGAATATATTATAAAAATATATTTCGGAAACTAACATATGTACGTAAACATATTATATACGTAAAAATATTATATACGTAAACACATTATACACGTATTATATATGTACTATATACTATACTCCAAAATATGTACGTAAATATTTTATACGATATATATACGTATTATATAGGGTTATTTGTTGACACCCACATTTTGACTGTCAGGTGTCTATAGCAGTTTCCGACAAACACCCGATGATGATCGGACCTAAACGTGCTTTAATATATTCGGAAACGGGCTCAAAATCATTGGCATTTGGCTTGGGCTTTTTACGGAGTACATATCTCACAAAACCAACCTCAAATTCAGGCCCAGTGGGTCGTTTCGAGTCAAATAAGACTAATTTGGGTCGAATCCGACACCAGGGGTAAAACCGTCTTTTAGCGACCGAGTCAAACCCCGGTCAAAAATATTCTCGAGGCACGCGAGTCAGCCGTGACACCTCACGTGGCTGATTCGGGCTCCGATACTACAAAAAATCAGCTACACAAAATATTAAACAAATCCGTTTAAAGATAGAATTCGATCTCAAGCAGGAATTCTATCCGAAAACCGAATCGAACACTCGACCGAGCTAGGACACTCGGCCGAGCAGCCCATACCAGCCAAGATTCCCTTTCTTCTTTGCCAAGTAAACGAAATTCTCGTTCCTCTCAGCTTCTTACGTTTCCTATCCTAAGCGGTAGTTCTAACCCAAACACTTCTCCTAGCCAAGGTCGGGAATATCCCTATAAATAGGCCTCTTGCACAACACATCTAACAAGACCTAAGATTCATAATCATTCATCAACTCTCTTATATACACACATAAGCATCCACATATAATCTTAACACTACACATCAACTTTCATTAATCAAATAGCATCGAGAAACCGATAGTACACCCGATACCCGAAGGAACCGGCCCCTATACCCGACACCCTTCACGTCCAAAAAACCACCATAACTCACCGACATTAACTCGACGCTCCCGTGCCCTAGCCACATTCCGACGAGCCCCGATCCGAGTAAACAAACCATGTAGGTTGAGGGTGCAAAATCAAACCCGATTTCTCTCTTCTCTCTTCCTTTCCTTCTCGTCTCTTCCTCGTCTTTTCCTTTTTTTTTCGTCGTCGGTCGTCTTTTAACGGGTCGTTCGTCACATTTTTTTTATTTTCTAATATCGATACTACAAATTATTTTTATAAAACGAAACGTTCTTAAAAATACGATATCGATTCTCTATAATCGAATATCGTATCTAACAAAAACTAAATTAAATCTCGTTGATGCTAAAAAATCGTTACATCTTTTTTTACAAAATACGACGATTTTAACGCGGAGAGAATTAACATTCTTTTTCTTTTTTTCGTTCAAATTCTTTTCAAAACGATTTTTATAAAAACTTTTTCTAAAAATCATTCCGAATATTTGATATCGATTTCATAATCGAATATCGAATACGACGAATATCGAAAATATAAATCGAGTATAAATTAATCCATATTTACACGCGATTTATTAAAATTAACGATTTTCGAAAAAATCCGAACCGAGACAGCTACCCACGCGAGTCGCGCCCCCTCCTGGGCGACTCGCGCGGGAGCCTGAAACCGCTACCCGTTTTCCTCATTTTTTTATTATTATTTTTGAACATCGTTTTTTAGACAAAACAACGTCTTTTTAGCAATATTTTCAGATTTCGACTAAAGTTTTCTCGATCTCGCATATTCATCATATTTATTTGCTATATTTTTATTCACAAATCGATACTAACTCGTTTGTTCATCTTTTGTAGCAAATTCATCTTTTTTTCATCGTTTGTTTTATTGTACTAAAACGAATCTCGCATGCTAAATTCAACTTTGACGTTAATTTTCATGCATTAAACCGACTTAGCAACCCATTCAATTCCTCGCATGTTTAGGAAAACAATGTTTGCATATCATTCATCGTATTACTAACGTGCGTATTCAAAAATCATTCGATATCCTAGTAGAGGTCGCTAATGTGCGGGCGGGGTTGGGTGTTCTTTGTGAACTTCCCAACACGTACCCTCACCCCTTACTCAGAACCTCGGTTTCCGGATGTCCGAAACCATTGGCAACGAGAGTCATTCAATACTCAGTATCCGATCAAGTCGGTATCGGTATCAAATGCAAAGGGACGAGCCCAATAAACTCTCACATCGGAAATGGGCCGTATTTTGTACACGGCCCACTACGACATAGAGTGGGCTCGAATGGTTCCGAATAACCATAAAATTCGGTGGCGACTCCAACTTCGATTTAAATTTCAGTTTGACCTTCTCATATGGAGATTCATTCGCCTCCACAAACCCGCGCGTGGCCGCGTCGGGGTGGACCTATGTCATGTTCACAATATTATATACGTGCATGTGTATATATATATATAGCAAAGATCAAGTGAGTCCTATTTTTTTTGTTGAGTCCATAAATCCTATTTAGAACCATTGATTTAGATGGGATGGAGGGTGGTGATTAAGTCTAGTAATTAAGGTAATAAATAACATATTTTGGAAAAAATATAATAAAATTCTCTCTCCTCCCTTAATTATCTCCAACCACCTAACTCACTTGATCATGTTTGATCACATTCAATTTTTTCATTCAAACTCACCCGCCTAACTAAAACTCTTCATCTTCATCATCCCAAACTCAATCTTTCGACTTCTGATTTCTTTCAAAACACACATCCGCTCATTCTTTCATCTTCAACTCAAGCAAGGCTACACACCCGTGTTACATTGACGTATTATAAGTGTTACTTTAATGAACAAATGATGTTACTCCAAGTAATTAATGGTGTTATTCTTTGTCTCGTGGTTAAACAATGCTATTATCATCAATTACTCTGACGCATTATATATCGTTCTTTAAAGAACGACAATCGTTAATTTGGTAATGAATGGTTTCAATCCAAGTTATCCTCTATTACGTTGGTAATCATTTGTTTAAACAACGCTGCTGTCCTCAGTTACTTTAATGCATTATGTCTGTTACTCTAACTGACGAAAGATGTTACTCCAATAGAACAAAGATGTTACTCTAACTAATTGCACATGTATTAAATAAAATATAGAGTTAATTGCTACGTAGCACAGCACTACTTGTAAAAAAAATGTGTACAAAATCAGTTACACTCTTGTAAACAAAAAAAAAGAAAAATATTTTTATCATGACCAAAAACACAAGTATTCTCAAAACACATGTTCCTCCTCCTCATCTTCTTCAGTGTCTTCCTCAGTTTCCTCATCTTCGTCGTCGTCATCCACTTCATCCATCCTCCTCATCCTCATCCACCTTTATCAGTGTTGTCCAGTGCATTCGCATCACTTCCAATAATACCACCTGCACAAAATTAAACAACGTGTTACTCCCATGCAGCCAATGTGTTACTTCAACTCTTATGTTGTGTTACTCTAACTGGTAAAGTACGTTACTCTAACGTCATCATCAAAAACTGTTTCTCAACGTTCAGTGTGTTACTGTAATTGCAATTAAGTGTTACTGTAACATTAATACATGTGTTACGCCCATGCAGCCAATGTGTTACTTCAACTCTTACGTTGTGTTACTCTAACTGGTAAAGTACGTTACTCTAACATCATCATCAAAAACTGTTTCGTAACGTTCAGTGTGTTACTGTAATTGCAATGGAGTGTTACTGTAATGTAGAGCGTATGTTACTTTAACATCGTGACCGCGTTCATAGAAAACAAAACAATATTATCAGTGGACTTCATTGAATACCCAAATAACAAACATAAAACTCTGGAATCAATATCAATTAACCATCAATATGAATCTATGATGAATGAAATGACAATGAAAACAATATCAACATGAAAATTGACGTAAAAAGGGAAGCCAAATCGACATGAAATATCAATTAATCATCAATATGAATCTATGATGAATGAGATGACAATGAAAACAATATCAACATGAAAATTGACATAAAAAAAGAAGCCAAAGCGACGTGAAAGAAATTTAATTTTTGTTAGTCGATCGCTGGATTAAAATTGAAGCAAAACGTGAAAGAAATATCAAAACGCACCATTGTTATACTCGATCAATTGCTTTTCAACAGTTGATGATGATGTCGCGCTCATTGAATCCATAGTAACGGGATTTTGAACTCAGATTTGATTGAATGAACGACGGAACGTGATGATGGAAGGTTTTTTTTTTTTAGGTTTTGATGAATTTTGCAAGGTGAATGACTGAATGATTAATGAACGTGATCATGGGGTTATTGTTTCCTAAAATCATGGGAGCTATTTTAGGAACGTAATCTCCCTTTTTTCTTTTTTTTTAATGCAAATAATTGGAAGCATCTTGTCCATCCACCCTCATCTCATCCAATGGATGGGATGAGGACTTAGGGACTCATATAGAGTAAAGGACTCATAAGAGCCTTACTATATATATATATATATATATATATAGAGAGAGAGAGAGAGAAAGAGAGATAGGTTCTAATGAGTCCCTATATAAGTGTTGAGTCCCTAAGTCCTCATCCCATCCGTTGGATGGAAGATGGATGAAGGGACGAGATTAATCACTATATTATTAAAAAAAAAAAAAAAAAAAAAAAAAAAAAGATACTGCTTCCAACAAAATAGGAAGGAAAATATCATTGAGTAACCTATCATTCACATTCACATTCATTCAATCATTTACTCTCTCATTCATCATCGTTCTCTCGTTCATCATCATTATTTCGTTAAAAAAAAAAAGATATATTGCTTCATCATTCTCTCGTTCATCAATTCAGTTTCCATTACTTTCTTCATCGTTCTTCATCGTTCTCTCGCTCATTCAATCATTCATTCTTCCTTCAAAACCACACAATCAAGACCACATTCAATAAGTAATCGTCTTCATCGCGCTGTATTATACGTTCGATCAATCCGGCTTCTACTTTTCATTCAATGGCTGATATGCAAATCGTAGTAAACACAAACGGTGAGTATATATACATTGTAGTTTATACTGGATTGTATATGGGAGTCATTGATGATATTAGATTATTAATTTATACTTATCTACCTTGAACTGCATATTCATTTACGCACACGAAAACATATTGGTTTATTTTAATTCACATACTGTGTTACTTTAGTGTGGAGTGTCTATTACTTTAGTGACAAACATCTACGGAGTATTACTTTTATGGTCTGTTACTTTAATTCATTGGAGATGTTACTTTGGTTAATAATGTCTGTTATTGTAACGCATTAAAGAGTAATGGGGATATATTAAACCGCCATATTAAAATAATAATAAAAAAGATCTTGTTTCCTATAATAGTGGGACGTGATTGCCAACAAAATAGGAAAAAGATATTGGTTTATTTTCTAATTTTCTAGGTTGAACTGCACATTCATCATATGAAATTTGCACGCACACAATATATTGAGTTATTGTAGTTCATATACTGCGTTACTTTAGTGTATAATATCTGTTACTTTAATGTCTACCATCTGTTACTTTATATGTCGTGTTACTTTAATACACTCCATTCGTTACTTTAGTGTTTTTCATCTGTTATTGTAGTGCACTGTAGTGTCGTAAGGATAAAGAAAATCGTCATATTAAAAAAAATAAAAAAAAATAAAAGATACTGTTTCCTATAATAATGGGACGTGATTGCCACCAAAATAGGAAACAATATCAAAGAGTAACGCCATATAAAAAAAATTAAAATAAAAGATACTGTTTCCTATAATAATGGGACGTGATTGCCACCAAAATAGGAAACAATATCAAAGAGTAACGCCATATAAAAAAAAAGATATTGCATCCTATAATTATGGGACGTGATGACTTCAAAATAGGAAACAATATCAAATAGTAAGATACTGCGTCATACTCTCATTTCTGATCATTATATGAATTTTTTGCATTAACCTATACCTGGTGTTATTTTGATAAGCATTATCTGTTACTTTAATTCACACTATCTGTTACTTTAATGTCTGACCTCTGTTACTTTATACCTGGTGTATAAGCATCCTCTGTTAATTTAATCTAATGTTACCTCAATGCACTTCATCTGTTACTTTAATTCTTCTTATCTGTTACTTTAATTCTTCTTATTTGTTACTTTAATCCATATTTCAAGTTTTAATTGTTTTTTCCCGTCACGTTTATTGGCACTGTTATTGTTTTTCAGTAGACGCAAAAGCACATGAATGATGTAGAGATGTGGGTGAGAGTTTCCTCCATTGTGCGGTGGTGAGATTAAATCAAAGCTTCTGAGATGATGATGAAGAAGAAGAAAAAGAAGAAGACGGAGAGGACGAGAAGGATGAAGAAGCGGAATTATAAGTAGAACATTATGAGTAACAAGTGTGAAACATTGAAATTGTAATGGAGTTGATTTAGTTGGAATCTTGTACCACTTTTTGTTTTGGAGTATCTTAATAAAAACAAATATTGTTCTTCTTGTTAATTGGAACTCCTGTTTTTGCAAGAGACTACTATGCAACGTAACAGATTTTATGAGTTAAAGTAACACAGTTCATGAATTAAAGTAACACATTGTATGAGTTAGAGTAACAGTTTTTGCAAGAGACTATGCAACGTAACAGATTTTATGAGTTAAAGTAACACAGTTCATAAATTAGAGTAACACAACGTATGAGTTACAGTAACATAGTAACATGGTAACATACGTATAATGGCAGAAGGAAACAGATGATTTTTTGTTGAAGATGAAAAAAAACTTGATTTTAAATAAACGTGTTGGGTGAGAAAAAGAGACAATTAAAATTGGATAGGAGAGAGAATTTGTATTGAGATAATTAAGGAAGAGAGAGAAAGAAAATATATTTAATAGATATTATAGTTATTTCCTTAATTATGAGATCAAATCTTGTCCATTAATCAAGGGCTAAGATGAGGACTCACGGACTCAACATATATGAGTGGACTCACCTGATCCCACCTCTATATATATATGTATATATATATATGTATATATATACATATATATATATGTATATACATATCATATATATATATATATATATATATATATATATATATATATATATGATATGTATATAATATTTTTACGTATATAATTATATATACATGTATACGACATATATAGTTATATAGTAATACATAATGATATTTATATTTGTTTTAAAATAAATTAACATATAGTTAATAGTATATTATGAATTTTGAACAATATATGGATAGAGAATACGGATTATGCAAACAATATACTTGAGTAGAGCTGGCAATTCGGACGTGCCGGACCGTGTTTCGTGTCGGCCCAGTCGTGCTTCGTGCCCGTCCAGCCCGGCCCAGTCGTGCCTGCAGGCCCCACCGTGCCGTGTCGGGCCGTGTTTGACTCTGAGAACATGCGCCGAGGCACGGTTCCTAGCCCGGGACCGGTCGTGCCCGACCAAATTTTTAGGGTTTTTCATTCTTTTTGGTATTTAGAGTCGTTCCGGCCCAACCGCGCCTCGTGCCGGGCCGTGCCTAGGCACTGACTTTTCTTCAAATTGGCGTCGCGGCCCGACTTGGGACCGGTCGTGCCGTGCCCGTGCGTTTCGCCACATCATCACCGTGTCGGACCGGGTCATGCTTATTTTCGTGCCGAACCGGGCCACCAAGATGGGCCCGGCCCGGTTTGCCAGCTCTATACTTGAGTGATTGGATATTAAACAATATATTTAATTTTATATTTAGGAATAGACAATGACTATCTTGCCCTTCAATTATACAAAGGATGTGTTTTGGTTTAAGTGAATGGACAATTTTGCCCAATTAATGAGAGAGCTCCGAGAGGGGTTTCGAGCATTGTGAGGCGCGCCAACTCAGCGGAGTTGGTCCTATCTTTAAGTTAAGTAAGATTGATGGTAATCCCAAAAATTGTTCAAGTCTCAATTACTAGTTATCAAATCTTATTCAATAAAACTATAAAAGTCTCTCTTTTATGAGAGTTGTTTTCGTCCTTTTTTTTAAGGTTTTTTCCTTTATTTCGAGGTTTCAGTCCTTTACATTAGTATAGGGCTTAGATTTCAAGAACTATGTGCAAGATCATGAGAGCAATGAAATCCATACGTACGGCGATACATTTGAGGTCAGATCTCGGTCTATTATTTGTCAAAATAGAGGAAGTTCATCATCTTGGAGGCTATTTCATCAGATCTATAGATTCCTTCGCGAAAGACTGTGTCAATAAACAGCGATATATAGAAGGCTATGCAGAAGCGCATTATTATAATAGTGATCTTTGTCTCAATGATATTCTTTATTTATTTTTCACAAATCTGTATTCAGTTCAATTTGACATCTTTTGCAGATGCCGGATGGCTTATTATTAATGATATTGATCTTTACTTTCAAAAAAAAAAATCCCTTTCATAAATCATACTCGCTCATTCTTCTTGAATAAGAATCATATCTAAATAAGGCAAAACTTTTATAATTTTGTGACAACATTACCCTTAACAACTTTTTTATATTACCCCTATCTACCTTTATCTACCTTCATTTAAAAACGCCAAATACCCCTAATATTCTGACATTTTCTTCTTTTCTTAATCTTTGTGTCAACCCCTATGGACCTGTTTCAAGACAAATGAGGGAGTACTTAAATTAGAGAAAATCGTAGGATCGTACGATCCGATCCCACTGAACGATTCAAAGTAGAATCCCGATCCTGACAACATTGCTTGGTCCCAAAAAAGATTTTGGCTAACGCTTTCGATCTTTTCTGCGTCTAGATTCTGTCTTCTGCCATTGCTTTTTTGGGACGATTTTGGTTTTGGGTTTCAATTTCAGCTCTGGATGAAACTTGTAGTTGGGATCCCTCATTTTTGCTTGGATGTCCTTGAAAAATTCCATGTTTAGCTTCTTAGGGCCGCCTTGCCTAAGCTCAGCATACTCTGGTCCAGACACAATATTTTCAAATGCGCCAATCAATATATCCAAATCGCTCATCACTTCCCACACATTCATGTACCTTCCAAACAACAATGACAGGACACCCTCAGTTTTTCTGCTAAAAGTACAACAGTCGACGAAAAAGCAAAGAATGGCAGGTCAAATAAATCAATAAATATATATAATGGTACATTCATTTACCTTCCATCGGGTCCTTTTTTCAGCTTTTTCAGGGCATTCTCAACAGCAAGTTTTCGGGCTTTTTTCCCGGGAGATAACTCTTCTGGCTCATCTTCAGCTTTCAATACTTCTGAAAGAGTCCTGTACTTGGGAGTTTCTTCAAACTCGAATAACTTATCAATATATGCGTCACTCTTTTCATTTGGGTATGCTTCTGTAGGAATATCCCGGTCAGAATCTTCTTCACTACCTGTCCATAGAGTCTTTTCCTCATCGCTCCCAGACCACACACTCCACAGCTCATCACTATCATCAGCATTTATACGATCCGAGTGCTCTTTGGCTTTCTGTTTGACTTTCCTAATTTCTTTCTCAAGAGGTGTTAGTTTCTCGGAATCACTCTCATCTTCACTCCCTGTCCAAACACAGTCCTCTTCACCCAGCTGCTTTGTCCATGCTTTCCTGAATTCTTTACTACCTGGTGCTCCTTGCCCAAATAGATCATAGTCTTTTTTATTACCTGTGGCATATGATCTTGATGCTGTAAAGATCAATTCAAATTTCAGTTTCTCTCTCCAAACCCTAATGCAGCCATATCACTAGGGGCGCATGCATCGAAAAGTTCACCATAATGTTAAAAGTTAAAAGTTAAAACTCGTGAGGGAGATAGCTTTACCCCTGAAGTCCTACCGACTCCAATCTGGATTAACCACATGGTTTCCAACAAAGAAATAAATGTATAAGGGTTCAAGGGGCAAGACAACCCATCGAACCCGCCTGGTGCAACCCGTAAAAGAAGCGGACTTGAACATACAGTAACATTTTCAAAAATATACAAAGACCCGCCCCAAACCCGTCACAAACTCACTTGTCCGTGAGCCAAACTTTCATACTTGTCCCGGCCCATTCCACATAGGATCACACCTTCAAGTATAGTACGAAGTAACATAAAGAAACACAAATTTCATGCAAAAAAATAACATGGTACGGGGTAGTAACTAGCAAGTAGAGAAACAAAGAGAGTTGATCCTTGAGACAAAAACATTTAAGTGAGGAGTTTGAACAAACAGTTGGAGTGCAAGAAGAAAGAGAAAAAGAAGAGGGTAATACCTTGAAATGAAGTCGAATGAAAAAATGGGGGTAGAAATTGGTGGGTAAAATTGGAGGATGAAGAAATGTGAGATAAGAAGAAATGCTGCAAATTTGACAACTGACTACTCACTCTTCGCGCCATTGATGATTTCCTAAATCGAGCAACGAAAATTGATTATTGTGACGCCAGCCACTATTGATTAAACGTTTACGATATAGTATATACTTTCAATCGAAAAGGCTACACTTATCCCGTTTATGAAAAATTCATACACAGCTAATTAAAAGTTGTCATATGTCAAACATCAAATTAATGAAAAAAAACCCTAACCCACCCCTCCTAAAAAAAACCCTAGCCCCCTCCTCCTAGAAAAATCCTAACCTTCATCTTTCATCTGGGACTTCCATCGATGATTAATCGATGGTAAACCCCAAAAAACTGATTAGTTTTCGCTTCCTAGTTTGATAATCAGTATGTTATTCAATAAAAGTCTCTCTTTTTATGGGAGTTTCGTTCTTTATTTCAAGGTTTTTGTCCTTTTGTATAAGGCTTCGGTCCCTTACGTTGTTATGGGGCTTACTTTTACTTTTATTCTCATTGACAAGGGTAGTTTGTTGATGGTTCGTCGCACGTCTATTCAATGTCTACAAGTAATTTTTCAACGATCTTTGAGACCAATAGAAGGTAAGCTTTCTCAAAGTTCTGAATCAAACGAAGGATCCCCTCAACAAAAGCTGCAAAAAGATAGCGATACGAGATCATGCCGAATTGTCAGATCATGTCTTGAGATCCTTAGTTTATAAGAGAAATTACTTTCTTTGGTTTTTATTGGATTTGATTGCAATTATAGGTATACGTTGTAAGTGCCGTTTGGCGTTCTATTAATAAATTATTCTTCTCGCTCAAAAAAAAAAAAAAAAAAAAAATTGTCATATGTCATTTGAGGTTTAATCAGTCTAAGGTAACTTGGTAATTTTACACGTTTGATTAATTTCTTACCTTAATCTAGTTAGGTTAATTTTAGGAAGTTTTTATTTTCAATATTTCTCCATCACCTTTCAATCATCTTTATATAATTTTATTTTAGTTAGTTTTGATTTTAATTTTAATTTATTTTTGGTAAGTATTATCGTGAGACGGTCTCACATGAGAGTTACTGTATTTCTTGTTATATTTTCTAAATCTTGTTATTTTATTGTTATTTAATTGTTATTTTGCTTTAAATGATGAATAATCTTGATTATTTTTTCTATTACTCTATTAATTATTTTTTCATTTTTATTATTTTTTATTTAAAAATAAAATTATAGGTATTATAGAAAGTTAGTCATTACTTTATTATTTTACTAGTATAACACCCGTGACACGTCACGGGGTTGTAAAGGAAGCGTGGTACGGCAAAGAAGGCATATTCGATATATATACACACCAACTGAACTTGTATTCTGTAATAGAGAATTAGGGCTATTATAGCACAAATAATGTCGAAGAAAAAGATGTATGTTAAAGCAAGGAAGATAACACAACGTATCAATAAATACTACAAATCGGAGTTTAGCAGCCACATTAATTAAAGTTGTTTTACCTTATTATAAAAGAAAAGGGATGGGGTATTAAGCACCTAATTTTTAGTACAAATGTCGGGAATATAATGTACAGAAAATACGGGAAGATTAAATGTAGCGACATACATGATTTTTTGACACATGAAATCATAATTTTTTTTCAACAATGTAAACTTGTAGTAGAGAACACCTCGATGAGATATATAACCGAGTACTTTACTATATATCTCAAAAGTAGACATGAATTATTCTTGACACGAAAATGTTATGCCTACAGAACACAACACCCAGCCATCCCATTGAACAACACTTCTTCTGTCAGTCTACATTGGAATGCTGCAGTTGAATTGATCGGGCAAACGGAAATTGTCGATATATACACATTTTCGACTGAGAACTACGTTAAACTGGCGAAATTAGAGAGGAAGAGCTGGAATAGATTGCATCGTGAGATGGTAATTTACATATTTTTACGTATTTTCTAGCAGCAATATGCATCGATGTAGATAGCTTGCTTGCAGTATAAACCTTCACACAACACTTGGTGAGATTGTTGTATTTAGATTTGACAATTGAATACCCCTTTCTTCAAATCTGCAAGCAATTGGGGCTTCCCTTTTACTGTTTGTAATCGGGTCAATCAACATGTGGCAAGAATAGATAAGGGTGGGATGCATAACAAATGTTCAGACTATATAAATCTTGTTTGAGAAGCACTCAGCAAATGAGCAAACCATTTCTACATCTAACATTCTAATAAGAAAAAATGCCTACTGCATATTCCTATCCTCCCATGGTTATAATCCACAATCTTCCTTATGAAACGCTGTGTAATAGAGTGACATTGAGTAACAGTTTCAGTTCGCTCCGTGATCATTTAAGCGGCCTTGGCTACCCCATAACACAGCAGCGACCTATTTGGAATGGTGAGACAGACTGCTTTATGAGAGTAGTGGTGATGGAGTTTGAGCCTGACATGGGCAGGTACAGGCAGGCCTTCAAGCTTCAGCGAGCTTTTGAGAGGGCTGGTAAAGGGAAGGCGGACTATGAAAAACAACTGTATTCAACAGCGGGGCCGCACGCATGGGTTGTAACTGCAGATGACTACGCCTACACGAAAGAGAAAAC
The DNA here is from genome assembly GCA_958450325.1 of Agrostemma githago. Classification (NCBI taxonomy): domain Eukaryota; kingdom Viridiplantae; phylum Streptophyta; class Magnoliopsida; order Caryophyllales; family Caryophyllaceae; genus Agrostemma; species Agrostemma githago. The sequence goes on along the minus strand of OY288257.1, from coordinate 8,886,542 downwards.
GTTTTACTCGTTGGTACCAAATGATCTCATAGCTGGTGGATACTCTGACGCTGATAACGATACAGTGTCGACTTATGCATCTGTTATGAGGCTGCTTGTAAGGAATTACCCAAGGTTCTACGGCAGAACTCCTGTTGAAGGAACGTCTAGTAACTTTTAATTTAAGACTGCATGATGTAGTAATCGAAGATTTGTATATATATGAATGTTTTCGATTTTCATGTGAATCAACTGTGTGGGTTGTTGTCGGATGTAACGAATTACTGATAATCCTTCGTACTTCATTTGTATGTACTGAGGATAATTTTCTGGGTGCAGTATATTATGAATATGTTGTAATGTGACAAAGGAATATTATCGGAATGCGATTAAATGTTCATGTCTTATGAAATACCATAGGGTATACGACCTGATTCTGTTATATGCCACTTCTAAATGTAATTCGTTCATCCGATTACTGCATAAATGTGTATTGAGAAAAACTTACCGTAACCAATCGGTGAATATTACTGACTAACGATTGCTTAACCAAAGCAGAACTTCAGCTATTTCCACTTTCAAGAAACTTAAGTCTCCTTTACTTGTTTGAATTGCTCACTGGTGAGGAAGAAGAACTGCACATGAGAATACACTGATTGAGTAGTCATGTGGGAATTGCACATGAAAGCTGCCATTTATTCTGAGTAGTCAATCATCCAGTATTGTCATCCAAAATTAGGCAGCTGAGAATATTAGTGCAACTTGTTAAATAGGGAAGAACAATTGGGGAAGAGTGCACATTGGATGAGACAATACACTGCTACTCAATGTTTTCTTGCGGAAAGAAGGCTGAATGTGATTGCTTGCTTGCCATGGTAACTCTCCCCAAACACATGTCGATCAGAAGGGCTTGTGTTTTGACAATTGTAAACCATATTCGTCATATTTGACACAAAATCAGAGTTCACTTTTACTGTTTTTGAATGGGTTAGATTTAACATGTTACTCATATGCTATATTTTGACACTATATATATAGGACGTGGTCTTGAAGCATCCATAAGCAAAACCTTCACAAAAGAAAACAATCGACAAAGTGAAAATGCCTAAAAACTGCTTCTACCCTCCGATGGTCATAGTGACAAATTTACCCTATGACACAAATGGCAACATGGTTACAGGAAAGAGTTTTAGTTCGCTACGTGATGAGTTCAGGCGCCTAGGTTACCTTGTGAGACAACACAGACCGATATACAATGGCCGAACCAGATGTTTCATGAGGTCAGTTGTGCTTGAGTTTGAGAGTGGTGTGGAGACCTACCGGCAAGCTTTCAAACTGCAGTGCGCATTCGAGAGGGCCGGAAAAGGGAAGGAAAGCTATGCGACCCAGACTCATTCGACAGCAGGTCCCCATGCCTGGGTGCTAACTGAAGATGATACTGACTACATAAGATACGGAACAGCTTTCAGAAAGGTTCCTGATGATGTCGTGGCGGGCGGTTACTCTGACAACGACAATGATCCAGTATCGACCTATATGTCTGTGATGAACCTACTTGGCAGTCAGTACCCAAGGTTCTATCGAAGGAATGCCTAGAACGTCAGTCAGTACCCAATGTTGCAGAAATGGTGGTCCATGTTTGTGGTTTGTTGCAGAATTCGGTGATCCGTGCTAATGAAATATCTACATATATATATATATGTATGAAATGTGTTTTTATCTTTCGTGCTAAAGCTCCAAGTCTGTAGTAAGTTAGTGGTCGTGGTGGTTGTCGGTCGTAAGAAATAAGTAATAGGTGTTATCACCTGTGGTCCATATTGATGGGCAAATTTTCATGGTGTAATATATTACACCTTACAGTATGTATGCAACCATAGCGGAATGCTAGGTGGGGCAATGCTAATTTTCAGTTTAATGTAGTGTGTAATGCTACAATGTCGGTATTACAGTGAAGGATTCGACCCTAGGTCAGTACGGTCGAATAGGGAATAGTCTAAGGGTTCCGAAGTATGAATGTGTAGTTGTCTTTGTAAATTAATCATCCGCATTTTCAATGTAATATAATCGGGTGATTACTCACTGTTTTCTACGCTGCTGTCCATTACCATCCAACGTTCGTACTCAAAAATAGCGCACGCATAAGAATGTAAGAGTATGTGTAAATAGCTGTCAAATTACATGTCACACAAAATCGGTGAAAAGCAGGAAATAAACGTTGCATTCGTTATTATTCGAATAGAAAACACACTGCATTAGTAACTAACAAAGTTTCGTTAGCTAACTTACATGACAAAATACCTCCTTGTATACGACATTGGTTGTCGTAGGAGTGACAACATCTAATGCAGTTGCTTCAGATGGAACCAATATTTTCAGCCCACGTCTGCTCGTCACCCTCGATATAGCAACATAAAGCTGCCCGTGTGTGAAAACCGGCCTAGGTAAGTACAGCCCAACGTGTTTCAGTGATTGACCTTGGCTCTTATTAATAGTCATTGCATAGCAAACTGTAATAGGGAACTGCCGCCTGAAGAATTTAACGGGGAACTTTGTCTCGTCCGATGGGTCAAGACTGATTCTCGGAATGAAGACCTTGAGACCCTTTGTCGTTCCAGAGATAACCTCAGCTGCAATTACTCTATCTCCCAAATCCGTCACCACCAACCTAGTACCATTGCATAGTCCATTAGCCTGGTCTATGTTCCTCAACAGCATAACAATGCATCCGACTTTCAGTGTCAATCTATGATTAGGAAGTCCGGAGCAGTGAATTGTGTTAAGAAACTCTGTGGAGTAGAGCTCACGTATTACAACGGATGTCTCGTTGTGGCTGATTTCGTCAGAGCTAAGGTACGTTCTCTCATCACCCTCAATGAGAATCAGAATGTGGTTATTGACTTCTTCAACAACGTCGTTGGTTGGTGCTAGGATAGCTCTTGAATGGAAGTACTCAGTGTCCTTCTGTTTGCGATCGAGCTCGGGGTAAACTGACTGAACAATTGCGGATATTGGATCCCCTTCATCTTCAATTGTAATGTCATCTGGGAGCTTAACTTCCGCTATTCCGTCATTAGGTCCACCAGCAATGCCATCCCCAACATTGAGGATCCATTGTGAGAAGTCACGCAACTCTGCGTTTTCCTTCTCAGTTAGCCCTGATTCTAGTCTCATGTTGCGGGACAATCTGAGAATCTGAGGCATCAGAAAGGATAAGTTACTGTCACAAAGAGACTGACAGCATATACATAAAAGTTGCGTATTTGAAGGGATGGTCAATTGGAATGATAATTATATGAAGTACGAATTTGAGCGGTGGCAAGGGCTGCGTAAAAATTTGCAAATGAAATATATTGTTGATAGACGAAATGTGACGTGTACCTTGCAATATCTCCACAGAGGAGATGAGCATATCGATGCACGGACAATGTCCTGACGGCTCCCTTTCGGTACAACGGGAAGAATTTGCCTGAAATCACCACCTAGAATGACGACTTTACCACCGAAAGGTTGGTCAATGTCACCATCCGGTGCGAATCTTGCAATATCGCGCAAACTACGATCCAACGCCTCAAAACAATAACGATTAACCATGGGCGCCTCATCCCATATAATGATCTTAGCTCGCAGAATGAGTTCAGCAAGGTCTGTACCTGGCTTAATTCCGGGGCACGTCGAATTCTCTTCAACGTTAATTGGTATGCTGAATCTAGAATGAGCTGTCCGTCCACCCGGCATTAGTATTGCAGCAATCCCGCTTGAAGCAACGGGAAGAACAATTTCGCCCTTCCTTCGGAGTGCAGCACACAGTGTTCTCCATATGTACGTCTTGCCAGTACCCCCGTAACCGTACAGGAAGAACATTCCCCCATCAGAACGCTGCACTGCGCCCATTATCTCGTCGTACACATGCCTCTGTTCATCGGTAAGGGACTTCATACAATTGTCATGTATCGTAGCCTGCTCGTCCTTATTGTATGACAGTTCGTCTGAGATTAATCTGTTTATGTGGACTGATGCTAACTCGAAGTCCGGAAAAGGCATATTGTCAAACTTCCGCAAACTACTTCCGTTACGTTGCAGCGCGCTCTCTATTTCTGCTAAAGCATAATTCTGCAACTCTTCAGTGGTCATTGTCAGATCTGGTGTTCCAAACATGCAACGATAGATAATGTGAGATTGATGGACATGAATTCATCTTCTACACAAATTATGTTAAATTAGATAGGGGGTAGAAAATATTACCGTATCTACGCAGCTGAGTCCGCCTCAAGTGTAATATATCTTCACTCAAAAAATGCCAAGTCTTCTCCCAAACATAATCCGGTTTAATCAAAGATCCGGAGAAAAGAAGAGTTGCAAACAAATTTCGAAGGAAATGCCCCGATCCCCAATAGCTTGCCTCCTCTATGGCGTCGATGTATTCCTTGTCATCCCCGAGAAGACCACGGGCATAGCAAGCGTCCTTGAAAGTAGGGTGAATGACGCCGTCAACGGTTCTGATGTCTTGGTAAGAAGTAGCACCTTTCACAAAGTTGAGGAGGGTCCTCATATAATATCTCTCACCACCCGTAGGAGACATATGGAACATCCTGCCCAAGCTGAATCCTTGTTTTCTAGGGGCCCACTGCTTGTCCTTGGCGTGCCAAACAAACTTGTTCGGGAACTCTGAGTACGTAAGGTCACGACCGTCAGGGTGTTCTTTATTGTAGTCAAGCCAAGCCGTGAATTTCGTTCGTGCACCACCTGATCGAGCCATGACTTCCTCTAAAGGGTCATCATCATTGAAAACGACATTTTGCTCGTTAGGCAGGTGGTAGTCGAGTCGCATAACTGGAGGAGTTCTGTAATGAATATCAAAAGCAAATATCCTCCAAACAGCCTCGCACGGAGATATGTAACGGCAGTCGTAGTATTCTTTGATCTGATCAACTTCGCCGGTTTTCCCTCTGACTGATGCACCCACGGTCACCCTATCATAACCCTTGTTTATATATTTGAAAAGGTACTTAATAGACCTACCTTGATTACACCATTCGACGTTAATGTGTGCACGGTAACGCATCATTAAGTCAGGATTGTATGGAACAACAAATCCGTTGTGAATCGGGACGCCACCCTTAACCACGGATACACCATTGTCTGGCCTCTTGTAGATTGGATAACCATCACCATCGACAGTGGTGCGATCACTGAATGGCCTCGGGAACCTCTTGGTGCATACCCCATCCTTCATACAAACTGCGTTGGGATTTGCAGCACCACATGGACCATGTATCATCAACTCAGAAACTGCGTTGAATAGGACGGGGTTCTCATCTTTATCCGATAATTCAGCACTGATGATGCCGTCTACGTCCTCTGCGACAGGGAACTTATCCTCACGGTGTAGAAATAACAATATATGAGCGTGAGGAAGACCACGCTTCTGAAATTCAACAGTGTAGACAACTGTGACAAACATAGATTCGTAAAATTCTCGTAAGTATGACATGTGTTACCATATAGCGTGAAAAAAGGTTATGGTTCGGTACAACATTGTTCGCACAAGCTAGCATTCAGGTGACTTGTAATAAAGACCGTCTTATTTTTTATAGTTGGGTACTTATTGTATGGCATATAAAAGAAACATCTGATTGGGACTTGTTAGAACAAATGCTAGTGAGAACATAAATATGGGATTGTGGGGTTACCTGCCCTTGTTCTACCGAATATTAGTCCGTCTTTGCAGTCCTTGATCAATTGCTCGAGTTTCATCTTGAAGACTCTGCTAAGGATATCAGGCCTGTGTTCGCTACGTGATCCCTTCGACTTCACAAATCTGGTGATTTCTGGCCACTTGGGATTACAGGTGAATGTGATAAATAAATCCGGGTAACCACACCACCTACATATGACCATGGTGTCCTGATAAGTCTCCCTCATATACCCTTTTCCCCCGAGAAAACTTGACGGAACAATATAACGTGCGCCAGACGACCCAGGTTCTGTAACGCCGCTTTCGACGGACGCGGCCAGACGTTTGTAATTCTCTGACCTCAATTTAGGCTGATTAAGCCTAAAAAATAGGAGTCTTTGAGCTTCGACCATAGTGTAACCGTCGACGCAGAACTGCTGGAATAGATTGGCAGCGTTTAATATCGTCGGTGGCTCAACGTCAGCAGGCCTATCCATGAGACGAAATGCAAACCATTCTCTGAGTGTAAGCTTATTCCTTCTAGTCTCTGGATTTTTAGATGCAGATATCGACTGTTCACTGTGTGCAATTCCTAGACGTGGACCGTCCTCGCCTCGTGGGAAAAGAAAAGGGTACTGAAGTGAAAGGTAAGATGGATGAAGCTCCGAAATTCGTTGCAATTTGCCAGATCTCTCCTCGACGATGATATCTCGACTGTCTATAGTGTCCTCAATGTCACCAAAAATCAGAGCAGCAACTTCAGAAACGGAAGGCAAATTATATATCCTTCCGTCGACGTTCCTGCCACTGATAAGTCTTAGCCTGACCTCGTCCTCAGTTTCAGCATTTATAAGGCGATCCCTTGCCATCCTGAAACACTTCACTAAGGGATTGAATTCATCAAGCATCCTTTTTAGATCAGCCATAAGATCTGAGTCCCAATTGTTCTTCTTATATGAACTGCATGTCAAACAATTTGAACAGTTTTAAGTTACCAAGAAAATGTTAGAAGCTGTCATATCATTCTATTTCGTACTTAGAGGTAGGACTTACCTCAATGCGTTTTTCCTATTTGATATCTCTTCCTCTGTATCGTATATATACAATTGGCAAAATTTTGGGGCTTCATTTTCAGGAGGTAAGAGACTGCCGATACGGTGACTGTTCTGTCCATTCAGTCTGAAGGTGTATGTACCCCTTCCTTTATTAATTTCATGGTCAATCTTGCCCCCTATGGACGTCATGGTAAAACCATTGTTGTAGTTGCGTATGTTGTCCTTAAAGTGAGCGCTCTTTGGGTGTTGACCAGTGAGTAAGTCGAGCAAAGGCTGTGGAGGATTTTGTAGGTATGGTAGCTCCACAGTACCATCTCTGCAGCACATCGTAAAATTTGGGGACAACGGTTTTCGATCCATACGATCCCTTTCGTTGTACCACAACTGTGCCGCGCACTTACGGCAAGAGTGCTCTGGGTCACCGATGTCCACGTAACCATCCCACTCTATTGAAATTTTAAAAAACACTGATGAATTTATGTAAATCTAGATTGATGAAATGACACACTGGTGAGATGAGTATGCAATTTTTAGATTAATAGTTAAACGAAATAAACCTTCGTTCGATTGTTGGTCGTCTTCAGCTGTAGATGAAGACGACCCAGCGCCGAATATGTCTCTTGCAAGACTGTGTATAATTGAGTCCCTATCACATTGCCTATTGACGGATGGATGAGACAGTACTGACGCAGCGGTGACACAACTCTGGAAAGTTGATGACGGTGTTCGAGGTATAGAGCTGGACGCATTGCCTGCAAATACAGTGCAATGGTGAGTGTCATAACGAAAAATTCTGTGTCAAGTATGGTTTTTTGTAGGTGCGTAACACACCATTTGATGAAGAAGACACTGAAGGCAAAACGGTAAGTGGCTGAGGAGATAAAACACCCTGAGTTGCCCTTTCTTCGTATAATTGAATGCGCCTATTATGTCTGGCAAGCTTGGTCCGCCACCGCTGATCAACATGCGTACCGAAAATAGGGTGCGAGGACACTGTGGGTGGGGTTCCATTCAATGCTGTTGCCTTTTCGTTCACAATACGTCTACGGTCGTGCCTTTTTACTTGAGCAGTGTAATAACGATTGACGTACTTATGAATATGCAGGGACAAACCTGTTACAATTACATTACATTGATCACAATGAATATTACTATAAAAATAATAGTATGATGAAAGGGTTAGATTGTAGTTGAAGAGAAATCGTCTAGAAAAGATGTGATAACCGATTTGGCTGATCACGGTTGGATTATGTTGAACATCATTGGATGCATGAGTATCATCGTTCGTGGAAACAGGTTGAAGTTCTGTGTGGGCTCTACCAACATTTTGATCTGCGAGACAGAGTAATAAACTTGTAACGGAATCGACAGTGCGGGGAGAAATTTGTATACTTCATGCACGATTGTGGGGTTTAAATTTGCATAATATATAAGAATTATAGAACCCAATTGTAAAATATAATGAGAAATACCGTCGGTTGAGAGTGCACGGAATGTGGACGCATCACAGTCCAAAGAGCTATTTCGATTAGTGTCACTTTCATTGAATGCTAAAGATGAACCTGCATTAGAGACTTTGAAAACGACTTGCTATAATAATTGGAATCAAGACGAATAGGCACACAAAGTAAAGGTTGACAGTCATAACCCACGATGCAAGAATTACAGGCACATAAATCAATCGTTCATGAATGTACCTTTAGTTGGGAGTTGTTTTCTCTTACTAACGTAATTTTTTTTCTGTTTGCCTTTGCGTGTATCCTGGGAAGGAATTTGGGTGGTCTGCGGTGCGCTGTCCTCTGTAATTTGAGATTGATAAAAGCATCGATAAATATATGTTTTATGGTCGGGAACGATTTACAACAATAGAACAGAGGGACAATGAATGAACTATTAGTACATATTAGATTCAATGAACAAAACATAATGACAAAAAATGTACTTACGTATTTCAGCAAGCGATGATTGAAAATGTACATCTCTTCGAAGCTGCTGACTATCGCGATTGGATATGTCCTCAAGTATGAGTTCACTTGACTTTCGCTTACCTCCACCAAGAGGTTGAAGAGAACTACGTGGCCTAACAACATGTTCCGATGATGGACGATGGATTTGTGGTATGTTCTCTGCAAGTGGGTACTATCATGAGTAGTACATTCTATAATCACTAAGATATGAGTACATCATTGAATGTATGAGCACAAAAGTTCATATTGCGTAATACCAATGTCCTCAGATTGAGGTAGGGTTGAATTCAGGACTCTGGATCGTTTATCGACCTTTGGATTCACCATACTGCATCTAAAGATCAAGAAGAGAACTGTGTAAATAATGAAATAAAACAAAAATCGTTGTCAGTGAGAAGCATATAAGTAATGTATAAGAATAACAATAATCAAAATAATATTTTATAACCCACCATTTGAGAAAGTATATTGTGAAATATTGTATAAGATAATACCGAATATGTGAAGGATAATCGTAGAATATATGATACCGTAGTAGATAAAACAGAATATTTGAAATCGAGAATGTAGAATATGTACGTGAATTGTAAATCCGAAATGGAAGTCCACAGCCTTGAGGTCGTTAGGTGATGGTATCAATGTGACTACGTGAGAGCTTTATTTCAGCTATATCTTTATAAATTCGGATTCACTATATTGTAGTTGTCATTGTTTTACGCTACTATATTCATGGTACACTGAAGAGGTTGTTATAAGATATATTTTATTTAATTGCAGATTGTTAGAGATATCAAGTTACAGTCACAAACAGATTTTTAGAGTTACAAACGTACTATTCAAAGATTACAATATATGGTTAGGGAATGAATAGCTAATTTCCATCGATGTTTCGTTAGTGTGAGTCTAGGTCATCTATATCACAAAATAAGCGTTTGCTTGTTCGCACATTGATCTAAGCTCACAATATGAATGGTTTGTTGTTAATGTTGCTGGCACGAAAGATCCACCGCTACGACAAATATTTTAGCAAGCAATATTGCAGTAAAGACGTCAACGTTGAATTGAAGAACAGAAAAACGAAATTATTGAGGCGCTTCGAAAAAGAAGCGTAGCATAAATTGTCTATCGAAACCAGCAACCAAAAAAGCAGAACTGGTTGTCTAGAAAGCTGTCGCAAATTTCGACCTAGAACGTAGTAATTGTTTTTCGGAGAAATAAGAAAATGTTGAAAATTTTGTCTCTAAAAAGAATCTGAAACTGAAGCACATGAAATCGACTATGCATCCGTCTTCTCCACCCTGTCGGCTACATTTGCTTTAGACGTTGATCCGGCATCAACTGCAGCCATGTCGTCCATAATGCACTCATTAAAAGGGAGGGTTCTTTTGAGTGGCGTCAACTTGGACGTGGAAGGTGGAGAGAATGCTTCAGCGACCTTGGCATGAAACAAATGAAATACGTGAGCGACATGATAAACTTAAAAAAATATATTACACGATTACTTGAGAATTCTAAAATACGGTGTTAAATAGGGATGTCAATGAATACCTGGTTGACGGGAGCTAGTATGTTGGACAGAACAACCTCTTCGTCAACGACATCCTTGTCCTTGAGGTTCTTTATCTGAGTCTAATAAATTGGTGATAGGAAGTCAGAAAAATTGTTAGTAAAAAGCATATAGGGACCGTGGTATATTGACGTTACCATTGCGGAGTCTGTAATGACGGCAACTTGTTCTGTGCTGTTCTTCAATGCAACCATTTCACGCTGCACATCAAGAAAAACAGGGTAGAACTTAGACAAATGTTGAAAAGAGATGAAGGCAAACTGAGTTCATAACATACAGAGAACAGGAAAACACCTTCAGCTTGTGTGTGCAGGTCTGCATCCAACAGTCCATCATGCCAGGGTCGTCGCTCATGCTTGAGACGGTGTACGAATTTGATCCCTGCTGGACGTTGTAGCGTTCACTGACGTCGATCTTGAACACAAATGTTTTTTCAATGAAGAACTCCAATTCAGTAGGGATGGAATCCGGTTCGCCAGCCTACATTGCGCATGATAAAAACAATATTGGGAGATATTCATTGCTGACATGGAGTCTATAATGTATGTGACTATAGCAAAATATACGGTGCAACTGAATTTGTAAAACGAAGATTATTGAATTGGAAATAGTAAGTAGACCTGCTCGAGAGCACTAATCAATTCGGAAGCAGTGTGGTTTATGAATTGCGTTATCTGTCCGTCGAAGACCACAAAGTTAATGATGTCGTCGCCGATATCAGATATAACAAACTTGACCTGAAATCTGAACGCAATTAACCAATCGACAGACAATAGTGAGACGACGCAGTCAATAATGACAAATAAAAGAAAGACGATAAAACTGATCGAAATATTACCTCGGTACCCTGGATGCGTAACCACGGGTGTTCCCATCGCAGCCTGTCCTACTACATTTCCAACGACCGTCTTCGTTCTTTGCCGTTTTCGCCCAGCAGGTTTTGCAGCTGTTGTAGTACCAACCCACCGAGCAATCGAGGTCGATTATGCGACCGTATGTGTAGAATACACCAGCCTGCGAGGATTATGTTGCATAGTCAGAAAACGAACATAATATGAGTCCATATTGCGTAATAATGAACCGCATAAATACCACATATATACCTCTTCGTTAAGCTTAATCTCAGATATTGTCCTGATATTGTCCATTGTTATGAGGTTCACCTCCTCGTCATCATGGACGTCAACAATCTGAAGAGAGTTGCTCGGTGCGGGGGTTGAAATACTGTGTACAAATATACGTGTCAGATGATATGCGAAAGAGCGATTTAATTAGGTACTAATATATCAGAAAGGATACATAATGAAATTATGTAAGTGCACTGATGAGAACATATCGAACCTGTTTGAGAAAGCCAACACTTCTGGAATGTCCACGTCAAAGTGGAAGGAAGTAGCGTTATAAGTGGTTTGGAGCCTCCACATTCCTGTATATATAATGACGTGACACAGGTTAGTGTCACTAAAGAATCATGGAGCAGACGACATTATGCAGAACTCAAGATTAAGAAAGGGGGACCTATAGTATGTAAAACTTACGGTCATATTTCTTGACCTCAACACACTTGATAACGATGATCTTGGATTGCGTTGGATTAGGCAAGCTGCTAATCAATTGGGGGAGAGTGTCACTGTGCGGTGCCCAAAGAGTGCATGAAACCTGACAGCAACTGAGTGACATAGTCGACATAGTTATACAGTGAGGGACTGTGCTAATGTAGAAAACAAATAAAGAGCAGAATACGAAGAAAAATAAGAATCGGTAGGGACACAGAGAAAACGAACGATATATGTGAAAAAAAATAGGGCGTGGAAGAAGGGACGTATGAAGGGAAGGACAGAACAGTACTTGATATCCTCGAGTTTGATGTTGCGATATTCGAAACCGTTCTTAGTGTGACTAACCGGACCGATCTCGAAAAGCTTCCCAACCAAATCTGTGAATATTATAAGGACGTTATCCCCAAGAACACGTGTATGAGTCTTTAAGAGAATGAGTGAATAAACAATACGTAAAGCAATTTTGAATATGTAAATCGGTTATGAAAATGAATAAGCATGTACCGATGTAGTGAGTAGTGGACACACGACCGTTGATGATGTCCTCGAAATCAGCAAATCGAAATCCATAGAGAGGTATGGAAAGGTTTCCATCGTAAGGAACAACTTTGCTCGAGTACTCGAAGTGAAGCCGAATGTTGCTCGGGGTTGCCCTATCGTAGCCGGTATTCGAACTGATAGTTAGGTTACGAATAATGTATACACCTCCAACGGCAAGCGTGTCAAGGTCGGTGTATTTGCTCAGAATCTGCTTACGGACAGTGCCCTGAACGATTTCATGCTGCAAAAACATCAAGCACGAAGAAACGCGAGTAAGACAATGCGATCAATTGATTTGACAGAAACGCAAAGGAATTCTACTAAAAAAAGGAAAAACCGGCGAAGAAAAAAAAAAAACGCGAATTTGACGGATAAAACGAATATGTAACAAAAAGTGGTCATACAAAATATGGGCCAAAGTATTCAAATAAACACATAAGGGAATACAATCATGTAAAAAATATAATCAAAATAAATATCATATAAAAAGTAGAGAAAATACGAAAGATTGACGTATCAAAAAAATAAGACGTAATACCTCGGAATCAACCATGAGAACCTCGATGGAATCAACCTTGCTTCGTTCCTTCAAAACCGGTCGGGTCCAACGGTGGACGACCCTCACGACCATTTCTTTGAGACGCTTCCCTTGCTCCAACTTTGATATGTTGGTCATATCGGTGCTCGACATATTGTGCGAATAGGTAGATTGTTATGCGATGACTGAGATACGAATAGTTATAAAAATAAAACTGTGATTAACAATGATATGGGAACATACGTATATATAACGTTATTTTAACTGTATCCGAGGTATAGTGTTTTAATTGGAATGGAATACTTAAGATGAATGCTTGGTTAAGGAGTAAGCAATTAACGAATATGTATCATATGGGGGACAGATACGTAATAACCATAAGATTCTAGTAACAATAATAAAGTAAATATATATATCAAATATATAGTAAATTTATATTAAATATATACTTAAACAACAATATATATGCTAACAATAACGAATATTAAGGAATAATATATTAAATATATGTCGCGTATATTAAATATTAAATATCTCAAATATGGGACCTGCCTTAATATCCGTGATTAGATGCAATATTACCCGTGACTAAATAATCATAAGATATTCCATCTAACAATAATATACTGTTTATATATATACGAAATATATACTAATTATATACTAAATATACTAAGAATATAATAATAACCATAAATACTAAATATCGGAGCTGATTAAATATACCAAATATATACTAACTATATATTAAAATATACTAAAAATATATAATAATAATAATAATAATGATAATATATACTAATAATCACGGATATACCTAATAATTAGTATACTATTTATATTTCATAATTTGTGTATATGTTAAATATGGTTGCAAATCTCCGGATATATAGAATTTTATGGTTGCAAATTCGGATCGCGAATCTTATGGTTATAACCATATTTAACATATAAACGAATTTTTAAATATAAGTAATATAGTAATTATTAGGCATATACACGACATATTAAGTACTACAAAATAATACCATAATAGTTTTTTTATACGCAAAATATGTATACTTTATGTAATTGAAAATTATAGTTTATGACTACCATACACAAATTTAATTAAAATGCATGTAATTATATGATATTGTTCCAAATTATATATTTAATGGGTCATATGATTGAAAATATATGGTTACATGTATATATTAAATATTAGATAGATAAAGTACATATTAAATATTGAATATGATAAATTGTTCCAAATTATATATTTGATGGGTTATATGTTTGAAAAAATGTGGATATATACGAAATACAAAGAAAATTAAAAAAAGAACGACATAATACGGGAAGGGAATATACCGTATACGAAATGTATACGGATCGAGATAATGTATACTGTATGCGGAATGTATTTAGTATTTGTATACGAAAAATATACGCATGAGAGATTGACGGTTTTGCCCTTGAATTAAAGAAGAGGTTGAGAGTACATTAAGTGATTGGACGGTTTTGTCCAATTTACGTGAGAGCTCAGAGGGTTGTTTCCTGCGATATTAGATGTGCCACGTAGGCTGTGCTGGTGCCTTCTTTAAGGTAATTAAGATTTTGATCATTTCTTAGATTTTTTTTATTAAAGAGAAATTGTAAATCATAAAATTAAATTCTCCGCTATATTTTTTTATCATTCGTATTTTTTTCGGTCTTATTTTTTAAAAAAAAGAATGCTTTACTAAAAAGTATACGTAATCATTTTTAACACAAAAATCTACATCTTGTAAAATATTTTGGAATTTTTTGAGTTGTTATTCGAAAAAAAAACGGAAAGAGTAAATAAATGATTTTTTTTAATAAATGACCAAATAAAATAAAAGAAAATTTTTGAAATGTGAATTAATTAAACGAGAAAAAGAAAAAGAAAATACTAGTAGAATTATTTTGTTTCCAAACTTTTAGTTTACATATTTTATACTATAAAAGATTTTAATCATGTTTTTATTATCATTTAAAACGAAATAGGAAATAATATTGATTATTTTATTTTATTAATAATGAAAAGAAAAAGAAAAATGTAACTAAATGAATATAGTTGTTTAGGTGTTCTTTTCTTATTGAATGAATATTATTAAGCTACTCTTAATTTCTTAATTCACAGAATATCTAATTTTAAATTTTTAATATAGAAATGAAAAAAAATGTAAGTTCATTACTTGTATTCCTCCTTTTGGATGAATATATAATTAAGCAACTCTTTTTGAAAAAAAATGAAAAAAAATAACCGAGAAAAGTAATTATGAACTAATAATTAAATAAAATAATCAGAAGGATTTTCTATTTGTTTTTAAAAATCTAACTAATATCTAATGAAAATGAATTAAGTGAACATATAAAATAAAGAAGTCTAACAATTTCTCTAATTAAAATAAAAGTCATAAATAAGTGAAAAGTAATTAAGAGAAATAACAAAAATACAAACTTTCTACAATTAATTAAGGGTTATTTAACAGGAATAATCTCAACTTTGGGTGGTATTTCATAAATAAAACTAACTATAATTAATTTGGGAATAAAACCATGTATGAGACACATTAAACATGAATGGATTAGGGTTACCTGCTACCTGCTACGCCTGTACACTATTCCATTATGGTTAAATTGATGTTACTAAACTAACCAATAAGAATCATAATCGTAATTATTGAGCTTATTATCAGCCATAATGGACCTCCTTAAAACTTATTCCCAGTGTTTTCTCCCTTCTTGATAGTCCTAATCACTACCTGTAACTTCTGGTTGCTGAAAGATCTTTCGAGATGTTAGATTCCATTCGAAGTACATGAATTTGATGAATTACCCATGAATTTCTAGAATTGTTGCACAAAATTAAGGTTTAAAATTTGGTTTCAGGGGAAAATCGACCTTGATGTGGAAACGAAGAAGATATAGCTGCGTTAATTAATAACTATGGGACCCACATAAACCTGCTGCATCAGGTCATTAATGAGTCAATTTCATTCGTGTTTGATGCGTCTCATACATGAGTTTATTCCCAGATTAATTAAAATTGGTTTTTATTTATGGAATATCACCCAAAGTTGGGATTATTGCTGTTAAATAACCCTTATATTTATATATACTCTGTATAAAACACGTCCGTGAATTTTCAAAGGGTATACAAAAAAATTCATCACTCCTAGAAGCATGATAAAGGTAGATATTAGAAAAGCATTCGACTCTCTTCAATGGAGTTTTGTGAACCAAATGTTACAGCTTTTGGGCTTCCCTCCTATATTTACAAATTGGATCATGGGTTGTACAACAAATCCTTGGTATTCTTTTAAAATAAATGGAGGTGTTCATGGTTATTTTCAGGGTCAGAGTAGTACTCCCTCCGATTCGTTAGATTCGCAACGTATTCCGTTTTTGACAAATTCATCAGCTTTGCAACATTTTCATTTTGGGCCATATTTTTCTTATGAAATGACTAACTTACCCTTCACTTTTCATTACTATATTCCAAAATATTCAATCTAATATTATTATATTACTTTTTTTTTTAGCGAAAAAATCATTTCATTAATAAAAAGTCATACTACATCTAAAACTTATATCAAAACTGAACGAATACAATACCATAAAATTTGAGTAAAATAAATTCTCATTAAAACAAAGATCTCTCACTAAGATTTTGATCTCCGCTTCTGCACATCCTCTTTCAACATATCGTTGTTTAATGATACAGCTTTTCACAAGAGGGTCTTTGGATCTTCCAAGGTTTTGAAGAGAATTGATTTTATCTAACTTGATAGATTGCAACCGACAGTCTGACATGAATTGAGATGTCATATAATGAACCGTTGAGGCACTGATCTTCCGCGTCCTCTCTGCTATCAAAGAAATAACATCTCTCCTAAAAGAGAGAGCGAAACCCATCAATTAATGGGGACGAATCTCTCCAAAAGGAGAGGACAATTATTGTAGATATAATAATAATACTTATACTGATATTAAAGCTATATAATTAATTAATTGGGGGGCTTACCACCATTAATTGGGGGGGGCTTACCACCATTAATTGGTGGTAGCCCCAATTTTTTTGGAGGCTAGGGTTTTCTTTGAAGGAGGGAGAAGGGTTTTTATATTATTATATTACTTAATCTTACATAACATCACTATTGTGGTCCACCAATTCACTTTCCTTATTTTTTGTGTGAATAGTAAATGTTGCGATTCCAATGAATCGGAAGGAGTATTAGTCAAGGGGATCCCCTTTCACCTTACCTCTTTGTTCTAAGTATGGAAATCCTTTCAAGGGCTTTGAGAACTATTACTCAAAAGGACCAAGTTTCTTTTCACCCTAAATGTTGTAAAATCAACCTTACACATTTAATTTTTGCCGAGGACTTGATGGTGTTTGTTAGGGGTGATGTCCCTTCCATTATGGCAGTTAAAGCAACACTGGATCAATTCGGCTCTATGTCAGGATTGCAGGCAAATTTGGATAAAACAAGTATCTACTTTGGTGGAGTCCTTCCTAATGTACAGCAAGAAATCCTTCATAATTCAGGTTTCACTCAAGGCTATTTTCCTTTTCGATATTTAGGCATTCCTTTAAATGATGCCACAATTCAGGTGCACATGTTTGATCCGATGATACTGAAAATCCAGAATTTAATCAAGCATTGGACTTCTAATTTGTTATCCTATGCTGGTAGAATTCAGCTCATAAACTCAATGATTTTTGGACTATAAAATTTCTAGTGTTCTAGCATTTTACTTCCCAAAATAGTAGTGAGACGAGTGGAGAAATTATGTAAAGACTTCTTTTGGGGCACTAGTACTGGTACTAGGAAGATGACCTTCAAAAAATGGAAGGAAGTTTGTACTCCCTGGCAGTATGGAGGGGTGAATATAAAGTATCTGACAGCTTGGAATAAGTCCTTGCTTGCTCGATGGTTATGACAATTTACTGTTGATAGAGGCAGTGTTTGGATTAAATGGTGCAAGCATTACATATTGCCAAACACCTCTATTTGGAAAGTGCAATCAAAGGAGTATTTCTCTTCGGGGTTAAAACACATATTGCA
This sequence comes from Agrostemma githago, assembly GCA_958450325.1. Classification (NCBI taxonomy): domain Eukaryota; kingdom Viridiplantae; phylum Streptophyta; class Magnoliopsida; order Caryophyllales; family Caryophyllaceae; genus Agrostemma; species Agrostemma githago. The sequence goes on along the minus strand of OY288257.1, from coordinate 8,868,585 downwards.
GGTGCGCGATGAATATGTTGCGAAATATGGTTCAGCTGAGTTTGCTATGGAGTCAATTTGTAGATTTGCTTCTGGACATTCCTTTCACATTATGCTTTCTTTAGTGAGAGTGGTCCATCATTGCCCTGGTATAGAGTGCTTCATTTTCCGCGTAGTTATCTGCCAGGTTTTTGTACTTGATCAGCGGGTCGAGCCACTTCCACCTCTTGACCGCCTCTACGTTTATTCCTCCGTCGAGCATATGAGATTGTGAAAGAATATGAGCATTCATTTAGATAAGAAAAAAAATCACATATTTTAATTTGAAAGAAAATAAATAATTATACGCGACTTAATTAACAACGATAGTATGACCCTAGACGACTACTTTTTCTTCCTAACGATACAAATCACATATACTATTTTATAGTTATGATTTTATTTACGGTTTTTGTATATTAGTAACACTATTGTTGAGTAGTACATAAATATATTAGTAATATATTGCTTGAGTAGTGTATATATATACTACAATTGGTCGTTTTGACTATTTTTTGGAATCGGTGAAAGTTGTACGAAAACGCGAATGTTTTTTTGACGAAAAACTTGTCGGTAAGAATAGAATGCCTAATGAGTAACGATTATCATAACCCTACGACACAATATAACATGAAATACGAGTATATATAACTTGTTTCGACTGATTCCGACACGTATAAAAACGTAATCTTATGACTTTTAAAAGTCTCCATTTGAATCCAAATGGCTCTTATATAATCCGAGGAACATCATTGCGCGATTTTCAACCACTTTTATTTCGAATATCCGAATTATCAAAATAAAATCCCCACGCAAAATTCGAACACTCATTTTCCGATAATCATTTCGATTTTTAAAAAAAAAAATCGCTCGACGATTTATTAAATCTATTTCTAAATAATTGTTGGTTTTATTTACCTTACATTATAAGGATCATTTATTATGATTAGGACATTAATTACACCACCCTACTACCTTCTTCCAACACATAAAACTGCTGCATCAGGTCATTAATGAGTCAATTTCATTCGTGTTTGATGTGTCTCATACATGAGTTTATTCCCAGATTAATTAAAATTGGTTTTATTTATGGAATATCACCCAAAGTTGGGATTGTTGCTGTTAAATAACCCATTAATTAAATACCTAAAATTACTAATCTAGCCTTAAACTAACCATCCTTGGTTAACTCACATATGACACGTGGCAAGTTTTTATTAGTTGTGTATGAAAAATGTTGTACACGCTGTGTAAGTGTATCATCTTTCACTTTCAATTATGCGAATTTACGGATATTCAATACGGTTTCCATAAAATCCCAGCAGATACATATCGGGAAAAATTGCCCAACCCGGATTTTTAAAAAACAAACAAAAAGAAAAGTCGTTACAAATTTAGTAACCACCTTGAGAGGTCTCACGATAAATTAATGTGAAACGGTCTCATACAAGTTTTTGTGAATATGACTCCGGTAATAGTTATACAATAAAAAATTCAAAACTCATGCACTTTTCTTGAGTGCTGTTTTTCGTCGTCGGCATTTCAGCCATGTCGTCGGCGCTTTTTAATGTAAAAGACGATCTTGCCCTTGCCTTAATTAGATTAGTTAACTAATGTTATGTAATTTTAGAAGTTAGATTAGTTATTAAAACTCGTTAATGAAGCGGTTTTTAATTTTTCAAACCGTTCCGTTATTATCTTGTCCTTATTATATATCCATTTAAACTCCACTCACCATATTTAATTTTATTTTCTCTCACTTAAAAAAAAGCGTCTTTTCTTTAGACAAACCCGACTTTTCTAGAAACCCGACTTTTCCAGAAATTAGGTTGTCGGCGGTTTTTAATGTGAAAAGACAACAACGTACTTCCCTAATTACATTCACTAACTTTGTTAATGAAATTAAAAAGTTTAATCATGTTGAAAACTGTGTGTGATCAAGATGCAAGAAGAAGAGTTTGTGATTGAATGTTTGTTAATTCAATGATATTGAATGTAATAACGTAATGACAAGTTTGATCATAGGTGTCTGTTTATAGCCACTACATTACATGAGTCACTAATTACTCATAACAAACTCACAACCACTTATAACTAACTCGGGTTGTGTTATATCTTCATATCCCCCCCTCAAGATGGACAATCTTGAAGATATTTCATACCAAGCTTAGACGAGAGATACAAGTGCTGCTGAGAACCCAACGCCTTAGTCATAATATCCGCAAGTTGAGCAGCAGATCTGATATGTAACGGAACCAGAAAACCTTGCTGAAATTTCTCGCGAACAAAATGACAATCCACATCAAGGTGTTTAGTCCTTTCATGGAATACAGGATTATGGACTATGTGTTGTGCAGATTTATTGTCACAGTGAAGAGGGATAGGTTTCGGAACATCCACCTGCAGGTCCTTGAGGATGTTGTCTAACCAGACCATTTCACTAGTTGTGTAAGACATACACCTATATTCGGCCTCGGTAGAACTTTTACTAACAGTAGCCTGCTTCTTAGTCTTCCAGGAAATCAGAGATTTACCCAGAAAGATACAGTAACCACTTAGAGATTTAGCAGAAAAGGCACACTTAGCCCAATCAGAATCGGAATAGGCATTCAGCTTGAAATCAGATGTTGCAGGATAGAAAAGACCTGCATTGGGGGTTGTTTTGAGATACTTAACTGCATGAATTGCAGCCTGCATGTGTGGGATCCTGGGTTGATGTACAAACTGACTCAGGTGTTGGACCGAGTAAGAAATATCAGGTCGAGTCATATTTAAATATAGCAATCTGCCAATAAGACGCTTGTATTGCTCTGGATTATCAAGCAATTCCCCTTGATCAGTAGACAATTTCAACCCTTGTTGAAATGGAAACTTTGTTTCTGTACATCCATCACAATTAATATCCTTAATAATGTCTAAGGTATATTTTCTTTGATTAAGTAAAATACCCTTGGCATTCCTAGAAATTTCAATGCCTAAAAAGTATCTCATTGTGCCAATGTCTTTAATCGTGAAAGCTTGATGAAGGCTCTCCTTGACTTGTGTTATGGTTTCCAAAGATGACCCAGTAAGAACTATGTCATCAACATAGACTAGAGCCACTGTAAACCCTGTAGAATCATCTCATGTAAAAAGAGAATGATCATAAGCAGACTGTGAGAATCCAATACTTTGCAGATGCTTTGTGAGCTCGATATTCCACTAACGAGATGCTTGTTTTAAGCCATAAAGTGACCTCTTCAAGCGACAAACTTGACCTGGACCAGCCTTTGTGTAACCATCTGGGGGTCTCATGTAAACCTCTTCATCGAGAAAGTCGTGCAAAAAAGCGTTATTTACATCTAGCTGATGTAAATGCCAACCCTGAGCAGCAGCAAGAGCTAAGATGAGTCTAACTGTCGCAAATTTAGCCACAAGTGAGAATGTATCCTTATAATCTCTATCCTTGACTTGGTTATAACCCTTGGCGACCAATCTAGCCTTATAACGCTCAATCGTGCCATCTGGTCTATGCTTTATTTTGTAGACCCACTTCGAACCTATAGCCTTATGACCTTTGGGCAAGGTAGCCAATTCCCAAGTGTGATTAGATTCCAAGGCATTTATTTCTGTAGCCATGGCATCTACCCATTGAGGATGCTTTTGGGCTTGGTGAAATGAGTATGGCTCCACTTCAGCTATAACTTGAGTTAAGGAATTAACATACTCAAGAGAAAATACATCTACTAGATTGTTAACAACAGCAGCACTAAAAGAATGTGCAGTACCTGAACCTTGTGGACCAGAAGGAAGAGTAACAGGAACATGATAGTCATGTAACCTGGAGGAAACCTGTTTGACTCTTGTGGACTGTCGTAACTGAGGTTGAACCACAGTATGAGGAACACCAGAAGCGGGAATTACAGTCTCAGAACTGGGATTACCAGACTGAGAACTGGGATTACTAGCTGTAACAACAGACTGGTGTGGAACTATGACAGTACGCTGATTATCAATAAAAGAATCATCTGTGGAAAAATCCACTAAACCAGTAGCAGGACTAGACTCGATAGACGAACTGCTACCAGCAGACTCCTTGAAAGGAAAAATAGATTCAACAAATTTTACATCTCTCGAGACAATAACAGCATGTTGATCAAGGTCATACAGTTTGTATCCTTTCTGACCACTAGGATATCCAATGAAAACACACCTTCTAGCCTTAGTACCAAATTTATCTCTATAAGCAGGAGGCATAGTAGCATAGCACAAACAACCAAACACTTTTAATTCATCATAATTGGGCGACTGTTTGTACAGCAATTCAAAAGGAGTTTTCCAATCAAGTACAGCAGTGGGCATCTTATTTATTAAATAAGTTGCAGTTAAAACACAGTCAGACCAAAACTTAACAAGTAAATGAGCATGAATACGCAAAGCCCTAGCAGTCTCAAGAAGATGTCTATGTTTACGCTCAACTCTCCCATTTTGTTGAGGCCTACCCACCACACTCTTTTGATGGAGAATAATACCCTTATCTTTAAACAAGTGAGCACAAGTTTCTTGAATGAATTCTATACCATTATCTGTTCTAAGAACCTTAACAGCTGTGTCAAACTGGGTAACAACATATGCCAAGAAAAACTTAATGACAGAAGGAATTTGAAGCTTATTCTGAACCATATAAGTCCATGTTGTCCTGCTGTGATCATCCAAAACTGTCAAAAAATATCTAGCTCCGGAAATGCCAGGTGTCTTATATGGACCCCAAAGATCCATATGGACAAGATCAAAATTGTTCGGAGCCTGTGAATCACTCCTAGGAAACGGTAAAGCGTGGTGCTTAGATAGAACACATGTATCACAAAACAAATCTTTCATTCCATTTGGACAAAGAGGTACATGTTTCATTTTTTCTAAAGAAGAATGTCCTAGCCTGGCATGTAAAAGTTCAATGCTAGTTGAATTATTACAGGATGTACTAGAACTATTTATACTAATGTCTTGAGCCTTCTGCAACCTTGAAGAAACTGAGCTGCTAGATGCAATGCTATTACTAGGATGAAACCAGTAAAGCCCTCCCTTCTTAACCGCTACTTCTAAAATTTCCTTACTTGAACAATCCTGGAAAACACACTGTTTATCATCAAAAACAGCTATCAAACCTGTACATTGTACCAATTTACCAATTGATAAGAGATTTTGTTTAAAATCAGGAACAATAAGAATATCCTGCAAAATAATGCGAGGAGAAAGCACAACTGTACCAGTTTTATGAACTGATTTAACAGTCCCATCAGGCAAAGCAACAATAACAGGCTTATGTAATACTTTAACATCAATAAGAGAGGACTCACAAGATGTCATATGATTAGACGCACCAGTATCAACTATCCAACCCAATTTACTCAAGGAATCTACCACAGAGTTAGAGTAAAAAGTTGTACCTGCATAGTTGACTGAGTTACTGGCAGAAATATTTGGATTTTCAGCAAAAGTCTTGTACAAATGCTTCATTACATTAGCCATAACCCCCTCCATGAGAGCAGGATCAACCTCAGTTAGAGCTGATCATGGGCCGGGTTGGGCCGAGTTTGGGCCGGGCCGGTGATAAAAAAAACAGCCCAAACATGTAGGTCGGGTCGGGTCGGGCTTTTTACACGGGCCTATGGATCAAGCCCAAGCCCAATCATTTCGGGCTTTTTCAGGCTTCGGGCCAAAATCGGGTTGTTTCGGGTCATAAAGTTATTATGTAGTAGGTTAACAGAAACTTCTACTGTTTGTGTAGCAACCATGAAACAATTGTAAAAAAATAGAAATAACTCAAATAACAACATAGAAATTAATGTCATACAAAAAGTCAAACCAAATTGATATTAGGAGTCTAATTTTTTTATTTTTTTTTTGAAGAAAATGAGTCTAATGTTTGTGCCATTGTAATTGGGGATTGAAAACTATGATGGAGTGGTGTAGACAGTAGATTATGTAGAATTTGAAGGGAGTATTGGAGTTGATGGAGCATTAGTCACATTATTCAATATTTACCCTTCTTCTTGGGAAAATACGAGAGTAATAGTGTGAGTCACATTGGAAAATACGGGAGTATGAGTCACAAACTCACAATGTCACATACTACTCTTCTTCTTCTTCTTCTTCAATATTCACCTTTTGTATTTAGATTTTAGAGTCAGTAGTTGTAGTTACTAGATTAATAGTCTTATTTTATAAATATGTGGTATGACTTACATATTTATCTCAGAAGTACGTAATATTTTTCTTAAAATCGGGTCGGGTCGGGCCATATTTCGGGCCTCAAGTTTGGCCCAAACCCGGCCCAAAATTTATATCGGGCTTAGTTCGGGTCGGGCTTCGGGTTTTTTTGGGCCAACACGGTGGCCCAAGCCCGGGAAAAAATCGGGTTGGGTCGGGCCGGGTCACCGGGCTTGGGCCATTTGATCACCTCTAACCTCAGTACAAGAATTCTTATTATCAAAACCCAAAGGATTACATTCCACTCCCTCAAGATCATCATTCACAACAGTAACATTATTAACTGTTCGTGAAGCCTTCGTTTTGCCCTTCTTTTTATCAGCAGCTTTCTTAAGATAACAATGATTCATGATGTGACCTTTCTTGGTACAAAATTCACAAGTTTGTAAGGTAAAACAGTTTTCCCTGACATGACCTTTCTTGTTGCAAGCAGTACAAACTTTTTCAGTAGATTCAGAATTTTGCCCCTTTTTTAGAATTATTCCAATTTCCCTGAACTGCATACGCACTTGCTTCAGGAATGAGAACCTGATTATCCGTGATCTGCCTTTGTTTTTCTATTTTCTGAAGCAACCCTAAAGCTTTGTTCAGTGGAGGCAAGGGCTCCATCGAAAGTACAGTCGTCTTTACAGCTTCATACCCATTATTCAACCCCATTAAGAATTGAATAAGTTTAGCCTGTGACTCTCTTTCAATGATTCTCTTAAGCAAATGACAAGTGCAGGAATTGATTGCCCCACATGTACAATGGGGTATAGGATCCAACTCATCAATGCTTTCCCAAGTTCGCTTCATTCTACTGTAATATTCCAGTAACGAAACATTATCCTGAGCAATACGAGACAAATCTTGCTTTAATTGATAAATTTCTAGCCCGTTTGTTTGCCCATAAGTTTCAAGAAGATCCTCCCAAAGCTCCTTAGAATTCCTGGAATACTGGAAATTAGCTGCAAACTCATTATCCATGGAGTTTAATATCCACTTCCTCACCAATAGGTCACACCTAACCCACTGGTGAAAATTTTTCTCTGTTTTGTTTGGACATTTACAAGTTCCATCAATAAAGTCTTCTTTGTTCTTGGCAATAAGGGCCATCAAAACGTCCCTTTTCCATTGAAGGAAGTTTTCACCTCTAAACTTAATCCCCACCAGTTGTAAGGTAGGTTGATCGGAAGAAGTAACATAAAGGGGATCATTCAAGAAATCATACGCCGAATTTACAGTCGTATTTGTGCTTTCTGATTCAGCCATTTTTAACAATTTCAAGGATTAATTGAAGATAAACGCTAAATCAAGAATTAAGAACTACCTCTAGATCGAGAACTACACACGAAGAAACTCTGTTATGCGGAAGCGTCGACGAAGAAGAGACACGTGCTCTGATACCATGAAAACTGTGTGTGATCAAGATGCAAGAAGAAGAGTTTGTGATTGAATGTTTGTTAATTCAATGATATTGAATGTAATAACGTAATGACAAGTTTGATCATAGGTGTCTATTTATAGCCACTACATTACATGAGTCACTAATTACTCATAACAAACTCACAACCACTTATAACTAACTCGGGTTGTGTTATATCTTCATACATGTTAATGAAACTCGATAATAAAACGGTTTTTTTTTTTGAAAACCGCCATTTTATTATGTTACGAATTATGTTATATTATATATCATCTTCCACCCACAACAACACTAATATTATTAATAATATTAAAATTGTATTAATAGGCGATTTTAGGGGGTTTTAGAATCAAATATAGATAATATTTTAGTAAAGTTTATCAACAATGTTCAATTGATTCAGTGGTAAAGAGGCTCATTTGTGCTCGAGAGGTTGTGGGGGGTCTCCTGGGCGCCCAAAAATGGCGCCCGGGGGGTCTCCTGGGCGCCAGTTTTTGACTTCTGGGCCTGTTTTCGGGTTTTTTTTTTAGTTTTTGTTTGACATTATACGTTACGATATCGTATCTTTTTTTTTTATATATCGTGACTCGGGTGTCGTTATTTATAATTATTATTATGAAATTATACGAAATGTTTATATGATTAGGATTATTCCCGGGTTACATTGATACACGTGTCTCAAAAACCGTTCAAAAGTTCAAAAAACCGTAATTTCAAATTAGTCGAGAAAATGATAATTACATTAATTAAGAAACTTAATTACATTCATTAATCACAATTACAGAAGGGTAAAATAGTTACGCTGAGACACGTGCCTCAAAAACCGTTCAAAAGTACAAAAACCGTAATTTTAATTTCGTCGGAAAATATTAATTACGTTAATTAAGAAACTTAATTAATATAATTAATCACAATAATGGAAGGGTAAAAGAGTAAATTCACGTATAAAGCGTCGACGACGTGGCTGAAATGTCAACGAAGAAATGTAGTAGTGTTCCTAACTAGATATCACAAACTGAAAAACAAAACAATTTATCAAACAATTAATGGATTTATGGTATTGTGTAATAAAATGAATTACAAGTAATATTTTGCGAGAGGAATTATATGTAAGACATATTTACCATATTTTTTGAGATATTTCTCTTATATTTCTCTTATATTATATTTATAAAACGCAATTTGTTTGAAGATCAATTAAGTACTCAACATTAAAAATCAAAAAAAAATATAGGAATTTTTTTTGAAGAAAATATAAAATCGTATACCGGATATTCGAAAAATCGATTATCCGATTTTCGAATATACGAAATAATCGGATCGGATACAGATCGCAAATAATAGGTTCTTAAAACCGGATATCCGATGCGGTTTACAAAACTGGATCGCATATGTGGTTTTGCTCACCCTCAGTTAACGTACAAACTTAAAAGAATTGAGTATGGGTAAGGTCATATGACTATGACTATGAGTTTAACTTTCCCTTTGTATTCATTGCTTTAAAGCTTCAAGCACAACCTTGTGTCCGATTATTTTAGAAGAGCTTGTTTAAGAAGTTATATTATCGACTGCCTTTATACAGTTTTGTGCAGTGCAGATGTCAACTACAGTCATTTATTTGGTAGAATGAACTAAAATTATAAGAGGTGTCACTGTATTTTACTATTTTGGGTTCGAATTCAGGGTTGCGTTGACATCAATTTAATTTACTTCTAACATCTCATTTTTATTTATCGATAATCATCCATAGTCTTGAATCTTGATTAGTAACGGAATTACATTTCTCAACACGCTTCCATCATCCATCGTTCCAGCTCCTTCAATCGAGATGACAGTCTCAGCAAGTACTCGTAGTGTAATGACTGACTATCTACGCTCTCCATAATCCATATGCTATAAACCACTAGCATTTGCATCCTTTCTTGTTCTATAGGAACTTGCTACAAAAACTGTGGGGTGGGTATCCCACATTTATGAACCTCTAAGATTCTGTATGTATCTGCTCCCTGGCATACTTCCCCTTCCATCTAAGCTCGAGGCTTGAGGCTTGAGGCTCGAGTATGTATCTGCTCGACAACAATTAGCTCAACAGTCTTTGTTCTTCGATATTTGTTCCGTTTCTGCCTCTGGAATTTGACGCCGATAGCCTCTCTCTCGCCTTACTTGCCTGTAAACCGTGCAACAAGAAAGGGTACAACTCAGGATCCAGTTAGAAATATCAGACACAATGCAACATGGTAACATGTTCACTTGTCAAGTAGTAATAAGCCATACCTGTTTTTCCCAGTTTGTAGAACCTGTGATGATGGCGAGAAGGATCGACTGCACAGTAGCACCGCTAAGGATTCCAATCCACAATCCTCTTCCCCTCATTTTCATCCCAAACCCTAGTATTGCTGCAATCGGGATTCCAAAAAGATAGAATGCCGCTAAATTCACAAAAGCTCCTATATGTTGCCATCCACATCCCCTCGCAACCCCTGACATAACAACATTCCACGTTTTCAAAAATTTAATGCTTACATCAGTTCACGTCAATTCAGCCTGTTTTAGTTTAGCTCAATTGAGACATTGGCGTTAGTATTATGGGTATGAATTTTTTTGCATCATGTGTCTCGTTCGACAAAGTATATATGGAACCCAAAAACCTACCAGAAAGAACGCCTTGAAGACCGTCCATTATAACACTTAAGCAAATCAAAGGCGCCATGGAAGTGACATAATCAACAACTTCCTTCTCATTACTGAAACAGTATCCAAAAACTTTCCGTGTTGCAAATAAGACTGAGCTTACAATAAGACCGATAGAAACCGCAATCAGCATTACAGCGTATGCAGCTGTACGAGCTTGTTGTGGGTTTCCTGCTCCTAGTTCGTTTGAGACTCTAGTGCTGCATTCCGGCCAAAAACTAAAATTCAGGACATGGAAGTTCGGAACAATGCCCTACAAAATCAGATTCCAGACCAAAAACATACCTTGCAGCAGCACCTATTCCATAAGGTATTGCATACAGTGTCGAGATAGTTGTCAAGCTGTTCAAGGAAAATACATTCAAGTCAAATTAAGCAAATCGTTCCAACTTGTTTATTAAAACAGCTTTTTTTCCGCTTTCACAATTGGCAAACACAAATTCTACTGTCAAATGCTGAGAGAGGAACATTACCATACAGAGAGAACGGAAGTCTCGAGCTGAGGATGTGGCAACAGTCCTGATAGCAAAACCAGCAGTTCAAAAGACCACCATTCTAAACTATAAGCATACACATACAAAATTCAATCTTCTGTTAGAAAAACTTCATCCAACATTAGTAAGCTATTAGTACACGGCAAGAAGAGAAAGTACGTTACCAAATCATAGTAGCAGAAGGAATAGCAAAACGAAAGAACTCCCCGATTCCATGAAAGATTTCCATGGAAAGTGGAGAACGAGTTGCTTCACAAGAAGGGGAGAACTTCATGTAGAGGGTTAAAAAAATAGTGTTGACCCACATCGAAACACCCATTGACACAGCTCCTCCGAGATTTCTTAGGCCCGACTTGAAAACAAGAATCCAACAAAGTGGTATATGGAAACACAGAGTTAAGAGTGAACTAATAACCATTGGTATGATTAAGCTTTGTACTAGAAAGTATCGAACAAGAGGCTGAAGAACTGCATAGCCAAAAAGGGCAGGTATCAGGCATGCTAAGAATCTCTCAGCTTCATGTGAGATTGAAGGGTCCTGTCCTATGAATACAAGGACTTTTCCCATGTTAATCCATAGGACGCTGAGCGGAATGCAGACTAACGCAAGAGAGAAAATCGCGGTGTATGTTTGTGTTCCGAGTTTCTTGTACTGTTGTGCTCCGAATGCTTGTCCACTTAGAGTTTCCAATGCACTTGCCATTCCTAGCTGCGAAAAGGTGCAAACATGGAAGCTGTTAGCTCCTATGTTAATTAGACTCGGTTTGGAGAGTCAGTCAGACACGGGTACGTATCGAAGTGTTGGACTCAATATTTTATGGAAAATTGTTAGGTCCGAAATGAAATATCGAAATGTCATATCAATATTCAAGACTTCAAGTGTAAGTGTCCACCACGGGTATGTATGTTAGCTACAAAGTCGACGTTATCTTTCCTTTTTGTACGCATGTATAAAAATACAAGTGCCGCCGTATAAAACGGAAGAATACAACAAAGTCAACCAATGAGTAAAAAAGAAGAAGCAATGTCACAACTCACAAGAAGACGAATGGGGGACGGGGGCGATCTCTATCCATGAGTTGGGTATTTGACTACTCACTCATTCTTTATCAAATCAAATACGGGTATATTATATATATATATATATATATATATATATATATATATATATATATATATATATATGGAGTATAACAAATAAAATATTATAGGAAATACACAAATAAATTGTACTCCCTCGGTCCTAATGAATGGTTTGTCTATTCTATATTGGGGCATCTCAATGAATTATTTGTCTTTCTATTTTAGGAAAGATTTTTATATGTAATTTGACAGTTCTCATGAGTTTGTCTCCACATGTCATTTCTCATTGGATGTCTTCTCCTTGTGGCAAAAGTAAAGACAAACAATTCATTGGAACGGAGGGAGTAGAAATTAACAAAAATGATTGTGTCGTCGATTCATGAGGTATCCCGTATACAGATATTAAATTTGTATTCCTTCGTTTCATATTATAAAGGAAATTGATAAATACAGTCCATAGGACTGTATTTAAGAGACTAAAAAGGGAAAAGAATTCCCAATACATACATTAATTACCTTGATTTATGTATAATTCTCTTTTTATTTTCCAAATTAATATCAAATATATAAGTTATTCAATGCTTAAATACAACCCATTGAGTTGTATTTAACATAACCCTATTATAAATTATAATGCCAATTACCATGTGGTTCACTGGACAAAAATCTATCGACATGCTGCACCTGTTACGATGACCACGAGTGTAGCAAGTAAAATTGATTTTGAGTATCTATCTATCTAGTTTTGGGCAGGTGGGTCATCAGCATCGCAACATTTTACTAATCCCCAGGCTTTGACTAATTAATACAGTAATATTTTTAATCACATTATTTTTATTTTTATTTTGTTCAACGAAAAACGCACTTAGTCGTATTATAATATAGAAGAGGGAATTCGAACATGAGATCTACTATCCCAAAACACCTAGTCCTAACCACTAAGTTAAGACATTTTCGGTTTAATCACATTATTAATACCTGCATAGTTGCAGTTATATAATCGATCGATCAGATATTATTCATGCTCAGTACTCGATTGTATTTGACTACTCATTAAAGACTACGAATCCCTTTATTACTTTAAGCAAACAATAATTGTATCAACTTATTTTAGGAAGGTCTTAATTACATTTAATTCACGTACTTTGCTCTTCTTCATCACTATTGTTTGAATACCCTCTTCACCATAATCAAGAGCTCAGGCTTCCATTCTATATATATAATTAGGTATATTCTTCTTTAGATCCAAAATAATCATAATCATTTACTCCCTATTATTTAAATGATTACCTCGATAATCATTTAAAATGGAAGGATTATATTCATTGAATTAAAATACTTCCTCCATTTTCTTTTTATCTTCCCAATTTTCTTTTCTGTCCATTTTTTTTTTATCTTCCCATTTCATCTCTTTCCTTTTTGGTCCATAATTTTTACCATACTACCCCTACTATTTACAACACTTTCCATCTTTATTATTTTCTATTTACCCACACTTACCGTTCTAGCCTCACTATTTTTTAAATTTATTATTTTATATTCATTACAAAAAAAAGTGTGCAAAAGTAAATGGGAAGATAAAAAGAGAATTGAGGAACTACTAAGCATGGAAACAGTTTTTCTAATGGGTTTCCACTAGATACAAGTTAATATACTTATTAAGAAAAAAAAACACGCTCATAAGGGTGTTGCCTAGTGGTTAAAACTTGTGATCATCGGTCCAAGGGTCTTAGGTTCGAGCCCTGCAAGCGCGAACTCCGGGAGTTGTATGGCTTGAGACGCACGAACTTGTGGGGAGTTGTATGACTTTATTATCACGATAATTGAAATATTAATTCACGTTTACAATATTTAGAAAAAATCACTGTGGTTTAATTGTTGGCACAAGTTAGAAATAATTTTATTTGTATGTATTACTGTGCATACCAACCTATTAACCTATACGAAGATGATAAAATACCGGTACATCGATTTATTTGAGAAATTGCATTGAATATTCATGGAAAAAGAAAGGGGATGTAACTACTTATTTAAGGGACGGTCCCATTTGCGAACGTCTCATCAGAAAATTCAATTTGTACGATGATTATTAAAATATGTACGAAATGAAATGATTAATTAATAAATAAATATGGGAAAGACGGTAATTAATTAAGGAGGTAGGTTACCATGAGGCTGAGGCCGGTGACGCCGGCAATGGAGATGGCGAGGGCAGAACTGGAAAGAGCAAGTTCGCCGAGATGACCCACCATCATGGTTGATATAACCTGCAACATGTATTGCGACATTATTACGGCAACCATGGGTGCTGCTATCACACCCACTGTCTTCACCTCTACTTTTATTCTTTCCCATTTTACCCCTCCTTCTCTTCCTTCTTCCTCCCCCTCCCCTTTCTTTCTCAATAGCAGCCCTTCTTCCATGGATATTTCTTTTCTTTTCTTTTCTTTGGTGGTAATCGCTATCTGCCGCTATCTTTGGATTTTGAATTTTCTTATTTTAGATATCAGCTATGCCTATGCGTGTTAGTGTGTATATATAGTATGCTATTTTATGATTATTGGTTTCATAATATTAATCCCCTACTTAAATGCCCACATGATTTGGTATCCTTCTGCCCGACCCTCCACATAGCAATAAAAATTATAAAATTTAAAATTACTTTTTGATATATGAGAACTCTTTCGTTAACGAAATATTAATACTAGTACTATATTAGATTTCGCGCAAATGCACGGTTTTTAATTTGATCACTCTCAAGTGTGAGTGTGAATACCCAATAATGTATTTCATACCTGTGTTAGGCTTCATATGAGGGAGTTTGTAATTCTATTTGACTCAAGTCCAAAATAAATTAGATGATGTACTTCCTCCTCCTACTGAGATCTTTCCACTTTCCTTAAAAGGAAACTCCACTAAGATTTTCTCACTTCAAAACTGGAACATCAATGTTGGGGGAGGAAGTACATAAAAAGAGGGCTAATATTAAATACAATCCATAAGGTTGTATTTAAATATTTAAAAGTTAAAATCTTCTGAATGTGATACAAACTTATAAATTGAAGATTAAATTACACATTTATCGATGTAATTAATACATATATTAATATTTTATTATATTTTTTAGCTCTTAAATAAGGCTATATTTATCATTCTCCTAAAAAGAAAGATATATTACGTATTTCTTAAGAAGTGTTCATATTTTCACAATGGTAATTAATTATTGTCATTAATTTTTTTTGGGATTCTTAGGCCGTTGGCCAAAATCGCCGTTATATGACTTATATCCAACCTAAAAAGCATATAGACAAGAAGCAAGGCCTATCAACCCTGGCTCATCCATAAGCCCACTGACTATTTTAGTACGGTGTACATTCTATTCGGTTAAAGTTTGGCGAGTGTTTTATACTTTTATGATTAGCTCGGTTCGAAAGATCATGAGCAACTCTTATTTAGAAAATATTAATCATAATTCGAAGTTTCTAATTTCAAATCCTACGCTATAAAAAATATCGAAGTAGGAAAAGTAGAAATATAATTCTTATACATATATTCGAGTTAAACTCATGCTTTGTAGGAACTTATAAGACTTGATTGTAAACTAGATTTTTTTCAAACTTAGGTAAGCTTTCGATCGTCTCAAGCTCGACTTTTGCTTATGATGAGTATTGCTGAGCAACGCCACTGTAACAATCCAACCCAAGATAGGACTGCAAATGTTAGTCATGCTAACTCGATTGACTCTGTACTAGTCACACACTTACACATACCAATACGAGTTATTTATAACACATTTTATCATCTTTCATGTGCATCCTAAAGAACTTCTTAGGAAATCAACTAGTTTTGTGACCCGTGCAATGCACGGGATTTCTATAATATTTATTATTGGGAACAATTGTATGTTTACAGTTTCGCCTGCTACCCGTGAAAATCACGGATGTATTGTAAGGCCCTGTTCTTTTCGGCTTAATTTCAGCCCGTTTCAGACCAGCTCAGCTTTTATCAGCTCAGCTCAGCTCTTATCAGCTCAGCCCTGCTCTTATCAGCTCAGCCCAGCTCAGCTCCAAAATTTTTCTTAAAATTATTAGATAATTTATATAAAAAATCATTAGTTTCAGCTTCTATAAATTCAGCTCAGCTCAGCTTCTATCAGACCAGCTCAGCTCTTATCAGACCAGCTCAGCTCAGCTCAGCCTTGTTTCAGCCGAAAAGAACAGGGCCTAAATAAGTTGTATAAGCTCACACTCAAACACGATCTAATTTTCTTAAGAACTTTTTGGTATAAGAATGTCATTTGCAACAACATGCAACAACATATGACGCGAATTCTTATTTATAAGTTTCGGTATATAAACAGACAGCATGCTGATATCAAATTTTGCATTAACCAAGATTTTCATGTAATATAGGTTTAATAATTAAAGTATAAAGTTTAATAATTAAAGTATAATTAGTTAATTGAACATTGAGTATTTTTTTATCCAAAATATGCCAATAGTACATTCAATACTCCTATTAAACTTTTCCATCATGAACATTTTTTTTACTTAAACACTATTGTTAGAAATTGTTACACTCTTGTAAATAAAAGTTTTATGTGGAAAATTTTTGTCAATGTGTTAACCATTATGATGTCACAATTTTAATATCATATTGCTTTAAATTTTGGAGATCTAAATGAATACAACATTTTGAATATAAAGTTATTAGGTTCGTTTATTAGAAGGAACAATTTTTTATTTTTATTTTTTTATGTTTTTTTTTTTCAAATTTATCTTGAGTTTGCTTTTGTGAGAGGTAGTTGTATATATTGGAGTTTGGGTGGAGGGTATGTTATTGCTTCATTTATGGTAATATGAGTTGAGGTTGATTTTTGGTGTTATGTTTGAAGGGGCGTGTCGTTAGAAGGGTTGAAGGGCGTTAACTCTTTATGTTATCTTTAAAGTACTATATTAGGTTGGTTAGTAACAATAGTCCATATTATAAAATCATACAAATTGTCAACGCATCGCAATTATTATAATAAATAATAATGCAAAATATAAAGTGACAAAATAATGTTGGTGATTGTTGTAACTAATAGAGAATCGATAGAGGTTGTGATTTAGGGTATGGAGAACATATATATAAAATCTCTCGCATTTTATACAAAAAAATCCAATTTATAAAGATCGATGAAAGTTTATAGCAAAGTAATGAACGTTAATATGTAATTTATAAATTATATTGTAAAGTATTGTTGTTTAAATTAATTGATTAATAACCTAATTTACTTTAACGGTACCAATTAATAATGTACTATTTAGTATGCACTTATTTGCTTTTAATTTAAAAGGTATACACATTTTCATTGAATATTGAAGGATGATGATGTGGCTTTCTCATATGCACTTAAGAATGACGATTTGGCTTTCTCATATTCACTCAAGAATAAATATTGTAAAGGGATATAAAAAGGCTTGCATTTTTATTATATATATATATATATATACATATATATATATATATATATATATATATATATATATATACAGAGGCGAATCCAAAGTTCAAATTTTGGGGTAGCGATTTCATCATATTTGCTTACTTCATATGAAAATGTGTCATTTTTACGAAGTTTGGAGTAGCGAAAGTAAATAATCTTAACAATATTTTTCAAATTTGGGGTAGCGAATGCTACCCTTTGCTACTAGCTAGATTCCCCTCTGTATATATATATATAGATTATCCCAAGACTACTTTCTCTGTCTCTCACTAGAATTCTATTTGGATGGGTTGCTAACAAATGGTCTATCTTGGGTTGATTTGAGCAAATATATTCAATCACTTTATCCACTATTTGTCTAGATGCTCACAACCTCTTTATAACAATAATATAAAATCGTTTGATCGTTTTGAAATAAAATCCGGATCATTAAGAAGTACTTTGTAATGGAGAGAAAGTAATGAAAATGCTCCTCATCTAATAAACTGACCCCTTAAATTAACATAGGGTGTTACAGATAAGTTAAGAATTACGGAGTAAGACTCAACTCAACTCGCGAATCCCCAGAGGCCCAGACCATGGGCTACAAGTCGCCATTCCGTTTGTAGAACGATTCCTAAATCCTAAGCTCTATGTACGAGTAGCAAGTCTCCCTTGTGATGGGTACATCCGTCTGTCCGTCACAAGGTTATAACGGTTGAAATATAAGCACATAAGTAGGAAAAGACAACTCATCTACTATCAACAAGTTTATGACGGATATAATCGTCACTGACAAGAATTTGTGATATACATTACGAGTATCACTCCAATACTCCGTACGTATTAACATAAAAGATGAGACAGATTACATCTACCTAGGGGTGTTCAAAAAGTGACCCGGACCAAACGCGACCGACCAGGACCGTACGGTCCGGTCTACTGCGGTCCGTGGGTCTCCAAAAACTAGGTTGCCGGTCCTGTCCGATCCAAAATAATCAAATTTAGTATATTTTTTCAGTCCAATCCAGTCAGCGGATTTGGTTTTTTTTGTATTGTCGATCTGCGGCGTCAATCTGATCCGATCCGATCCGAGTTTGGACCGTTTAACACCCCCTGCATCTAACCCAACCATCGAACCCACTTACCTTACCTAACCCATCCTAACCAACATAACTCAATCCTCCAATCATTTTGCAAGGCCACAAAAAATGTCCAAATTGGATAACTGAACCAGAAGGCGACAAAACTCTCACCACCCACATATTCACTCACACCTTCCCAGTTTCCCTCCTTCCATCTGTTCCGGCACCGTCATCCAAGCCACACCACCTCACCAACCCAAGCCCCCAAACCCAACATATAAATCCCCCGAACCAAACCCCCAATTTCCCATAATGCCCCTCCTCTCTCTCTCCCCCCACCACCACCCCTCTCTCCTCCACCACCACTCCCACCCCCATGCCCGCCCCATGTCAATCCTCCGCCACCTCCGCACCCGCCGCATCTCCACCGTCCTCGCCGCCGCCGTCCGCCAAGACACCACCCTCTACACCCCCTCCCCTATCTCCCACATCTCCCCCGCCGCCGACTCCCTCTTCCACATCTCCGTCGACGTCTCCGACTCCCCCGATCTCGCCGCCTCCTTCCGCCGCCCCGGTCAGTACCTCCAGCTCAAGGTCCCTTCCTCCGATAAACCTTCCTTCCTCGCTATCGCCTCCTCGCCGTCCCTCGCCGCCGCCAAAGGCGAGTTTCAGTTCCTTGTTAAGGCCGTTCCTGGCTCCACCGCCGAGCTCCTCTGTGAGCTTAGTAAGGGGGATTTTGTCGAATTGACCTCCGCCATGGGGAATGGTTTCGATGTTGATCGGATTTCGCCGCCTCAGGAGTTTCATACTGTTCTTATTTTTGCCACCGGTTCCGGTATCAGGTAATTAGGGTTTTGCATATCTGATTATTCGATTGTTTATTTGATGCAAATCGTACTCTCTTGAATTGCACAAAGTGATTGTGGATCACCTTTACTTGTACATACAAAGTTGGTTAATGGTAGTTAAGAAATGATGAGACGCAAATCTTCAAAGCTGTTGCAGATATTGGAGATTTTGATATATTTTGCGTTTTTTTGTTGATGGAAATTGAGGGATCGCATCCGTAACAGATATTAAAGGTATTGCAGATAGAGTCAATGGATTTGTTTTAGGACAGATAATCGACTCTGACGTTGCAAGTTTACGAGCTTGGTGACTTGCTGTACTGTAATGCTTTGCCTTTTGTCGTTATAATTGCGAGAATTGATGTGTAGTGATTTTAGGCGATTAAATTCAGGAAGAGAATTATGAAGGGGAAAGACTTGCAGAAAGAGGAACACTATAGGATGATTTCATAAGCAGCTTTAGAGGTTTAGGATTAAAAGGGGGTAACCTAGGGTATTAGTTGGAGACTTTACGAGGCCTTGAAATGAGTGAATTAGAATATAAAATGTCGGAAGGGTTTATAAGTGATCGACACAGGGTCTACTTATTGCTACATTGATATTAAAACCAGCATCAGTGTGTGGTTTATGTGTTTATCAATCTCATGGGAGTGACAAGGAGTCTTCGTAGCGATTCAAAATTGAAATCTGTGACCAAACAGGAGCAATGCTATCTATCTTCCCGTTCTATCTTCTCTTCCGAGAGCATTAGAACAACATTATTGCATAGATGTCGGATGAGAAGGGGTGATTAAGAAGATTGATAAAGAATGCTGAGAAGGCAGATAATGTTGCCTCTCAACGACTTTTGATTAAGTTGCTATCGTCTTGCTTCCTGTCAGGGTATTGAAGTACTTTAAACTTTTAACGCCTGATTTTTATGGTCTACAATCAGAATCCTTTACTTGCGTGAATTCTTTTGTCAATCTTGACATATGCTCTTGCTGTTACATTGTACTGGTATGCTCAGATATGTCATGAATTCGGTGTTGTTTTCACTTGATTAGGGGGTGAACCTTGTTTGGGAATCTTTAGTAGTGCTCAGATACAAGTGAGTCAATAATAGGACATTTTTCCTGACTTGTGGGTTATTTTTCCTGATCTTATTTGTACAAATGAGATAATAGATTATTCTCTGTATAAGTGAACGTTCTGCTTTCGTGCTTTGTGTGCTTGACGAGTCAAGTCTTCTTTGATGTCTATGCGAATCCTGAGAATGATAAACATGGCCACCCAATTTGAGCAAGAATTGCTCAAGGATTAAGGGTACAACCACTTATGAGTAGAAGGCCTAGTCACTATTGTTACTCCATATACTACAGAACTACACATGATGTGCTCTTAATAGAGTGTCAGATGTTCAAATTTTTAAGCAACCAGCAGTGTTAGAATACACGTGAACATTTTGATTATCCTATCACTTCTCTTAGGGTATCATACCCATGGTTACATGGTATTACCGTCGTTGCGTCATATTACCCTATCATGTAATACAATTCAGGAAAATGCTCTTACAGTTGAACCGCATCAACCAATATTTCAAGTTATCGTCATTAATATGCTGATAGCTCTGGGATTTATTCTCTTTGTTCTTCTGAAAAGATATGGGGAAATATGTATGTAGACAAATGGCATATTTATTTCTCATGAAAGAGATCATAAGAAAAAGAAATTAGGCACAAACATGGAAAACAAATACAAATTGCTTGCGCAGCAAAATTTTGACGCATTCAGTATAACGTTCTGCAAGTTACTACCACAGTGGACAAGACCTTTTACTTTACATCCCCGACATCCCAATACTGATATCTCACCACCTGTACCACTATAACAACCAGTACCACATTTTATACTATGATCATACTGTCATTATGGTGTTTCACATGATTGCCTGCCCTGTGTATATCTATTTAAGTCATAATCATAATGAAAACTGTTGATTCTGAATGCAGTTTGGCTACCCTTTTTTTAATGGGAATGCCTCCTGACTTACAGTTTCTTGTGTCTCATGCAGTCCAATAAGATCTCTTATCGAGTCTGGCTTCAGTGCAGACAAGAGATCAGACGTAAGGCTTTATTACGGAGCCAGAAATTTGCAGAGGATGGCTTATCAGGTGGATGATTGGTTAAGTGTTTTTTCCGGTATCGTTGTAATAGTTTATATCATGATCACTGTTTGTTGAAAAATAATTGCCCTTCCGTTACAGGACAGATTTAAAGATTGGGAATCATCAGGTGTTAAGATTATTCCAGTACTATCACAACCAGATAAAGGATGGATAGGTGAAGCTGGTTATGTGCAGGTACTGCAAGGCTCAACTTAATGTAGCTATCAGTTTATGTCGGTGGTACGACTTCCGTTGTGATTTAAGCCTGTGGTTGTTTTTGAATCATCTTTTGGTTTTGAACAGGCTGCTTTCAGTAGATCAAAAAACATTTTAAGTCCCGCGTCCACGGGTGTTGTACTTTGCGGGCAGAAACAAATGACAGAGGTACATTGTTTTAATAGGCTTTTGTAAATTACTGTAACATAAAAGCCAGACTATAATTTGGAATTCTATTCTATGCATATTCAAACTCAGAAGTCAAGAAGTGACTGTTGTTTTACTGGTCGTCTTTGTGGATAGTGCATCACTTTGGTTTCATTGATTTTGGTAAAAACGTTGTCTTCTGTGGGAGGGATACCATACTTGTATGATATAACCGTGCTATTTTTTGCGCAGGAAATTACTTCAATTTTGACAGAAGATGGGGTCTCTAATGACAAAATACTGAAGAACTTTTAAATATCGTGAGTGAAGCTCTTTTTGTTGTATAATTGATTAAGAAAGCAATTTTATTCCCTGATAATTGATTCTTACTCGTTTTTTTAGTGTATCTGCCTCATTTTTGATATAGCAAAAATAAATTACAGATCAGTGATATCACTAGTTAAGGTCCTGTTACTAAAGTATAGTATCGTTACCCAAGTGTATTTGACAAATTTGTACCTCCATAAATCAGTTCAATTATCACGACAAATATGGAAAACTTGTAGTAAGAAATGGTCTAGTTGGAAAAGGTGGTGAGACGAATATGGTAAATTAGACTACGAGAAGTGAAGGATTGATTATTTGTTGTAATATGATAAAGTATTATGATTACTGAACCACGATTGTTGATCATCTGATGATTTCATTGAACTCGTAGAAGAATGCTACCCGAAGCTTCTTATGAAATCAATTAATAGAGTATACTGTACAAACCACAAAGTACATTTTGGAAGTTCAATGTTATTCCTGAACTTTATTTCATTATATATATATATATATACAGCTAGTTTACCCCTTCAATCACATTAGTCTTTCTACTTGTGATAATATAGCTTTGGTTTGCACAATCGTAAAACAATACAGAGTAATAATAATACTCTGTAATTATTATTATTATTATTATTATTATTATTATTATTATTATTATTATTATTATGAGGGTTTTTATTATAATTTGTTGTCAATATAATAATGCGTCATCCGCCCATTCATCCAACCTTGTGTAAATCTACTTATTTTTGTTTAGCTTGGTTGTCTTTTTTGTGCTCCTCCGCCAGCTGCGGAAACAAAGTTCCATCATACATTCCTCTGATTGTTTCTTTCCTTAACAACCCTCTCTTCCTAGCAAGAATATATAGGAGGTTCCATTCTACAAAGGAAAGAATCCTGAAAAAATACATCAAATTAGAATAATGTATTTTGGTAGCATAATAAAATACATGACCACAAATATATTACGGAGTATAATAGTAGTAGTTAGAAGGATTAAGTTGATGAGGATGCTAACGTTCCGCCAATCTCGCCTTCTTCTTTGTTTGCAAGCACCATCAATTGAATCTCCAGGAAGTTTAGACCCTTTTTGTTTAAATGTGCAAACTTGCGGAATAATTCCTCAAACTTATCCGGAAGAAACCTTTGAACATATAACAAAAAATGTTAAGAACGTAATGCAGAAGATGAAATATCGTTAAATTTAATGAAATGCTGTCTGCTATCCTTGTTTTTCTGATGCTAATCCGGAGCAGGTTGTATAGGAGTATATGCAGATTGCAGAGTATACTCTGGAGTAACTTGTTTTGAAAGCATGTTACGAGAACTACACGTGAATGAATTCGCTGGGTTAAGCCTTCTGATGTTGCTCTAACGATTGATTGATGACGAGCTTTGTGATTGTAAGTTTGTAACATACCTTCCTTCACGGTCATAGACACCGGTGTGACCCTTATGTATGGCGTTAGCAATTTTTTCAACTACTATCGGAAACAGTGGGCCTGGAAGTCTCCCCTACAACATATCAAAACTTCAAATGAGAACACAATGCAACTGCAGCACGGGGAACCTACCTAGCTACTCGTAGTTAGTAAAGGGTTAAAATACGAATTACTACTTTTTTTCTAACGAGCCTCTACTTAATCCTAACGAATATAACTTCATTTTTTCCAATTTTACCTCTCCATTATTTACCCTAACTTGTAATTTTCTCTTTTCTTCTTCGGTTCTTTACCTCTATAATTTCTTTAATCAACTAACCTCTTTCAAATTCAATTATAAATTCTATGAGTAATTCAATCATTTTAATTATTTAATTCATTAATTGGTTTATAGTTTGTTTAGGGTTCAAGTGACTTTTTAAATTAGGGATGCATTATGGGTGGTTCTAGGACATCAACCGTATATCTCAATATTGTACCGAGTGGCCTTGTGTCTTGCTAGTAAATAATATGGGTATCTTAGTTTTTCTTTTCTTTTTTCGTGTATTTTTTTTTTAATTCGGTTTTTTACTATCTTATTTTTTTTTCCTTTTATTATGTCAAACTTGGTGGTGGTAGGATTTCGATTGGTGGTTGTTGGTGTTGACGGTGCGGTTGAATTAAGGATTTTTAATATGAGTGAAATGATAAGGACAAATTAGTAAAATGTCGTTAGAACTGAGTAAAAGTTCGTTAGGAGAAGAGCACGACCCAGAAAACATTGTGGAGGATAATATTTTACAAATTTGACATAAAAAGTGGGTTAAATGAATAGTATGAAATCAATGGGAGCTAGTACTCCCTCCGTTCCAACGAATTGTATACGTTTGCTTTATGCACGTACGTCGATGCTAGTGTTCTTTTCTCTATATGTTTAATTACGTATTACCAAAAATTATAAAAACTTGATATTTATAATGTATTCGACTAGACAATTTAAACAAGATTCCTCAGGACTATCTTTTAACTTATATATTAAAAGTTATATTGAAGATTTTTCTCATTCATGAATAGTGTCAAAAAACCAAACGTATACAATTCGTTGGAACGGAGGGAGTATTAGTTTAGTACTCGTACTATAAAGTGCTTGTTATTATGGAAACTTTTTCCAACATGATTTCACTAATTCGCAAAAATTCGAAGTGGAGATGTAAAATACCTTACGAGTTACTATACCTCCGCCAATGTTAAACAAAAGGGTAGCAGCAACAGAGGTGAATATGCTGCACCCGATTGCCCGGAAACCTGCAATAAAGTCCATAAATCAAACAGTTTATGAATGTAACCGGCAAGTGTTGGTTTCTTTTAAAATCGTCGTAAGCATTATAACATAGAGTTGTAGTGACTATTCGCAAATGAAATTTTCGGGCTACCAAATTAGTTAAGAGGCTCATTTCTTATTCTCGTAATGAACAAGAATTTAAAAAATGACGAGATAAAGTTGGTATTCACCGATGAATGATTCCCAAGGAAAAATCTCACCATCCTGGTTCTGATCGAAGAAACTAACATGTCGTTGAAGCGTGTTCATCTCTGTCCATCAACTTCAGATAAGTAATTCATCATACGTACAATGATTCATATTCTCTCTGTTTTATTCATTAATTAGTTTATCTTTTATATTTAGTACGAGAAATATTTTAATCAAAGACAAACAAATGAACGGAGGGAGGAAATGCTTCCGACTTACAAGATGTTTCATATTCGTGTGTCAATGTCTCAAATGAAGGTGCTTAGAAAGTTAGTTAATGGATTAATTACCTTGGTGTGGTGGCATAACAAGTAGTTCACTTGATTGTGGAGAAGGATAAGCCATTATTATAAGTCACTAGTTTAAGTGGTAATGCAATTTATCCTTTATGAATGAAGGCATGTGAAGGTTGACAATGGTTTTATAATTGAGTCACACTAAATTAATTGCAGTAAGAAGCCGTCTCACGTTAGATTAGGAGTATAAGATAACTAATCAAATAGGTACAATATAAACTAATTAAGTGTAATTATCTCTTACGTAAGAGGTCACATGTTAACATTAACGTGATACCGTCTCATTTCAGAATTTGTGAAATCATGAAATAAGCCTGCTCTTTAGCTAGACATTAGTAACACTTACACCCAACAAACCGTGAATATTTTTTGTTTGATGGAAGAAAGAGAGTTATTAAGACGCATCATGTGGGTATTAGGCCTTGCTTTATACGTGAGTTCGCATAAATTACGTTCACGCTTGTACATTTTCCTGTCACATTATTTGTGTTTGGTTTTCATGGATAAGATTACCATTTAAATCTATTATTTGTGGTTTAATAACTTCTGCTCACTATATAACACTTAAATACTTTAATTTAAACAAAAAATTACTAGTAGAATTTTTGCCTAAAATACTCGCGTCCAACACTCCAATGCTGGGTCGAACACGACACCTAGAGCCAACAGAGAAGAGTAACGTGCTAAGACGATTTTCTTTCGATAGTACTATGTATATAATGTTGAAACTATACCTACTAGGCTACTACAGAGTAATCTCATCATTGTTATCATTCTAATTACATGATTCAAGTAAATTGACATCCTCTAAATGATGCTATCTATAACCTCAACCCAAACTTGACCTGAAGTGAAGACTCGAGCTTGACTCGTAATCGGAAATGACCCCATCTAACTTGCCTTACCCCCGTATGAGAATCATTATCACTAAATAATTTGATTAGCTAGTTGCTGAAAACTCATAGTCGATTCTAAACTCTAGTACGCTCTATCACACAAATCCATCACAAGTTCACTACACAGGCTTTCTAGTGTACCGAGTGTTAATATTTCTTGTGAAAGTTAGTGAGATTTAAACCGTTATCTTCGCCACACTAGTTTGATACTCTCTCTGTTTTATTGATGTCTCCCACATTTTATTTTTCAATCATTTCTTTTATCTCTTTGATTTCTTCCCCTCTATTTTTTTTTTGCTAACAAACTTCTCTCTTAACTATATGACACATTTACTTTATCCCTCTTTACGTTTACATATTTTATTGTTTTTTCTTAAGAAATGTTATTTTTAAAATAGAAGAAATAAATGAAACTGAGGGAGTAGAAAATTAGAACCCAATTCAACCAAAAGTTTAATCTTACCATTAATTTTTTTTTAAAAAAATTTAACCTTACCGTTGGAAATTGATGAATGATTTTACTCTGAAAAAATCGATCCAACTAACCTCACTCGAACGCGACTATTTAACTCGTTTGCCCAGTCCACTAATGGTTTTTCGTACTACTCCACTGTTTAGGTCCTTTGACGTAAGGTTGCGTTTGGATACTTGGAATTGATTTGAATATCAAGAATTCAATTCTTGTATTTGAATTTCTAGAATTCAAATCTAAATCCAAATCCAAAATGGTGTTTGGGTACCCTTGAATTTGGATTTGGATTTTGGGCGAGTGAAGTCGGGTCAAGGTCACTCATTTTTATTTTTTAAAATTTTTCATAAAAAAAATAAAATATGTTCAAATACGAGAAAAAAAAATATAGAAAAAAAATATTACGACAAGATTATGCGAAAAAACAAACAAACGACAACTGACGGATTTGAAATGACTACCCCATGCTAGGGATTTGAGAAAACCAAATTTGAACTAGGTTGGATTTGAGTAAAATTTCAAATCCAAATCTCATGGTTTCCAAACGCACGAAATATTTCAAATCCGGAATTCAAATTCAAATCCAAATCCAAGTTCCCAAACATGCTATAAGAGAATTTGCTCCGAAATAGAATTGCTTAGTGACTAAGCCTCGTCCCTCCACATCACCAACCAAAAAACAAAAGAAAATTACTTAGAAAAACTTATAGGAAGCTTCGTCAAACTGTGTCCATAGTCGTCTACACTCACGTCTCACCCCCATCTGCTCGTATATCTCTCTCGATCCACCTTCATCATCCACAACAATGGCGTCCTCAACCTGCATACCAACCACACCATCGCTTATGTTAGCAATCAACGAGAAGAAGACCACTTCTATCGACCTCTACCGTCCTCTCCGCAACTACGTCGTCTACCATTACTCCGAGCGCGAAGCCCAGAATCTCGACGACGATCTCGACACCGTCAAACACCTTCGATCAGAAATCGAGAACTCCGCCACCGCTTCTCCGCCGTCCAAGCGCGATACTCTGATCAAGTACTTCAAGTGCCTCCGCCTCATGGAAACGCGGTTTCCGATCTCTGCCGATAAGGACCACATCAATTCGCTCCAGTTCACGTGGTACGACGCGTTTAAGCCGAAGAATAAGTCGTCTCAGGTGAACATTCACCTGGAGAAGGCGGCCGTACTGTTCAATTTGGGCGCGGTGTATAGTCAGCTAGGGTTAGGGTTTGATCGGAGTAGTGTGGAGGGGAGGAAGAGTGCGGTTCATGATTTTTCCATGGCGGCCGGCGTTTTTGCCCTTTTGAGGGATGAGGTGGCGGTTAAGGCGGCGGGAGGGGGGACTGCGACGGTTGATGTGTCGGTGGAGTGCGTCGGGATGTTGGAGAGGTTGATGCTTGCGCAGGCGCAGGAGTGTTGTTTCGAGTCTACTATTGCTAGGGGGAGTACTCCTGGCGTCTGTGCTAAGATTTCGCGACAGGTAAAACTTATCGATTATAGATTATCGTGTCTACTCCCTTCGTCCCAGTGAATTGTTACTTTAATGTTTACCCCATCCCTTTGCTTTAACATATGTTGTTTTAGTTGATTGAATTGCCTCGTATGTTAGTATTACTGTTGCATCCATCTTTGTGAGTTGCGACAGGTAAAACGCGTTGTTGGAAGTTCGTCTTACGTACTCCATCACGGTGAATTGTAAGCAAATGATTAGGTTGGAGGGAGCGGAATCTATAATACAGTGTTAGAGGTTTGTAGATTGGTTATGAAGTTTAGTGGAGTTAGTTTTGATTTATCTAGGAGTAGTATGTTAGTGAAACTATGAGAGGGTATGTGTTGATTGAACGTGCAGGTTTTTGTGTCTTCATATGATATGAATGGAGGGATGTGTGAGTTAAAACTATTTAGAATTAGAAACCTCTTTTTAGATCGTCTATATGTTGGACTTTTTCTTGTGATGATGTACTTGTTTGCAAACTATCACGTAAGGTAGCGATTGGATATTGCTGGAGTTGTCAAATGGTATAAGCCATGTGATGGTCACTGTACTTAGAAACACCTGAACTTAGAATCACGGAGGAAGCCATGTATTTAGGATGTTTGTCGACGTATTTCAGTGAACTCTTCATGAGCCTAGTCTTGCTGTCAACATAGGCTTTTTTTTAAGGAGGTTTTTGAAGTATCGCAGAGGGGAATAGAGGCTTATTTTGTTTAGGCCATTGTTTGCTGCTCTGGTTCATGATTTTGAAGTATCGTATATTTTTTCATTGTTTGCTGCTCCGGTTATTTTCTGTGTCTTGGCCATCTATTCTATAAATATGAATATACATGCTTGTTTCTGTAGCTTTCGACTTTCCAGGTATGGAGTAATGGTTAACCCTTACTAGTTAGGGTCATTGATGCTACGAGTATAACTTTACCATCTCTTGGTTTCTTACATGTTAATGTAAATGTTTTTTTTCTAATTGGTCGGATGTTCTCCCAATTTTTTTACATTCAGGTTGGGATATACTATGAGGAGGCTTTAGCTGCCTTAACTACTGCTCCTCTAAATCAACTTTTTGACAAGACTTGGATTGCACATGTACAGTTGAAGGCCTCTCTGTTTTATGCTGAAGCTTGCTATAGGTACAGTTTAGAGCTTCACGAAAAAGAGGAGATAGCGCAGGAAATTGTTAGATTACGGAGTGGGATTTCTGCTTTGTCTGAAGTAAGAAAATCAGCGAAAGGAGCTCCTGCGCAGCTTTTCGATGCTGTTAGTAAGCTTGAGGCAAATCTTAATCGCAACTTGGAAAGGGCAATGAAGGAAAATGACAGAGTTTACCTGCAGAGAGTTCCACAAGCTAGTTCGTTGCCTCCTCTACCTGCATACTCTATGGTGAAACCTTTACCACTGGATGAGGTTTTGGATGCAAGCAAAGAGAAGATGTTTTTGTCTCTCGTCCCAGATAGCAGTACAAAAGCACTTTCGAAATACACTGAGATGCTTGATGATGTCATCAGAACACAAGCTGAGAAGCTTCAACAAGGAAGTGAGCTCGCCAGGGTGAGGCTGAAGGAAATGGGATTGCCTGACTCGCTTCGTTCTTTAGAAGGAAACCCCACCTTGCCAGAGAGTCTAAACGAAGATGTGGAAGCAGTTCAGATTAGTGGGGGCCCAGCTGGACTAGAATCTGAGTTACAGCAGCTGAGGGATCTAAGGAGGGTCAATCATGAATTATTGGTTCAAACGGAGGAACTGTTGCAGAAAGAAGCTCAAGAAGACGCCCAATTTAGAACCCAATTTGGAACTCGCTGGACTAGACCTCAATCGAGTACACTGACAAAGAACCTACAGGATAGGCTGAACAGATTCGCAGGAAATTTGAAGCAAGCTGGAGAGAGTGATGCTAGAATCGAGCGCTCTGTTAAGGACCACTCTCCGCTCATGTCCATCCTTGATCGACGTCCTGTATGTTCTAGATATCTTGTTTCTTGAAATTATTATTACTGTAGGATCGTCCAAATCTGAATATGGTTGTTGCGACTTGTGTGTTCTTTATGTTTGAGGCAATGGCCTGTAGACGATATTTATTTCTTAGACCCAAAGCAATGGATATCTAGAATTATCAAACTATTTATCGATCTTCTAATAGCTAACCAAGAAAGGAATATTTCAGTTGAATTTTGGAGTCTTACATTGATAGAAGCCTTTTATTGCTGGAATAACAATATAATTGCATCATACCCCTTGACTTTCAGGAATATTGTGATGAGCTTTGTCATTAACATTGTTTAAGACTTTAAGGGCCTAGATGTCTGATCTCTTTTCGGACTTGTCGTAGCTAATACCTTGCGTCTTCCTTTGCTTTGTTTTTTCATTGTGAGAGATATTTTTTGTTTTTGGGAGAGAGAAGAAAGAGATAATTATATGTTAGTGGAGGTAGTAAATGACTTTGTGCTAGATAAGACTCTAAGAGAGTGTTTATCTGCCGTGCCTTATGCTTCCTTCGTTTTGTGCTAGATAACTGCCATTTGATGTACGCAATTTATAAGTCAGAAAAATTAATTGCTATGCTTTTATTATAGGTATATATAGCTTGAATCATTTCCATTTCATCTTTTTGTGAAAATGAGGGTATTCCAAATCCTGTATACTTTTACTATAATGTATCTTATTTTTCAGATTGAGGATGCCCTTCCTACCCTTGCGAAACCAATCATGTCTTTGGATGCTAATGAAGACGCGATAGTTGGAGCCTTGAAGCAGAGTCTGGTAATTTCTTCACTATGGCACCTTTTCTTCTGTTGTTGCCTTTTTATTTGCTACACATTATACATTGCTTTAAATATGGATAGCACAAGTTTTTCATGGGTCTCTGCATGGTTTTATTACTCATTATTATCTATCAATGTGCAGAGGCATTTAGAAACATTAGGTGCACAAAGGGCGGGTCTGGAAGACATGCTTAAAGAAATGAAAAGAAAGGTATCTGGCTGTGTTGCTTCTCCAACTTACCAGTGTATTTTTAGGTCCTTGTATTACCTTTTGGCTTTTCATTTAACATCTTCCAAGCGCTTCTACTTTTACGTTTGTTCGGTATTGACCATGTTTATAGAGCTACGACTGAGATTATGTGGTGATGGCAGATCCGTGCAGATATAGTCTCATAGTGAAATCTATTACCATGGCCACAATTTACTTAGGGGGGAAGGGAGATGCAAATTTTGGGTAGAATTTTCAAGGAGAATTATAGATATGGTATTACCTCCAAGGCTCCAACCCATTCCAAACTACACTTCTACTTTTTAAAGTCTAAGATATTTACTTTTGTTATACAAAAGAGATTTTGGAAAATTATACAATAATTTCTAACATAAAAAATTAGTAATACATAAATGGAGAAAAACGTGATCGAAGTGTCGTTGAGTAAACTGTGAAAAGTCAAAGGGGTTGTTTGGAATGGAGTGGAGGGAGTACAATAATTGTCGGCATACTGACTAATTTATAGTACATAAACTTGATCATTTGACCCTGCAGACATCCAGCAGCATGGGTTTGTTTCTTTTTTGAGTAAAGCATAGGTTAATTAATTTACTAGTCTTGCAGTTAGAATTTTAACAAGAACAATATGGCATAGTTTATGTGATGTTCAATCTATATTTACATGTCAAGTCTGTCAACCAGTCACTTTCATTTAACATGCGCCATCATTTATTCCAGGACGACATACTTCCAAAGCTAATGACATCTACAGGATCTTATGAGGATTTGTTTAAAAAGGAAATATCCAAGTACGACCCTATATGTGAAGATATTTCTCAGAATCTGGAGGCACAAGAGCAGCTGCTAATTCAAATCCAGGTATTACTGTTCACCTCAATGTGTTTTTGATTGGCGGGAGCGGGACTCTTGTAGTCTTGTGTATTACAGTAACTCATTTTTAAGAACAATCTCCTCGGCACGATTAATCAACAAAAAAGTTTACTATTCTATAGATTAACTTCAGCGATGTATTATAAAAAAAAATAAAGCATTCAAACTCAAGACCCTTCAGCTTACCTTATATAAAATGAAATAGGAAATGTTTAGTGATAAATGTGTGATTAGCTTCATTCTCAGTAATTAGAAGTATGCAATTATTCAGCCTTTAAAGTTCTGGTGTTTAGCATTACTGTTTCCTAAGTGCTACTCTTTTTTATTGTTCAGGCGCAGAATGCGCAATTTGCCGCCCTTTTTAATCTTGAAGATTACAAAGGTCAGTTCATTTGCTTCAGTTTTACTTTTGCGTATCGCTTCTTTATTGTTGTGGGGTGGCAAGTACATTTTGTGTTGCTCTTGTTCTTATTTTTGGTATGATCAAAGACAATTTATAATATACCTTAGTTCAAAAGATGAGCCCAGCACAAAGCTGACTAAGTTTCTATCCTGAACGCCTTCAGTTCACTTTATGTATGACACATCCAATAAGGCTCTGTACTGCACAGTTTACTTTATACGGAGTAATATAATTTTATTCCTGTTCTAAAAATAATATACATTTGGTTCCCCATTACCCCGCAGTTTGTAGCCTTTAAGGCAGTGATGTGTTATGCTCTTTGATAATATTTTATCTTCTGTTCTCTCTACTCATTATATCTAGCTTTTAATGTTTTACATGTTAGTATCCTTTCTAAGGAAGGGTTTCGTCAATGCTTCACTCTGCCTTGCTACTAGGCCCGCTTAAATTACACCATAAATATCACCAAACATATTTACTCAAGCAGCTTATTCAATATTTGTGAATCTTGACAGACCAATTAAACTAAAGAGGATAAGATATATGGCTAGAGATGCCCTATGCTCTTTTAAGTTGTACACTGCCGAATACTCATGTTAAGACTAAATTATAAGCTATAATCACGTGCCTTTTCTGCATCTGTATGTGGTAAGATGTACTCTACTAGCCTATGTTAAGTGTTCACTACATCTCTCAAAATCTTTTGGTTTTTTTTGTGGAAATATAGTGAACTTGTCAGCAGAGGGTGTACAATACAAGAATATAGGACCTTTTGGATCTGCCACACTTGTGGATACCTATTTTTTTTGCTCGGAGTTGATATGCTCTTTCTCCCTTTCCTATTTCAGCTTCGCAAGAGAGATGTTTTAAGCAGATAGAAGCCGCTATTGCAAAGTATCGAGAGATTAAGGAGAACATAAATGAGGGGCTCAAGTTCTATGTAACACTTCAGGTATCACTTCTTAATGCACTCAATGTCTCAAAATAGTTCTGGAAGGCACATGTTTGTATATATCAGCGCGAACCTTTTTCATAACCATTATGAATATTAATTTTTGAAGTATTAGTCATCCCTTTCAAAATAATTTGCCATACTAAGAGCCAAAAAGATTACATTGTTCCCTTACTAGATTTCTAAGTTGTAAATAACGACCATCTTTAGCGCACCTTAAGTGCGGTTATAATAAAATAATTTGACGAACACACATTAATCTCAACATTACTCGTAGATGATGGTGCACATTAAGAATTTAAGATCTTCTTTCAACTACTCTGACCTTCTTGTAGAAAATCTCATAATACTTGGGTGAAACAGTTCGAAATTCCAAATTTTAGAAAAGTTCTACTTATGAAAATGCTTGGGTGAAACAAGTAAAGCAAATACGAGTATTAATTGAATAAGATGTGTGTGTGTGGCTTTGAATCGTGATTTTGAACATGAAGTTCTTGACCACTAAATTTTTGCAACATGTAAGTCCCAAGATTGTAGTCCAATTTCTTTCCTAACCATATCTGATATTTTTCGAACTTCGTGTTCTAATCTGGTTTTTCTATGATGTACAGGATGCAATTACAAATGTGAAGCAACAGTGCAGTGATTTTGTAATGACCAGAAATATCCAATGCCGTGAAATGATGGAAGATGTTCAAAGACAAGTATCAGGTCTCAGTTTGCAGGACCGAAACAGCTCAAGCCACAGCTACCCGTCAGTTGGTACTGCTCAATCCGGTCAGCCTCCACGAACCATGTCAACACACCAACCAGATCCCCGATATGCTGCCCATGCTTCGGGCCAACAACCACCTTACTATCAGCCACCGCAGAATGCATCCATGCCTGAAGGATACGGCCACCCTTCTTATCAACCTGGATCAGGTGGTTCTCCCTATCCTCCCCAGCAGCCGCCTTCACATCATCAGCAGCCACCTGCGAGCCATGAGTATGGTCAGCCTGCTTATCCGGGTTGGCAGGGTCCTTACTATAATACTCATTCTCAACAGCCTGCATCTGGATCTGGATCTTTCCCTCGACCACCGTACAATGTTCCAGGCTCTTACCCTCCGAATCAGAGTCAGAGTGGTTACTATCGCCCGCAATAGTTTATCACTAACAGTATCTTTCTGTTCATTTATTTCCTTTTTCAATAATGTATTTCTTACTTCTGAGTTTTGAGGGAAAAGGGTTGTGTTTATATTTGGTTGTCTGCTGATATCCTTACCCTGTTTGTGTTTAGTACTTGTATTGAAACTATTGAGAATACCTCCTCGTGTATAAACCTTGATTCTTTAAACATCATACAAACATATAATAATTGATAGCACTTAAGATCATTCCGAGATCCCGAAAAATTGTAGAAATGTCTCGGTGTAACAAAAGATATGCATAGTTTGAAAATAAATACACCTAAAAGAAATTTGAATATGTTTCGAATAACGTTGGATCAGGGTGAAATTTTCAATATATATATAAAATAAAATCGTTTTGAGTTTTTTTTCTTTCTAAAAATCATCACCTAAAACGGATGACGAACAAAATATGAGTCCTTTTCGGATGACAAACAAAATATCTCTTTTTTTTTCTTCGAAAAATCACCTAAAACGGTCGAAATTGAAGATTATTAATTACATATTTCTGACCGATTTGGTACCGGAACTAAATCTCTCCAAATTCGCACAGCAATTATTATATACATTGTAGAAATGTATACATTGTAGAAATGTCTCGTTGTAATAGAATATCCATGATTTAAAATAATCACATTTAAAAGACATTAGTAGGGATGGCAATGGGTCGGATTCGGATGAGTGCTTAAACCAATTCTTTAAACATCATACAAACATATAATAATTGATAGCACTTAAGATCATTCCGAGATCCCGAAAAATTGTAGAAATGTCTCGGTGTAACAAAAGATATGCATAGTTTGAAAATAAATACACCTAAAAGAAATTTGAATATGTTTCGAATAACGTTGGATCAGGGTGAAATTTTCAATATATATATAAAATAAAATCGTTTTGAGTTTTTTTTCTTTCTAAAAATCATCACCTAAAACGGATGACGAACAAAATATGAGTCCTTTTCGGATGACAAACAAAATATCTCTTTTTTTTTCTTCGAAAAATCACCTAAAACGGTCGAAATTGAAGATTATTAATTACATATTTCTGACCGATTTGGTACCGGAACTAAATCTCTCCAAATTCGCACAGCAATTATTATATACATTGTAGAAATGTATACATTGTAGAAATGTCTCGTTGTAATAGAATATCCATGATTTAAAATAATCACATTTAAAAGACATTAGTAGGGATGGCAATGGGTCGGATTCGGATGAGTGCTTAAACCATATCAAATATACTCTTTAAACTCGGGTATTACAAAGGGCAGAAAAAATCACAACTGAACTGAAAAAGTGAGGGCTACTAAAGAAAAGAGAGGAAATAGAAGAATCAAGGGAGAATTTCCTACTGAGTCGGAGCATGAGCCTTTGATCGGTCATAGAGCCGATAAACTAAAGTAGACTTAGCCATTTGTGGTTCTCTCTCGAGCACAGCAATTACGTCCTTGATGGAGATACTGGGAGCTACCCTCGGAGGTGGCGTGCTGTCTTGGTTTCTGCCTCCTTGTTTCATCACTCCTGCAGTCAGTAACTCAATTAATATCACCAGCTTCATTATCATTCTTTCTGTTTCGCCCTACAAGTCATTGGAAAGGAAGCAAATCTATCTCTCCATTACTGGTGTATTCTTGACTTAAAAAGCCGACATTCTCGTGCACAACCATACCAAACTACATGGCAGGTCGTAATTATGGACATAGAGGAGCAAACGGTGAGAGATGGACCTAAGCCGTGGTTTTTTTTTTTTTTTATAATCAAAATTAGGCCACAGGCCCACAACAACCAGAACCAGTAGTTGACTCATACAGCCAGATGTCACGACTCACACGGCAAATCTGAATCACGGGATAGTATGCTACCACATTCACAACCGCTACAGCAGTTTATTAGTACTAGTTTACCACGCACAGGGAGATGGCAAGTGTTAATCTTAATGGTAGAGTAAAGAAGACATGCAGGCTGCAGGTTCCATTGCAAGTTATGGTAACTACATAATTGTGTTGATGGAGCTCATAGAACGTGGCTAAACAAGAGCCTTGAATTTAGTTGGGGTAGTTCTCGGTGATAAGAAGGGGAGTATCCTACTGTAGTGGTTATGACTTATGAGTCCATGAGCTTGGAGTGAAGATAAGAGATTTTAGAATTGGGGTTACAGTGAGTGACCTTCTGGATTCACAAATAGATGTTCAAGTCGTATTTAACGAGTAACAATTGAGTTACACTTACCAGATTTCGCCAGAGTAGCAGACTGGTCTTTTCTTCCAGCTCCCCGGGTGTCCCGGAGATTCCCAGCAGGTGTTGTTAATTGTTTGGGAGCTGCATCTCTACCCGACTGAGAACTGGAAGCAGTCTCAGGTCCACCATCACGTTTTTGGCGTGCTTGAGCCATAAGCTGCCATTTTGATAGCATGTCGTCTCCTCCAACAGCAGCTCGAGCAGCAACATTTGCAGCTGTCGTACGCATTTTGTCATCTTCCTCTTTGTTTACCTGAAATATTGTGACAAAGTGTAAGAAAGACAGGAAAGACTTGATAACTTCATTACTGCAGTAGCATTTTACTGTATAGAAGGCCACCTTTAGAGATTTATTACGTGCTTCCTCTTTCTCCTTTTCAACATCAACTGCATCACTGCTGTCAGGCTGTTGCAACCAAAGACAATAGAAGTAGATCAAGCACAAAATACTCTATTTGCTTTTACCTCCAATTTTTTATAACCTTTCTTGCTTGACTATTTCAGGTCGAAGTTTGGTCATATATATTTGGTCGGGGTATATGTTAAACAGTTAGAAAAATAACCATAAAAATGAAACATTACCTAATTAACAACAAAATATGATAAACAAAAATTGTGTTTTACAAAAATGTATTCATGTAAAAGTCTTAATGTCATCATGTAGACCACATAACGTCAAACAAGATGATGGATGTGACGGTGAAATACATAAATAAATACCAAAGCATACAAAAATGCTAAGAATCTTACTTCATTTTGTTTTCTGAGCTTCTCTGCTTCGGCTTGCTTTTTCTCCCATTCCTCTGTGGCTTTCTGATTTATCATCAAAATCTGTTCTCGGACATCAGAAGTGACGACAATACTGTGCTTCAACTTCTCAGAATCAGCTCGCTGCATAGCCATATTTTACTTAGGTCAGAGACACACACTGTATGTGATTAGAAGTGGAAGGCCAAAAGCATACATGTTTTGAGACTCTGATCAAGCTGGATATCAACGCGCGCAATCTTTCCTCAACACACTACAGAAAGAAATTCTTTAATGATCTTGATAGCATGAAACCAATATAAGGATCAAGTGTAGATAGACTACTTACTAGGGAGAGGCACTTTTCGACGTCGTTGCTTAGGTTCTTCAATCCACATTTGGTCACTGCCAAACGACATAATATAGCCACATAAATAACAGTATTTAAATATACTCTCAAATTATTGATATGGGTCATTCAGAAACAGCCATTTATGGC
This sequence comes from Agrostemma githago, assembly GCA_958450325.1. Taxonomy (NCBI): domain Eukaryota; kingdom Viridiplantae; phylum Streptophyta; class Magnoliopsida; order Caryophyllales; family Caryophyllaceae; genus Agrostemma; species Agrostemma githago. The sequence continues at coordinate 8,830,425 of OY288257.1, read as the reverse complement.
TAACATAGGGGTTAGGTTGCATAATTCGAACAACCCCTTACTCCACCATAGGCGGGTAATGTTGTTATTCGCAGTGTTATAATATGAAGTAATGTTTTAACAGATTAGTAAAAATGATTGGATATCAACTTATTTCAGCCAACTTCTTCTGGAGAGGATTTTTTTGCAGAATCAGCCGGTCTTCTTCTTCTTGGACAGCCCTACGAGATATCTCTGAAACTTTATTATCGTCTTTGGGCAGAGAAAATAACTGCTCCTCTTCTTCCTACAAAATAATAACAGATATGAACAAATGGATATAAAATCTTCAAGGGCATGACAGAAACAGCTTTGGGAATAAAGTCATAAAAGCACATACTCTAAGATTAACTCCACTAACGGCAGTAACATCATTAAGATGTTCGATACTTTGATCCGCAAAAGACCCAGAAACCTTCTGCTTTTTACTGCAAGGTCATGAACAAAGCACAAAGTTATGAGCATGAAAATAAGATTTCTCAAACTAAATGTATCAGAATAACCAAAATAGCTAGTACGAACTCACCCAGGCAGAGGGGGTGAAGAAGCAAGAGAGTCAAGTGGCTTCTTCTGACCACTAGTAGGCTTTTTAGTTGATGTTTTGGAACTTGCCAGTGCATTTTGAGGCCCAACCTAATAGAGAGACTGGGTGCTATTAAAATTTCGGTAATAAAGTCAACAAACTAGTGTGGCTGTGTGAGTAATGGCATTAGCGTATAAACATCCGTACAGAAAGAGAGGACAATGACACGGTAAATACACATCAACCCAGACAGATGGAATGTAGCATAATTAGACGTTTAAGGCGCATCCTCCAGAAGCAAGTGTGACTAGAAGTTCCAAGTGTCTGCATATTGTACACCTGTCATACAGTCTACTGCCCCAGCTGGATAGCAGCTCGATCCAGCTTATCATCAAGATCTAAGTTCAGGTGCAACAATGTTATAACGAAGGAGGGACAGTTGTCCTACCCGGCTCAAATTAGGACTTAGCTGGATGATTGACACCAAAAAAATGCATATTGGGCTCTCTACTGGAAGGAGTGAATAAAATTGGTGACATAAAAGAAAACACTTGCATGTCTGTGTCTATCTATAGGCAAATGTGAGAAGAGTAATGGCTATAGCCTGGTACCTGTGTATCTATGTCCATTTGGGTAGGAACAGAACTTGAGGGTGTCATATTAGTTGTCCTCATTGATGATTGAATTGCCATTGCAGAATTTTGCCTCTCTGACAGTTCATCATTTGAAGTCCCTTGGCCTTTACCTTGCTCAACCTGTACCGATGTTGGTAAGCTAGGCCCCTGGGATTGAAAGACTGGGGCCTTCAACTGTTTATCAGGACCCTGCTCATTCGGCTCCTGCTTCACATAACCAATGGGAGGCCAAGCACCTTGATCTTTGCTTGGCATAGCTTGCCAAGGAACAGAAGTATGATGCATTGTGGTGGTAGGCATATTGGCCATGGTGGGACCCGGAACACTCCTGGCGTCGTTATACGAGTTCTGCCTCTCCACTTTAGGAATATTATGAGCTGAAACAAACCCTTGGTGAAGTTGAGGATGCCTGATTTGGGTATCATTAGGCTGTTTAACCATTGTGGAGGGTGAACTGGCATTTGTGCCAGTAAACGGTGGGCCTCCATACATAGGAAATGAACCTTGAGCAAAATGCAAGTGCTCTTGCTGCTGTTTCGAAAGGCCCTGTACAGAAATTGTAGGGCGACCTGGAAATTGGTTTGCTTGGTGCTGAGGCAGCTGCCCATATGTATAAGGATCAGAGAATTGAGCAACAGTGCCAGGTGGTGGTCTCAGCTGCTGTTGCTGCTGCTGGGACGGATTCTGAGTTACAGTACCAGGTGGCAGTCTCAGCTGCTGCTGCTGCTGCTGCTGAGACGAGTTTTGAGGTACAGGGCCAGGTGGCAGTCTCAGCTGCTGCTGCTGCGGCGGCGGCGGCTGTGACGAGTTTTGAGGTACAGTGCCAGGTGGCAGTCCTTGCTGCTGCTGTGACGAGTTCTGTGACTGCACGTGAAACTATTAGTTCCTATCTGAAGAATCAGTACATCTGCAAATATCAGTTTTAATGCAAATATCAGTTTTACAGTCACTCGCAATCTGGGTCCAGAACCCATCATAATCAGTCCTGAGGGCCTGACGATCTCTTACATTAGGAACAATATAAGAAAAGAATCACAACAAAAAAATTCATATTTCTCACTTAGGCCAGAAAAAATAAAGAGGACCTCTGAAATCAGAAAGATGGCTCCTTCCTCGATTCATTCAATTGAACCAAAGCTGACTTACCTTTGCTTGCATCTTGAGCACAGCCACTCTTAGCATCTGATCCCCCACAATGCCTCTCATATGTCTAACAAAACCTTCTTTGGGTATCTCATTCCTCTAATAATCACCAGAAGAAGTCCAAATTAATTAGTGGAGGTAATAGAGGAGATAGAAAACCCACCGCATACACCAAAAATAAAAATAAAAAAAAATAGAAATGAACCTTCAATTTTGTGTAAAGAGTTTGAAGTTGCATGGCCTTTTCTTTGTCTAAATCGGGCAGAATAATAGGAAGCAAACTACCAAACGGTATTTGTCTTTGCCTTTGAGGGGGGATGCCAGCCTGCTCCGGAACTGGACCTGGTTGATTGTTACTTAATCTCTGCGTGTTTGATATCTGAGATGGATTATGCATCCTATCCTGTTCAGAGATCTGAGGATGAGCCCTTTCTGGTATTTGCATTTGCGTTGAAACTAACGACTGAGAGTACTGCGGAAGATTTTGGTCTACTTGATGTCCCTGACCATCAAGCTGAATAGACTTAAACTGCATGTGGAGCCCACTAGGTGCCTGAGTGCTACTAACTTCATGCTTTGTCTCCACATTTGAATCATGTTCCTTTGCCTCAACTTTGGTTGATTGATCCTCATTCTGCTCCCCATTCTGCGGGCCCTGGCTGGCACTGATTTCATTTTGGTTAGAAGATTGCCATTGTGAGTACATCTGACTTGATGATTGATTGATATCTTGAGGAAAAGCTGCATGAGTTTCAACAAAGGGCAAAAGTACAATGGTTCATTACAATCCGTATCTTCTTAGGAGAAAATGGTCAACCAACAACAATAACATTAAGCTAGTACACAATCTTACCCTTGGGTTAGAAACACAAAGTGGCTGTTTCGAATGACCCAAGATGAAAATTGTGTCCAGAAGTGCAAGTGTGCAACAAAAGACTACTAATTCACTATAGAAATAAGGGGAGCCAGTTTAGTGAGTCATTTTGTGCTATTCCGTCATAATCTGGAACAAAAGAATAATTAGACTTTGGCTCCATCGGAAGAAAAAAAAGTGTTTCCTTAAAAAATGATGTGCAAGAGCCGACAATATCAGCAGACTACAAATAAGAGAACTCACTGTTCTCATGGACAAAAGGCTGGGTATTTTCCAGCAATAAGGTCTTAAGAACTTTTAAATTCCATACTATGGCTACTCCAAAAACAATTCCCAGTAAATTGTTGAAACAGGTAAGGAATACTCAAGGCCAAGTTGTGGTAACCCAGAAACATATAAACACAGTTCCTTTACATCTATCTGGTCATATGCACATTTGCCCTCTTCCTATCTTTGAGAAGATAATAATTCTGGACTATTTGATCACTTCGGTAACTTTCTGAACGTGGCATATACAAGTTGAATTGTGGGTGAGCTGAAAACTTTTTGTTTTTTAGCTGTGAATGCCTTTGATTTTTTCTGTTTGTTACATGAAATTCACATAAAAAATTAATAGGTAGAGGACGTATAAAGAAGGACGACTAAGGGCTTGTTTGGATGAAAGTATTTAGAGAAAAGGGAAAGAAAGGGAGATGGAAGGACACAATTTCACTTGTTTGGTGAGGAAGAGAAATGGATTGAACCACTGCCTTGGGGGAATTAGAGAGGGGGTGAAATGGAGAGATCCATTTTTCCTCCACTTAAGCCAAATCAATATCCTTCCAACAAACGGAGAATGTGACGGGAACTTGTTAACACCATTCACCGTCCCCTCCCTCTCTCTTTCCAGCCATCTCCTTCCCCTCCCTTTTCCACTTCAGGTGCTATTAAAACAAACACAAGGTGAAGAAAAGTCTAACCTTTATTTGTTATCATAGATATGTAGAGAATTGTTAAGAAATTAGTGCATTATGAAGAAAAACATTCCCAAAACAGCTGCTCTCTTTCCTGTCATCTCCTCTCCCTCCCTTTCCACTTCAGATGCTATTAAAACACACACAAGGAGAGGATAGTCTAACCTTTGTTTGTAGTCATACATTATCTAGAGAACTGTTAGAAATTAGTGCATTATGAAGGAAAACAATCCCAAAAGGCTGATCTGGTTTCAGCAAAAGGAAAATACTGTGATAACTAATGTACCGAAAAGTGACCGGTGAGAGGTTTGATATAACAAAATGGTTGGCACAAGAAGATGAAAGGACTGGAAAACAATTTTTCACAAGGAAAGGAAAAAATTCAAGGTTGAACTTACAAGTCTCTGGTTGAGAAGGCTGGGTAGTGGGCGTGCCACTTTCTATATCTCTATTTAGAGCAGCAGTAAATGCTTCAACATCTGCTCCACAGTGCATCGACTCATCCTAGTTTCCCCGCCAAGTATTAATCAAACAACCAAAAATATAAATATACCGGATAGACTTAAGAAGAGGGATGTGGGCAAAGGATAATACCTCATCCTCTTCAAGAAGCTTCATGATAGACGGGTCCATCTCACTACTACAGATTCAGCCAATTCTTCGTCTGCTGCAGAATCGAATTCGGAAAAAAACACAAAAGGTGTTCAGATAAAAGGGGGAGACCAACCCTAATCGTAAGAAAATTCACTCAGCATGTATTCCGCAAAACATTTCAGCTTCCCTACAGAAATAGGTGAGCACTCAGCACAACATTACCATGTCAACAAAATTGGAAAAAAAAAACACTCCGTACAGAGAATTCATAACCCTTACACGGTAGAAACTCACGAAAACCACCACCGTAACAACAAACAATAACATTACCCCCAATGTCTAGAAGAACCCCGCCAATAGTAGGTTATAGGTGGTTTTAAACTTGTGTGAAACCCTAATTTTTGTTTAATCATCAAAAGAGAGATTATTTTCAAATGACTATGGCCACAAAGAGATTGAGAGTAACATTGACCAACTGCCACTCCATCTAACTAAAATTGGGCATTCCTCGGCTAAGGCTATAATCAAATCAATGCCAATTCCCGATATCATAATTCCAATCATAGTAGGTAGCAGGCAGTGTTACCAGATTCGCAGTTCGCCGGCACGATTTCCGAACTAGTTCGCCCAATTTACGAATCACCAACGAACTGAATTTTGAAATAGAAATTGCTCAATCAAACAACAAAAATCAATCCGGAACAAATACTATTACCTGATAAAACCAACCAGAAGTAGGAGAAAAATATTCAGACTTTCGACTTTCGAACACCACCAAACTTTTCAATTTTTTCGAGGATGATAAGCGAGGAGGAAATAACGATGATATATCAGGAGGAGGAATAGGTTGATTTGGTTATGATCTTTTTTTTTTTTCCAATTTTTTTCCTAAAAATATTCGTTTTATCCAATTTTATTTTATACAAATTATTCTAATATTTCTAATCTTCTAATCATTTTTTTTAGTAATCCTGTCAAATTTTAATACTCTACCTTTATACTATTCTAAATTTTTAATATTCTAATCTTATAATATAAGTTATAAAAAATACTAATCTTATAAACACTATATATATAAAATTATTAGTTATAAAAATTATTATTAATCTTATAAATAATATATACACAAAATATAGTAATTTTAATATAATAAGTGTTAATCTTGAAGTTTGATGAATTGAAGGTTTTGGATGCATTTTTTGTGCTAACTTGCTATATTGAAGAATTGATCGTATCGGGTTTATGGTATTATTTAATATAATCTATCGAATCTCGCTATTCGACCGTTTTTCCGAATTTCTACAAGCTTTGTTTGCATTTTCTAACTTAATCCCCTTTACTTTAATTTTGTTAACATGGTTAAAGGCTCGCCGAGCAAGGGATTGGGTGAGGAAAAGGAAGGGGCTGGTCTAGAGTTGGTTGTCCATGGTGACACATAATATCGGGTTTTGGAATATGCGCGGCATGTGTAACATAAATAAGCAGCGCACTATTTGTGACTTTATTAGGAAGCAACAAGTAGATGTTTTTGGATTACTAGAAACTAAATTAAAGAATAAAGCTTATGCGAAAGTTCATGGGAATGTTTTCAATGAATGGAGCATAACCACGAATAATCATTGTTATGATGGGGGTCGAGTTTGGTTATTGTGGAAACATGAGAAGCTCAACTTGACGATTTTGGGCTATAGCAATCAGAGTATTCATGTCAGAGTTTCTTTGAGCTCTGGGAAGGAATATCAGCTTACCTTTGTGTATGCTTTTAACTCAGCTGTTGACAGGCTGGATCTTTGGAGGAGACTGGAGACTTATGCCTTTGGTGGTCCGTGGATGATCCTGGGGGATTTCAACTGTGTGATTGATGCTAGTGAACGGCTCGGAGGTCCTTCTACGGAAGAGGCTATGGCCCAATTTCGGGACTGTCTAGCGAACAGTGATGTGTGTGACCTTAAAGCGAGTGGGTCTTGGTTTACTTGGAATAACAAGCATAAGGTGGCGGAGACTAGAGTATTTAGTCGCATTGATCGTTGTTTGGTGAATGAGGACATGATGACACTTTTTCCTAATGGTTTCACAAATTTTTTGCCGAAAGGTTCTTTCGACCATTGCCCGTGTGTAGTTCAACTTGAATTGCCACCGGTAAGAAAGAATCGTAGTTTCAAATACATGAACATGTGGAGTCGGGCTTCCGGTTTTAGCAAGTGTGTGAAGGATTCTTGGGATGTCCCGATTAGGGGAACATTGATGTTCCAAGTCGTGACCAAACTCCGAGAATTGAAAAGGCCGTTAAAATTTTTGAACTCCGAGTGTTTCTCGGACATTGAGAATCGGTGTGAGCAAGCGGAGTTAAAATTGGAACAACTGCAAATTGCCATTAGAACGGACAGGTCATATTCGATTTTGCAGGCTGAAGCCTCGCTGAATGAGCAGGTGCGCGGCCTTCAGGCTGCTCGTGCAGAGTTCTGGTCCCAGAAAGCGAAACAACGCTGGGTTCGTGACGGGGACGTGAATTCGGCCTACTTCCATGGTATTTTGAGAGCTCGTTGTGCTCGAAATGCTGTTGTGGGTATCACGGATGAAGCGGGCTGTTACTGTGACAATAAAATGGCTGTTGAAGACGCATTTCTCAGGTATTACACAAAACTTCTGGGTGAATCCCGAGACACGGAACCGGTCAATGTTGGGTTAGTGAGGCGGGGCAAGATTTGTACGGAGGAGCACAAAACTTTCTTGTCAGCTAGTATTTTTGAGGATGAGGTCAAGCGTGCGTTGTTTTCTATCCCCCGAGACAAGGCGCCTGGACCGGATGGCTACACGAGTCAGTTCTTTATCGATTCGTGGGAGATTGTGGGAGATGATATAGTTCGAGCCATTCAGGACTTCTTTGTTTCGGGTAAGCTTCTTAAACAGCTGAACTGTACTAATATTGTCCTTATTCCTAAGGTGAATAGGCCCCAGTCTGTGAAAGAATTTAGGTCGATTGCTTGCTGCAATGTCTTGTACAAATGTATTGCCAAAATCATTTGCACGAGATTAGCACGGGTATTGTCTCAGATAATTTCTCATGTCCAAGGGGGATTTATCGAAGGGAGGAGTATAGTGGAAAATGTTCTAATCTGTCAGGACTTGGTCCGTTTATATGGGAGGGGTCGTGTTTCACCCAGGTGCTTGTTTAAAGTGGATATTCATAAAGCTTATGATAGTGTGGAATGGAAATTTGTGGATCAGATGTTGCATGCGCTAGATTTCCCTGATCACTTCAGAGCCTTGATTATGGAGTGTGTTCAGTCGGTCTCCTACACTATTTGTGCTAATGGGGATAGTTTTGGTTTTTTTCGTGGGAAGAGAGGTTTGAGGCAAGGGGATCCGATGTCTCCTCTACTTTTCACGATTTGCATGGAATATTTCTCTCGTATTATGACTTTTGGAATGATGGAGAGAAATTTTAAATATCATCCTAAATGTGGGCATTTGAAGCTGAGTCACTTACTGTTTGCGGATGATTTACTCCTTTTTTGTAAGGGGGAGACTGAGTCTATGAAGCTGCTTTGGAAGGCCTTTGCTACTTTTAGCAGGGCCTCGGGGTTGAGTATCAGTGTGGGTAAATCTCATGCTTACTTTGCTGGAGTTGACGAGGACAGAAAGGAGGCTATCTTGCAGTTTTCAGGATGTGTGGAAGGTTCTTTGCCTTTCAGATATCTAGGACTGCCGATTCAGAGCACTCATTTGGGTAAGACGGACTGTGAGATACTGTTAGCTCGGATTGTTTCGAGGATCTCTAGTATTGGAGCCCGTAAATTGTCATATGCAGGCAGGTTGACTTTGGTTCAGTCTGTGCTTTCTCAGCTGCACAATTACTGGGCCATGGTTTATATAATTCCGAAATTTGTTATGGCTCGAATTGTTTCCTTATGCCGCAAATTTTTGTGGGATGGTGGTGTGGAGGGCACGAAAAGAGCTTTAGTGAGTTGGGATAACATCTGTCGGCCTAAAGGGGAAGGGGGATTGGGGTTGCGAGACCTCTACCTGTGGAATGAGACTGCTGTTGCCAAATTGGCCTCTTGGGTGTTTGACCAACCGGATCGTCTTTGGGTTCGGTGGGTTAGTAGCATTTATCTGAGGGGCTCTGTTTGGCGAGACTATCAGCCTCCTGCTGATGTCACGTGGGCGTGGAGGAAGATATGTCAGGCAAAAGAAAAGATTAAGAACTTATATGCTGATGGGCGTTGGCATGGGTCCGCGGAGCAGTACTCTATTTCGCTTGCCTATGAGGCTTTACGGGCTCATCACCCGAAGGTTGCTTGGGGGAGGCTCGTCTGGAATACTTGGAGTTTCCCGAGACACAGCTTCATTTCTTGGCTAGTGTTCAAAGGGGCTTTAAGTACTAGAGTGAAACTTTTGAGGATTGGGGTCTCTGACTCAGACCTTTGTTTTTTTTGTGACTCACAGGCCGAAACCTTTGAACACCTCTTTTTTGGGTGTTGCTGGAGCTCAAGAGTTATAGACATCCTAAGTAAGTGGGTGAAAAACCGAATTCCTAGTCATGGGGGTTTGGATTGGGCTACTAAGAAGAGAGGTACTAAACTTCAGTGCAACATACTTAGTGCTACGATTAATGCGACGATCTATCACATTTGGAGGCAGCGGAATATTTGCAGAATTGAGGGAGCTGTTCAGCAACCTGATTGTACCGCCCATATGATTAAGAAGGAGGTTAGAAGTAGAATTATGTGTAAGATCAAATACCCAATTAGTGCTCGAGATGAACGATGGCTACATAATTTGATGTAGTCCCTCTTTGTATATTGGACACACACACATTTTTATACATACTTACCTTTTACCAAAAAAAAAAAAAAGTATTCGCTCTTCACTTATTCACTTATTATAATTAAGTTAACTCGTAAATAATTTGTTACGTATTAATTTGTCAACTAGTGTAGCACCTGCACGAATGTGCGACATATATTAATTCAATTATTCTTTACATATTATGTTAATTAATCTATCAAATATAATGTTAGTTAATAGAATTTTGTCAAATTCATACGAAGTACAATATGTAGGTTATCCATTATAAGAGATTTTTTTTATTTAACCATAGCATCAATTAAATATTTTAAAAAAATTATTGGCAAGCTTAATAATCTCTCTCATTCACTGAAATCCTATCATTTGATTAATATATACCTCACATATATTTAACTGTTTCCATAGAATGAGAGAGAGAGTAATGGTTATTACGGAGTATAAGATAATATGGTGTTAGAGGTAACATGTTAGAAGTTTTTGTAGGAATGTAAGTGACTTAGAATAACAATCCGAATTTGTAAATATTTTAAGTATTTTGTGATATTTATATATCGTACAAAAGTTTTAAATTGAAGTTTTGCGGTTACTTAAATAAATATCGTATAAAGTTTACTTAAAAGATTGTAGGTTCTGTAACGACTATGACATATTTTGTGCTTCGTTGACTGACTTTATAAATAAAATTATTTGAATAATTAATACGCTAGTTTGTCAAAGAAGAATTAAAGCGGAATTTTTTTACTGTCTTAGTTTGTATAAAGTTGGTAGAAGACAGATTTTAAGTGAATTGTTTTACTTCCTCCGAGTTTTATTTATCTCCCCGTTTACTTTTGGCAAAAAAAAAATTGTAATGAATATAAAGATGAATTTAAGAACTATTGAGGGTAGAATGGTAAGTTTGTGTAATAGGAAAGAAACTAATGTAATGAATAATTGTAATATAAACTGGGACCTCCACTTATTCATGTAAAGTGTTGTAAATAGTAAGGGTAGTATGGTAAAAGTTTGGCCCAAAGTGGAAAGAAACCAAATGGGAAAATAAAAAAGACGGACCAAAAAAGAATACAGGAAGATAAAAGAAAACTGAGGAAGTATATGATTCAGCTTGTTAAATAAATAAAGTGAGTAGTTGGTAAATAGAGTAATTTTAAATAGCGTCATTAAATAAAATAAACACATCGAACCTGCAAAAAAAAATACAACCACATTCATAAATATTTCAACCTTATTAAATAATGAGGTATAACGGTTGGTTCAACCATTTAAAGAGGTTGCTAATGAAAAATGAAGTTCAATAATGAAAAAAATGATTTATAAATTCTGGTACAACCATTTAAAGAGATTGCTAATGAAAAATAAAGCCCAATTAGAAAAAAAAAATGATTTAGGCGGGAAAAGTTTAGATAAAGTTACGAAATTACTTTTTCCTAACGCAACTTTACTCAATCCTAACGTATTTTTCTTAATATTTCCAAATCTACCCTTCTCATAATTCACAATTGGGTCGTGTTTTTTCCTAACGAGCTTTTACTCAATTCTAACGACAATTTACTTGTTTACCCTTGTCATTTATCAAATCCTCAAAAATTATTTCATTCTATCTCTAAAAAAAATACTCCAATCAAACCCTCCCATGAACACACCCAAACAACCACTGACATTCGAATCGAAGGTGGCAGGGTGGCTGGAGGTCGAGGTCGAGGTCGTGGTCTATGAGTCGGGTCGGTCTGAAGGTAGGTGAGGGTTGGATTCTGGTGGTGGGTGAGGGTGGTCCGATGGTGGATCTGAGGGTGGGTGACAGATGGTGACGGTCGGGGTGGGTGATGGTGGGTCCGATGGTGACGGTCGGGGTGGTGGTACGGTGGTGGATGGGTGGGTGAGGGGTGGTTGGGGGCCTTGGGGGTGGGTGAAAAAATCGGGGAAAGGGAGTACCGTAACTTAATGAAATATTTTTTATTTTAATTTTTTTTTTGTGTAAAATTCTTCTTACTTCTTTAATGATAAAATTATGAATAAATGTGGTTTTACGAAGGGTCTTTGTGTGAGTAGCGTGGGGCGATCGGGAGGCCTCGGGCTATGGTGGAGAAATATAGAAGCGGAGGTGATCACCTATGATCACAATCATATATGTGTCGATGTGAAGGACAATGTAGGAGGGGATAACTGGAGGGCGATAGGGGTCTATGGCTGGCCTGGGGCGAGAGATAAATATAAAACTTAGGGACCTTCTCAGCAGACTCTGTGTGAGGTGATTTTTGGAGACTTCAATGAAATTCTCAACTCAAGTGAGAAAGAAGGAGGAGTGGTTAGAAATGATCGGGAGATGAATTTATTTCGAGATGCGCTACATGAGTGTCACCTCTCGAACCTGGGTTTTTGTGGGAATATTTATACGTGGCAGCGAGGATGTACTGTGGGGCGAATCATTAGAGAGCGTTTTGACCGTGCTGTAGCCAACTTGGGTTGGTTGCACCTGTTTCCTTCTGCCCGTGTAGTTCACTTACCCATATACGCTTCGGATCATGCTCGGATTGTGATAAATACAGAGGGGGTCGAACATCGTTGGGGCAGGCGGAAGCGATTCAGGTTTGAGGCAATGTGGCTGACGGAGGATGGGTGCAGGGATGTGATCCAAGCTGCGTGGGAGGCGGGTGGCAGTGAGTGAATTGAAGAAAAGGTTGGAAGATGTGCAAAGCAATTAATGGGCTGGGCAAAGCTGACATTTGGTGATTTAAAAAAGAAAATCAGGGAGAAGGGAGAGGAATTGTTACTATGGCAAAAGCGGGACCCATCTGCCAGTATGTTGGAAAATTGTCACCGCCTCATTGCTGATATTGATACATTAAGGCGCCAACATGAAACCTACTGGTTTAGTAGAGCTAGAAAGACCGAACTCTGGGATGGTGATAAAAATACTAAATACTTCCATCATAAAGCGTCACAACGGAGAAAACGAAATACGATTCGTGGGCTCGAAGACGACCAAGGTTGCTGGCGGACCGAGGCTCCTGAAATTGATCACATTGCTACAACATACTTTAGCAATTTGTTTCAATCACAAGGGACCCAGGGTATTGATGATGTCATAGTGGGAGTGGAGAAAATGGTCACGGATGACATGAATTGTGGATTACAATCCCCGGTAACAGATGACGAGATTAAAAGAGCACTCTTTGACATGCACTCGAACAAGGCTCCGGGCCCTGACGGTATGCACGCTCTTTTCTACCAAAAAAATTGGGATATTGTGGGCCCTGATATCTGTAATTTTGTTCGGACATGGTGGGAGGGAGACCGGGATATTGGTGCTGTAAATGAAACTTCTGTTGTTTTAATTCCTAAAGTGTCGGAGCCTCGCCGTATGACGGAATTTCGACCTATTAGCTTGTGTAATGTACTGTGTAAAATAATATCTAAGACATTGGCTAATAGGTTAAAACCGATTATGAATTTATTAATTTCGGAGGAGCAAAGCGCCTTTACCCGTGGTCGTCTTATAACAGATAATGCCCTTATTGCCTTTGAGATCTTCCATGCTATGAAGAGGGGCGGGAAGGGAAGGGACGGAAACATTGTTCTTAAGCTGGATATGAGTAAGGCTTACGATAGAGTTGAGTGGGAATTTCTAGAAGCTATGATGCGGTCATTGGAGTTTGAGGAGACCTGGGTTCGTCGAGTTATGAGTTGTGTTACTACTGTGTCACATGCGTTTGTGATCAATGGGGAGTTGAAAGGCCGAGTAGTCCCGACTAGAGGCTTACGACAAGGTGATCCCATCTCTCCGTACTTATTCCTGCTATGTGCTGACGCCTTTTCCTACCTAATTCGACGAGCTGTCCGGGAAGGACATATCCATGGCATACGGGTGTGTCGTGGAGCACCTGTAATTTCACATCTTTTTTTTGCAGATGACATTGTCCTCTTTGCTAGAGTTAACTTGGCTGAATGCTCAAAAATAGCTAACATTATTAGCAAATATGAAGGAGCTTCGGGACAGAAAATTAACTATGCCAAGACAGAAGTTGTCTTTAGCACGAAGGTCACTCGTCAGGTGCGACAGGAGATTACGAATATTATGGGTGTAAGAGCGGTCGATAGACATGAAAAGTACCTTGGCCTTCCCACGATTATAGGCAAATCTAAAAAAGCGGTGTTTGCAGGTTTAAAGGATCGGGTGTGGAAAAAAATTGGGGGATAGAAAGAAAAACTCCTTTCCAAACCGAGCAAGGAGGTTCTTATCAAGGCGGTTGCCCAAGCTATCCCGACCTATATAATGAGCGTGTTCCGGCTCCCGGATGGAGTCATTGATGAACTTCATCGATCGATGGCTAGATTTTGGTGGGGTTCAATTGACTCCCAACGGAAACTGCATTGGATGTCCTGGGAACGATTATGTAGACCCAAGAGGGAGGGAGGAATGGGATTTCGGGATTTACGCGTCTTTAACCAAGCTTTATTGGCAAAACAAATTTGGCGCCTTTATACTAATCCCACGACTCTTGTTGCTCGTGTTCTAAAAGCCCGATACTTCAAGAATGATTCGGTCCTTGAGGCTAGGAGAGGATTTGATCCGAGTTATAGTTGGAGAAGTATGTGGGGGGCCAAGTCTCTTGTCCTCGAGGGTCTCAAGTGGCGAGTGGGAAATGGTGAGAAAATCAATGTTTGGTCCGACTCATGGTTATCGGGTCAAGGTAATAATCGTGTGCCTACGATTAATCTTGAAGCGGGAGCAGATATGAAGGTGGCCGAGTTCATAGACCACGAGAAGAGGGAATGGGATTTAACGAGACTTAGGGAGATGCTGATTGCAGAGGACGTGTTGGGTGCAATTGAACTACTTATCTGCCTGTAGGGAGCGTCAGATTCGATGTACTGGTGGCTCACAAAGGAGGGAGTATTCACAGTTCGATCTGCTTACCGACTCGGTATGAATGGCTTCAATACAACGAATGGAGAGGTGGAGGAAGATCGACGGGGCAGGGTGTATCAGGCTATTTGGGGTCTACGGATACCCCCAAAGCTCGCGCATTTTGCTTGGAGGGCATACTCCGATACTTTGGCTACCAAACATCGACTCCATGTACGTCATTGCGTGGACAGCCCGACATGTAGTTTGTGTGGAACAGAGGAGGAGACAAGCTATCATGTGCTCCTTCGCTGCAACGCGACGAAGGATATTTGGCGGGGACAGGGGTTTGAGGAGCTATTGGAGGATGCACCAAGTAGTTCCTTCTCAGCTTTACTGGAGTGGATGTTCGACAAGCTTGACTCACCTGGTAAAGCTCGTTTCCTCACTATGACTTGGGTTGCCTGGTCGATTAGAAATTCAATGATTTTTGCCGAGGAACCAAACCACCCGACCACTATTTTCGTGGGACTGTTCCGTATGGGCGAGAACTACGCTTGTTACATGGAGTGTGTCAATGGCACGCTCCATCCGAGTGGCGTTGCGGCTGGCCGTCGTTCTTGGGTACCACCTGGTCATGGCCAAGTCAAAATTAACGTGGACGCTGCGATTTTTGACTCTAACGAAGTGGGACTTGGGTTTGTGATTCGGGATAATGAGGGTAGCGTCCTTTTGGTTGGGTATCGTCGGGTGATGGCAAGATGGTCTCCGGAGGTGGCGGAAGCCAAAGCGGCATGTTTCGGTCTTGGTAAGGCTCTTGAAGGTGGTTACCCCAATATTATGCTAGAAAGTGATTCCCTGAGAATTGTTCAAAAAGTACAGCATAGGAGTTCGTGGAGAAGCCCGGTTGGACTTATTGTGAATGATATTATTGAGTTGTTAAGTCAGTTTCATTTTTCTATTTGTACGCACACGAGACGTGGTTGTAATACTGTGGCCCATTGGATGGCGAGATTTTGTCATACTGCGGGCCCAGAGATTGTATTGGACTCTGATTTCCCACAGATAATTACCGAGCTGTCGGGAGTTGATTTAATATAATACACCACGTTTTTCCCTCAAAAAATAAAATAAAATTAAATCTTAAACCATTAATCTTAATAATTAATCAAAGAATAATATTACTACAAAATATGGAGTAATTAATTAAGTAAATAAATAATTGACACACATCGATCTCATCGCTAATTGAATTGGAATTCGTAAGCGAATTCGGAAGCGTTGAATGAAATCAATTGAATGAAAAGAAAATTGATTGAAAGGGTAAAATAGGAAAATCTTAATAAATTCGTTAGGATTGACCAAAGTCTCGTTAGGAAAAAGTAATTTCGTTATTTTATTTACTATTAGGCGCGAGCTTAATTATTTGATTTACTATTAGGCGCGAGCTTAACCACTAAATGACCCAACCAAAAAGGCCCATACATTAGCCCACGCAACGTAGGCGGGAAAAAAATTATAGATGAGTTATTCTGTTAGTGAAAAGGGGATTTAACTACGAGTTTTATAACATATGCCCACTGGGCACACGATAATATGTTAATTAAGGAATATGTTGTCTAAGTATGGTAATAAAGAGTTGTTATTTTAATTTATCGTGATTATATCATTGAGTTTTCTTCCTTAATTAACATGTTAACGTTAGAAAAACCGATTTAACTAAATCGGTGTTTGTTATTAAATTTGTTATTTGAATTGTTAATTAATTTGATAACTAATTCGATAATTAAATTGTTAACCCGTTAAAACATTAGAGTCGATAACAACAACGTCAAGGTAGTGTAGAACCTTCCAGTTCACAAACACCACAATCGGAGGCACATGGTCAATTTACGACCCCACAATTTAACCAATGGTCTGATATCACGCCTTCATTCATGAACTTTGGCACCCCGAGCAGGTCAACCCCTTATGGTTACGATTTAACCGAGGCGCAAACGGGACAAGGGTCCCAACAACCTTTTAACATGACGCCCAACCAATTTATTTTTCATACGTCCACAATGTCGGGGAGACCACCTTTACCACCGTATCGTTTTACACAAACATGTTAATGCTGTCATACGGATCAATTCGGTGAAACGGGTCAAACACCTTTACACAATTTGGACCATAATCGTCTTCAGAGTCCACACACGACACATCAGCACAAAGCGTGTCACAATTCACAAATGTTACCCAAAAACTGAAACGGTTCAACCACCCGGTAATGAGATATTTTGGCAGACGAAAGCAAAAATGGTTGAATTAAAGCACAACTAAAGATGGCAAAGTTTCACTAAGAGTGTAGATAAAAAATTTGTTAGGTGTAATAACTGTAATACTATGTTAAGTACTAAAAGTTCATCGGGTACCGGTCATCTAGGACGAAACAACAAAAAATGTGTTCCCAAAGACGTCGGTCAAACATCCATTGACCAATTTGTGACCCGACACCCCCTCTCAGAACAAGACTATAACTATGAAATCACATTGCCACCTAATCTACCAAATTGAATTGAAGAGATATACTAAAAGTAGAAAAATAAAAATAAAAGAAAAGGCAAGAAAAATACCAGAACAATGATGATTAGGTAAGCATTGTGTACTAAAAAATAGTACTGGAAACTAAAATAAAAAGATATAAAGTAAGATAAAATCAATAAGATTGAGAGTGGTACCTGAATAAAAAAGAGAACGGAAAAGGAGGGCCTTTAACAACACATGAATAGAAAAAACTCCAAACAATGAATTTGGTAGAACATAATTGAATGAGTTAAAAATATTTTAAAATATAAAGTCTTCTAAGTAGGATGAGAGATGTGCAGATGACAAAACACCAATATAGGTCTTAGATTGTATAAACCTAATGAAGAATGTGTACTTTAAAATAGTGACAAGTGTGTTACTCCGTATAACGTATGAGTATTAAGTGAAACTACATTCCAAATAAAATACCATATGTGGATATGAGACTGAAGCAGATATCTCATACGATGTATTGTTCTGGTAGATCCATCAGTAGAATTATCAAAAGTTGATACAAATAGGGCCAAGTAAGACTAGCACAATTGATGGCGAAAAATCAACGGTACCAGGTAATTCAACTAGTGCTATGCATTAATCTTAGGTTATCATATATTGAGAGTTTAAAACATGTATAACCAGGCTACCAGCAATGTGCCCTCATAGCTGTGAATAGACAGAGTCACACATAAAGGCAGAAAGAACGGAATCCATACTCTATGCATCTGCATAAATGTACAACACTCATAAATCATAATTAAACACAAATAAGCCAGAATGTCAAACATTCCACATTGTACAACACAAACAATTAAGCCTATGGCCTATGTGTCTTATAATAAATGGAAAAGTTGAGAAAGACTTGGCCTCTGTGCACATGTTTTTTCCCTGCTGTAAAGGGACTCACAGGGGAAGTTTAACCTAAGCTATCAATAACACTAGTCAATGACTTTATCGCAACTGTGCATATGAAATTTGTATTTGGTGCAAATTCAATCACTAGGGCAGATTTGATCTACGTTGGTTCAGTATTACATGTGTACTTGTAACTCGCTAGCAAAATTGGTCGAAAGGAAGATAAGTGGACAAAGGCAACACTAATCTCTGCAATGACAGTAAGATCAGGGGTGAAAACTTTTGGTGTCAAGTAGCCATTTCTCAATGCACAATTAGAATAACAATCAAAACCATGATATTATCGAAAAACTGAAATGAGGTTCCCATTTTTTATATGCATTTAGACATCTAAATTACAATAACACCGGTAACAATTCAACAATATGATGACACTTTCAAACTTAATCAAAACACCTAAAACTCAATTTCGACACAAAAATTGATACTCCCTTAAACATACATACTCTTCATTAATTTACACCTGAAAACACGATACACGCACTTTGAATACCAAGTAATTCCTTCCATCGTAACACAAATTCCTATAATACAGCGTAATTAGAGACTTAACTGCTACGGATTATAAATTAGTAAAAAAAAAATGCTACACTCGAAATAGATCAGAATTAGTAACAAGAAGCTTCAATTGAAGCCTATAATATATAGGACTGGAAATAGCATCTGAAACAAAAATAAATAATGAAATTTAATAAACTGAAAAAAAAATCACTTGTAAACGATTGTCTGGGTTGCGTCTGTGAGAGGACGTGGAACGACAGATTAATGACATGTGTGTCACCGGCGCGTCTTCTTCTCCGTGAGTCGTCTTCTTCACGTCGTTAAATTTAGGGTTCTTCGTGTTTGGTGTGTTTCTTCGTGTTAACCTGTTTTGTATTTTCTGGTTATAAGTTTCATTTTGTGTGTTTTAAGTTTTTAATTTTAAAGGTGAAAATCACGGATATATTTCAAAATAATTGTCACAATTTTGTTTTTAAAATTAATTGTGACAAAATATGGGCAATATTGTCACAATTAATTTTAAAAACAAAACTGTGACAAGGTATTTTTGATATTTTTTAAATAAAATTATTTATTAATATTATGTAACTTTTATTAATTCGATTTCAATTATGGTCCGTTTGGGAACACGAATTTCATTTTAAAATTTGAATTTGATACAAATACTTTGTTTGGGAAACAAAGTGAATTTGTGAATCTGGATTTTGTCAAATCCAACCAAATATAATACCTTCACAAAAAGGCTCATTTCAAAATGACACCTTAACACATGTCATTCTAAAATTCATTATTTCACTTTTCTAATTTCACAATGACGATTTGAAATGAAATATAGGTTCCCAAACGCTACCTTATAGTATTGTCTAAATTAATTCGTTTAAATATAGGACCGAACCGAGTTCACTTGGGGTAGCGAATTTCGAACTCAAACTTCGAATTCGAACCGCATCGAACTTCGGATAATGTATCCTTGGTAGGTAGTACACCAATTGCCGCAACCAAAGGTAGAATCAAAGAATGAAAGATCACAACTTTCTTATACTATCCTTCATCAGAATCTGAAGTTTCTTGAACCCATAACCAAGTACGGTAATTTTTCTTAGGAAATCTCAAAGCTTGATAGCAAAGAGAACACCATACCAATGTTATATCAACGGGAAAACACAACATGACACGACACGTCTGTCACTCCTATTCCAATGTTATGCCGACGAGATAATACTTGCTACAAGGCTCAATATATAATGTCAACCCTAAAAATTGCCACGCTACCCAGCCAAACACTCATACCAACAAAAACCTCACGCAAACTCGTAATTTCACGACCAATACTAGGATTATATATCAATGTCAATTCTTGATATCAATCCCCATCCAAAACTAAGCTCCTCATTTAACTAATCAAACTCACAATTTCAGCATAAAATCCATAAATATCACATATAACTATAAGCATTCAAACTGGCATCGATCGTGTTAACGGATTCGAAAAGAATGAGCGGGTAACAGCATTAAAAGCGAAGCCGAAACGCAATTGAATTAGTAATTACCGGGGTTTTCAAGAAAATTCAATCATACAAGAAAGAAAAAAAAATAATAAGGCAAATTAGGGGGGAAAGATGATTGGAGGAGGAGGGAAAAACTTACAGGTGAAACAATGGAGGTCGTTACTCGTTAATGGTGAGCAAAATGGAGGGGATATAGCACTCTGATGAGGATCGTATTGCCTTATTCCAGTCTATATATATATACACAGAGAGATATTAGAGATCGTCCGAGGCGTCCGACAAAACGCTCATTCCCGTTCTTTCCAACTTATTTTCAACTGGTTATTCCCTTCGAGGACATCAAGAAACCACTTGTATAGTTCTTTATATATTAAAGTAGAAACATTTAGAGGCACTACATTTACCCACCTCAGCATATGACTTGACATCTACATGGCTATGCTATTTAATTTAACTTAATTCATTTGTTGATGACTACCCTATTCCAGAATGTCATCCATCACCAATTAATTCCAGGGGCGAGTCCAAGTACATCCATGGTGTAGCACGTGCTACACCATAATTTTTTTTTGAGATTTTTTAGTTAGTTGGAGCATTAACTAAGGTATTAATAACAAAACTATACCTTCAATATATCAAATGTCTTCCATTTCCTAAACTACGGAATATTTCATATCTTCCGAAACTATTTACTCCCCAAGTTAACCTCTCCCAATCAATCTCACCCTCTTACTTAATTACCATCCTATCATTATTAATCCCCTAAATTAATCTCACCCTCTTTCCCCCCTTAATTTCAATTTGTACGTTAATGCTACTACTACTACTCCCTTGTCCCTCTTTTTCTTTTTCTTTTTTTTTTTCTTTTTTTTGTTGAAAAGTGGGGGTATATTAAATTAAATCAATCTCCGCTAATGCAAGAATCGCATTCGGAAACGAAGATAAGTACATCAACTCCTCCCCACTCCTCGGACAAAGACGGGCGGCGTGATGCGCAACCGTATTGCCCTCCCGTTTAATGTATAACCAAGTACAAATAGAAAACTCAGAGCTAAAAAATAAAAGGTCATCAGCTAACAGGCCAAGCAAATCCCTCTCCTGTCTACCTTTCTTAACAGCTTCCACCACTACCTTTGAATCACTTTCCATGGCCACTCTATCCAGATGAAGCAAAGAAGCACACTCCAAGCCCCAATCCAAAGCTTTCGCTTCAGCGGTAATCGGGTCCCAATCAGCTCGGCACCTTTTGCTTGCAACCACGACTACTCGACCCTGCCAGTCTCTCCCAACCACGCCGAGCCCCACCTCACCATTGGCATAAATTGCAGCGTCAGTGTTGATTTTTATCACGTCTCTCTCAGGCCTGCTCCACTTCGCCGCGCTAACACAATGATTGGCAGCCGGCATCATCCTTCGCTCCGTCCTGAGTCGAGAAAATTCCTCCACTAAGGACAGCATCCCACTGATAATCACGTTAGGCAGAGGAGGATTGGGCTCAAACACACAGAGATTACGGAAGTACCAAACTGCCTAGAGCATCGCAAGGAGTCGAGATTGAGCCTCACCATGAACTTCAGCCAGAAGCCAGATAAGACGTCTAGTGAAAGAGGAAGACGGTGCAGCGGAGATCATATCCTTAAATTCACTCGAGTCCCAAATCAACTTTGCCGAGTTGCATTCGAACATAGCATGGTAGGTCGACTCAGTTTCTCTACCACACAGCCCACACAAAGGATCAGAAACGCACCGTCGTTTATAGAGGTTCGTTCTTACCCCAAGTGTGTTAGAGCATGCTCTCCACAGAAAATGGGCAATTTTAGGAACCGTCTGCAAACCCCAGATCACCTTCCAAACCCCCTCCATCGTCGGATCCTCCACATTCAGGCCATTGGGACTCGGAGTACGCAAGCAAAGCCAATAAGCCGAGCGGACAGAGAAATCCCCATTTTTACTCGACCACCAGTACAAAGTTGTGGACATGACATAGGTCCACCCCGACGCGGCCACGCGCGGGTTTGGGTAGGCGAATGAATCTCCATATGAGAAGGATCAAATTAAAATTTAGGTCTATGTGGAGTCGCCACCGAATTTTATGGTTATTCGGAACCGTTCGAGCCCACTCTATGTCGTAGTGGGCCGTATACAAAATACGGCCCATTTCCGATGTCAGAGTTTATCGGGCTCGTCCCTTTGCATATCGATATAGATGCCAACTTGAGCGGTTAATCGTATATTGAATGACTCTCGTGCGCCAACGGTTTCGGGCATCCGGAAACCAAGGTTCTGAGTAAGGGGTGAGGGTACGTGTTGGGAAGCCCACAAAGGACACCCAACCCCGCCCGCACTTTAGCGGCCTCTACTAAGAACTCGAATGACTTTCTAATACGCGTGCTAGTAAAACGGGAAAATGATATGCAAAGATTTATTTTCCTTAAACATGCGAATGTAATTGAAAGGGTTTCTAAGTCAATTTAATGCAACTAAAATTAACGTCCAAGTTGTATTTTAGCATGCGGGTTCATTTAGTATAATAAACGAATAATAATTAAATTGACAAAAGAAACAGAAAACGCGTTAGTAACGATATAACGAACAATAACGGTTTGCAAATATTGAATTGAATTGAAAAGATGCAAATATGAGGATGCATGACTTGAAAAGATAGTATACATGTGATTAATTATGCAGGTGTTGACCTAAGTCGAGAAACACTATCGGGTTTTGAAAATAGAACAATGTAAGACTCGTAATTTGAGTCGTTATGAGGTCACTCGATCGAGTAGTCGACAAACTCGATCGAGTAGACCTGAAAAAGGTGATTCTCCTTTGCGCTACAGACCGTACTCGGCCGAGTTATTGACCAACTCGGTCGAGTACATGGCCACTCGACCGAGTCACTGTGAGACTCGATCGAGTGGTGGTCGTCATTAACGTTCTGACTTGATTTTAGGATGTCACTCGATCGAGTGACTAAGGCACTCGGTCGAGTGACACCTGTACGAACTTGGTTCGTTTGCAATTTAATTGTTAATTTTGAAATTGCTTTTGATTTTTGATAATTCGACGGCTTTACCGAATCGGACATAAATATTGCACAATTTATGTTCGACTTGGTTTTTTATAAATCGCGAATTTTGTTGAACCGAATATAAATATTGTTGAATTTATACCCGATTCTAAAATTGAATACTCATCCTATCCCATATTCGATTATTGAATCGATATGGGATATTTAGAGTGAAAAATAAAAAAGATGGATTAATTTTAGTCGTTAATTATCGTGATATGAATAAATCACGTTAATTAATTCATATGACTTGATTGTTAGATTCGATATCCAATTATGGAATTGGTATCGAATCTAAAATCGACGCTTTACTTGAATAATAAAAAAAACTTGATTCCCTCGACTTTTCCGACATCGAAATAAATCCCTAGGGATTGTGATGTCGGATCCGTGTCAACGGGTTTCGATCCTTATTAAAAATTGATTTTAGAAAATTGATGAATGCAAAGTTGATGATGATGATAACGAGAAATAATGACGAATTCTTGTTTAAGTTGACTCATCTCAATAATCAAATAATCGGGGTACCGGGATAAGCGACCGTCAACGCTGTGTGCAGTACACTTGTATGTTCGTGTTTTCTTATCCCGATATCCTTCTTACTTGACACAAATTGATAAGTATTTTAATGTTTTGATGCTAACAATATTACCGATATTATGATGCAATAATGATAACGAGGTAAATAATAAAAATCGTAATAGTAATAATAATAATAATAATAATAATAATAATAATAATAATAATAATAATAATCGTAATCGTAATAATAATAATAATCGTAATAATAATAATAATAATAATAATCGTAATAATAATAATAATAATAATCGTAATAATAATAATAAAACAAAAAAAGGAATAAAAAAAGGAGATGGATGATGAGAAGAAAAGGGAAAGGAGAACGAGGTTTGTCACCCTCAACCTACATGTTCTTGTCTCGGTGCGGACTCGTAACCGTGGCTTTAACACAAGAGTCTTCGAGGTGTATGGAGGCTAAGTTGTGGTGGCTCGGGTTTGATTCCTAAAACTAGATTTAGGGTTTTTGCTAGTGTAGAATTGCTAGGGTTTTGAAGTGTGTATAGATGATTGTCCTAGAGTGTACTAGGGTTTTTGTGTAGATGTGTAAGATGATTGTCCTAGAGTGTACTAGGGTTTTTATGGTTGTGAGAAGTTGTGTAATTGTGTTGCATGGGGTTGCTTATATAGGCAAAGCTAGGGCACCTTGGTGTCTAGGGTTTTGTGCCTTGACGGACTTGATTTGATGGCCCGTTTGGAGGCGGACCGTGGGTGAGCTACTCGGAAACGGCTTTGACCGAGTTTTAATCCGGTCGCTAAAAGTCGGTTTTATTCCCGGTGTCGGTTTCGACCCAAATTAGTCTTGTTTGACTCGGAATGACCCACTGGGCCTGGATTTGAGGTCTGTTTGGTGAGGTTTGTACTCCGTAAGTGTGTTAGCCAACGATTAATGGATTTGAGCCCGTATCCGAGCGCGTAGAAACATGTTAGCGTCCGATCATCATCGGGTGTTTTTTGGAAACTGCCATAGACACCTGGCGGTCAAAATGCGGGTGTCTACAAAAGTATCCTCCGGTAATCGTCGGCTAAGAGGAATGCTAGAGATCCTCCTCGCCTCTGCCGGGTTAAAGATGGTCTGCACCAGGGGGATATTCCAGCTGGCAGTGTGCACGTTAATAAGATCAGCCACTATCATCGCTGGGTCAACCTCAAGGTTCGGGTGAAGAGCCTGAAACCCTCCCCTTCTCGGAATCCAGTCACTCTCCCAAACCTGAATAGACCGCCCGTTCCCAACTCGCCATCGGATACCATCCAAGAGGACAGGCTTCGCGTTCCAAATGCTTCGCCAAAAGAAGCTTGGATCGTGTCCCCTGTTCGCGGTCAGAATAGACCCATGCTTAAAGTACCTTGCTCGAAACACTTGGCAGACTAGGGACTCGGGTTTCGTAAGAAAACGCCACGCTTGTTTAGCAAGTAGTGCCTGATTAAACAAACCCAGATTCCTGAACCCCATCCCACCATCCCTCTTAGGCTGACACATCTTATCCCAAGACCACCAATGGATCTTTCGTTTGGCCTCCGTCGAGCCCCACCAAAATCTTGCAATTATCCCATGAATCTCCTGAATTAATCCCTCCGGGATCGAAAACAAGCTCATCATGTAGGTCGGGATCGCTTGGGCTAGAGCTTTGATCACAATTTCCTTACCCGGCTTGGAGAGGAGGCGTTCCTTCCATCCTTGGAGTTTCATTCAAATACGCTCCTTAATTCCTGCAAATATTGCCTTCTTAGACTTACCGATAATAGTCGGCAGGCCTAAATATTTCTCATATTTATCCACTTCCCGCACGGCAAACAGATTCTTAATTAAATCTCGACGGATTCCTGTAACTTTTTTGCTGGAAACAATTTCGGACTTGGTATAGTTAATTTTCTGTCCCGAGGCTCCTTCAAAAACGCTAATAATTTTAGCCAAAGTCGAGCACTCCCTTATGTCAGCCCTAGCAAAAAGTATACAGTCATCAGCGAAAAATAAATGGGAAATCTGAGGCGCTCCACGACAAACCCTAGCCCCATGAATACTCCGGTCCGCGGCAGTCTGGCGAAGTAGATTTGAGAACACATCAGCGCACATAAGGAAAAGGTATGGTGAGATTGGGTCCCCTTGACGAAGTCCCCGAGACGGAGTCACAGACCCCATCACCGTCCCGTTGACCCGGAATGTGTGGGTGACCGAAGTAACGCAGCTCATCACCCGCGTAATCCAGCCCTCAGAAAAACCCAACCGAGCCATAACAGCCTCGAGGAACCTTCATTCAACTCTATCGTAGGCTTTACTTAGATCCAGTTTAAGAGCAATCGTCCCCTCTTTACCCTCCCCTCCTCTTTTCATGGCATGGAATGTCTCAAAGGCAATAAGAGCATTATCTGTAATCAACCGACCTGGGGTAAACGCGCTTTGATTTTCGGATATGATGCGATCGAGGAACGGTTTGAGTCTGTTGGCCAAAGTTTTGGAGATTACTTTATAAATAACATTGCATAAGCTTATAGGACGAAACTCCGACATCACCCGGGGCGAGGCGCATTTCGGGATTAAGACAACCACAGTTTTGTTCACCACGCTTAAATCGATCTCTCCATCCCACCAGCGATGCACGAAATCACAAACGGAAGGCCCAACCACATCCCAATATTTTTGGAAAAATAATGCGCTCATTCCATCATCCCCCGGAGCTTTGTTTGGGTGCATTTGGAAGAGCGCGAGGTGGATCTCCTCATCAGTGACACAAGCAGCAAGTCGAGCATTCATCTCACTAGTGACCGAGGCAGGGGTCCCAGCAAAAGCCTCGTCCAGATGTGTTGGTTCGACGGAAGCAAACAGATCAGCGAAATAGTCTGCTACAACGCGCTGGATATCTGCCTCCTCCGTTTTCCACGCACCCTCGCGATCCTCAATACCAGTGATCATCTTCCTTCTACTCCTCTGCTTATATAGCTTTATGGTGAAAATACGCCGTTTTCCGGTCACCATCTCGAAGCTCATTAGCCTTCGCCCTCGTATACCAAAATGTCTCAACTTGTTGACGTAGTCGCGCTACCTCCTGTGACAGAAGATGGCATTGCGCCAGCATGTCCGCAGACGGAGGTTTACGCTGCCACAAACCCAAGGCCTCTTCCGCTTTTTTTAATCTCCTATTAACGTCCCCAAACCTCTCCTATTAACCGCTTTTTCAATTCCCACGTTACCAGCTTCACCCCAAGCCTCACGCACCACATCCCCGCATTGGGGCTCCGAAAGCCACATAGGTTCAAAGCGAAAAGCCCTACATTTATGTCCCCTATTCATCTGAACTTTCTGTCTAATCAAAATAGGTGCGTGATCAGAAGCATAAATAGGAAAATGATACACCTCCATGTTGGGAAACAGATCACACCACTCCCTCGAAGCCACAGCTCGATCAAGTCTTTCTCTCACAAAGTAATCGACACTACGACCTCTTTGCCAAGTGAACTTATTCCCCACAAAACCGAGGTCCTGTAAAGCGCAATCGTCCAAAGCGTCTCGGAAAGCATCCATGTCACGTTCATTTCGAACTCTCCCCCCTTCTTTCTCATCATGGCTCAGAATTTCATTAAAGTCACCAAAAAAGATAAGCGGGACAGGGGATGCTCTATGAATATTGCGCATCAGGGACCACGTTTTATGTTTATTGGATTGCTCCGGCCATCCGTATATCCCAGCCGCCCTCCAAAGTGCACTCCCGCTCTCATCTCTCGCCTCAGCCACAATATGGTTGGAATCATACGAGACCAAGCCCATATCAACATCTTTCCACCACATCCCTATGCCACCCGACCGACCTCTACTACTCACACAAATACCATCCCGAAAACCACATTTATTCCGAATCGTAGTGAGATCACTCTCACTCATCATCGTCTCCATAACGAAGACGATGTTTGGGCACTCCCTCCAGCATCTCTCGGTGAGGGAGCCAACCGTCAGGGGATTGCCCAACCCCTGACAGTTCCAACTTAGGATTTTCATTGCTGTTCGCGGTGCTGGTCTCCGCCAGCATCCGCTACTTGAACGATCATGTTCACATCTGGACCCTCCTGACGACTCTTCTTCTCATCCACCGTTTCACTGTGCAAATCCCCCAGTGAGACGATCTCACCCTCCGCCCTACGTTTAGAACCCACATTTGGCAGCCCTTCCCCTTCCCCAGAAGTCGATAGCTCGTCACCCTTTCTAGGTTTGGTTATCTTGATAAACTTCCTGGTTTGGGATTTCTCCACACCCCGTGTCACCCCACCTCGCAACTCCTCCCTTATCTCCTGCCTACTGAATAGGTATATTAGTGATCATAGCATCATTGGTGGACACGCTCTCCTCCTGAAGGTAAACTCCCCGTAGCCGTTCAACCATCCTGGACAGTTCCTCCTCTTCCCTAGCCTTCGACTCGTCGTTTTTAAACAATTGCTTAGCGCAACTGCTAGATGAGTCTCCCATTTTATCTTCGCCCCGATTAGCAACCCGCCATGGAGAAGCTTTCAGCCAATCACCGTATTTCCTCCCTTCTCCTACTGGTCCCTTCCTATCCCCACAATCCTTCTCCCCATGCCCTAACCTTCCACACACATAACAAAATAATGGAAGGCTCTCATAGCACACCCTCACCCTCCACACTTTCCCAAGATGTGATTTTAGAGTAATCGCATCAAGCAAAGGCTTCCTCACATCCAGTACAACTTTCAGACGCATGGATCGATTAATCTCTGGATTAACCGAGTTGTCCACACAAATAAAAGAGCCAACCGTATTTCCTATATTCCGAGCATTCTCAGGTTTCAGCCGTCCCTGAATAGGGAGGTCATAGATACGGACCCAACAAGGGGAGAAGAAAAGAGGTACCTCAGTCGGGATCATATCATTCCGTAGGTCTGCAAGGACAAGGACATGGCGCTCAAAATGCCAAGGCTCATCCGCCAGAACCCTCGCCTTGTCCGCTCCACTTCGAAACTTGAAGGTCACAATCTTCGCAGCCCTATCCAGCACCTCAGCCTCCACCCCCTCCTTCGTCTTCCACACACGAGTCATGGTATCGATCATCGCACGGAGATTTATATTGCGGTCCGTCCACAGGCGGCCCACCACGCACAGCCTTTCTTCCTTCGCCCCGGGCTCCCCATCCACCGCCCACTCCACCGCCGGCCCCTCGTCGCCCACCCCAAGCGCATGGTTAAGATCGATATTATGATGCGCCATGGGGGAGATTTAGGGCACAAAACTCAAACCGCAACAATCGAGAAATAAAGCACACAGGACCCTAGTAACCAAATTGTAGTAAACAATGATTGGATGAAGAGAGAGCAAGGAGAATTTGTGTAGAAAGTAAGCAAAGAAACGACAAAAACCCTGACAATGTCAGGGGCGCACCTAGAAATATCCTAGGAGCACACCCTCCCAAGAAACCCTAGAGGGAACAAAAATACTGTGTGGGCTTGTCCCTCGTTTTCTTAAATCATACCAAACGTTTACAATTTTTCAATCAATTCCAAAAAATTCTTTCTTAATTTTCCTAGATCTCTTTATTCTAGGCTAAGATGATTTCCTATTTTAGTATAGTAGATCTATTGCTATGACATTCATCAAAAATAAATAACAGAATAGCATGGGCGATGAATAGTTGAATGATTGTTTAATTACTTTTGTAGAACGTGATGTATTTTTGAAAGTAACAATTGACGGAATTGTAAAAGAATTTATGACTATGAGAACTCATTGAATAATGTAAGTTAACGTTGTCGTGAAATTGTGTTGTACTACAGATTTTGTGCAAAGTAATTTTTGATCATATCGTCGCCTTTTACGTTGTGCTACACCAGAAACTAAATCCTGGACTCGCCCCTGATAACTCCCTTCCCACTTACATAAACTGCTTATTCACATGATACAAACCATTTCACCAAGAAAAATACAAATCATCTTATTTTCTCCCTTTCCCATCCCGCGGTTACCAGACTGTTTCACCAACCGTTCCACCAAAAACAAAATCATCTTATTATGTTCTCGAAATAATGTTAGGAGACGATTTATTTCCACCGTCGACACTTATCCCTTGACAACGCCTCCGTTCTCTTCAATCTGTGCATCTTTGATGAAACATGAGTATATGATTTCCATGTCTTACTTTGTTTTTAATCTTTTGATGGCTAAAGTTGTGGTTATACAATTAGGGGTTGTAGTTATTAAGGTTGGAAATCACTGATCTTTCTTTAGTGGATGAGTATTCCTAATTTGATCTAGGTCGGAGGTTTGAAGTCGATGGTTATGTGGTGTCAGTGGTGACGGCGCCGCTCATGCTGTTGCCGTTGGTGGCACTGTTCCAGCGGCCGAGGAAAAGAAGGAAGATAAGGTCATTTTTCTTTTCGCGGTTTTTTTTCTTGTTTGTTACTTCCGTTATGTTTCTTTTCAGTTATATATTTCATTCGGATCGAATCCGAAACGTATGATTTATCCATTTTGACGCACATTGTACAATTCGGGTTTAATCATCATTCATTCATGAAAAATTATGTTTAATTCATCCTAAAATGTACTCCCTCCCATTCATTGGAAAGCTACCATTTTCCTTTTTTGGCCTATTCATTCAATTCCTACCATTTCTAAAAGTGAAAAATAAATCCAAAAAATATCTTCTTTACCCTCATCATAATACCAAGTACCAATGAGTAGGTGAGAGAAGGGGATATTTTGGTAAACATCTATATTTTTACAACTATTCTTAATAATGGGTCCATTTCTAAATGGTAGCTTTCCATAGAATGGGAGGGAGTACAATTCAGAGTTTAATTCATGTCTGGAGGCCGAAAAGATTGTCTATTGTGTGTGTAGTGTCAAATGATATTGATTCCGCTTCTATAGAGTAGGCTCTTTGAAGCATAATGTACAATTCGAGTTTTATTCATCCTTCAAATCAGAAAAAATCAAGTTTTATTCATCCTTCATTGTACAATTCAGAGTTCAATTCCTCCTTTTGAAGCCGAAAAGATTTTTCTATTGTATGTTTAGTATTGAAATGAAATTCATTCGGCTTATATACTACGATCATGGAAGCACAATGTACAATTCGAGTTTAATTCATCAATCAAATCTGAAAAAATCGTGTTTAATTCATCGTTCAATTAATTAACTCATCCTTTTGAAGTTGAAAAGATTGTTTGTATCCCACTCCTATAGTGATGTATTGTAATACAGTACTAAGTTACTAACAAACATGCATGTCGTGGTCTTTGCTCGGTGAATTTTGTCTTAGTTCAAATTCATAATTGATTTCGTTGTTGTCATTCTGCTTTTTCCTCCTTTGGAGACATCATGTCGTCCTTGCTATTGGAAACAATAAAGAGTTATATTGATAAAAGGAACGAGGTACAATCAATAGAATCCACTATTGTCCATCTAATTTAGTGTTAATGGCATGTGTTTGTGCAAGCTGCTGTGTGCGATACCGAAGTACCACGAGTTCAATGATGCTAATTCTTCAAGTGATTAGTCGGAAATTGATGTCAGTGATGAAGAATTTTTATGATTTGACACTTCCGCAGTCTCTTTTATAATTATATTGACAAATTAAGGTTTCAGATTTTCTCCTCCTCTGTATTTTTATCATCTTTGTTTGAGTTTAATTTGGAGGTCAAAAGATGTGAACGTTGACAGCCATTAGTTCACACTTGAGGGAAAATATAACTTTAATATGATGATATGAACGATCATTACTTCATCATTTATTTGTAGTTTTTTTTTTCGTATATAACCTCACAAAATCACCAATTCCAGATGAAATGAGTGAAAGTCATGCTATTCCTCTCTTTTATTGCAATTTAATAAGGAACTGAAGGTAGATTGATAGACCGAGTAAGGTAGGACAGTAAAGATTGAAATCTGGAGTTATTGTTGAATTTTGTGTATGTGATTGGTAAATCAGAAATGTTAGGTTCGAATTTGAATTGAATTTTGGGATGATCTGTGTAGGGTTGATTGAAGATCTCGACTTTCTGAAGTTTTGGGTAAGTTTTCACGATTTTTAAACAAACAATTCTGAGTAGTTGTTTGCTTTTGTCACTTGCGTAGTCTTGAGTAAGTGTATTTGTGAAGATGTCATGTTTGTATTGAATTAGAATCATCCATGACATTTATCAAAATTCATTGCTTCGTAAACTTTTTATTCCATCTTTGTATTGAATGAATATCATCCATGTTTTTAAACTCTCACTTATAATTTTTATTCCTCTATTAATTTTCTATCGATTACTCCCTTTAAAACCTTCATTGCTCCATAAATCTCCTCAAAACTACCCAAATATACATGTAGTAAACTGATGGTCTGATGCTGACGATTTATTCTAACGATTTGACATTTTGTATATTAAATCTGACTACGATAATGTTGCTTCGCAACTGGAATTTTTGGTAATTTTGTTTGTTTTCTTCTCAATTTTGGTCGATTTGTTACTTTTTTAGTTCAAACGAGTACTTTAATTAGGTTGCATACAGATTTCAGCATATTTTGCTCAATTATGCCGCTAGGAATCCAAATTTTGTAAATGTTGACATTAAACAAGTTAGAGTTTCTCTACTTTCACATAAGTGCGTCCTTATCATATGCATGGCTTTTCTGTTAATGTGTCTTGATTATGTCATTTGACAAATTGTCCTATTTGCAACTCCAACTGATGGGATGGATAAGGCACCCATAATTGTTAGGATATATTCATATTCGGCTTGGGAATTAGAACTATCAAGCAATGTATGGGCACATCTAAGATTATTATGGATTTCAATCTTCACATATCTTCACAATGTATTGTTCATTTAAATTGCCAAATTTCGTTTTATTCAGAGTGAGGAAGTTGATGGTGAATTGGAGCTTTAGCACAGACGCATAGTTACTGAGTAATTTTAATTGTGATGCGGTATGCTTTTTGTTATGCTTTCGATTTTCGATTGATTTTTTGGTATGCTTTTTGCGGCGGTTTATGTATTCAATTTTGGATTGTATTGCTCATTTATTGGTTTGATGATTGTGAATTTGTGAGTATTTTCTGAGTTTGCAATTGATTGAGCTCCAGTATTGCCCTTGAGTTTCGATTTTATAATCTATAAAATTTTGATTTTTTGATGTTGTAGGTAGTATTTACATTCCCGACTTTTCTCCTTGGACATACAATGTCATCGTGTCATTAATATGTCACCAAAGGCAAATTTCAATGATGGTGACACTAGCGTTTGCTCAATGACTCAAAAGTTCAACAAATCTCCTCCATGAGCACAAATCTTCGTCAATTCCCAATGTCTCTCTTTGATATTGCTTCTAGGGTTTAAATAATCTACAACTTCTCGCTGAATGTGAGTGCGACGCGTCCATGGCGGACATTCAGGATATTGAATTTGGGTTGAGTGATATTAATGATATCGTAAATTCAAATTATCTCAATTGAATCTATTTGAAAAGGGTATTGCTATCGATTTTCTCTACCTACTATATACGGAGAGCTTAAGATCATGGAAGTACTAGATTTGATTGTGTTTTTGGAAGTGGTAAAGATACAAGTTGTTAGTTAGGCTTCGAGGGATGTCAAGCTGCTCCTTTCAGTAGAAATAAAGAAGGGTTTGAGACCTGAGATTATGCCCAAATGACAGTTGGATTATTGTGATCCAAAATAAATGAAGTATTTTTTAGTAGTTAAGATTTCCTAATTATGTGGATATAGTTAGTCAAATTAGTTCATGGCATAATATTTGCTAGTAGTTTTAGACGTGGATTACTCCACTACTCCCACATTTATCTGTTCCATTTACTTAGGTTGTATGCCTATAAAAAGGCTTTATCATTCAAGTTATTAATTGAGTCAGTTTACTGATACTTTCTCCCTTTTCTCTAAAACTATTATTCCGCTTACAAATTCTACATGGTATCAGAGCTCTTAAGTGAGAATGTCGATATTTTCGTCAACTCCACTTAAGTAGCCGGGTTCGATTCGGGAATGATGGGGCGAACAAAAAAAAAGAATCAAACAAAAAAAATGGTGAGAAAATGTTAACGAGAGAAATGCAAAATTTGTGAGATAGAGAGATGTGCTCTATCGAATTTGGTAGAGAAAAACGAAAGGCTCTACTATGATTTTGGTGAAGAGATGTGCTTCACAATATGGTGAGAAGTGCACCATAATGAATGAAATGTTGGAGAGAAGGGCTCCATCGATAATCGATTTTTGGAGAGAAGTGCTCCAAATGAAAGTTGATGATAATATGCATCAATAAGATGGTGACGAGAAGTGCATCACAAAGACAAGGGTTTCACTAGGTAAGATTGATGGAGAAAAGGTTGCTCAATCAATAATTGAGTAATTGACGTTGGTCATAATAGTCACTAACTAGGTGGATGACGAAAACAAAAAAAACGTCGTCATAGTGTGAAAAAAAAGGGTGTCAAGTTAAATGCAACACGATTGTCTCGGTGGAGTAGGCAATACAAGATTACAAGTTTATGGCAATTGGCAAAGTGAGGAAGAAGAAGAAAAAAAAAAAAAAAAAAAAAAAAAAAAAAAACTTGGAGGGCTGGATACTTCATTCACAGGTAGTGTGCCATCATCATGTTTGATGTCAATGCTCGATTGATACATAAGAATGTTCAAAATTTTAAAGTATAGGTCGTTGAGCAATTTACATTTTTTAGAGTCCAAGCAAAGAGACTCATTTTTGTCTCGAAAGGAGGCTATGTTTGAAGTTGGGTGTGGAACCCAACATGTGCGGGTGCAAGAAGGATTGCATACTGTTTATTTGAAGGTAGAATGCTCATCGATGAAGTTTGAAGAAAACGAGAATACAAAGGTCTCGTAGATTTTGTTACGACAAGGACGTAACGACAAGTATGGTTCGACATGGGCAAAAGTCGAACGAGATCCGACATATTTTGGATCAAGGGGGTGTGTTGGATTATTGTGATCCAAAATAAATGAAGTATTTGTTAGTAGTTAAGATTTCCTAATTATGTGGATATAGTTAGTCAAATTAGTTCATGGCATAATATTTGCTAGTAGTTTTAGACGTGGATTACTCCACTACTCCCACATTTATTTGTTCCATTTACTTAGGT
The DNA here is from genome assembly GCA_958450325.1 of Agrostemma githago. Taxonomy (NCBI): domain Eukaryota; kingdom Viridiplantae; phylum Streptophyta; class Magnoliopsida; order Caryophyllales; family Caryophyllaceae; genus Agrostemma; species Agrostemma githago. The sequence continues at coordinate 8,795,790 of OY288257.1, read as the reverse complement.
TGTATGCCTATAAAAAGGTTTTATCATTTAAGTTATTAATTGAGTCAGTTTACTGATACTTTCTCCCTTTTCTCTCGAACTATTATTCCGCTTAAAAATTCTACAATGACTGCAACAAATATTGTAAGAGCAGTCTGTGTTCAAGAACCGTAATGCAAAAAATGAAGTTCTCTTCTTGATTGCATTAAAACAGGAAATCAGGCCTGCAATTATAGCGAATGAAGGCTGAAACTATATCGAATACAAGTCTGATCTGTTGCTCATTTCAGACTACTAACAAGCATACCAATGATAAAATAATGGTCGGGGAAGCAAGCTACTCCAGTTCAGGAAGCGAGGGATGCATATTGACAGTGCAGCTGCATCTTTTTTTTTTTTTTTTTTTTGGGTTTTTTAAGCGCGGGCTTCACCTAGGAGTGAATAAAAATGGGGACTACTTTTTACCGTCGGCGCTTTACTTCTTACCGTCGACGTTAATTACGTGAAATGACGACTTTGCCCTTGCTATTTATTCTCAAAATAATATTACTTTTACATTTTATAGATTATTGATTTATTAAAACTCGATAACAAAACCGTCTTTTTCGATTATCGTAATAAACCAAAACCGACTCCCTATATAGTTAATTACGCAAAATGACGAGTTCTCCTTTGCAATTAATTCTCGAAATATTATCACATTTACATTTTATAGAGTATCGGTTTATTAGAACTCGATAATAAAACCGTTTTTTTATTATTGTTACGCCTCCGATTTTAAACAGTTAATTAGATTAATTAATGACTTAATACAATTTAATAAACATAATTAACAAATACGAGTAATATGCAAATTAAATCCTAATTAATCTACGACAAGTCGACAATCAAGATTTATTATACAGATCGATGCAAATTAAAATAAAAAAAATCCGGAAATGGGTCAGGTCAAGTGGGCTTTTCGACCCACCTATAGGTCGTATTATTTTCTCTATAATACTTGAAAGTTTTGAGAAATAATTTAAATATAATGTAAATCTTCCAATGGTATGAGACATTAAGTATAAGGTGGTGAAATTGATTACATTGATAACTGTAGACACCCACATTTTGACCGCCAGGTGTCTATAGTAGTTCCCGCCAAACACCCGATGATGATCGGACGTAAACGTGCTTTAGTATACTCGAAAACAGGCTCAAAATCATTGGCATTTGGCTAGGGCTTATTACGGAGTACAAATCTTACAAAACCAACCTCAAATCCCAACCTTTAGGGCCAGACATGGAAGCCAGATCCCGCATTATCAACCTGCCCAATCGAAGTCCGAGTCATTTTTACTCGACTTCCCCCTTTCCTACCACATCGCAATACCTTACCCTCGAAGCCTTAGCTCCACAAAATCGAGCTCCAGATTTCGAATCATCAAAGCCACTTACGACCTAGCACCACATTCCCAAAAACATCTAAACCAGTTACCAGCCCAAACACGGGAACTCAACTTGTAGTCGGCATAGAACATGCCCAAATAGTTCACACCACCTCTGGGGGCTATCCCGGAGAACGCTCACAGTCACAGGATCAACATCCTAGCTATTCTAGCCCGTTGATCAAGACATCATTGGGAATGCACCTATCCTACACCATCGATGTGGCTAGTTACACACAAAGCCTTAATAAATTAGGCACCATAACATATCTTTCAACACTGAACTACGGCTTGGTTTGATTTCACCACACGTGAATACGTAGGTAGCCTTTCAACAGAGGCACAACCACCCACATTGACACACATTCAAAAAGCACCGTCATTCCTATCACGACACTCTCATGTTCTTAACAGTTAGCTTTGTTATTCTGGGGGCTTCTCTTAGGCAGAAGTTCTCCATCCACTCGCATAATCCAAATAATTTCAAAATCTAGCCTTCTTTCTATAGAGTGTCCTAGTACTCGGCTTAGTCGAAGACGAGAATCTGTCAGGAACTCGAAGAAGCACCAAAAGAGCACCAGACTATAACATTGGTACTACTAAGTCTTGTCGTTACAATCCCATTACTGACTACTGCAACCCCGTTTAGCACATCCTTCCCATTTCGACGTTCGACCGTGTTGTCACTCGCCTAGGCTATGGAATAGCGCAACTTAAGAGTCTTGTCATCTTAGGTGGCCAACCCCTCTACCGAGTCACGGTCTAACCCTTAGAGAGTTAAAGTCGTGTCTGTCAACTCGTCCTCACGCGTCCAGAGTCGAGTCTGTCGGTATATCTCTCTCTTCAAATTCTCATTTTAAAATTTGCAAAACTTAGCCATTTGAGAAAATCCTTTTCCTAGTCACCACGGAAATAGGAATTTTTATCGTACTTCATCTAGGCATACAGGCCTAACCAGAGGATTTTAGGAGTCCGTGTCAGAATCTGATCAGGAATCAAGTCATCCCAAGCATTCTTATTTCCAAAAAATTTCAATTTTTTTTTTCCAGCATTTTCTTTCCAAAAATCAATCAAAAATCATTTCTTCCCCAGCGTGAGTCGGTGTTTCGCCTAAATATTACATGAAAATTGTTATGTATAAGCATACAGGTACACCCAAGATTCCCGAAGAATTCTCAAAAACTCCCCAGTGGAAGGCTCAGGCAACATTTTTTTTACTAAGGAATCGGGATGTATCTATAAGCAGATACACCCAGAGCTTCCAAGGCAAGCTCCCACGCAATTCCAAGATGGAATGTATCTGTAAGCAGATACACCCAGAGCTTCCAAGGCAAGCTCCCACGCAATTCCAAGATGGGATGTATTTGTAAGCAGATACACCCAGAGCTTCCAAGGCAAGCTCCTACGCAATTTCAAGATGGGATGTATCTGTAAGCAGATACACCCAGAGCTTCGAAGGCAAGCTCCCACGCAATTCCAAGATGGGATGTGTCCGTAAACAGACACACCCAGAGCTTCCAAGGCAAGCTCCCACGCAACTCCAAGAGGGGATGTGTCTGTAAACAGACACACCCATAGCTTCCAAGGCAAGCTCCCACACAAATCCGAGATGGACTTTTCAAGCAAAGTCCCCGCTACATTATTGGCATCTATCCAGGTATGATTTCTATCTTATGGCTGACGAGCCCTTCACGCAAGTCTAATGGACTATATACGACCCGATCGGAAGTCTGCCAGGTCTTAATCATCGATTGGCCTGGTAGCTACTCTGACTTTTGCCTTGTCCAAGCCTCAGTCAGAGTGGGGGCTCTGTAGACACCCATATTTTGACCGCCAGGTGTCTATAGTAGTTCCCGCCAAACACCCGATGATGATCGGACGCAAACGTGCTTTAGTATACTCGAAAACGGGCTCAAAATCATTGGCATTTGGCTTGGGCTTATTACGAAGTACAAATCTTACTCGAAAACGGACTGCGTTTATTTTTGGTCTGTTGCCAGTAGTTGTACACCGTCAAGGACCCTTATTCACCAAATACACTTACTGTAGACACCCACATTTTGACTGTCAGGTGTCTATGGTAGTCTCCAAAAAAACACCCGATGATGATCGGACGCAAACGTGACTTGGTATACTCGGATTTGGGCTCGGACTCAATAATATCCGGCATGGACTTTTAGCGGAGTAAAAATCTCACAAAACAGACCTCAAATCCAGGCCCAGTGGGTCGTTCCGAGCAAAATAAGACTAATTTGGGCCAAAATCGACACCAAAAATAAATCCCGTCTTTTGGCGACCGGGTCAGAACCCGGTCAAAGACGAAACCGTCTCAGAAATCAGCCAAATTCATTCTCGAAAACTGGCGCACAAATCAAAATTCAAACATAAAACAAACAAATCACAAAGTCAACACCTTCCTAATTTATCTCGATCCTCCTGATCCACTCGATCGAGTGGATAGACCCACTCGGTCGAGTGGAGCGCCCTAAACCGGGTTTGGCCCGTTTGCAAGGGCACTTGATCGAGTGCACTAGGGCCACTCGATCGAGTGACCCTAGGTCGTGGGGTAAAGTCTATAAATACCCTACGACCCCCTCTCATTTCACAAGGTTTTTTACCTACATTTTACCCTACATTTTCAGCCATACTCTCTACTCTACAAGTCCTTAGTAACCCTAAGCAATACACACACAAAATCGAGCCTTTCGTCCCTCGATACTCCGGCGTCCCGTCGCTATTCACGAGTCCATTTCCGAAGTCTATACCTAGCATGTATGTTGAGGGTGTCCTAAACCTCATCTCGATCTCTACTATCTCGTCTCATTTTTTTTTACTTTATCGCATTTTGTATCATAATCATAATCGTAATAGTAACGTTAACACTAATCTTTTTACTTTTTTTTATCATCTTTTTTTATTTACTAACATTATTATGCCGCGTATATATACTCTAGTATCAAAATTCGGTTTCAAAAACGTTTGACTATGATGATTGCCTAAAGTCCGTCTAATCCCTTTACGAGCAACGACGGAGGTAGAGCCCTTTCGAGGAGCCCCGCCCCAATGTACTCAAGGGCGTGACGTGATCGCAATCGGTCATAATTGAACGCATTTGATCCCATTTATACAATTAGTGCGGAACCCGTTGACATGAAAACCAACATCACATAACCCGAAAGGGTTAGTTTCGATGTCGTGACGTAGAGGGATGCATTTCGTCACTAATTCAAATTTTCTAATCTAAACAATAACGTTTTCGTAAAATCCCGATAACGGTATTATAATCGTACATACACGATTATAGTACCGGAGGCCAAGTTAAATACAAATCGTGCGATATTTGTATTTGATTTGGCCAACCTTCGATTTTAAACCAAAAAAATAAACGAGTTATCACTCGTACAGGGGCTACTCGACCGAGTACATAGGCTACTCGATCGAGTAGCACCCAAAAAACTGGGCAGTGGCTACGTAAAGGACACACTCGACCGAGTCAGATCACGACTCGATCGAGTGGGTCCTGTAACCCAGAAAACCGAGGGCTTTGACACACATTTCAAGCCTCGTCTTTTTTTCGACTTTAGTCATCACGTGTAAAGACAATCACGTGACTCTCCCCTTTTCAAAACTCACACATATCACGACACCTAGAACGACTTTGATCGATTTTTCGACGTGATAAAGTCGGGACAAGACTACGGGATGTGGGATCGGGCTAGCAATACGCCACAGTCCCATGTTTCCGTCCTTCGTTTAGTACACAACGTAATGTGTATTTAATCGGGGTTCGTCCATCTACACAATTCGCGGTCTAGTTTACATACGGGTCCGTTTCTATCATTATATTGCCTTTTTATTTCGTTATTATTTTTATGTATTGTTGTATTGTGAATTCCGGGTTGTATTTCCGCCCGTGTAACTTGTACGTATTTATTTTTCGAGCTTCATTTATTTACTTGCTTATCGCTTTTTAAATGAACATCACATGCTAAATCACTTCGACCATATTTAAGATGCATTAAATGACGTAGTTCACATACAATTCACATGCTTAGCCCAAAAACGCTGTTTGCATATCATTTAGTCGTTTTACTAGCGCGCGTACACGAACACGAACGATGTCTTAGTAGAGGCCGCCATTGTGCGGGCGGGGTTGGGTGTCCTTAGTAGGCTTCCCAACACGTACCCTCACCCCTTACTCAGAACCTTGGTTTCCGAATGTCCGAAACCATTGGCGCACGAGAGTCATTTTATATACGAAAGCCGGTGTAAACGGTATCGATATAACAATGCAAAAGGACGAGCCCCATAAACTCTGAAATCGAAGTGGACTCACTTTGTGTATAGCCCATGACGACATAGAGTGGGCTCGAATGGTTCCGAATAACCACAAAATTCGGTGGCGACTCCATTTTGACTTAAATTTCGAACCCGAGAACAATCTTACCACGAGATTCATTCGCCTACCCAAACCCGCGCGTGGCCGCGTCGGGGTGGACCTACGTCATGTCCACACTTACTACAGCGTATTTTTGTATAAGGGGAGATACACATGATAAGTGTAGTTTGTAGTGCCTAATTTGTTGTGTTTTGGTCTCGTTTTCCTTGTGGAATCGCTCCTTGGGAGCGGTTTATGGGTTACTTATGCTTCCTTTAGTTCGTTTTAGGTTCCCGAGACAATTCATGAAGAATTGGAACGATTTCGACTCATTTCATACACTTTTGGAGCCAACGAAGAGAAGGAACGATCATTCGATGCCTTGGATTCGATCCCGAGACCTTGGGACCCATTCCCGAGCCCCTTAGACTCGATCCCGAGCACCGAGAGTCGATGAGAAGCCCATGAGAAGCAAGGAGGGACCTTTATGATCATATTGGAGGCCTACAAGACTCTTCCCGGCCGGGAAGAGTGGCCTTCCCGGTCGGGAAGGAGTGCATGAATGAAGAGGCTACTGATCTGGCCGTCCCGACCGGGAAGAGCAATAACACCGCCTGGTGTTATTGATAACACAGCCCGGTGTTATGCTTGATCCCGACCGGGAAGATAGCTTCCCGACCGGGAAGGATGGCCCATCCCGACCGGGACCATTCCTTCCCGACCGGGAAGAAGTGCTGTAGCCCGCAATTGCTTCTTTCCTTCTCCTTGTTCATTGTAACCCTATATATACCCTTCCTCTTGTAATCTTATGAAATGTTAGACATTACCCACTAAACCCTAGACTACTTTAGCATAGATTAGCTTAGATTAGAGTAGATTAGTCGTTAATTAGTCCTTAATCTAGTTAGCTAATCTTGTATTAAAGGATCTCTTGAAGAATCCATCCAATCTTGACAACATTGGTGGATGTTTTGGGTGTTCTTTATATACAAGTTCTCTTCTTTTCATTCTCTTGTTAGTAGGTATAATCTTCTCATCCTTTTACTCTTAATCTTTGTTTATGTTATTCAAGTTTTCATCTTTATATCTAGTTTGTTGTTCTTGCTTGTTCTATATATGAATGTTTTGATTCTTATGTTGGTTTCTCTTGTTAGTGTTAGTTTTAGCATAGATATGTTTGAGTAGACTCTTGCTAGGGTTATTAGGGGGATTGGGTGTGATTAGGGATGATTAGGGTGAGATGGGTGGCACTAGATGTTGTTTTTGTTGTTTCCCATTTACCTTGCACTCCACATGTTTGATGAAATGCTTGTGAGACTAGAGACGATCAATCCTTGTTTTTCTTGCATATTCTCTTGTATGTATGTGTTTGGTTGGTTGGTTTGGTTCCCTCATTACGTAGCGAGAGCCCGGTGAGGACGACCCCTAGGTCGATTACGTAGCGAGAGCCCGATCGGCAGTACCTAGGCTACGAAAGCACGCTAGTAACCCCGTCTTTCCCCTTTTTGCCTCCTTTGCATCCATGAACCCGACCTAACCCTAGTTTTCCTTCTTATTGTTATCCTCGCTTCCCTTAGTCATTAGTTACTTGTTTTGTCTTCTTTTTCCATGTTTTAGACCTTAGCCTAGTCCTTAGCCTCCCCCTAGATTAACTTGTCTCGAACCTAGTCCTAGACCGTAGCACCCATTAGTCTAAACCCATTTCCGTCCCTGTGGATCGACCCGACTTGCCCTAGCTACCCTAGTTAGGTTGGTTGGATATTATTTGGTGGCGGGACCCTCCCATCAACACATCAAATTTGCTAATTGTGTACAGTATCATATACAGAGTAGTGTAGATTGTTATTCGAAGTGTATAGTACTTTGTATCAATATTTCTTTCTTATGTCTTTTAAATAAAATATACTCCGTAAGTTTTATTAGTGATTTTTGGGAAAAGAAAATAAGAGTACTCCTATTACATGCGATTGCGGTTTGGATCTTAGCAATTTTGTATTATTATTTAAATTGATTATAGCAATTACGGTTTGGATCTACGTAAATTGTCAATTTATTTGTCACAAATGTAATAACATCCCAATTTCTATTGTAACCCGAAACAGAATTGATGTCACGTTTAGGTTGACCCAAAACTATCTCCGTAGCTCTCACACCGAAAACAAAAACTAACCGGATCAAAATTAGTGCAGAAACCGAAATAAATTAAGCAACCAAAAATCTCTATCATAATAGTGATATAAACTTAATACGGAGAATTTACAAATTACAATAATAATAATAATAATAATAATAATAATAATAATAATAATAATAATAATAATGTACTTACTGTCTGTCTGTCTGTCTGTCTGTCTATACATACCTTAAACGTACAAAAACAGCGAATATTCTGTAAAATTTGCAAAAAAACGCAACAACCTAACAACCAAAAGCAAAGCCACAATATTTTAGTAATTGATTTTAAAAAAGAAAAGAAAATAAAATTAAAAAAAAGGCTGGCAATTATGAAGGCGACTTCTGACCTCCTGGACCCCTAATTGGTTTGTCTTCTCCGCCACAACCGACGGCGTATGGTATCAGCTGGCAGGCGCGCCTTTGCCGAAATCCATGGAAGTCCTAGTGGAAGAAGCATACCTGGAGGAGAAATCCGGATAATTATTGTTACTATGGTTATCATCGAGAAAGGAGGAGTCGTGAGCGTTTTGGGCGGGACCCTCGTCGAAGTTGAGGGCGTAACTGAGGGGATCGTACTGGAACTTGGCCTGGCCGTGGCCGTGGCCGTGGCGGTGCCGGGCGGTGCGGGAGAGGCGGCATCGGCGAATGAAGGTCTTCCACTTAGGGCCGGCGACGATCTCGGACCACTCGCGGACCTTGTAGAAAGCCTTGATTGGGGTGGCCCACCACTTGCTGTCCGACTCCCCGGCCCGAATCCGGTCCCAGAATGAGTTCCGGTTGGAGGAGGACGGGGCTCCCAGGGTGAGGTGGGCTTTGGGTGGGGGTCCAAAGCAAGGTAGTTGGAAGCAGCACCGACTGCGTTGGGTGAACAGGGTTTTTGTCGGCGACTCCGCCTTCACTTCTTCTTCTTCTATAATCACTCTTTCTTCTACTGCCATCTCTTTTCAATTTGGTCGGATTTGCCCCTGAGAGAATTGGAAGGGAAGAGGGGGAAGGGTTTTTTCAAGGACATAAGAAACCACTTGTATACTTTTATATATATATATATATATATATATCGGTGGGTTTGGGTTGAGTCGGATGAAAAAAAGGTTTATATTCGTATTAGTTAGTCTAAATCGAGTATGAATATAAATTGGGTTAGGGGTGATAATGAGACGAGATAGTTCGTAAGCAAACCAAGCCGACTTATTGAGTTGAGTCAGCCCGAAAAGTTCGCGAGCAACTTCAAATAATGTGATTAACTAATATTTTTCTCTTATTCAAAAAAAAAAAATTAATAATTAGTATATCATAGTTTCTCACCGTATAACATACAAATATTTTTATTGATTTGTCCAATACGTTTTGTATATGTTATCGGATTTTAAGTTATTAGTTATATATAAAAAAAACATAAATTTAATAATTATATATATGTTTGAGTTAGGCCGAACTCACATTTTAGTTCACGAGTTCAAATTTTTCAAACTCGAGATTTATTCAATTCGAATTTTATTTGATGGACACGAGGCGAAGAAGAAGGTCAAGCTCGTGCTCAACTCAGATAATTGGACTCAATGGGCATAAATAATGTTGGTGAGTTGAATCCCACGTACTCCGTACATTTTTAAAACAGAAAAACAGTGAGAGAGTGGAGAGGGAGAAACAAAAGTAAATCAAAATCGCCAAGGAAAACTGAGAAGCAAGAGATTGAAGAAGAAGATGAACATCCAAAATCAAAACCCAAGTAGTGATGAAATCGATAATCCATTCGTCAAAGTCTCCAGAGCAACGGACGATCTCTACCGAATTCGAGACACATTCTTCCCACAAAACCCAGATGACAAACTTTCTAAATTGCAACACCAATCTAATCACACTCGCAACTTGCTCGATTCTATACCCCCTGGTATCTTCCTCTCCACTCAATCCCCTTACTTACGATTCTATAGCTTTATCAATTCGTACTTGGGTTTGTTGCTCTCAGCTGTGTTCTTATGGATTACTGTATCGTGTTTGAGATTGATTGATTGATTGATAAAATAGTAGAAATGGGTCATCTTAGGGTTTTCTATGCTGTTCATTTTGATTTCTGGGAAAAAAAAAAGGGGGGGGGGGGTTGAATTAGAGAAATTGGCGGTAGGCCAATAATGATTGAGTAATGGAGTATGTGAGATATGAAGGGTGAAAGGGAGTCTCTTGATATGTGACACCACTGAGTACACTTACAAATTCCTTCTTTCGCCCGGAACTCGTCTACTTGATCCATTTGGAAATCCCATACACCTACGAAAATCCCGGCCTTTTGATGTAGTATTATGGTATTGGAGAGGGTTAATACTTGTGACATGTAGCAGTTTCCGAGGCGAGGCCTCATGAATTCCTAAGCACGAACATTTATGTTGTGTTGTGTTGTGTTGTGTCGTGTCGTGTTGGCCTTAGTCGTTTGAGCCATTTGGAAATCCAATACACCTACGAAGTTTCGGGCTTTTTGATGTAGAATATTAGTATAACCATAGATTTTTGAAATAACTAACATGAAGTCTATAGAAACGTTCTGCCTTTTAATTAACGACATCATGATTGAGTTCAAAAGCTACAAAAGGCATGTCGGTTGCATGACACTATCTTATAGTATAAAACCAGCTTAAGTTTGTATAAATGGTCATATGGCCAATTCTCACCTTAAGCTTATGCTACTGTCAATCTAATTTTTTTATTAGGATGTTGCTCGTGGTTTCTATGAAATGTTCATTATAAACTCATGGATTACTTTGCAGAATTTAGAAAATCCGCTGTGCATCGTGCGACTTATGAACATCTGAAAGGAAAAATATTGGACGTGTTTCCAGACTATAGGAAAGAAGCAGAAGATCATCTGTCGAAAGCTGTAGGTGCTTCTGGTTCTTGCTCAGTTATTCATTTTCCATGTTGATGTGATCATGGTACTACAAACTACTATTATTATTGTCTACAGGTTAAGCTGAATCCATCTCTCACAGATGCTTGGTTATCTTTAGGGAACTGCTTATGGAAGAAAGGAGATCTAGTTTCGGCCAAGAACTGTTCTGAACGTGCACTGAATATGGTATAATATATAAAGAAAAGTAGTGTCTTTTGCCTAACATCATCAAGTCGTAAGTTGTGCATTTGTAAGTTTTTGTTTATGTCTTACAGGGTCCAGAGAAGAAGATACTATGTCAATTATCAATGCTGGAAAGAAAAATGGCTAAAGGCATGTTTTTATTGTTTAAAACTTTATATAGCGCCTTTTGTTTACAGTTTATAATAAACTTCGACCTATGTAATCCACGTAATCTTTGAGTATTATCAATCTTTTCTTTTCACATACAAAATGTTTCTTGTGTACGCTTAAGATTGAACATTTGAGTATATTAAAATACAGTAAAACTTTGATACTAAGCATCCGGCGCTATGTAATTTTCAAGTAATGAAGGAAGCTAGCGTTTTGTTAGAACTTAGAATTAACTTATACTCCGTATATCATCTCCTATCTTTCTGTCTTGAACTAAAGATACAAGAATCTCCCTTTCTTAGTTATCCCCGTTCTCGTAATAATGAGAGCTTGATGTAAGTGCCTGATTCTCGTCGTGAATATACGTTTTTCTTCATGAATGCAGGCGATGAAAATGAAGCAGAAAGAGTAGAAAAAAGTATTAAATATGCAAAGGATGCTATAGCCTTGGATGTGACAGACGGAAATTCTTGGTGTAAGATTCTGCGATGTTTTTCATTGATCCAAACATGATTTAAAATTCTGACTACTTATTACTTGTCTTATTGCTAAGCCATTAATCTGGCCATTAGCTTCATTGATCTTCCATGTGGTCTTACTACTTCCAGGGTTTCTGATAGTGTTTGATAAATGAGGCATCCTGCATGTGTGTCCATGTGGTTCTCTTGGCTCATTGAACACTACTCCGTCCTTCCCATTTTCAACTCCTTCATATGCCTTTGATAGTTAAACAATTTCACGCTGACCGATATTTTCGTATAGTAACAGAATACAGTAGTTAAAACTTTTAAATATTACTCGTACAATTTAAAAATATTTGATTTGATAAATTGAACATGTCGTATATTATATTGTATGTATACATATGGACATATTATTAACTACTCGTACTAAGTTTTATGGAAGTAATTTTCACATCTCAATCTCATCCTTGGCCAGATAACCTTGGGAATGCATGTCTTACAAGCTTCTTTGTGTCTGGAGCTTGGGATCATTCAAAACTTTTTCAGTCACTGAAAGCCTACCAAAATGCTGTAAGTGAAGGGTTTGTCAAAGCATCACTATTCACTATTCCTTTCAACTCTTCTTACCTGAATATAATCTGGCAAGACAATTGAACTATTGCAGTGAGTCAAAAAAGAATTGTTATTTTTGAATATGAAATTCAACTTGTCAAAATAACCTGGGTCGAAACTGATGAACTTGTCATACTATCTACTCCTACGTCATATGCATATGGGCCTCCATACATTTGTATGATAAATGATCTTGATTTGAAGTCTTTCAGTAGCTTTACGGATTGGTAGCTCTTACATTTGCAAATGTCTTATAGGAGAAAGATGAAAAGATGAAGTCCAATCCTGATCTGTTTTTCAACTGTGCGACGGTAAGTTTTTTTTACATGACTTTTATTTATTTTTAAGTTTAATCCATACTTTTCCAATTCATAATTGGCACGTAGGCCCCTTAAAAACTGAACCATGGACTTGTACTTGGTTACATAGCCTCAATTAGTCTGCATTGTCTTGCAGGTGAACAGATATCTAGAAAATTATGAGAGAGCCCTTAGTGGATTTGAAGCGGCTGCTAAAATTGATCCTAGCCTGAATGCCTCTGGAGAGGTCAACAACATTATTGGTCTACTTGATGAATTGGAGAGTTTACTCACGGTAAATGTTTTACGTCAGTTATGAGATAAATAAGTCATATGAACCTCACGCATGAGAAATAAGCAAATAGCAACTAATGATATAATACTCTGCATGAACCATTGAGCTGTATATCTGTATGGTATTGATGCTCTTTTCCTCAACTAATAGCTCAATGACATTTCCTGTGACAGAAATTGTCAAAACCTGAACGACCAACAAATCCCTTCTCATATCTAGTTACTGTTGATGGTACGCCACATAAGATCCATGATTTAATTTTGTACTTTGTCCGTGGTGATAATTTGGGCCTTTGGGTCGTTCCAAGGACTAACTAGCTTCCATTTCCGAACTTAATTTATCTCAGTGAGTTCATCTCACAAAAGAGCAACTGTAGATCTCCTATCCGAGGGCCTGAACAAGTCGACAGCAGTCATCAGCAAAGTGCTTTCCTTTGTTAAGCCCGCGAACGTTGCTCCATTGTAAGTCGTCTTATATCTTTTGGAAAAGTTAACAGTTTCTTGTTACAACCTGAGAGCATCTTAAGTTTTCATGTTCAAGTTCTTAGTTTTCCTCTATAGCATGGAGTTCGAAGAGCTATAGCTTAATCTTCGTAATTACTTTCTGTTTGCTATTTTTTTGTTCGTTAGATTGTCTTATATGAGTTATATCTAAATTATTTTCTTGAATATATGCAGTTACTATGTAGCCTGCGACTCAAATCACTCATGTTTTGTTCTATCCGTGTATGGAATACACGCCAATGCTGTAAGATATAATTTTGAACATGCATCTTTATTTTATGATAACTCAAATCACTCGTGTTTTGTTCTATCTGTGTATGCCTATTTGTGGATGTGATTATGTTCAATAGTACATTGTTTATTTGGGAAACAGATCAAGAAAGGAGATCAAATAACAATTTTAGAACCTTGGTACAAGAGTATCAGATTTTCTTGGAAAGGCAAGGTAGGTGCACCCGCACCCGCACCCGCAGTGTCATTCTTTTGTCACTTGCCTTGTTGCTCTATTTCTTCTCAAGCATCCTGGATCTATGTTTATTTGCTGCGTGCTTGTAAACTTTTCAGGTCTACCAATTCAAATCTATACGTGTCGACTTCAAAGAGCAGATACTTGTGAACGACAAACCTCTCTCATCAAATCAAGCCATTCGTTCATCAATCCATGCACAACATAAGCCAACTTAGTGTCTGCCTGATCAAAAACCAAGGGTATATATGGAGGGACTGTACTGCTCAAGTATCCTTTTTTTTTCTTCCTCTAATTTTTAGGCTTTTTGGTGTAAAGTTCCTCGATTTATGGTAACATCAACCTCTGGAATCATTGTATATTTTGTTGACGGCATGGTCGATTACCCTGACATTTTTTGTGTTACCGTCAGTTCAGTATGCCTTCATTTAGTTGCTTTTCCATATTGTGTTGCCTGTGGAGTTCTTTGTGGCAATTATTTATTCTTTATAGGAGTAGTACTCAAAGCAATAAGAATGGTAACAAAAATTGACCAGTGAAACAGGTCGGTCGATACTCAATGGGGATGAGAGAGTTGGAGACTGAAGTTAACGACTCATTCATTGGGCTTTTCGGATTTTTGCCTTTACCGTCAGTTGAGTGTCGGACTGTCGGTGGTGTAAAGGGAGTTATTTTGGTAAACATGTTGACGTAATTTGAACTCAATTTATAAATGTCATCTAAGATTTTGAGGAATTTACTAATTGAGCTAGCTTAACATCTTCAAGTCTTCAACTGTTGGGCGTCTTTATCAATAAAGAACAAATTAAATGATCAAGCTCTATTTCAAACCGTTTCTAAGCATTACAAATACAAATTGTGAAACGTCTCAACTGTCTTTCAATTCAAAATTTCACCAAGGAAACTAAATAAATACATCATATGGGTGGCACAAAAATCGAGTTAAAATCATTCACAAATCACAACGATCTACATTCTACGGTCTACACACAGAGTTCGAACATAAAGATGGAAGAGTAAAAGGCCTGATATTACTAATGCTGACAAAACAAAGTCATACAGCTCCTGTTACGTGGTACAAAGACTATAGACAGACAAATTAAACTATCAAGGCACTTTCGACAACCATAATATAGAGCAAAAAGTTACATAAGATCAGCAGTGTGATGTATACAACCCTAATAAATAGAGGAGCTTCCTGGTTATTTAAGAAGCCGGCCCTGATTACTCTACAATGAATGCGGGTCGTCCATCCGAGCCACAATGCAGGCTCCAAGAAACCCATTAGCCCCGAGGAAATATAGTACAGCCTGGGCTATTTCTCCCGATATAAGTGACCTAAGCAAAGGTCGTTTGTCATTTGCACTGAGTCGACTGTGATCTCCAGTCATCGATGTAATTTGCCAAAGATTCTGAGAATCTTTTCGCTTGGGGACCTGGCTTTATAGAGTTGACATCACTCCACGTCGAGCAAGCATCGGTAAACCAGCTATCTCGGCCACCACACCATGCCCCCGGAGCAACTCGGTTGTGCCTTCGCCCCAGTATTTTCTCATCGATCATGGATAATACGGGATCATCCTTGTTAAACCGTCTTGCAAAAGCGGCCCCACTTTGAGTCATCTGCTCAAATTCGGGGACCCCCAAAAAGTGGGGATCCATTTTTGGAGGACTGTCCCAAATCATGTATCTCAGATCAGTGTTGACAGTCGTGTTACTGAACTCGGGTGAGTTGCAAACAACTGAGTGGAAATACCCTTCTTGGGGTAATAGCGCGTTATTAAAATACATTAACATCGTACGAGGGAGATTATCCCAACCAAAGATGCAATATTCCAGAAAGGGTCGGCTTAACATGACCCAAGGAGAACCTGAAATCAGGAAAAAGAATATATCAGCGCAGGAAACAGGCGGACTCACACGAAAGTGTTTGGATACAAAAGGAAAGGAGGGGCCTTCTAAAGGGAAATGGAGGGATCAATCACTCCAACTCCATTACCCCACTCTTCTCTTTCCCTCCCCTCCATCTTCAAATGTTTTCAACAGAAAGGGGTAAAGGATACCGCTTTGTCGTGGCCATTCGTTTATATACTCTGTATTCCTTTTTAGTCTGTCTTGACCAATTATTTTGTGTTGAAATAACTGTCTCAATTTCATTTTTTCCTCAATTTCACTCGTCAAGTGGATCACACTATAGTTACACTTTAACCTACCCCTTCAAAGAATCTTACCCCCACTTGCACATTTTAGCATAAATAACCAATCCAAAAGCAAATGTACACACATGGATGAGACAGAGAACATAAAACTTAAGAAGAGTTGCCTGTGAAAACTTTGAAAGCAACCGGTGTAGGCCGCTTCTCCGTGGCAGTGAATAACTGGCTTCTCCTAGCCAAGTAAATTGAAGGGTCCACAACAATAGGTTTTACCCTAGCCTGTCTACAATGATAAAAGGAACGCACGTAAGCACAATTGAAAGTATATGCATGTGAAGGATGAAATAACTTAGACAGAAAGAGGCTGCCTACTCTTTCCAGCTTAGGTCACTGGTGTGATCAATAAAATTGAGATCTCTCTTAAATGATGAGAATACATGGGCCAAGTCTGAAAAAATTCAACAAAACACTTTCATCAGCAGTATATGGCTACGTGAGGTAACAGGTGAGTACAAACTTCTACATGCGTAATTGTACGTCGCTTCATGTATATAATTACTAGTTTGTGATAGAGCAGGGGAGGAATAGGAATACAGGTTCCAATAGGACTAGCAAACAGAAGCCAAGTAAGATGCAGATAAACAGCCCCAACACACATCCAGGCTACACATGAACTGACTAACAAAGTGAATATATCAGTTAATACCATTAACAAAGTTCAAGAGGTTCCTTCTTTAAGGCAGAGTCCAGGAAGCAAGTAATTAAAAACCTTAAACCTCAAACTGTTGAAGCTTGCTCTAAACCATCGCAAGAATAATAATAAAAAAAATAACAAAGTAAATACGTTAGTCACAGTATATAACCCGATATTATGATACCTAGGACTCATCATTAATCGTAAGATTGCTAGCATAGCCGCATAGGTAATCACCATACGTAAATAATAAAATTAAAAACAATTTGAAGAAAACAAGTAACCAATGAAATGCTGTTTTGAAAAGAAAGCGCAAGACTCACTTCAGAAAAAAAAAATATGGACATGAAAGTATATAAGAATGTTATAAACCAGTGCTTTTAAGGAGAGATTTTTAGAATTTGAAGATAGTGGAGAACGATTACATAAAGACTTGCACCTCTAACCTAGGGAGGTTATACAGAAATGAAAATTACCACAAAGGTATCTTGGATATAAGAATTATCCAGCGACATCATGGTTGGAACTCACAGGCCTCTGCCAATGGGCTTTCCAGACCATGCATCAGATAAAACAATCAGACCGTAAAGACAGCAGCAATAACGGGTTGAAGAAGAAAGACACTGAAGACTAGTAGCAAACAAAGGCCACAATCACGGGATAATTTTCCTCCTAGTGCACACTTGTTGCAAGACAAATCAACCAGGAAAACAAAAATGCCAATTGAAATGAGATTTAGTCATATTGAAAAAGGATTGTGAAAATGTCAACAAAAGCGGATGGATCGGATACAGGTGAAATTTTCAAGCTGCTGCAATACCTATTCCATGCTCGCCTGACAACCTCCAATAACAAAGGAAAGTGGCAAATAGTTGTACAAGTCACATGACAGATTATTCTACCATCTTTTCCAAGTGTCTTCTATTTTAATTCCAGTTGGAATGGTAAGAATGACATCCAAAGTCAAAGATACGATTGTTATTCCAACAGAGACGCACAAAGTTCATCAATATTTGATAACGTCATGCGAATATACTTTCGTATACAGCTCTAATTATTCAACAGAAAGTTCCCATAGAATGCTTCCTTTGGTTGTAAGTACCACTCCCCATATGCCTACTTGGTAAATGTCTCATGACATTACCTACCATCATTTTTATGTCCGCATGTCTGCCTCGTGATTCTTGCAATTTGCATAATATTCTTAAACCCTAGCCCATAACGCGGAAGAAGCCCAACAAAAAACACTCGAAAAAGCACATAACTATCTACCATAGCTAAATATCCTATGTTCATCATCAAATTAGGTAAAAACACATAACTATCCAGTAGCACAGCAACTCTATAAAGTTAGTGAATTAGACCACAAAACTAGCATCTTATTAAATGTCCATACTTCTGTCACAATTCCCTCCATTATAACTAACAATTTTACTTACACCTCAAAACAAATTTCACCAAATCATAATGCAACTATGAGATACTCTATGCAACAATGTGATCCATCGCACCATTCGCCACGAAATCAGGGTCTCAAAACCACAGTTCCAAACCATAGCGGAGCCATAAAACGAATGGACGGTATCCTTAGTGTGAGCAATTACTCGTTCGAATGAAGATTGTACTTACTTGTATTAGTGGGACAGATCAAGTGTTGTCGGGTTTTAACTACTGGACTAAGACATCTACGAATTAGGAACTGCGCTTGAAATAGGGAAAACAACCCAGAAAGGAAACAATAATGACCTAAATGCGACCAAAGGCAAAATAACCAAAAATGTCAATTCAATCATGATGAATATAACCAACTTTAACTTACCATCCTGAGTAAGAAGGGGATAATCCTGAGCACTCAAGCCAATAAACCAGTCCCACCCCGCATCAAGCTTCAACATTATCGACGCGGCGCGAAGCGTGGCGGCGATATGGGTGGCGCCCATGGGGGTCAACCACAACGGTCGTCCAATTACATCGACATTCGCAAACGCCCGAACTGCAGGCACCGACAAAACCGCCGCCGCAAGCCACTCCCTTTCGTCGCCGGAGGCGTCGGAAGCGAGGTGGAGCAGGTACCGATTTCTAGGGTGGTAGACGGCGAGCAGAAGGCGGAAGATCTGCTCCTTGTCTCCGTCGCCGCCGTAGATGTAATACGCGAACGCCGGCGGAAACTGCGGGCCGTGGTTGGGAGAGGCGTCGCCGGCGGAGGTGACGTGGAGTGTGGATGCGCTTAATCCGGAGATTATTGAGAGGAATAAGAGGATTGAGATGAATAAGGCGGTGAATAGCGCGAATAACCACCGTTTTCTCTCGGATGCTCCTGCCATGGCGGTGATTGCAGCGATTTGACAGTGAGTATGCGATCTATCATGTGGCTGGTTGTGGATCTGGGTGGAATTTGGGGGATTAGGGCTTGTGATTTGGAGATGTGAGATTTGATTTGGGGGAGTTGAAATTCTTGAAGTTCGATTTTTTTTTTTTTAAGTTTTTGCAGGTAAATACAGTACAGTGGTGTTTGGCGGTGAAGAGAGAGTGAGAAACACGATCGGAGTGAGCGATGAAGTAAATTACTTACAATAATAATAATAATAGCAGTTGAGGGAGGGAGGAGGGTGTGATTAAATTTAAGACACACGGATACCCTGCCAACCGGTATTTGATTGGGTTCGAGTCGTGCAATTTTGGGTTAGGTTGTTTTTGGGTTGGATCAAATTTTTGGTCCGACTCTTTTCAACATTTTAAGGATATTGGTTCATATGTGCTGTGGAGTAATAAAGATTCAGGTTCGCTTGGCGTTATGAAATTATTTGAACCAACTTAAGGCGATGGTTGAGGTTTAATTCGAGATATTGAGGCTCTCAAAGTTCGAACTCGTGACTTTTGTCTTTGATACTATGTTATGAAAACAATTCAATCAAAACCTTAAAACGGTGATGGTTGAGACCCATTTATATTCTATTACTCATGACTCGGATTAGTACGAATTACGGGTCAAACTTGAGTCTTCGGTATGAAGGTTAGGTGGATTTATTCTGGTTGAACCAATCTTGATAGCTCATGCATTGATTTTACTATCTTGCCGATAAAAAAATGATCTCCTAACCTCGTGCTCTAGTTTGAATAAGAGCATCTTCATCCATGAATGAAAATTTCATTCTTGGATGGGACCCAACTCATCCACCTCATCACTTTTATCATATTTTTTCCATTATAAAAGAATTGCTTCATCCAAGAATGAAATTTTTATTCTTCCGTGGGTCCCAACACATTTCATTACTCCATTTATTCATTTACACATCACTTTAATTTATTTTAATATTAATATTTTTATCCTGGGGATCCACGATTTTCATTCTCCACCCCATTCGTTTGAAAGAATGAATATCTTCTATTCTCCGTGAAGAATAGTTTCTCCATGAATAAAGGAAGCATTTGTCTCCATTTTCCTCCAAGAATGGAGAATAAAGGATGGATGAGGATGCTGTAAGAGACCTCATAATCTCATGCCACCAAAGCTAACTATTGTGGTCTTATGGAAAGTTAACTTGCTTAGTATTATGGAAAGATTTAAATGCGCAATCTTACTTAGTTAGTTAGATATAGATTATATAAAAAGTTTTCTAAAAATTCTATATAAGATCGTGTAATAACTAAAACCAATAAATTACTCGTACGTAATACTCCATTATCTTATGGAAAAGGCTACACATACACAGCGTGTATGACAATTTCATACACGACCAATCATATCGCTCGTCGTGTTAAGTTTTTGTTAACCTAGAGTTATTAGTTTAGGGTTAGTTTAGTCATTTTACACCTTTGATTAATTTTTAACTATAATCTAGTCAACAGAAGTTTATAAACTTTTATGGAGTACATTTTTTATTTTTTTATTTTCTTTGAAATAATCGTATAATATTGTTAAGTTTTTTATGATCCATTTAAAATGTAAAATTAATTAATATGATTACATTTTGTACTTTATTATTATTATTATTATTATTATTATTATTATTATTATTATGGTGAATATATCAAAATAAATACTTTTATATATATATATAAGGAAAATGATATATATATATATATATATATATATAACAAACTAATATAAGTAGAATGTGAACACATAAGGAATATGCTCAATTAATATTTCATTCCATTTTAATAATTCATATTTTTAGGGTTCAAATCTTCTTCAAAACTACTAAAATATATTTCCTACTAACAAAAAAGATTTCCTAAATATTTGCAATCCAATATTATTCACTTTAAAATTTTCGTAAATATTAGCTTTTAAATTATATTTACGTCTAAAATAATTTACTTTTAAAATATATTTTTTATATTAATCTAAACGGTTCCTGGAAAAAAAAAAAAAAAAAAATATATATATATATATATATATATATATATATATATATGTATATATATATATATATATATATATATATATATATATATACATGTATATATATATATATTTACCATTTACGTATTTATTTTTAAAATATTAATCTTATTACTTTGTAAAAATTTCAAACCACTATACATTTTTTTTCCTTTTAAGTAATTTTTCGTTTTAAATTTAATTTATTAATAGAAAAAATAAGATATTACGGAGTATTAATTTATTAATTATCAAAATTTACTTTAAAATTTTCGAAAGTTATAATTCTTTAATATAATTAATTTCAAAAAATTTAATATTTTTTAAATTGATTTTTTTTAATATAAAAATATATATAACAATGATTTAAAAAAAATATAAATTATAATTATATTAATAGTTTTTCTTTTTAAATAAATCTAAAATATATTAATAATACTCCATTATCTAATTAATTCATAAAACGGAATGTGTAAAAAAAAAAATCAAAATAATTTTTTTCCTAATTTCACTTAACTAAATTAAGATTAAGAACTAACTAATCAGGTAACACTTCAAAAAAAAAAAAAAAACTAATCAGGTAAAATTACTAATCTAACCCTACACTAACCACCTTAGGTTAAACAAAATTAAATACGTGGCGCAATATGATTGGTCGTGTATGAGAAATCTCATACACGCCGTGTAAGTGTATCAACTTCCATTATCTTATAGCGGCTGCGGCACAAAGCAACATAAGTATCAACAAATTAAACCTCGTAATATGTCTTGTAGGAATATAAAAGCACCACCGGCAGGCAATACCAAGGTGGTACTGCTGCCTCCGTTCAATTCTCGGAATGAAGTTGGAATGGATGGTAGTACGTCGCCGTTGAAGCGAAAGTACATGAGGACAGGGACAGCATACCCGCTTTCGATGTACAATACCCGTAAAAACCCGGTGAAAAAAGTAAGATGCTTGCGTGCACTCGATCACCGGTGAAGAACTGATGAACGATGATGGGATGATTCATATCTTGATTAGTAGTAGCTTAATTAACTTTATTTAGTTTAATTGTCTACTCATAATTAGCCGATGGTTTAACGGTTGATTCTATATTTCTATAGTAGAAGGAAGTAGTATCTCCTTTAATTTAGTCTTTGGTTTATCAAGACTCATAGTCATGAAAAAAAAAACATTTGACCAATGAATGAATGCATGTTTTTCTACCACGTTATTTAGATTCAATTCACACAAGAACATAAAAGTTACGGAATTACTTTTTCATAGGTGCGTGTTACTCAATCATAACTAAAATTTCCTAATTATTCCTATATTGCCCTCCCCATAATTTTCATCTTATTCAAACCTACTTCTTTATTTCTTTTCTAAGCCATCTTTAATCAAATTTCTTTTCTTAAATCTCGTCAAATTTGACAATCGATCAATCGCTAGTTTGGAATTCGCTATGGATTACAAATCGGTAATCAATATTTTTATTTTATTTGCAAATTATGATTTAATTGATAAGTATGTTTAATTGTTTTTAGAATTTTAGGGTTTAGGGTTTGGGACGCCGGAGATTGCCGGAATAGATGGCGGTGGCCGGAGGATTTGTGGGGGGCAGCGAGTCAGCGACGGCGGAGGGGCGGCACCGGCGCCGGCGACCGGAGAAGAGGGGAGGGTTGCGCGCGGGTGTTAGAGGGTGGTGGTTGTTTAGGGTGCGCGGTGTTAGAGGGCGCGCAGGTGGTTGTTTAGGGTGGTGTGAGGAGGCAGCGCCGGAGGAGGTGCGGCAACGACCGGAAAAGGAGGAGGGAGGGTGAGGGTGGGTGGTGAGGTGGTGGCTCACTGGGTGGTGGTGTGGTTTTTTTTTTTTTCTTTTCTCATGCTGTAACTTAGGTGGTGTCATCATGCTGTACTTTGTTTTTTTTTTTTTTTTATTTTTTTTTTTTTTATTTTTTTTTAAATTTGAGGTTTATTTATTAGATTTTGAAAATAGTATTTTGTAATTAGATTTTTGTGTTAATTATTTTGAATTTTATTCGAATTATTTTTGATTTGTGCGATTGTAATTCTCGTATTGTAATTCTTGCATTATTGTATAATTTCATTTTGTTGTTGTAATTTTGAATTTTGAATTTGATTTGTCCTATTGTAATTTTTATTAATTTTGATTTGTGTTATTTTTCGAATTCTCGTATTGTAATCATTTTTTCCGAGAAAAAAACTTGGCAATAATAACATTAATTTATTTTTTTTCAAAACGAAAAAAAAAATCGAAAAAAAAAAGAAAAAAAAAGTGGTGGCCGGAGTGGCGGCAGCCGGAGTAGGGAGGTGGTGGAGGTGGATGGAATTTGAAACGTTTAGAATTTTTGAGAATTTTCTTAAAACTCTCTATAATGCAATGATGAGGGAGGAGGAAATGGGGAGGGCAATTATGTAATTTTCAAGTACAAATGAGTAAAACACACCTATGAAAAAGCACCACCCAAAAGTTATCGTGAGACGGATTTCATAAGAAAATTTTTAGAGACACCTTCCATATCAAATTGAAGTAGCTCAAAAAGTCTAGCGGACTAATCCTCTATTCACTAATCAATCTACACATGCATTCGCTTCTTTGTAAACCTAATGGATTTGCACCTAAGTACCACTCTACCAAGATCAAATCCTCCACATAATTGGGATCAATAACTTTTTCCATCTAGACAAGACTCACCACTACCTTCAAATCAGTTTGAATAAATAATAATAAGTTTCGTATTTTCCTACTCTCTTTTTTTGGAGTATATAATCTTTTCTGGTGGAGCAAGGGTAATACGTTTGTGTCGTAATACTCCATAACTATGCATTAAATTCGAGAATACTTCCTATGGGAACCGACAATATCTTACTCCTAGTACGGAGTATATGTTTGTACCGTAAAATCGTTTTCTCGAGACTAGCTGCACGATACTTATCGTAGTTGGTATTTCTTGCGACGGACATATCCGTCATAACGTCTTTTCCAATACCCTAAACAGATGGATTTGTCATATTTCACATATTTTATCCGTCCTAAACTCAAAACGGATATTTACGTCACGGACAAATTTTTTTCCAAGTCAAGAAAAATTTGACCCTTTTTGTGGAGATTAGTCAAAAAAACAAGTTTGAAAGAAAGGCAGGACAGCAGATTGATTCCAAGACCAAAACCGCTATATTACATATTTTCCCTCCTCCATCTTCAATCCATATCCCCAAAACCCCAAAGAAAAAAAGATGGTGAAGAAAAGAGAGAGAGTTCCAAGCGTACTGTGGACGCTATTCCAACACAGAGCTCGCTCTCTTTCTTCCACCATCGTCTCCTTAATCCCCCAATTCTGCGATTGCAATTCAAGGGGTTTATGTTACCGTTGTGTATTTGGAAATGACGATGAAGCTGCATTGTCTTACCTTGTCAGACCTCGTGATCCTCCTCAATTTCGCCGATTTATGGAGACTTGCTTTGTTGTTGTTCCTGATCATGCTCCCCCTCTTCCTCCTCTTCTTAGTTTTACTCGTCATTGGTCTCAACTTAAGGTCATTTCTTCATTTTTTTTTGATGATTTTTCGAGGTTTCAAGTGATTTTGTCTGATAGGTTGTTGTCAATTGTGATAAAGGTGGAGGTTTTCATGAAAAAGTTGCTTGTTTTTTTGAGATACCAATTTTTTTTTAAAAAAAAAACTGAATTTCTTCATCTGTTTGTTGATTTTGTACATGGGTTTTGTTGTTGCTGTTTAAGTTATTCAATGAATTTGTCAAATCGGTTGTCGAACTGTCGTCGGTTAAGCTAAAATACATGAGATTTCATGCTAAAGATGCCTGATTTGTGCTTTATTTCATCTAATGAATGTACTTTGGTCTTCACCACTTGCTATGCTAAACCCTTGCTTTAACAAATTCATGGCGTGGTATCGAAAAACGGGGTTTGTTGTTACGAGGTTTCTTTCATAATTGTAGGTATAATTCATCTACATTCTTATATCATTGTTTGGACAAGGTTGTGTAAAATTCATCTATATTATCTCTCGACTCAAGTGTTTGATGAAGCAATGTGGTAGTGGCTTGCGCGTGGAGGGTGGAGAGATGTTGTAGCTCATGACTTTTTAAGTATAATTCCATTGGACGAGACTTATAAGGTTTACTTGATACATATCAAGTTGTTTGCAATGATTAAGAGGTGGAAAAGGGGATAAGAAATTTGCACAGAGTAGAGGCCTTTCTTGTCATCGTCATTTGTACATTGTTGAATTTGGGAGAAGTTGTCGGAGTTCATGACCTTAATTTACTTTTAGTTTTCTGTATCATGGCTGACCTTTTGTTGCACGCTCGTATACTAGAACCAGTTATAGATTTATAGTTATATTAACTCGTGACACCGTTTGCCATTACATACCGCAGATTGTTGAATGGGCCATTGAGGAATGTTTTACCAAGGAAAAAGCACCTTCTAATGTCATATGTCATGGTTATGAAAAGGTAATCTCGTATGTAAATTTTTCGAGGCAACTCGCAACAGCAACAAATTCTGAAGTAGGTATTGATTG
This sequence comes from Agrostemma githago, assembly GCA_958450325.1. NCBI lineage: Eukaryota > Viridiplantae > Streptophyta > Magnoliopsida > Caryophyllales > Caryophyllaceae > Agrostemma > Agrostemma githago. Next base: position 8,770,168 of record OY288257.1, on the reverse strand, counting down.
TTTCCACTTCCCACTGATGGTGTTTTCAATTTTCTAGTTTAAACGGCTCAGTTATGTCATAAAGCTGCTTACTCAGTCAATGTGGAGTCAGGCCTTAAGAAGGGTATATTATCTGTCATATCTTTTAGCTCATGTATGAATTATGATGCAACTCTCTTGGCTTACGTGCACTTATCTGCACTTTTATTTCCTACTTAGGTTGGGGACAGTTTGATGGTTTATTTACTTTCGCACACTTCAATATTCATTCCTGTCAAGCACAATGTGCATCAGCAAGTAACAGGGCCTCCTCTTAAGCGAGATTCTGGATCATCTCCCGTGCACCCTCCCCCTTCTTTTGCGGGTACAAGTAGGTATTTCATTGTTAAAGCATAGTCTGTCTTTGTCATGACTATGGACCCGATTGAGAAAATATTCGTTCTTGCAGTTTATTTTATTCTCACTGAAGTAAAGCCTGAAATATAGTCAGGAGTCATCTTCCACTTCTACCATTAGTATAATTTCTACCTTAAAGAACACCAAATATTGCAGGGGAATCTACCTTAGAGAACACCAAATATTGCAGGACAATAACCAGGCATACTTATGGACTGGTACCCTGATGGATATTTCCAGGACACCCGAGAAAGAGAAGAAGAAAAAACAGAAAGGACTCCACCAGTGAAGAACCTCCCATCAAACTTCCTGTAGAAGCTGTTAAATCTCAACTGAACTCATGCAAGTCTTTTGGCATGGGGAACAATGATCATGATGGTATACATTGTTCCGAACTGAGTACTCTGACACAGTTCACCAAAGCATCCAACAGTTTTGTTAACCTCGATTCCCGTAAAGTGGATAATCATGAAGGTAAATCAGTTGAGATGCTCGACAAAAAACCGCGCAAGCGATCAAGACTACCAAGTTGGCAGCGACGAAAGAGGTGCAAAAAGCTGGCTCTAGACGGCTCATCTACCGCAGTACCTTTGGTTGAGACTTTAAGTATTGGAGATGATTCGAACAAAACTCATGAGCATGATTTGACTGGAGATCAATCGAAGGAGGGAGCGGGGCCTACTTTGGATAAAAATAGCTGCAACAAACAAGTTGACGTAAGCGTTGAAGACCAAACATTTCTAGTTCGGAATCTTCTTCATTTTGAATATTTGTCCTTCACTGAGGAATATGTATATTAACGAAATGGGGCGAAAGGAAAAAAACCTGGAGGGGTTACATTTTTGTAACTGCTTTTCTGGTGCTTCTTTTGTATGTGCAGGTGCAACTTTTATGCCAATGTTGCTCAGTGTTTCAATCAATGTCATCACTCCCTATGGATACACAGATAAATAGGAAGCCTATTTTCTACAATATGAAGAGCTCACAGTCTCTCTTTCTGGAAAATCGTATCCTTCCCCCCTCCTAACAAGTGAGCTAACCGTCATAACTGTAGTGTACAACCTTATTGTTGTATCTGCCTTTATCATCTTAATTTTTCTGTGAGAGTAGAGTTTCCTTAGCCTTGTAGACATACTCTACTCTTTGAAACCAGGTATTGCTGGCGTTAAAGACCTCCTCCAAGATATCTTTGGTTTAGCCATTATAAATACAAACAATCTACCAGCATTATGCTTTCACAAGAAAGGTCCTTGCTCACATGTCTCTTCTTGCTTGTAAGTATAGTTTTTTCGGGATCTGCCTATTGTTTGAAACTTCAAAACATGTAGCATGTATATCTGCATTTCTGAAGATAGTGTAAGATTAGGTCGTATCTCTCATTGTCAATAATGTCACTTAGATGCCATGAACTCTTGGTTTTTCATTAATATTCACTCTGACATACACTTCTTTCTTTTGTTTTCGTAGATGCATTTTCAAAGCAGTTTAAATCAGGGAAGTTATGTACCTTTTGATTGAATATTCATGATTCGACTAACTAGGCCTTCTTAGAATGCTTATGAATCTTAGATGATATCTCTATTCTCCTGATTCCCAGATTGTTGGATTCCTTAAAATGTTTTACTTGGTGTTATTTTTCCTATTGTGTAGATATCTCATACATTTTGGCTGTTTGAGTTTTCTTCATCAACTTACAAAGAGAGTCTGTAAATTAATACGTTTGACAAAATTTCTCCCTGTGCAATGTGTAGGTACCATTCTTTTGTCAAATCGCTCAAAACCTTTATATGGAGAGCTAAGAAGTGCAAGCATATGCGTCTGCTTCAGAAACATTGCACTCTTCGTACTAACCTTCAGTCTGGTACTGAAGATGCCTGTTCAACACTTCAGGTACTTCTGTTTCTCGTCTCTTTGCCCTTTCTCGGTCAACCTGATGCGGTGTCATGAGGCATGTCCTTAAGAGGTATACATCATTCATAGCATCATCCTTTTGTAGGGCTCGAAAATTAAACCTGTACTAGAAAGGCCTAAACAAGATACTCTTCAGAAAGTGGGCAAACTGAGTGATTGCAAGAAAACGCCTGAAGTCATTCATCGTCAGTTTGGTCTAACTCAGCCTTATTGCTTGAAAGATGAAGTTATATCATTTGTTTGGGCAGTGTGCCGAAATATACTCCCTCCGGCACTTTTAGGGACATCGTCGGGCTGCAGAATCTTACGGAGAAATATTTCAAAATTCATAAAACTAAGACGATATGAAAAATTTTCCCTTGGCCAGTGTATATATAAACTGGAATTGTCAAAGTTCCCTTTGTTATCAAGTACAAAGTCTATCACAGAGACCCATGGACGAAAGTCTCATACCCCGAAGAACATCGCACGCATGTGCAATGCTTTGAAACAGGCTCTTTTAGAACGATGGTTCTTTTGGCTTTTTACTCGCATTCTGGTCCCATTAGTGAAGGCCAACTTTTACGTCACTGAAAGTGAACATGGTAGACTGAATGTATATTATTATAGAAAGTCAACCTGGAAAAAGTTAAGCCATGGAATCATTAGATTGCTGAAGGATGAGAGCTATCAGTCGTTGAACAATGCATCAGTAGCCGAGATATTAAGTAAACGGTCCTTTGGTTTCTCAAAGGTTAGATTCTGCCCTAAAGAAGCTGGAGCAAGGCCAATAGCAAATCTGAAAGCACCATCGAGATTTTGCATGCCTGGAAAGCATAGAAACGGAAGAGCAAGGGCTCCTAACAATCGCGTAAATTATTTTAAGGGTGTGAACACAGTTTTAAGGGATTTACATGTTGTCATCAAAGATGTGAAGAGGAAGGAACCAGAAAGGTGGGGCTCAACAGTTTTCTGTTATAATGACATTCATAGGAAATTTTGCCAATTTCTGAGGCATCTTAAGGAAAGACACGAAGCCATGCCTGCGGTGTATCTTGTGATTTCAGATGTACAAAGAGCCTTTGACACTGTGAAGCAAGATAAGCTTCTTTCAATTCTGAATGAATTACAAATGGAAGACGGATACAACATGCAGAAGTCCAATGCGATATTCTGCAGGAAAAAGTGTGTCTGGTCTTCCGAGGATGTGAAGCTGATGAGTCAAACTGATGGCAGTGAATCTTCAGAAGTGTTGTGCTCTGCTCGTTGGAGACCTTTCCATACAATCTCTGTTAATCAGGTAGTTTTGCTTTGTAGTGGGAATTTCTGTTTGAAGATGTTTCTTCCAATATTAGTCTGTTTCTTCCAATATTAGTCTATGAAACCTAATAAATTCTGCTGGTCTTGCTGATTTCAGGAACAGAAGACAACGTTAAGAAGAGAGAAGCTGCTGTTTATTTTGAAAGAGCATCTCAAGAACAACGTGCTCAAAGTAGGGCAACATTTTTTCTTGCAAACCGTTGGTATACCACAGGGAAGCGTTTTGTCAAGTTTGCTTTGCACATTGTACTATGGACACATGGAAAATAATGTTATCGTTCCTTATCTTGCCAAAAGTGCCAATGATGTGGCAGATCACAGTCACAGTGATAGTGCCTGTGTTGCTCTTGAAGCCACTTCGAAATCTATGTTACTTAGGTTTGTTGATGACTTTTTGTTTGTATCAACATCCAAAAAGCAAGCTATTACCTTCTTATCCAGGTTACGTAGAGGATTCCATGAATACAACTGCTACATGAATCAGGAGAAATTCAGCACTAACTTTAACCATGGTAGTTCGCAAAGTGGTTCAAAGCGACTGTTAGTAGGCAGTGATGATGTCTCTTTTCTTCAGTGGAGCGGTTTGCTTATCAAGAGCTCCACTTTAGAGGTCCAGGCCGATTATACTAGGTAATCTTCATCTTTGACTTTTCCTCTTTGTTAGTATGTGTTAAGCTGCTGCCTTGCTGGTGATGAAGTCTTAAAAACTTGCATTTTCATGGCAATATCAAACCAGATACCTGAACAATCATCTAAGTTCGACGTTAACAGTGAACTGGGAGCGTAATCCAGGGCGTAAATTGAAGAGCAAGCTGCGCGCGTATATGCGACCAAAGTGCCACCCTATATTCTTTGATGCAACTATCAACTCACCTGCTACCATCAAACTAAACGTTTACCAAGCTTTCGTGCTGTGTGCCATGAAGTTCCATTGTTATGTCCGCGAATTGTCCACCTGGTGCAATCTTAGCCCTACAACTTGTCTGACTAGCATCGAGGGATCATTCAGGTAACCTTTTAACCTTTATATTTAAAATAAAAATGAAAATAAGAAGACGCGAGCAATGTGGTAAAACTTGTGAATGTGGGAGCATCAGGTATATGCACAAGCTAATGAAGAGGAGAATGTTCCAAGTGAAGTCGACTTGTCTTCGAGTGTCGAAGGAAGAAGTAGAATGGTTAGGATGGAGTGCGTATGTTAGCGTTCTGAGTCGGAAAAAATCAAGACACAAGGAGCTGCTGCAGATGGTGAGACAGAAGTTGAAGCCATTTGGGAGAATGAGGGGTTCAGCTGAGCTTCGATATGCAGTTGATGATTCTCATTCCTCACATCTCTGGAAAATCAAGTACTAAGCTAGCTCTACATAAACCGAAAAGCTGTTGAGGGATGATCTGCATAAACATACTCCATTTCTGAGCCTTTAAAAAAAAAAACCATTAAATCAATTAATGACGTTGCCATAATTTTGCATGACACCTTTTTTGTTAAGCCTAAGATCACCCCCAAGCATCGATTTCCTCCAATTTTTTAGTTCATTTTAACTTTATAATTCCTCGATACATTGCATCATTCCAAGCAAACCTTTAAAAATTTGCAAACTTAAGTCTCATTCGTCAAATAAAGTATGGACTCAGTAGCAGCCCTTGGACCGTCTGATTTTATATAAATAGACGGATCAAAACATGTAATCTGGGTCCATTAATTTAGTTTGGCCCGTCCAATTTGATCTTTTGCCGGACCCAATCCCATGTTGACTCCAAACCCGCGTTTGTCCGACCGTAAACATGAAGTTTGTTTCGTGAAAAAGGGGATTACGCGGTATCGACCTGAATACAGCAAATTGACCCTAATTTTACGACGATCGAGGGTCCGTCCGGTCCAATGAGAAAGCAATGGATATGAAAACAAATTCACCATCACTTGTCAAAAAGCAGACAATGTCATAAAAATATCCATCCCTCTCACCAACCAAATTACTGTACCTCACTTTTCCTACTTTCCGCTTCTCTCTCTCTCTCCTCCTTTTCTTGACCATCACCTCCCTCCTCCCTCCAGCTTACGAGTATTCATCACTTATGGTGTCAAGTCTCAACTACTGAAAATCGTCTCCCATTGTAAAACGATCTAAAGAGTACGGCTTATTTAGTCGTGTTACCCTCTCCGTCTCAGTTATTTATTTTAACTTTGCATATTAGGAGTATTAAATAAATAATTGAGACGAAAAATATAGCCCAATAAACAAAGAAAATTCGTACTCATATTTAACCGTATTAAGTATTTGGAATATCTGCGTCTTAATGAGACTAAGATATTGATATGAGTGTATGAGCAGGAGCAGGAGCAGGAGCAGGTCCTTTATATAAATATAAAGTCACTGTGTTTACACACAAACCCGTCCTTTACTGCATCGTTTGTTTTATTACCTTCTCTTTAGTCTTTGTTTTCTTTACTCTTTGCTTCCCTCTAACACTAAACTCCTGCACTTTTTCCATTCACACATTTAATGCCAAAGAACACATGATACTCCACTTAAAGAAGACTAACTTATAACGTCTGATTAATTTTAGTCTAATCTAATCAATCACCCCCCTTTCATTCTTTCATTCATGAATCACGCTCTCTAATACTTACAAAATTCTGATCCATGCCACTTTTTTTAGCAAAATAAATCATGAACAACAGTCATAGTCATAATCATAATCAATATAATCATGGTTGTGTTTTCTTCTTTCTTGTATTGCTTTCTATCACCTCTCTTCTTCCTTCTGTTTCTGCTGGGTTTCTTCGCCGACATTCTTTCTCCCCTCTCAACTTCATTTTAGGTAAATTCAATTACACTTTCGTCATTTTTTCTGGGTATTTTGTTCATTTACTTGTTTGTCATCCTATGTTAATGGGTAGTTTGCGTTGTTGTGAATCTTTCCAGTATTAACGTGTACACACGTTATAAAAATCGAATTATATTTCTGATTTTTTTTGATTGGGAATTGTGAGATTATGATTATATTTAGGAATTTTTTTAATGCTCGCCCATTTAATGGAGTGAGATTTTATCTTTTTACTTTTTCTTTTTTTAGGAGAGTGTAATTATTTGGTGATTTGGTAGTGTATCAGCATAATCTCCCTTTTTTAGGGAAAAAATTAAGGGTCCCTTTTTTAGTTAGGAGTTAGGACGTTTCTATCAACAACTACACACTTAGATTAGTTCTGTTAATCACCGGATTCCGATGTAAATGCTTCATTTTTTTTTTTGGTTTAAAAGGACCGCATGTTGTCCCAGTTAAGAATCGAACCCCCAACCTCGTGATCTCTTACCCCTTGAGCTAACTCTTGTTCTTGACGTATATGCTCGTTCACTAGTCAAGATTTATCTTTTCGATCTGCTATCTACCCAAAAGAAGAAAATAGAGTGTTCTTTCAGTTATAAATTGGTATCTTTAAGGAAAATGGCTTGAAATTTGGACCTGATCTCTGATGAATCATTTGTGTTGGAAATGTAGGAAATGAGAATTTAGGTCCATTGAAAGATGGGATCTTGGGACAAGCGGAAGCGCCGGGTCCTGCTACTAGTGAGCCTAAGATCCCTTTGATACTGGCCGGAAATCGCACAAGGAGACCGGATATTCTTCGTAAATTTAAGATTTACGACGGTGGTTGGGACATCTCAAATAAGCATTACTGGGCTGTAAGGACTAAGGACTATGAGCTATTTCTATTGTCTATTCATTTGACTGACTTTTCTGTGTGATTTCATCTTTGGCTCAATGTGGAATTTTTGTAGTGGAATTTGTATCTGTATTGACCTCATAGTTGTTAGGATCTTCTTGAAATAATGGTAGCTTTCAACTTGTTTATGCTGAATATATATCTATTATTAAAATTATTAATCACCAACTTTTTTTAGTGTAGTGGAACTGTTTATCTGCTTAGGAGGTTATCCATGCTTGACTAATTTCGATTATTGTTTGTTTTCATTTGTTATCTTGTACTTTATGATTTTTGTAGGGCATGTATGATACACTGGTTTTTGTCACTTATTTTACCTGCTACTTGACGAAGGCTATATGTTTAGTTGGCAAGTGAATATGTGATGACCCATATGAACTTGCTTTTTCTAGTGGGTATGTTGTGTTCGTGTGTGTAGCAGTTGTGGGATATATTATGTTAACTTAATATTTTCTGGTGCGTATGTTGTGTCGTAGAGTGGTGAAATAAATTATGTTAGGAGCATGGGCGTTTTACTATCAAAATCGTTATAGATTGTTGTAACTATCTAAGGTTCAAGATTTGGAATGTGCAATTTGCACATGCAAAAAACTTGTTTTGTTAGATCTGGATCTTTGAATGTCTAATTATACTAAGATCTTGACATGAAATTTTGTGGTCATGAATATCAGCATGTGTGATATTTTCTACACCCTAATTAGGTAGGAAAAGGACTATCGTTTGGCAAATGTTTACATGACAGCATTACGGAAAACCATGATAATTGATACTCTGTATGATACCCGATCAAATAATGGTAACATAGACCATGGTGCGATCCATGGTATTCTCGAACACTGATGCAATTCTCTACTGTTGACCAACTTCAAACGTTTGTGTACTTTTGTTGGTTCATGATCTGTTATCCTGATTTTTCTCATCCAAAATTAACCAGCTCATGATACTATAGTAATGTGATTTCCATTCTGAAATTAGTAAACCGTAAAATGATGCACACTTGAGCCCTCTTGATTTGATCACTCTCTCTGCAGTCTGTTGGATTTACTGGGGCTGCTGGTTTTGTCATCTCAGTCGTATGGTTAGTCTCTTTTGGCATAGCAATGCTTGTTTACCACTGCTTTGGATGGAGGATAAACTTTGAAGGAAAGAAGTCACCAATTTCACAAAAGCTTCGCCCTATATTGCTTATACTCTTTTCATGCGCTGCAGTGTAATCATCTCAACTCTTCAGTATTTCTTTCTTTTATTATTATTATTTTTTTCTCTTCTTATGATATTTCTATGTTTCACGTTTTAAAAAATTGAATGTTGTGCGATTGTTTTTACCATGGTATGTTTATAGGAGTTTAGGAGAGATGGTTTGGCCATATCTTCATGTAAAATCGTTTTACTAGATTTTTTAAGCCTTTGCACTTCTCATTTTGCCTTTATTTTTTTTTATTTTATGGTCCAAACGCATCGTGTTCTTCAAGGATTATTAATTATCGTTAGGGATTTTAGAGATTCAGATTCTAAAGCGCTGTTCAAGTCAACCTTGATTATTCATTTATCTTCTTTCTAACAGGGTGGGTTGTATGCTATTATTTGTCGGTCAACATGAACTTCATAGTGAAGTCTTGCATACACTGAATTATGTGGTGAACCAGTCCGATTTCACTGCCCAGATGCTGAGAAACGTGACCGACTACTTGTCTCTAGCCGAGTCTGTTGATGTGCCACAATTCAAGCTGCCACCAACTGCTATGGAAGACATTGATAAGCTGCGTGTGCGTCTGAGCTCTGGTGTCGACACGTTGACAGAGAAAACTACTGAAAATTCCTCAAAAGTTAGAAAAGTCTTCAATCCTGTGTATGACCTCATAACCTTCACTCTTACTCCAGTTTATATTCCCTCCAGCCCATTCATATTGCTGCTCTTTGACTTCAATTGTTAACTTTGACCGCTATTGTACTCACTGCATGCAAGTTTCAAGTATTTTTAAAAGATAATACGGAGTATGTAAATTGTTACTTCGAGAAATATCGAAGTTAAAAGTTTGACATTTTACATAATTCATTTAGTTGAAGAGTTTAGTAGTCAAAGTTTACCACCAAAATCAAAAGGAAGCTATACGGGGTGGAGGTAGCGATCTTTTTAAGTCAGGCGACACTGTAATTTTTATTTTATTTTATTTTTTTAATGTCTTGAAGCCTTTTTCTCTGCATTTATGATGGATGTCCCATTTTGTTTATTTTGCAGAATATCAGTGCTAATTGCTGTCGCTTCCTTGATGCTGCTTCTGGTTTTTGTTGGTCTAGGTAATGCATCTCCGAGATTTTTTTTTAACTTGAGCAATTTCATGCATTTTCTTTGTTAATTATAAAGGTAACATTGTTTTTTTTTTTCCCAGTATCTTCTCTCCTGAAATGTCAAAATGCAGTTCACATGTAAGTCGTTGCAACTTCAACTTTAAATTACTCCTGATATTGACTTTTTTTTTTGAGGAGAGAATATTTCGACTTTTTCTATTGTAATTGCAAACTCTTCTCTCTTGTGGACTACGTATTTCTTTTGTAAACTTAAAAGTTGACCCAACTTTCTTGGATCTGAACTACAGATTCGTTTACTGTGGATGGATACTTGTAGCTGCTTCATTGATCCTATGTGGAACCTTCGTGATCTTTAATTCGTAAGTCTGCCAGCAAATTCATCCTAATCTTTCACTTTCTTCAATAATGACGGAGAACATAATAAAAAAAGGCTTAATTTATGTTGTCATTTTTGTTGTTGATGTACTTTTGTTTAATGTAGTTACTGTTACCGTTCCAAAGGCGATTGTAAATGGGAATCTCGTGTTTTGTAATGCAGTGTGATTTCAGATTCGTGTGTTGCAATGCAAGAGTGGGTAGAGAATCCTCAAGCGGAGACAGCTCTAAGCAATATTCTTCCATGTGTTGATGAAAGAGCCACTAATCAAACACTTTATGAGAGTAAAAAAATTGTACTCCTCCTCGTGAACACGGTGAATGCTTTTGTATACACTGCAGCCAATACACAGCGGCCACCAAGTGATCAGTTCTATTACAATCAATCTGGACCGCTGATGCCGCCTCTTTGCTATCCTTTTGGCAATAACATGGAAGATCGTGACTGCTCACCTCAGGAGGTGTCTTTCACCAATGCTTCTTTGGTATGCTTACTGATCTCCTTTCGTTATCTCAACTGAACTGAACTGACTGAAGTGGACTGAATTGGCTTAGACAATGTTTACTGAATCGTATTGATTATGAACTACGATTGTGCAGGTGTGGGAGAAATACATTTGCATGGCATCGGTGGATGAGAAAAATTGCACGACAGTAGGGAGGTTGACGCCGAGGATGTACAGTCAACTGGTTCTGGCAGCAAATGCGAGTTATGCGTTGTTGCATTACACCCCGGCAATGCTGGACCTTCAGAACTGTAATTTCTTGAGGGAAACTTTTATGACAATTACCTTCGAATTTTGCCCTCCGTTGGAGCATTACCTCGTAATAGTGGAGCTGGGGTTAGGCCTCATCTCAGCCGGGATAATGCTCTGTCTCATTCTTTGTTTAGTCTACTCAAACCGCCCCCAAAGGGAGGAAGCGTTTGTGAAATTCCCATCGACAACAGGTGACAATGACAGACTCGAGGTTGGCCGTGGAAATAAAGAGTGTCATGTTAACATGGTGTCTCTAGTAATGTCCCCTGCTAGAGTGGCTCCTGATATAGATAAATGATTTCTTAACCTCCTCATTTTTTACCTAGTGTTTATTTTTTTTACTATATCGTAATATTGTAGTTGTGCTGCGGAAACCAAGGTGGCGCAAAGCACCATCTTGAGTCGGAGGTGTATACCGGTAAGGGGTGTTTTTACCCTGTTGTATAATGTGTAGTAATTCAGTAAATAGTGGTAAGAAATGAGCTTGTAATATGATGTTTAGTTCCCCGTGGAGGATATAATGTGTAGTAGACTAGTAGTAGAGGTAAGAAATGATATTTTGGCTTATACAAATTATTATACCGAATCTGAATGCTATGAGAATCGGGGATTCCAATGAAAACATACTCCATAGTTTATACTGAATCTGAACTTGTAAATTCTTACTCCTATTCAAGTTCCTCGCATAGGTGAAACATCGAAACTGAAACAGATACTCGTACATGACAAAGTAACAATCCAATCCAATTAATAATAATCCACATTAAATTCTTATTCAAGCTCTAATATTTTCCGTGTTTTTTTTTTAATTTTATGATTTATCATAAATGTTACTTATAATTTGATTTTTCATATTAGTAAGAAGTAGGTTAAATAATACGAGTACTTTGTAATTGCTCAGACAAAATTTTTACACCTAAAATATCAGGGCTGACTAATAGATCGGTTTATCGAACAGTATGAACCATGATCAGTTCTACCACGGAATAGTACCCTTTCATAACCATTTGTTTTTTTTTTTTTCACATTTGTCGAGTGTCGTTTTATGCCATTGATATATTTCATTTTACATTATAAAAAATTGTAAAAAATTGATATTTTTAATCTACTCATATAGACGAATAAGATCACATAACTATATTTCCTATTGTAGATTGTCGTGAATATAGGAGCTTAACTTGTGAATAGCGTTAAAATGGTTCTTGGTTCCGATTTCTGTAAAAATAGTTGCAACTCGCAAGAGGCACTTAACTTGAGAGTAGAAAATAAAAACGACGTTGGTGAATTAGAGTGGTATGAATGTTGATGTACGATTGTAGTACGAGTAACTTGCAAGTGAAAAAGAAGGGAGACATTTCCCTGATAAAATAAATCAAAATAAGGGGGACATCAGATCTCCACTCCGGGAACCAGGTGGAGCTGACCACCAGCACCGCCACCGCCCATCCGCCGCTACCGCCATCGTAACAGCTATCTCCGTCATGCATCCATTCACTTCATTACTTCTTCTGCTCCTCTTTGCCGCCATAATCGACGCTTCTTCTTCCTTCTCAATCGGATCGCGCTCGCTTCTTCGGAAAGTCGGCGGCGGCGGCGATAATGGCGAATTTCCTGACGTTGTTGTTGAACTGAACGATTCTAATTTTAAGGACGTCTTGAAGGAAACTCCCGCTCCTATTGCTATCGTCGAATTCTTCGCTCACTGGTAATCTCCTCTTTTTCATCATTTTAGTGCTCATCTGTGATCTGTTTATTTCGATTAGTCACGAATTATGTAATTCCTATTGTATCATCACAAATTCTTCTATGAGACGGTTTTTATCGTAAGATTTCTCTCGGATACGAGGTGGTTACAAATGACTTATAAGTATATTTTCTAGAGTGTCTCAAGATAACTTTGTGTGAGACGGTTTTAGGAGATATGAACTCTTGTATTATTGATTGGAATTTGAGTTTGGTATCGTGTTTTGACGTTGTTTTGCTTGGAGATTGATGTTGTTGGTGCACTCTTGATGCTATTACTTTGTGTTAATGGAAATGGAATCTTTGAATAGAGGAATGTGTTTACAGACGGGTTCAGTTATGGAATCCTTGAAGTGATTTGTAGGAGCTGGAGGTGATGTGATTGATGATTATAGATGGAGTTTTTTTGGTTAGAGATCTTAGCTGCAAGTGATAATTGCCTTAGTATCACATTTTCGAGGTCTTTTCTTGAGTTGAGATGCGCAAAAGCTTACGTAGTTAACTACTCGTGGTTGTATGAGGATTGTAAATTACTCGAATGGTTTACATTGGTTAAAGCGGTTAATGTCTGAAAACATCAGGGGAAGTCATTGTTGTGGAACGTTGATTGAAAGTGTTGTTAGTATTGGAGAAGATGGCGTATTTGTTATCACCAAAATGCCAATAAATCCTTTGTGATGGCGGCAGCAGCTTGTATAAACTCATCAGTTAAGAAGCGCATGTGATGCTGAATTTTTATAGCCAATGTAAGGCATGAATAGAGAAAAAAATCTTGTTGATGAAAGGGTAGTATGGAAGGTGGAAGGAAGATGGTTTCTCAATTATCTATTACCCTATAAGGGATATGGGATCCCTCTTATGTCACTCAAATGATAAGTTAATTTTAAGATGTTTGATTCTAATGTGAAATAGGAAGATACTAGCCTAATAAGAATAAAACACGTAAATTAGCGGATACTTTATTGTTAAGATGGAGTACTTCTGTAAGGCGATCTTACTTTGAGACTTCTAAATTTTATGAATATTTGATACCGCTCACTTGATTACTTAGGCAACTGATTTTCTTAATTCTGATTTTTATGTGACAGGTGCCCAGCATGCCGAAATTATAAGGTACTCTTAATTCTTAACTCGTTTGTTATACTTAAATTGTATTTACCTCTCAAGCTCGTAAGCTCAAGGTATTTACTTGAGCACAAATGATTGTTCGTCACTGCAAAATATTTTTTGCAGCCTCATTATGAAAAAGTTGCTAGGATTTTTAACGGGCCTAATGCATCACATCCTGGAATAATTATGATGGCTAGGGTAGATTGTGCATCAAAGGTATGCTTCTTTGCTTCTTTCAACCATTTTTTTTCTAGTGACAACCATGCATCATTTGACTCTTCAACCTTGATTATGTGACTGCTCATTTCCGTCTTACAAGGTCTGACCTTGTACTTAACCTAAGAAACTCTAGTTGTGGCTTTTACATCTTATTTTCTGCAATTTATGTTTTTGGTTGTGGCACTTGTTTAAGTGTAGAATCACATACTCATGGACTCTTGGAGCTAGTTTTTCTTCTACTAATTATGCTACTGTCCCTTTTTTTGTTTTCTTCATCATTGTATGTGTTTGACAAGTGGATCACAACATGCTATCCTTTGTGCTGAGTAATCTTAACACGTTGCTTGCATGATCATCCATTTAGCCCGATAATCATAACCCAATGAATGTGAAAGGTCATTATAGATGGTAGTTATAGTATGAGAACTGAGGCCTTTTGTTTTCAGTAGTTAAGCATTTTCCAGATCAAAATCTTTTTTTAGTGATCAACCCAACTCCTATTTTTTGTCAGCGCAGATAAACAATAAACTTTGTGAGAGGTTTTCGGTGGACCGGTACCCCATGCTCTTCTGGGGTAAGCCTAGTAAGATTGCCTCGGTTAATAAAAGGGATGCAAATGATGATGAGATAGTTTCGATCCAGAATGATCACACAGCTGAACGTTTGCTTGACTGGATAAATAAGAAAATGAACAGGTATTCATTCTAAACTTTATTGCATGTGGTTTCTGGTTCGTGAAGTACGATGCTATTGTTTGCAACAATAGTTTAAGAGAGAGATAAAATGTAAGCCTTGAGTTTGTGCTCCACTGTACTAGGTTTTGCTTAGTTAATAAGGTGTAATTCGTAATTGTGAGTAGCATTCGATTGTGAGTAGCTTGGATGTTTTGATTTAAATTTTGATTTTTGATCATAATATTTCCTACCTTGTTCCTATAATATGGATACTCAGTTGTTGAATTATTGATTATTTATAGTTCGTATGGCTTCGAGGACAAGAAGTATGAACACGAACATCTCCAATCAAAAGCATTAGATCTCGAACAGGTAATATCATACAGTATCTCTTACTGAAGCCGCTGAAGTTTATAGTTAAGTTTCATTTGTCCTGTGATAGCTGATTGTTTCCTTATGCATGCCAAATGTAAGATTACTCAAGCTATATTTGATGTTGAGGAAGCGACTGCTTTGGCCTTTGACATTATTTTGAGACACAAGGTATTCTCACGACTTCTGAATTTTTATATTTCCCTTCGATTTCCTTAAAATTAGTGTTGATTTATCGTATACATTTGCTGTAATAGATGATAAAACAGGGGACCAAGGGGTCACTTGTAAGATTTCTTCAGCTTATGGTGGCTCATCACCCTTCTAGGCGGTATGCAGTTTCTCATTTAAACTGTTTCATGCTCAACTCTCAAGTACTATACTGGCCTCTAAATACAGTTTTCAATTTATATAGATTTTGGGAAGCGGAAAAATGTTATTTCACCTGTTTTTTTCTCTCCCATTTCTGTTTTTTTTTTTTTTTTTTTTTTTAATATTCTTCCTGATCTCCTTTTATCGATTTTGTTTTGTTTGTCTGCTTCCACTCATCCATGCTTCATGTTAGCCGGTTCCTTATATTTTGGACTTTGCATCGTTGTTTTATTTTGGCATTAGATGTCGTAAAGGAACTGCTGAGGTACTTGTGAACTTTGATGACTTGTATCCATTGGAATCTGGGACAGAAATTCAAGAAACTGGCCTCTCTGAAAATGCAACATCTTATCTTGGGTCTATACAGATATGTGGAAAAGATGTTCCTCGTGGATATTGGGTAAGTTCTGTATTTAGATCATTGCTTGTGTAAAGTTGTTTACATGGGGATTTCAAAAGAAAAGAATTTTTTTATTCTTGTGGCGAACAGTGGAGAACTCGGCATTAAAAAAAATTGCAAAAAATGACCCATCTTATGTTATGGCTGTAAGAGTCGTTAATTTTACTTTGCTGTTCAGGCATATAGGTGCTTCTGAGTATTGGCTTTTCATGTGTTCCACTTCGATGACAGATGACTAGGGCAGAGTCTTATTCAAAATTTTACACAGTATTTCTAGTTCAGTTTAGGTGCATTAAAGATGGCATTGTTAGTGGGAGATGGTATGAAATTGTGGTATAGGTTGCTACTGAAGGTCACAAAGTTCTGTCAATGGGATGTCATGGATGTAATGTAATCGGTCACACCCGGGTTTCTCCGGTTCTTCTAGTTACGACAGTTTGTCTTCTCATTTAATTTCATCGCTTTCATCGTTTAATACTGTACCTTTTTTCATAATTTTATGTCACACAGAGCAATTTTTAATCACTACTGAGACTAGAAAATCTGTTATCTACTGGAAGTCTGTAAAATTAATTCATTATCTGTTCTTTAGTGGGCCTGTATTTTGGTCTTCTTAGTGTAAACATTAATTAAGCCACCAAAACCCCAACTTCCTCCAGATGATTAACTAAAATGATCGATGCTAATCAAGGCTTTTGTTTAACGTCCCTTGTAGATGTTCTGTCGGGGAAGTAGGAATGATACACGAGGCTTCAGGTAACTCAATATAATCTTCATTTCTTGAATCTTGATTTGCTACATAAACTAATAAATATGTGGATCTCTTCGCTGGCTCTTCTTGCATTTGTACTACTCCACTATGTGTGCCCCATATTATGAAATGTATGGGTGCCTGTTTTGTAAACTGTACTGAAACTTATGGTGTTTTTTTTTTTTTTTTTTTTTTTTTTTTCGTGCAGTTGTGGATTATGGATTCTGCTACACTCGCTTTCTGTTAGGGTTGAGGATGGAGAGAGCCATGCTGCCTTCAGAAGTACGTGTGATTTCATTCACAATTTCTTCATTTGTGAAGAATGCCGGCAACATTTCTTTGACATGTGCTCTAGGTTAAGGCTTCAATCAAGATCTAAGCTCCATGTTTGCTTAATCTTGGAAAGGGGTTTATTGACTTGACTTGTTCCATTTTCAGGGTCTCTATTCCTTTCAACAGAACTCAAGATTACGCCCTGTGGTTATGGGAAGCACATAATACGGTCAATGAACGACTCCTTAAGGATGAAACTGCTTTAGGAACTGATGATCCTCAGTACCCAAAGGCAATTTGGCCCCCAAAGGAGTTTTGTCCTGATTGTTACCTCAAAACTGCGACAAAAGACACCACAAGTTCCAACAACTGGAACAAGGACGAGGTGTTCAAGTTTTTACTCCGATATTATGGCATAATGTTGCCATCTCTGTTCAAGAATAAAGGGCTTTTCAGACAGACTCAACATTCTGTTTCTGAAGAAGGGGTGACGACATCAAATCCAGTCGTTGTGCCTATTGGAGCGGCTGTGGCCATTGCTGTTGCTAGTTGTGCTTTTGGAGCACTTGCTTGTGTTTGGCGTTCACAGCAGAAGAGCCGCAAGTATAGACATCTACACTCTTTAAAGAACATATGACTTTTAGGAGGGTAATGAGCTCTTTTTAAAATAATTATCAGAGTCTAATCATTAAAAAAATTAGGGATTTTCTTATTTAAACCCCTCAATTATTTGATTCTCTCACTTGGGCCTGTCTTTCTTTTGAATTTTTCACTGGGGATACCTCTTAGCTACTACTTCCAAAAATGATTAAAAAAAAAAAAACATATTGATCATTTTTACAAGATCTTGGTGTGAAAAAAAAAATAACTGCTTTTATAACTCAATACTTTTTGATGGGATAAACTTTGACTGCTCAGAATTCGGTTACAAGTTCTGAAAGCTATATATTTTTTTCCAAATTGATCGTCTTTGTGAGATGGTTGTTTTTTTTTTTTTTAAAACCGTTTTCCAAAGGTGTAGCCAAGAGTTATGACTAGTAAATTTTTTTATTTTTTTTTTCAAAAAAAAAATGTCAGTGAGAAAATGCAATATTTAAGAGGTACAAGAAAATCCAGGAAAAAAAATATCTCAGTGACTCAAGGGCTTTCACTAAGGGTGTGGTCGGGGTTTGGATGTATACTGCCTTACCCGTATGCTAACAATATGATGATTCTATTTTGGGGTTAATACGTAATCAAAGTTGCTTCGAGCATTGCAGCGAACGACTGCTTTGAGAAAGGCTGGAAAAGAATTTAAGTTAAGTGGGGGTAGTTGCCTTTATCACGTCGTTTTCTTTTACCAGGGAATTAATGTTGTCTATTTGTTCTTCTTCAGACCAAGACGGAGCTGGAATTAAGACCACAACACAAGATTACTGAGCACATTTTCCTGAGACGACTCAAGAATTGGGTATGCACTTTTCCGGCCTGCAAATGTACCAGTAGTCAACACAATATCTTTCACTATGTACACTGTACAGAGCATTCGATTCAACGCGCCTTCTACAGAAACCTGTTTTTGTAGCCAAATAGTCTCTCTTTACCACAGTTTCTCTTTTTTTTTTACTCTCTACTTCTGTACTTAACTCACATTCTGTCAGCTGAGTTGTACGAATGTACCCGTCCAAAAGGCTACAGATCATTTGCGTCTTTTCTTTTGGTGTAAAAGGAACTACAAGTAAGTACATGACATTGTCAAGGGTTAAGTCAAGGTACTAGGTACCCGTACCACCCTTCATGATTGTACCGGTTGAACTACAGGACTACAGCGGGTGGACGACAAACGACATCAATAATGGTAGTAGACATTGTCGGTCACCATCCCCGTCCCCATTCATTTACGACTTCATTGGACTGAAAGTCTGAAACCATAAATATTTCCGGTAAATTTCCGGAACATTATTACTAATATTAGTTGAATGGTCACACATGATTTTGGTTTCCGTACGCACAAAACCAGTAAGAATGTCCCATCCTTAGACTTCATTAACAATATTAAGATGAAATGTCACGGGCCTAATTATATTAGAAGGTGTGATGTAGACACACCATCTAACAATCAGGAAATTACAACTGAAAATTCCAATTTGATGGCCGACCCTTGACTCTAACAAATAAATAAATATTAGCTTCTCTAAATTTCGTTAACGGTTAAGGCCTGCAAGAAAGATTCTCCACTATCCCAGACCTTTTCCCTTCTTCTTCTTCTTTTTAATTATAAAGTCTTCCTCATTGTGTATATTTATCGGTTTCCTTTTCTGTATCGTTCTAATTTTATCAAAATGGAAAACTCGGTTTCCTGTTCGCCGAACCAAGTGATGTACCCATCAGAATCGGGGTGTGTGACGGTGGGGTCGAGGGATGAGGAGAGTGGATGGACGCAGTATATAGACGGTTTCTCAGAGTACAATGAGCAGTTGAAGCGTGAGAAGGAGGCCGAGGAGGAGGAGGAGGAGGAGGATGCTGTAAGTGGTTCGATGGTGTCGGACGCAGGTTCGAGCCCTGAATGGAAACAGAAACTGTTGAATGGTTTGCCAAAGTTTCAAAAGAGGTTGAATTTTAAGACAAAGAGAACCCAACAGATTTGTGGTGATGATTCTTTGGAAGATACTGCTTCTTCTCCTGTTCATAGTCCTAAGGTTTGTGTTTCTGTTTTTCATTGGCTTTTGGTACAACATACAAGCTAACTGGAAAACATCAACTCATTTGTTTCTTGGACTAGTAACTTTTTTTCTTATTTCAAAGATAATCCTTTGTCTTTTTCAATAGTTATCTATGTTTGAAATCCCCTTCATATAAAAATCGGAAGTCCTAGTTTATTACTAGGAAAATGAAGTAACACTATCATGGAGTAGTACCGAGTTACAGTACTATACCCTTTCGCATAATTATTCAAATAAGACCGTTATATACTCCGCGATTTCTTACTCTACAAAGATTATAATGGCTTGGTTGATGGTTATAGTTCACGATGGAAATAGTTTGGTTTCTCTACACTCACACATGACACAAGAGTCCAAGAGTAGTTGTACATTTAAATTATGCATGTGAAATGGTAAGACAAAAATTTCCAAATTTGGTATCACCCAATACCATCTTCTCACTTAGATACCTTTACTCCCAAAATTTATAATCACTCAAAACATTTAATGGTAAGGAGTACTACTTAAATTGATAAATTAGAAATTTAGAATCGAACAAAGACGTCTATTGGAGCCCGGTCTAAATTTAGGGGGTCGAATCCATATACTCCTTGTTAAGTAACGAGAAGGATTTGTATGAATCGTTAGTTTCTTCATAGGTAACACAAACTACTTTCCTACTGAATCTAATTGAAGTTATGAAGTGTGTTGTTTTCGAATTTTTTGAAGTAGCCCAGAAATTTTACACAATAATACTTATAATTTAGAAATATAAAACCAGTTATACTACTATAATCATTAGTATCGATTTTTCCAACGTACATCAACCTATATTGCATTTTAACATGGAAATATCATACAAATATATGCATGGTTTGGTACAGATAACAATGAATTTCAAGAGCATGAATCTGAACTCAAGACAAACGAGTGATGACCATGTCAATTACTCCTTTATGGTGAGTATATATTATATACATGCCTTTTCCTTTTATTCTCTATAATAATATATGCATCCTTCTGGTAATATAGCGATCACAACTCACAAGCGACAACTTAGCTAAAGTAGATTCTCTTTCGATCTTAATCTATCTTTTGTTTAACTATGAATAAAAATACTCATCATCACAAATAATACAGTAGAAAACTTAAATAAATGACTGACATAAAAACGACTATCTTTTGGGTTAAGTAATGAAACAACCACCACAAGATAATGCATGCATGCAGTCGTAAATACTTTTTCTAATGCTACAACTAGGAATTGTATATTTATTGTAGCTAACAAACGATTAATGGAATTATATCAAAACTCTGGTTGATGATGAAATAATAATAATAATAATAATAATAATAATAATAATAATAATAATAATAATAATAATAATAATAATAATAATAATAATAATAATACAGTAATTAAATAATGGGAATAATGTGAGTAATAGTTTGTGAGTTTGGACACTTGAAACTGAAGCAGGTTGATGCTGATATTTCAACCGAAGAGAATTCTAGCAAGTACAGGTTTCTTAATCAACGACGACATGATCATGAAGCAAATCACATCAATCTCGAGTTTACCGAGTTGAAGAAGAAGGGTTTATGTTTGGTCCCTATTTCCATGGTCATTAATAACCTCGACTAGTTAATGAGTAACCTATTAACGACGTATGTTTATTTATTGGACACACGTTACAAAAAAAACGTATTATTATTATATTGGTAATAAAACAGGTACACGTAAATACTAAAATACATTATACATATATTATCTTGTGTAAATAAATTGTAAATTATACTCATTTCGGTTTCCTCAATTCCCTTATATATACGGAGTAGGTAAATGTAATAGTGATGAACTTAATGGAGGTATATGTGTAATGTGTGTATCCACTTTTAATTAGATAATTACGCACTATTATTATTATTATTGCATATATACAACTTTGGAATTTTTTAAATAACAAGCAAACAAATTGTAAATTGAGAAGGCCAGGGTACATGCATTATATATTTGTATTAGCTAGCTTAACTCCAGGTCTTCAGTTTGATCCGAGAATTAATAAAAATACCTAAATTTTCTAATTTTAGTGGAGAATTCAAGAGAAATCCAAAAAATAAAACTTTTGTTCACACAAAAAAACACAGCTTTTCTGATTGGATAGGGTCCGTCTATAAGAGTATAAGGTACCCCAACGTAATTCCGAACACGGGTAGAGGACAAGACCGTCCAATGATATAAGAGAGACTCATAGAAAAAAAAAATTAACTTAAAGAAATCAATTTTTTTAGTTAGACTAATTACTTAATTAAACAGTTACTCTCATGTAGTAAGATCGTTTTATCGAATAATTTAGAGGGTTATTGTTAATTACCTCAAGCTGGGTCATGTATTTTACTCAAGTTTTAAGAAGGGGGCAAAGTACACTGGCCCAGATATCTGCCCAACTTCAGCTTCAACAATACCTTCTTTCTAAAGTCTTTATTTTCTTTGGGCCGGCCAAGTTCTGAGAATTAAGCTGATGGACCGCCCAATTATCTATCTATATATATATATATATATATATATATATATATATATATATATATATATATATATATATATATATATATATAGAGGTAAGTTCAAATAAGGTCCACAATTTTTTTAAGTCTATATTGAAGTTACAGATGACATACGCTAAAGTTGCATTTGTTCAAAATTGATATATATACAAATGCAACTTTAGCGTATGTCATCTGTAACTTCAATATAGACTTAAAAAAATTGTGGACCTTATTTGAACCTACCTCTATATATATATATATATATATATATATATATATATATATATATATATATATATATATATATATATATATATATATATACTAGTTGAAGACCGCGCGCGATGCGCGCGTATGGGTAGGTACGATATAAATAGGCCATATTGCCTAAGTATGCGATCGGGATAAAGGTGAATCGTCTGCCTAAAAGATAGGATTAGCTGATAACGGGCCCTATCTCGCAACTTTAATCCAGTCCAGGCATAAATAGGCCACCAAGGTACGGTCCAACGGATCAATGGGCCTCCATGGAAGGATAGTAGCTCGTCCCAGAATTTTTGGGTAGTAAGGCGAGAAAAGTCAACAGTCCGTCTTCTTGTCATCACCTGATTTGGGCGATATCGGCTTACGTCTAGAGGAGGATCCAGGATCGATAACCTCTCAAAAAGCCATAGCTGAAAAGTCAAAATTGCAAAAAAAAAAAAGTCAATGTCGATTTTCGAAGAAAAAAAAAATCGCAAAAATCGGAAAAAACCGAGAAAATCGAGAAAAGACGCGAAAACCGCGCAAAAATCAAAGACCCGAAAACTCGGAAATTGCAAAAAATCAAAAATTGCGAAAATCAAGAAAAAAATCAGCCTACCTGTAGAAGACGGGTGCTACCAGACAGCTTGATCGATGGATCCCTCTTACGACTATCTAAACCTTGGATAATCTCCCCGGTAATCAGCCAAGCTGGGCTGTGTTCGGTCTCCATTTGATCCGCTACAGAAAGAAGTCTGACATGGCCCATACAGGATAGCCAATCCAAATGACCCTCGAAAGCATAAACGTGGAGCATACAAAAAGTAAAGGCCCTACGGCTATATACCGGCCTGACCCGAACGTCATCTTGATTCATAAATTTTTCAGCCAGATCGATCAAGGAGACTGTATTCCCTTCTAGCATACGGGATACCTCCATATGAGAAAGCCCTAAAAATTCTCTTAATTTCCTCCTTGGATCACGAACTGTAAAGGGGATAGCAGGACGAAGAATAGGATTTCACCCTCCTACAGCAGCTATTTCCTCAGGAATAGGACAGACCTCACCTCGAGGAAACCTAAAGACATGATAGGTATCATCCCAATAAGATAGGCAAGCATCCAGAAAGTGGCGATCCACTTGCATCTGCCGAATAACGGATAACTGGGCAACGCCGTTTTGGTTCAGAATAACCTTGTCAGCATCTCTGAAGGTTCGGGACCAATCTTGCAGCATTCCGACTAATCGATCGATTCCCATAATGAATTTCTAAAAAAGAGGACTAAGTTTTTCAGAGCTTATTTTTCTTAAAAGGAAGGAAGGGAGTTGTGAGAATTATGAATAAATTATGAGCAGAGAGATGAGTATTTATAGCATGAAATCGGATTCTCCTCCTCACTTTGGGATTCCTAATCCCATGGGATTTAGCATACAGGCCTTTAATCCTAGTATCTAGCTAAGACATCCCGAGCATTCCTACTCCTTCTCATAGTCAAAAAAAAATTCTTTAATCCTTCAAAATTCTTTCATCCAAAAAATATTCAAAAAAATCTTCTTCAAATTTTTATTCCCCAGCACGAGTCATTTCTCCTAAAAATGCGTTACATGCAAGCTTGGCATAAATTATTATACAGGACGACTCAAGCAAAACCGTGCAAACAACTCCCCAGCGGCATAGGCTTATATGACAAGTCCGGTTCCCCACGGAGTTATCATCATCAAACTCAGGTACATTTCTAGTCTTCGGCCGGCGGGCCCTCCACGCAGGTCTAACGGACCTTAAACGACCCAACCGGAAGTCTGCCAGGTCTAAACTTTGATTTTCCTGGTAGCTTACTCTGACTTTCGCCTTGTCCAAGCCTCAGTCAGAGTGGGGGCTCTGTAGACACCCACATTTTGACCGCCAGGTGTCTATAGCAGTTTCCGACAAACACCCGATGATGATCGGACGCAAACGTGCTTTAAATACTCAGAAACGGGTTCAGAATCATTGGCATTTGGCTTGGGCTCATTATGGAGTACATATCTCACAAAACCAACCTCAAAATCAGGCCCAGTGGGTCGTTTCGAGTCAAATAAGACTAATTTGGGTCGATTCCGACACCAGGGGTAAAACCGTCTTTTAGCGGCCGAGTCAAAACCCGGTCAAAGATTTTCCCGAGACACGTGAGTCAGCCGTGACACCTCACACGGCTGATTCCTCACTCTAATCCTACAAAAATCAACTTTTCAAAATATTAAACAAATCCGTTTAAGGATAGAATTCGATCTCAAGTAGGAATTCTATACGGAAACCGAATCGGATATCGACCGAGCACCAATTACTCGGCCAAAACACCCAAATCAGCCGAAATACATCCCCATTCAGCCGAGATTTTGGCTTCTCCACCAAGCAACGGAATTAGCATTCCTTTCGAACTCTCGCATTTCCTATCCAAAAACCGATTCAAACACCCGACCGAGTGCAAATACTCGGCCGAGTAGGCTCCCACCAGCCGTGTCCCCTTTCTTCTTGGACAAGAAAGCGGAATTCTCATGCCTTACAACTTCTTACGTTTCCTATCCTAAGCGGTAGTTCAAACTCTTCTAGCCAAGGTCGGGAACTCCCTATAAATAGCCCCTTGCACACACACTTTTACAAATCAATTAACATCAATTAACAACAATTAACATTCATAAATATTCAGAAATTATCGTCATATATCATCAAAATTCAGAATTATTCACATCACACATAAGCACCAAACTTAACATCGAAAAACCGATAATATTCCCGAAGGAAAACCGGTCCATTTAAACCCGAAACCCTTCGCCCGAAACTCGCCCAAACCGAGCCGCATCACCGTCACCTCATCAACATACACTCGACGCTCCAAGTGCCCAAGCCACGTCCCGACGAGCCCCGATCCGAGTAAACAGAAGCATGTAGGTTGAGGGTGTACCAAAACCCGACTTCTTTCTTCTTCTCTTCTCTTTCTCGTCTTTTACATACGGGTCGTGTCTTTTTTTTAAGTCGTTCGTCAAGTCTTTTATTATTTCTAGTATCGATAATATCAAAAATTATTTTCATATTAACGAACATTCTTAAAATATGATATCAACTTCTTGGTTGAATATCGTATTAAAAGAATTATATTAAAATTTCGACGATATTAAAAATCGTCACATCTTTTTCAAATCCCTTTTTTTTACAAAACTTTTTTATTCATTCTAAATATTCGATATCGATTTCATAATCGAATATCGGGTACGACGAATATCGAAAACATAAAATCGAGTATAAATTAATTCATATTTTGTACGCGATTTATCAAAATTAGCAATTTCGAACAAAAAATAAAAACCGGACAGACCCGCACGCGAGTCGCGCCATGCCCAGGCGACTCGCGCACGGGCCTGAAATCCGAGACGTTTTTTTAGATTTTTCGTTCGTTTTATTTTATTTATTCTACGAAATGATTTCAAAATTTACATCTTTTTTAAAACTATTCCGAATATTTGATATTGATTTCGTAGTCAACTATTAAATATAACGAATATCGAAAATATTAGATCGAGTGCGAATTATGCGATATTCATACGCGATTTAATAAAAACATCGAGCTTTCGAAAACCGCTTTCAAAATCAGACCGACACGCGACTCGCCGGCATCCCGGGCGAGCCGCGCGGTCGGCTGCCACGGTGCACCTTTCTCGTCTTTTTATTATTTTTCGAACTTCGTTTTTTATACAAAACATCGTTTTAAACAATATTTTCCAGATTTCGATTAATATTTATTTTTTCGATCTCGTATATTTATTTGCTATATTATTATTTACAAATCGATACTAACTCGTTTGTTCATCTTTTGTAGCAAATTCATCTTTATTTCATTGTTTGTTTTATTATACTAAAACGAACCTCACATGCTAAATTCAACTTTGACGTTAGATTTCATGCATTAAATCGACTTAGCAACCCATTCAATTCCTCGCATGCTTAGGGAAAAACAATGTTTGCATATCATTCATCGTATTACTAACGCGCGTATTAAAAAATCATTCGATATCCTAGTAGAGGCCGCTAATGTGCGGGCGGGGTTGGGTGTTCTTTGTGAACTTCCCAACACGTACCCTCACCCCTTACTCAGAACCGTGGTTTCCGGATGTCCGAAACCATTGCAACGAGAGTCATTCAATATACGATTAACCGCTCAAGTCGGATCTATATCGATATGCAAAGGAACGAGCCCAATAAACTCTGACATCGGAAATGGGCCGTATTTTGTATACGGCCCACTACGACATAGAGTGGGCTCGAACGGTTCCGAATAACCATAAAATTCGGTGGCGACTCCGACTTCGATTTAAATTTCCATTTGCCCATCTCATGGAGATTCATTCGACTCCCCAACCCGCGTGTGGCCGCGTCGGGGTGGACCTATGTCATGTCCACAAGGTTTGATCTCGAAAATGACTGCTAATAATCACCATGGATTCCAAGGAGCCATAACGTGATCGTGGCACAGTAAGCTGTAGGACTAATGTGTGAGTGGTCTATTTCATTAATATTAAGCAATCTGTACGTCTTGAGTTTCTCCTTTTATGGGGAGCGCCGTTTTATTGTACGATAACTTCGACTTAGAAGTCAAGGCGTATGTTGACCAACGTATTAGAGTAACATAATTCAAAATAATAGCCATAATGACATGACTAAACCAAAATCAGGAGAAAACAACCCCAAATAATTCAAAATTACAATCGCGAATCTAGTCCTGCAAGTAAACTCATTGATTTTGCTCATGCTGTTGATAAACAATTTAATTTACAAAGCACGCTAACTTCATCTGGAAGTCTAATTGACTACCCAAGCTAGCATTACATCCAAAAACTTCATCTCATGATTTGCTCCATGAATCAGTACCTTATTACTTCACACTATGAATAACAGCCACCCAAATGAGTAAACAACCTGAAAATCTCAAAAGGTCAACAAAAGATCAAATCTTGCAAAGTCAGAAAACAGCATAAACCTCTTCCTCTCTCTCCATCTCCATCCCCCCTCTCTCCATTTCTCTTGCTCTCTATCTTTCCCCTCTTTCCCCTCTCTCCTTCTCTTTCCCTCTCTCTATCCCCTTTCTTTCCATCTCTCTCCCCATCTCCCTCCCTCCCCACTCTCTCTCCTTTCCCCCTCTCTCTTTTCCTCTCTTTCTCCCCCCTTCTCTCCCTCTCTTTTCCTCTCCCTCTCTTTCCCTCTATATCCCTCTCTCCCTCCCCCTCTCCCTCTCTCCCCCTCCCTCTCCCTCTCCTTCTCTGTCTCCCTCCACCTCTCTGTCTCTCTCTCCCTTTCTCTCCCCCTCCCCCTATATCCCTCTCCATCTCTCTCTCTCTCCCTTTCTCCCCTTTCTCCCCTTCCTCTCCTTATCTCTTTCTCTCTCCCCTTCTCTCCCCTCTCTCTTCCCCTCTCTCTCTCCCCTTCTCTCCCCAAAAGGACAACAAAAGATCAAATCTTGCAAAGTTAGAAAACAGCAGAAAGCTCTCCCTTTCTCCCTATTTTCCCCTTTCTCTCCTCCTCTCTTTCTCTCTCTCTCTCTCTCTCTCTCTCTCTCTTTCCTCTCCGTCTCTCTCTCTCTTCCCCCCTCTTCCCCTCCCTCTCTCTCCCTCCCTCCCCCTTTTTTCTCTCTCTCTTTCTCCCTTTCTCCTTCTCCGTTTCTCTCCCCCTTTCTCCCTCTCCTTTTCTCTCCGCTTCTCTCTCTCCCTCTCCCTCTCCCTCTCCTTCTCTGTCTCCCTCCACCTCTCTCTCTCTCCCTTTCTCTCCCCCTCCCCCTATCTCCCTCTCCGTCTCTCTCTCTCCCTCTCTCCCCTCTTTCTCTTCTTCTCTCCTTATCTATTTCTCTCTCCCCTTTTCTCCCCTTCTTTCTTTATCTCTTTCTCTCTCCCCATCTCTCCCCTATCTCTCTTCCCCTCTCTCTCCTTTTTTCTCTCAAAGGCCAAGTAAAGATCAAATTTTGCAAAGTCAGAAAACAGCAGAAAGCTCTCCTCTCTCCCTATCTCCCTGTTTCTCTCCTCCTCTCCTTTCCTCCCCCTCCCCTTCTCTTTCTCTCTCTCCCCTCCATCTCCATCTCTCTCTCTCCCTCCATCCCCCCTCTTTCCCTCTCTTTCCTTCCCCCCTCTCTCTCCCCCCATCCTCTTCCTCTCTTTTCCTCTCCCTCTCTCCCTCCTCCTCTATCTTCCCCTCTATTCCCCTTTTTCTCTCTCTCCCTTTCTCCCCTCCCCCTATATCCCTCTTCGTCTCTCTCTCCCTCTCTCCCTCTCTCCCTATCTTCCCTTTCCCTCTCCCTCTCCTTCTCTGTCTCTCTCTACCTCTCTCTCTCTCCCTTTCTCTCCCCCTCCCCCTATCTCTTTCTCCGTCTCTCCCTCCCTTTCTCCCCTTCTCTCCTTATTTATTTCTCTCTCTCCCCTCTCTCTCTATTCCCCTCTCTCCCAAAAGATGAACAAAAGATCAAATCTTGCAAAGTCAGAAAACAACATAAAGCTCTCCCTTTCTCCCTATCCCCCTCTTTCTCTCCTCCTCTCCCTCTCCTCCCCCTCCGCCTCTCTCTCTCCCCCCGTATCCCTCACTTCCTCTCTCACCCTCTCTCCCTCTTCCCCTCCGTCTCTCTCACTCTCTTCCTCCTTCTTCCTCTCTCCCACTCCCTCTCTCCCTCTTTCTCCCTCTCTCTTTCCCTCTCCCCTTCTCTCTCCCTCTCTCCCCCTCTCTCCCTCCCCCTCTCTCCCAAAAGATCAACAAAAGATCAAATCTTGCGAAGTCAGAAAACAGCAGAAAGCTCTCCCTTTCTCCATATCTCCCCTTTTCTCTCCTCCCCCTCCGCCTCTCCCTCTCTCTCCCTCCCGCTATCCCTCTCCCTCTCTCTCTCTTCCCCTCCGTCTCTCTCTCTCTCTCTCTCCATCTCCCCCCCCCTCTCTCTCTCTCTCTCCCTCTCCTTTTCCCTCCCCCTTTCTCTCCCTCTCTCACTATCTCCCCGTTTCTCTCCTCCTCTCCCTCTCTCTGTCCCCCTTTCTCCCCCTCTCTTTCTCTCCCCCTCTCTCACTCTCCCTCTCCCTCTCCCTCTCCTTCTCTGTCTCCCTCCACCTCTCTCTCTCCCTTTGTCTCCCCCTCCCCCTATCTCCCTCTCCGTCTCTCTCTCCCCCTTTCTTCCCTTCTCTCCTTATATCTTTCTCTCTCTCCTTCTCTCCCCCCCCTCCCCTCTCTCCCTCCCCTTCTCTCCCAAAAGGTCAACAAAAGATCAAATCTTGCAAAGTCAGAAAACAGGAGAAAGCTCTCTCTCTCTCCCCCCCCTCTCCCTCTCCCTCTCATTCTCTGTCTCCCTCTACCTCTCTCTCTCTTTCCCTTTCTCTCCCCCTCCCCCTATCTACCTCTCCGTCTCTCTCTCTCCCCCCTTCTCTCCTTATCTATTTCTCTCTCCCCCCTTTCCCCTGCAGAAATTAACAGAAATATTCGGCTAAATGAAATAATAACATAGCAATAATGTCTGCCATTAATGTCTGCCAGACTTATTCAAAATAGAGATATTGGAGTAAACTCTCAATATTGGAGGTGAAACCGAGGTAGTAAACTCACGATATTAGAGTATCTTTTTCCTTATGTGAAACATTAGCGACAGTGTGCTTTGCTGATCAGGTTTCATTTTTTGCCTGTGTTTATAGAATTAGCGGGATTATGATTGTTTTTACCAACACTCTATCATCGTGCGACTAACTACATTGCGTTGTTCATACAAAATTTCAATATTTTAATAGTATGTATATGGACCGTAGCTGACGAAAGAAAAGTACATTAGTTTTACTTGACCATACCACAATTAGCGTTTTTAGCTTACAATAGTTAATAAAGCAACCCCAGTTTGACTTATTTTCGTCATCTATTTTAATGAAAGGCTCGTCCATTCAACTCTTTATACGCTTTTCCACGCACCAAATTCTCCTTAAGCGCCTCTTTCACATCTCTTTTACATCCCTTTCGCCTTCTATTTACTCAGAGTAGTGTACACAAGCATATGCACCTAGCATTCCACCTCCACATACCATTATTTGGTTTGCATTCCACCTAGCATATACACGGTTGCAGTCTAACAAAAGAAGAGAATTAATGTTTGGATGGTCTACGAGACGAGATTAACGAGAAATATGAATAGGATAAAGAATACAACTCATATTAAATAAGGAACTATTAAGGGGTGGGAAATCGATTTGAAAACTCTTAATAAGACTGAAATTGTTCCAAAATCTAATCAAATAAGATTTAGAAATAGGATAGGATAAGACTAAATTAACATTACCATAGGATATGATTAGAAAAAAATACAGCTTCGGTGTAGTATAGACTCACAAGACTAAATCAATGGCTGCAGCAAACACATTCCAATGTAAATTCTAAGGTCCAAAATCCGTGACATTTTTATTTTATATTTGAATTCTCATCCGGGATTACATGTTATTAATCAAAGCAGCCTCACTAAGGTAAACACAATGTGGTCGTAGACGCTCATCACACACCGTACGACTACAACTCGAATCATACTGAGCGAGCTCATGAGCTACTCAATATGTTTCCGACTCACAAACGAACAACAAACTTCATCAAAAAAACAAACCATATTCCTAATCTCATCTAGCAGCCAGAGGCACTTACCCTTTGACAAACGAATTTGTAGTTACAATTTTCGACCTTTTTCTAGTTCACATTATAGCATAACTAATTCGTCCCCCCTAGTATTTTTTCTAGACTGCCAGTAAGGTCTATAAACTCCATTTTAAACAGGTCATGTTTTTAGTTCACGGGCTTTTTTGGATCTCTTACATGAGTGCAGCACATAAACGTAAACATGACTCACGAACTATAGTAAACATGTTCATCTTGGAACTCCCCAACTTTGTACAAAAGTGTCAAACAATCTTAAACTAATCTCATACTAATAACAGCAGGTAACTTGCATTAGAAACGATGACCATTTGGAAGAAGCATTAGCAATGGAGTCCAATGTGTAAATGTGTAATAGTTGTACATAGATATTATGATCCCATCCAAACATTTATAATTCATCATTGCTGTAAAAATCTTTAGAACCTGGTTCCTCAATGTAATCAGAATACGATTCACTACTAAACAGGATAACTTGAGGTGTTAGCTGCTGTATTTTCCAAACATGGATTATCAGCAGCTAGGATGTTCTGTAGGTCGTATAAGATATATGGCTCAATCAGTCTCCAAAAGCAAGTTGAATTGCATCGATCTTTATCAACAAAGCAAGCTGACATCCAAACACAGAATTAGAAGACACGCACCATAGGAGTCGTAATAGCATAAAGAAAACATGGTCCGTTGAAGATGGCAGCCCCTGAATTTGCCTTTCCTTCCACATAAACCTGAAAGTTCACATGAACAAAGGGGTATTACAAAAACCTATTACTACACCAATTATGCTGGTTCGCTGAGCAAATCCCCCCTTTTTTACCCCAGTCTTCACTCATCACTATTAGAGGAAGGAAAATTCCCACCTCCATTTTTAATCAAACAAAGGCCCATAATTATCAAAAATTAAAACAACTAATGAAAATTGCAGAAATTGGTTGGTTGAAATAAAGTTGCCTACTTTGTTTTGCTCGCACTTGTAGAAGACATCCCAGTACTTTCTAACACCCCTTGTATATTTTTCTGCAGTCAAACAAACATTACGCAATAAGAAATGCACATTATTTGAAAAGTCCGATGAATCAAATCAACGGAATCAAAGAATCTAAGTCAAACAACAAAACATCCAAAATTACAATAGATCTCCAACATTCATCAACAAAATACAAAAATTACGAAAAAGGTCAGATCTGTAAAAACAAACCATCGACATCAATCTGTCAATCCGTCCACAGCAGATTTCATCGAATAAACCATAGGGTCCTGCAGTGATTATCTTCAAGTGATCAACAGTAATGACCAATGAAGGAACTCAAGATAAGAGAGCCCTAAAGTGAAAAAAGAATTATGTAAACATAGTTAATCCACTACAAAATGGGGCATGATAATTGACAAAGACTAAAACGAAAAGGGCAAGAGAAGGCTCGTCATAAATTGATAAATAGCTTCCTTGCGCTCCTCAAGCTCCCCAAGATTACAAGTTATAGGTCCCACAACTGCTCCTACTCCCTGTAGAAAATACACAAAACTGTATGAAACCATGATTTGAAGAGATACACAGTCCATCTATCATGTTGAAGTATGGTAAATTGTTAGACAAAATTAAGAGACAGCCCATACATCTTATTTGTGGTAACTTACCACGTGCTTGAATACTTGCTGCAGTTGGACGATTTAACATACGTACCAAAACGCCCGGCTCCCATGAATGGTTCAGCTTCATCGGTTACAACGCCTTGCTGTTGCTCATCCTCCTGTTTCAATCGACACTTCAAACATTAATACCTAAGAAAACCGGGCAAAACTGACCAGGCATAACCCGAATTTGACCCTGACCCGGAAATTATTTTCCCCGACGATTTTTTCACAGGATATTTAAGTAGACTCACAGCATCTCCTATTTCGCAGGGTGAAAACAGTCTGTCGAAGCAGCGTCCAGAGATCGTATAGACCAAAAGCTCGTTAACTGAATCAGAAATAGCTTCTTTGCATGTATCATCGCATACTGCAACAACAAACACGGTATTAACAGTGAAAATACATTAATATGAGTTTTTTTTTCTTCCTCGTCAAACCGTGCCTACAATTTAGGTCATTTTGCGGGTTGCTGCAGCAGAATGACCTAAATCGAAGGTGGTTTTTGACAAAATACTCGTTAATAAAGGTAACATCTCGTGATGCGGCAAAGACATTAAGGAAGTATTACCATGAACATTTCCCGTCTTTTCACAGATAAAAACATTTCCGATTTGAAAGTGAGTACAAATCTCCCCAGAACAAGTATGGTCTGTGACCACCTTATCACTGAGGCCTTTGTTACGCTTCCATATCGACACTTGATCTGAAACCGTTTTGTCGAGACTGGTCCCATCGTCAGTTACCTTAACAAAAATCACGTACAAAAACATATAATCAGTGAAACGTCAGCGCGAAAATTACTCAGGAAAAAAAATGCAGATATATTACCTGAGACGGTGTAGGAGCTTGAGTTTGCTTGGCGGCGTACATTTGCATATAAAACTCTTTGAATTCGGGCTGACAGTTCATTAGGGATTGAGCCATATCCTCCTCGTCACGCTGCAAGATCAAACCAGCAACAACAACATCAGAGCCTTAGTTTCAAAAAGATTTGGGGTCAACTAACGTGAATCATAATCTGAACACGTGAAATAGATCAAACACAGTCGATAATCAAACACGTTATGTTTATGCGTGGAACCTGACTACAGAGCTTTTTCCAATCACAGTCACGCAGCTTTCTCGTTTGAGGCAATAATCCCCAGCGCAGACGATACCTACACACAAGATAAGTCGCAGTTCATTAGTGAAGCTGAATGCTCGGCTCGAGAAATAAAGGGGTAAGGTGCACTTACAAATGACGTTAGAGAGTCTCATCCGATGCAGCATAACTCAAAAACTTGCATACTTGCGCGCAGGAAATCAAATCCTGCAATTCCCGAAAACTTTTAATAAAAAAAACGAAGATCACAGGCTTTATAATCAGAAAAGCGAATTCAAATTGTACCTCAGACGATAAGAACTTTAGGATGTGATAGAAAAGCTCGGGTGGTATTTTGCTAAAGATCCCGCTTTTGATTTGAAGCGCATCCATTTTACTGGCGCTGGTTACACAATTTAGACAGTCGCCATTCAATACAGTTTCTAAATCCACTTCTCGTAAATCATTCTTGACAAAACGGAAATGATGTTCAGTTCGTTTCCTCTTCTTTGGTGCTTCCTCTATCTCCTTTGAATCATCGTCCTACAATACAAATAATTCACATAAACGCTTGACGAAATTCAGCAAAAATTTGCCAATGTCCCAACTTCCAGCATTTTACGCAATTCTAAATTTTACAAACACTTCAACGAGTCACATAAACGCGACTGTTTTCTACACAATAAACAGCTTCGATATCACAAACAATCAGCGAAAAATTGCCAATATCCCAAATTCCAACATTTTACGAAATTCTAAGTTCAACAAGTCACATAAACGCGGATTTTTCCTGCAATATAAACAGCTCCCATATCACAAACAATCAGCGAAAATCCGTCAATATCCGAACTTTCAACATTTTACGAAATTCTGAATTTTACAAACGCTTCAACAAGTCACATAAACGCGAATGCTTCCTACAAAAACATAAACAACTCCGATCATCACGAACATTCAGCAAAAATCTGTGAATAACCCAGTTTCAACAATTTGCAAAATTCTACGAAGTAAATTTTGAGGGTTCATACTTCATAGTTCATACCATTAATCATCAAGTAAAATTTAGGGGAAAATATAACCCCTCTATAAAGTACGGCAACTCGTATTTATCTATATATAAAAACGAAGGGAACAAAACCGACTTCCTCGTGGAAACATCAATACAACTGCATTACATTCTGTAATCTCAGAAAATGAACAAATCAAACAACAACAACTATACATAAACGCTCAATCATCACGACAAAACCGAAAAATGGAAATCAAACAACAACAACTATACAACTATCTATTACACCAAAACAATGCAGATCAAAACACAAAAGCCAAAATCGACCAAAAACAACCTCCAGAGACGGGCTGAGAATGATGAAAATGAACAGCGCGAACTGGACCGTCACGCTCATCAAATTGTGAAGAGTAGAAAGCTCGGTAATCCCAGATCCAATACCTGAAAGAGAAACGGAAAGATCCACACAAATCTGAGGCAAACAAATCAGAGTCGACTAAAAGAAAAAATGAGCGAAGAACCCACCGCTCAGACACTGATGCAGAGAGAGCAGATCTCGTCATCATCGCCGCTGCTGTTGCAGAGTAGAAATCTCGGTAATCCCAGATCCAACACCTGAAAGAGAAACGGAAAGATCCACACAAATCTCAGGCAAATAAATCAGGGTCGACGAAAAAAAAATGAGCGAAGAACCCACCGCTCAGACACTGATGCAGAGAGAGCAAATCTCGTCATCATCGCCGCTGCTGTTGCAGAGTTCCTTGGCCGCCAACGCCGAGGACCTGGGGCAACTGGATAACCACCAAGGAAAGAGCGGAAACAGGCACAACCTGCAGAGACAACAAAATCAGAGAAGCTCCACTAAGACGATATGGATCGCTGTCCCTTGCTCGCCTTCGACTTTTCCTTCCGTGAAAAGAGGGAGCGACAGCCTCGTTCTGAAATGAAGCTGCAAACTCCTTCCATCCGATGCTTCTATCCTCTTCGGAGACGACCTAGATTATAATTTTTTTTTGTTTTTAAAAATCCAAGAAACTTAGGAACTTGAAAGTTTGAATTCCGAAGTCACATCGAATACAAGAAAATGAGCGATTCTCATACATGGGAATATGAAATCTAACGTGGTGACGGTGTCCAAAAAATCTCACAAGTGGAATTTCAACCCACGGTAAAGGGGGCATGTTCACTAACCACTGTTCAAGCCGATTGGGCGTTCGAGTGAGTAGACGTTTTGGTTGAGATGGTTCATCTAACAGACCCAAAAGGAAGATAAAAAAAAGGGAAAAAAAAACGTACCTTCCAACGAGCCTGCCAGGGCCTAACTTCGCCAAAGCACGTTCCACTTCCTCACTAACCTGCTCAACAACATTCATGAAAGCGACGACACGTTCAACAAAAATCAGGAAGAACCCTAACGCCTAACGCCTAACGGGCTAACGTGGTTTGTTTTCAGATTAAAGTTTGTTTTCAGAAGGGCAATAGCATCGTGGAGAAAAAAAACGATTCATACGAGAGTTGATAAGACTTACGACTCTGCGAAGGATCGGCTCCAAGGATGAGCACAGTCTCTGCAGACTATCCACCTTAAGAGCTTCGACAATCACACTGCGTATCAGCGAAAATTCAGATAATAAGCATCGTAAATCAACTTCAAAGGACATGAAAACCGATAAAGCATGAATCTTTGGAAAGATGAGACAGGATCGGTTTCACACATAAGACTGTCGTCGAAAAAATCAAGTTTTTTCATCTCCTGACAAATAATTCAGCATTTACAGTACTACAAAAGTGAATCTCAGTACAGCATCAAAGAGCTGTGATTCTGTGAATGCTGACATTATACAAGTGGCTATTACTACAGTATTTTACAATGAGCAATTATTATCCGACAGACAGACCGTCACGTTGTTGAAACGGGTCAAGTAAGACCGGATATCTCTGTTACAAACGAGTATACTCGGAAATTACGGTTACTAACTCCAAGGTTCAAACTTTTTACTATAGATGACAAAAAATGAGAACCCTAAATCAACAGAAAACAACATCAAATAATTCTAGTACCATTATCCAATTCACAGTGATTAACTTGAAATGCTTACTCAATAATGCCAATTTCACATAGAAATTCAACCTTCCAAATTCACTAAAATCAATTAAACAAAAATTCACAAATTATCAAATAATTTAACAAAAATTATCAAATAAATTAACAAAAGTTGCAAATTTCACAATTTATACAATATATTACTCCATTTAGTCAATTTCCCACAAAAAAAATCAAGAAAATTAACCAATTTTAGGCAAAATAAATGATTAAATCACTCAAATCATCAAATAAATTGACAACAATTATCAAATAAATTGACACAAATTATTAAATAAATTAACAAAAGTTACAAACTTCACAATATATTACTCCAATCAGTCAATTACCCACCCAAAAAACAAGAAATTCAACAAAATTTAAGCTAAAATTAATTGCTAAATCACTCAAATTATCAAATAATTTGACACAAATTATTAAATAAATTAACAAAAGTTACAAACTTCACAATCTATACAATATATTACTCCAATCAGTCAATTACCCACCCAAAAAAACAAGAAAATTAATCAATTTTAGCTCAAACTAATCATAAAATTGTACATTAAAAACAAACAAAAATATTAACGGGCAAATCATACCAAAAAATTATGAAACCTAAGGTAAATAGTTAGAATATTCAACGGAAATTACCATTTTTTGCAACCTAACTGACATAGTGAGATTATTAGACAAGAACCTCGGTTTCAGGCATATGATCAGACCTTTCTGACCTGATATACTAACCGGACCCTCAACTGGGTTTCTCATCTCTTCACGTCCTCCTACTGTGGCGTTCTCCTGAATTTCCCGCCTATTCCTCATCATCTCACAAAATCCCACAATCAAAACAACAAAACAGATCAACGCCTAGCACAGAAAAATCAGAGAAGAACCCAACAATCAGAAACCCTAAAAAAACAGTAAGCAAATCAAATAATACTTGGAGCATCCCAAACCCTAAAAAGCCAAACTCTGCGATCGATCGACTTACCTGAAACGAAAGGGAAAATCACAAAATCCCACAATCAAAACCAAAAAATGATCAACCAACGCCACAACACAAAACCCAGAAAAAGCGTGAAGAAGAAAAAGTAGAAAAAGGGATGGGAAATGAATGGCTGAGAAGGAAGGAAGGAAGCAGAAAGAGGGATGGGGCAGCACTGTTCCTAAGAAATACAACTATTCCTAAGCCCTATTTTTCCAAGTTCCTTCTTTTTAATATGTAAGGATATATATATATATATATATATATATACATACAGGTGGGATTTGGTGTAAACACTAATTTTGGTGTAAATACCCTAAGAATCTGAACCGTTGATCTAATCTTGATCAACGGTTGAGATTAATCGTCAGAAGATAACAAAACCCCAAAAAAATACCACACAACCTGCCTCACTTTCTCTCTCCTCTCTTTCTCTCTCTTCTATCATCAATTTTTCACCCAAAAATCCTCTCAAAAATTTACCAGAAATTAGGGTTTCATAAATTAGGGTTGCGCGTAAATTAGGGTATAATTTACCAGAAAATCGTTCATCCTATCATACTAATTCGTTCTATCATCCTAATTCGTTCAAATTGTATACGGAATTCGATTCAATTCGTTCAATTTTCAGAAATTCAATTCAATTCGTTCAATTTTCAGAAATTCCTTTTTGATAAGCATGGATTCCACCGAGCATGAACCTATTGTCGATGAACATGAAGGTAATGTTGTTATAATTCAATACATATTCGTTTTTGAATAGGTATTCGTTTTTTTAAGTTGATTTGTCCGGTTTTTGAGCATGAATTCGTTTTTAACTATTGGTTTTTGATTTCCTCCAGAATTCTTTATGATGAATATCGATTTCAACATAGAAAACATGAATCAACTTAAAGGTAATCTCAGAATTTTATAGAGTACTTGAATATATGTGTTGGAATAGTTGAATATACATGTTGGAATAGTTGAATATACATGTTGGAATAGTTGAATATATGTGTTGGAGTAATTGAATATACATGTTGGAATAGTTGAATATATGTGTTGGAGTAATTGAATATATGTGTTGGAGTAATTGAATATATGTGTTGGAGTAATTGAATATATGTGTTGGAGTAATTGAATATATGTGTTGGAATAATTGAATATACATGTTGGAATAGTTGAATATATGTGTTGGAGTAATTGAATATATATGTTGGAGTAATTGAATATATGTTGGAGTAATTGAATATATGTGTTGGAATAGTTGAATATACATGTTGGAATAATTGAATATATATGTTGGAGTAATTGAATATATGTGTTGGAGTAATTGAATATATGTGTTGGAGTAATTGAATATATGTGTTGGAGTAATTAAGTATATGTGTTGGAGTAATTGAATATACATGTTGGAATAGTTGAATATATGTGTTGGAATAGTTGAATATATGTGTTGGAGTAACTGAACACAAACATGGAGTAACTGATGTCTAATATTTGAATAGCTGAACATGAGCATTGGAATAACTGTGATTCTTAAATGGAATATATTTGCAGAAGAAACCCAATCCATTGATAGCAATCATACTCAAGTTAGCAACAATGCTCCCATTATGACAACACCAACGGTTGAAAATAGCACCAATTCTCTAAGCCTGACTTACACTCCGGGTGGTAGCGATAGTTGGACAAGGACGGTAGAAGATGAGCTCACACCTAAGATAGGGAGATGTTTCCGAAGTCTTGAGGAAGGGATTAATTTTTATAAGATGTATTCCCTTAGGTGTGGTTTTGATCCTAGGTTGCACACGCAAGTATGGGCTCGTGGTGGTACAAAAATATATAAGAAGACTGTAGTGTGTAACCTACAAGGTTTAAAAGAAGATCGAAAAAAGACTACAAAAGTATCTGAAAAGACGGTTTCTGCAGAATCTGCCGTTGAAAAG
Source organism: Agrostemma githago (assembly GCA_958450325.1). NCBI lineage: Eukaryota > Viridiplantae > Streptophyta > Magnoliopsida > Caryophyllales > Caryophyllaceae > Agrostemma > Agrostemma githago. The sequence continues at coordinate 8,730,626 of OY288257.1, read as the reverse complement.
GTTCAAGACGAACGATTATCCAACCCTATTGTGAAGAAGCAAAAAAAGAAAAAAAAAAAGAAAAGAAGAGCAACTCTCAAACCAAAACTAGTTCACCACAAAAGCGAAGGGTTGATCGAACTGATTGTAAGGCAAAGATACGGTAAGTAGCTTTTGAAAATGGATACAAGATTGATCAGTTTGTTGAAGCACATAACCATATGCTTTGCCCAATGAAGGATAGAGAATTCCAAAAGCTTTCAAGAAACCTAACGCTTTATCATAAGCAAACGATGGTTAACAATGCAAAAATGAACATAGGTGCTACCAAAACATTTAGATTGATGAGCGTCAATGCGAATGGGTATGAAAATGTTGGAGCATCTCTTATAGATTTTAAGAACTTTCTAAAAGACATCAAGCTCTACATTGGTGACCGCGATGCGGATTTGTTCATTGACTATCTTGAAACCCAGAAAAAAAACCGATGATAGCTTCTACTTTGCTTACCATGTCGATGAAGACAATCATTTCTCCAGAGCATTTTGGGCAGATGGGCAGGCAAGGATGAATTACTTTATGTTCGGAGACGTTGTAACTTACGACGCCACTTATGGTACCAACAAGTATTTTATGGTGTTTACTCCTTTCACAGGGGTAAACCATCACAAAAAGTCAGTGACTTTTGCCTCTGCGTTGCTTGCACATGAGGATGAAGTGTCTTTCAAATGGGTGTTTGAGAAGTTCCTTGATTGCATGGGTAGTAAAGAACCTCATTGTTTTATCACGGATCAAGACCCTGGAATGAAGGGTGCCATAGCTCAGGTTTTCAAGACGGCGATACATCGTTTATGCAGTTGGCATATCATGGAAAAATTGACAAGTAAAGTCGATTCCTCAATTTGCAGGTACAATATTTTTTGGAATAACTGAACATGAACATAGAGTAACTGACGTCCAATATTGGAATAACTGAACATGAGCATAGAGTAACTGACGTCCAATATTGGAATAACTGAACATGAGCATTAGAGTAACTCAGAATTGAATATATTTGTTGAATAGTTGAATATATGTGTTGGAGTAATTGAATATATGTGTTGGAGTAACTGAGTATGTATGTTGGAATAACTGAATAAATGAAGTAGAGTAACTGAATAATAAAATGACTGTGATTCTTGAATATTTGCAGGGAAACAGAGTTCGTGAATCAAATTAGTGCAGCAGTGTGGGATATACATCTAGAACCTCTTGAGTTTGAAGATAAATGGAGTAAAATCATTACTGAATACAAGTTGGAGGGGAACACTTGGCTAAGCAACATGTATAGCGTCAAGGAGCAATGGATACCTGCCTACCATAGAAACATTCCATTAGGTTGCTTGTTGAGAACAACCCAGCGATCGGAAAGTGAAAATAGTTACTTTAAGAGATTTGAAGGAATACATGGAACACTTGTGGAATTTTGGTTGAGGTTTCAATGTGCAATGGATCAACAAAAATACAATCAAAAGTGTCTTGACAGAGAGAGTGACAGTTCATTGCCTCAAACTTTGACTCCTTTAAAGTTGGAGACTCATGCAACTAAAGTCTACACGCACACTATTTTTTATGAGTTCCAACGGGAGGTAACTGAATCCATTTGTTCTTGTGGTATTAACAATATCACGAAGATTGAGAATGTTTTGCATGCTGACATCGAAGATATTGCTAGGCATAAGATCGTCCAAGTTGTGTACAATATTGAAACAAAAGATGCAACATGTTCATGCAAGTTATTTGAAATGAAAGGGTTGCTTTGTAGACATGTCATTTCGGTTTTGTCGGGACGAGTGGAGACTATACCTGAGCAGTACATACTACCAAGGTGGACAAAAAATGCTTACCGAAGACCGCTTTATGATGTAAATGGCGTCCTAATTCAGGATTTCAACGCCATTGATATGAGAAAAGTGGAGATGTCAGCAATTTGGTCTGAGTTTTATGCCACCATTGGTGCTGTTACCTCGATGCCTACGGAGACGATGAAGGAACTGTCGAAGTTGTTTAGGCAATTTAGGGAAAATTCTCTTCCAAAGGGGCAACCTACGAACAAGGAAAAAGAAATCGAGATGTTGTTGGGTTGCAGTTCCTCATTAGAAATTAAAATTTTGCCTCCAAAGCACTCAAAGAATAAGGGGACGGGGAAAAGGCTGCTATCAAATCGAAATCAAAGCATTGTGAACGCTAAAAAACGAAAAAGGTTATGTGCAAACTGCAAACAAATGACAAATCATGATAAACGAAACTGTCCAAATCCATTTGTTGAACATGTGGATCACGGTGTTGAAGTGGACATAGAAGATGACACAGAAGATGACACAGAAGACAGAGAAGAAGGAGGAGCACAGGAAGAAGAAAGAGCAACAGGTATGCATTTGAGTTAATGTGTTTGGAATAATTAACATTAATATTGGAGTACTTGAGGTTAAATGTAATATATGTGTTTGTGTGTGTGTAGGACTCCCTCGGAAATCTTTACGACTCAGTCAAAAGGATGGGACTACATGACGTTGAAGACATTCATACAAGTATACACACATGAAAGCATATGATACTTCATGTTATAATTTTTGGATAGATGTTGGAGTAACTGTGAAAACATGTTGGAGTAACTGCTTTTAAGCATTAGAATACTTGGTGTTATCTTTTGGAATACTTGATGTTATAAAAGTTGGAACATTTGGTGTTATGTCTTGGAATACTTGGTGTTATGTCTTGGAATAACTGCTTGTAAGCATTGGAATAACAATGACGACATTAGAGTAATTGAAAATGAATTATTGATGATTCAATCAATCAATTATTTGAATGATTGTTGGAGTAACCATGAAAACATGTTGGAGTAATTGATGTGAAGCATTGGAATACTTGGTGTTATCTCTTGGAATACTACATGTTAATATAAAATGGGTTTAATAAAATTATTTGCAGTGCCCTTAGTTTACAGCTTTGCCTCCTTAGCTACCATACTTGAGCAGAAATGTTTTGATCTAAAACTGCTTGTATGAAAAACATAAATGATAGATTTGGCAGGCTGCTTCGACCCCTAGAAAAAAAAAAAAGAAATCGAGCTCGCCTCGGCCTATCAAACGACGCTTTCAACCAACAAACCAGATTCATAGCTCAAAATACATTCATCAAGGAATGGTCACCTGTCGACAAAACTCCTCCATACCATGTTCTTTCAGTGTCCATTTGCCATAGCCTATCACCAACAGCCGTAGTTCACTAAAATATTATATACGACAGCCTAATGTTGTTAAACCTAATTCTGCAATTAGAATAACTAATTCTAAGCATTAGAATAACTACTTCTAAGCATTAGAATAGCTACGACATTTCAATCTGCTCACAATTCAATCTACAGCTTCTCCATGCTATCTAATTTTTCCTTTTTCTTGAGGATTAATCCGCGCTGCCACTGGTCTCAATGTTCCAACACGGTGATCAGCACGTACTCTCGTAACAGCCTTGAGGATGTTGTCCTTATCATCACAGAAATCTTTGACTTTGGCCTTCAAAGCTGTTATTTCCTCATTCACATCAGAAAAGATCATGATTCCAGCCATTTCAATCGACATGGAAATCCTGTTTGCTCTTTTGTCGACATATAACGGATCATGATCCCCATCGTAGTACAATGTGTGCAACATAAGGAAAAAACTAGATTCATTTTTGTTGACTTGCGTAACTTTACTCCAATTGAAAACTTTGATGACGAGTTCAAAGTTGACAATATCTCCAGCCCCATGTATCTTTTTGTGTTCGAAATAGTCGGACAAGCAACCCACCTTTGAAAAAAAAGGAAAGACAAAAAAAAAAAGTATAATCATTCAATACAGAAAAACACAACTTGAAAGTTCATGTACTACACAACTTGAAAAGAATACTAACCGCAAACATTGTTAACTTGTGGAACACGGATTCATGCCATTTATCATGTATCAGGTTGTCCAGAACTTCAACCTGTCTTTTTGGAAAATTGACACACACACAAAAATAGTACTCTTCAAGATATAGTGGGAGGAAAACCAATTCCGCACCCAACATGCACCCTTTAGGATTGTTTATGATGAATTCATCCCACAAACAGATTAATCTGTCCATGCGTGACTGCGCTTGTGAGTCTTCACTTTCATCCTCAAGCATACTCAAGAGTAGATCCTTTTTCATAAGAGTATCAAAAGTATTCATGAGATTCAAAAGTATTCATGGATGGAATAACTCTATATATGCATAGGAATAGCAGCCAACATCGGAAATAATGAACAGAACATGTCAACTACAACAACCCAGCCTAACAATGAAAACAGAGACCATACGTACATAAAAAAATGGAATAACATACTTACCATGTGCCTAATCCCAAAAAAATCATGGTTGGTGATGTTTTTTGTATGTTCTCCATGTAGTTTAGCACAATTGACCAACACTCGATGATGGACCATTCAGCCTTCACATCATGGCGGGCTGACCAAAGGTCTTCTCTTGTTGCACTCACATTTCCGGAACGGAAAACAACCTCACTAAGCATATGAAAAAAAGACATCAGTAGGCAAATAGTAGTAATAGTTATATAATGCCTTGGAATAACTACTTTAACGAATTGGAGTAACTGATGTTGAAATAACTATTTTATGCCTTGGAATAACTACTGTAATGCCTTGGAATAACTACTGTAATGTCTTGGAATAACTATTTTAATGTCTTGGAATAACTACTGTGATGCCTTGGAATAACTACTGTAATGCCTTGGAATAACTACTGTGATGCCTTGGAATAACTCTTGTAATGCCTTGGAATAACTACTGTAATGCCTTGGAATAACTATTTTAATGCCTTGGAATAACTACTGTGATGCCTTGGAATAACTATTGTAATGAATGACAAGTTATAAAAACACAATTATAAAAAATGTATCACAACTTATACCTTTTCTCATATGTGTAATCTTCTAAGAAACAGTAGTCAAGTACTTCTTTTTTCAGTTTTGGCAATGATAAAGTATGCACTTCAGCTCCTCTGAAAAGTAGTGAGACGAGTACCATCTTAACATCACTCTGACCCACATCTAACGTACACCCAAATCCGTCTCCAATTTGAATATCAACAGGTTTGCGAGCACTAGATATTGGAGATGCAGTTGTTGCAGACTTCCCCTTCTGTTCTTTTTGTTTGCGCGATTTTGATAAGGTCGTCAACAATCTTTTTTTGTTCTTACCGAAGGGGGTGATTGACTTATGCAGAATATCATCCCTAATCCGGTTATCATCGGCTAAAAACAGCGCTGCAGCAATCTCTGCTCGGTATCTAATTCTTGATTTCATGTCTCCCAAAGATGAAGTAAATACACATCCATGATATAAGAGCATATGAATCATCAAATATACTCCACAATCCAAATCTCCCATAAATGTTTCTTTCCAAGGTAAAGGGACAACTTTCCATGTGAAAATTTTCACCTTTTCTACAATGGATAAACCCTTGCTGCTTAGAAAAGAACCATATAAGAGTGCCTGATAGAAACGTAATTTAGTTAGTATCCATTTAATGTATTACTGAATAATGAAATATATATTAAAAAAATGTTATAGCAAATACTTACAGCATATTTACAAAGCAGTTCAAAGTATGAACCAAGATCAGTGTCCCAGTAAGATGTCAGGTTATCAAGATAATCCAATGTTTCATCCTTGAAATTGATTACAACACATATAAAGTGCTCTCGAGAATGGATAAGAATGAAAACCTACAGAAGACAACACAATAATCCAGTTATTCACGTTCAACTATTCCATTCCAGAATTACAGTTGCTCTACTGCTCACGTTAAGCTATTCCAATATTAGACATCACATTTTTTACTCACGATCTCCAATAACACATATGTTGGAATAACTGAAAAAAAGATGATTACCAGATCAGAATCAAGCTTTACTGGATGATTAATAATCTCAATGTACGTAGACCACGCTGTGAAAATTTGGGCCTGATAATCTTCTTGATTGCTGTTAATCTTGCCCTCTTGAATGTACTTTATTAATGTGGGCTACACAAGAGAATCAAAAGTTATACTCTAAATATGATTCATAACACAAAATAACTTCACATACACCAAAAAGGTTTGTGTGCACTTACAGAATGGCCAACCCCAAAAAATAGTCTTGATAAAGAAGAGCAGCTTCCATCTGCCTTGATCATCATACGATTGAGAAGCAAGGACCAACAATCCACCACATTTGTAAAAATCATTCTGTCAACTTGCAATGACTGAAAGTCATCTCTTGCCAGGAGGTTTATATGGGAGAATTCAACCAAAGCCTCCCTGAGATTTCAATAAAATAATTTAGTTGTCTACAATAGTAAAATATACAACCAACTGAAAAAAAAAGTAAAAGGAAATTGATACTTACGATTGAGAAAACTTATAGTCATCGAGGAAAATGTAATCAACAACATTTTTCCTCAAACTGTGAAGGCCTTTCAATAACTCATAATTCTCAAACATGTACAAAGACACAACTGTTGCGTCTTTTTCAACTGGCCCACAGTCTATACTGCATGTAAGATCTGGAGGAACAACACCCACACAATCATGTAAATAACATAAAGGATCACTGTTGGAGTTTGCATTGTCATTGTCTAAATTGCAGTCAACAGGCTCCTCATCAACATTCCCAGAATCCACATGATCATTTACAGGCTCCTCAGCAACATTCCCAAAATCCACATGATCATTTACAGGCTCCTCAGCAACATTCCCAAAATCCACATGATCATTTACATGCTCCTCATCAACAGGCTCTCTTGTCATCTCTTTGACATATTCTTCATATGATGGAAGATTATCTTTCACTTGATGCATTTTTAAAGCATGTTCAGTGATGAAATCAATGTAGTCAAAGAATTTACTCTCCTTCCAAAATTCTGGAGTTGATGAGAGGCTGACTTCTGTCGGTATTCTGGAGCTTGGAAAACCATCTGCTCTCATCAGCTCACTCCGACGAGCATGTCTCTTATAAAAGAGATCAACATCTTGTTGCATGATCAGCCAATGTGCATGCAAATTCTGAAAAATAACAGAAAAATATATAAGAATAGCTTATGTAATGCTTATGAATTGGAATAACTACTTTAATGAATTGGAATAACTACTGTAATGCCTTGGAATAACTATTTTAATGCCCTGGAATAACTATTTTAATGCCTTGGAATAACTACTTCAATGAATTGGATGAATTGGAGTAACTAATGTTGGAATAACTATTTTAATGCCTTGGAATAACTACTGTAATGCCTTGGAATAACTACTGTAATGCCTTGGAGTAACTACTGTAATGCCTTGGAATAACTACTGTAATGCCTTGGAATAACTACTGTAATGAATTGGAGTAACTGATGTAAGACGTTAGAATAACTACTGTGATGCCTTGGAATAACTACTGTAATGCCTTGGAATAACTACTGTAATGAATTGGAGTAACTGATGTAAGACGTTAGAATAACTACTGTGATGCCTTGGAATAACTACTGTAATGCCTTGGAATAACTACTGTAATGCCTTGGAATAACTGATGTAAGACGTTAGAATAACTACTTTATTGCATTGGAATAACTACTGTGATGCCTTGGAATAACTACTGTAATGTCTTGGAATAACTACTTTAATGAATTGGAATAACTACTGTAAGACGTTAGAATAACTACTTCATTGCCTTGGAATAACTACTGTAATGGCTTGAAAAAGTGTGTAATATAGACACTTACATCATTTGCCCTAGCTCGAATTTGTTCGCCGGTTTCAAATCCAGCTGGCAACTCCAAATATGTCTTTCCGGGTTGAGGTTCACTCACAACCTCTGTCAATATTTCATTGTTTTCGATTGTCGTGGCCACCGGAGTCACCGGAGGATCTGTTAATCACACAAACGAAAAACATATGTTAAACATAAAAATTTTAAATGTAGACAAATTGGAAAAAAAATGGAAGAACATTAATAGAATAATTATACCATTCTTGCTGGTTGACTGCTTGCAAATAGGGTAAACACCCTTGATTAAGTTACCGGTTCCTAGCCGACCGGTGCTAAGTTCCGCCCTTGCCCTCTTCTCTAAACTCTTGTGTAGACACCCGCATTTTGACTGCCAGGTGTCTATGGCAGTTTCCAAAAATCACCCGATGATGATCGGACGCTAACATGTTTCTACGCGCTCGGATACGGGCTCAAATCCATTAATCGCTGGCTAACACACTTACGGAGTACAAATCTCACCAAACAGACCTCAAATCCAGGCCCAGTGGATCATTCCGAGTCAAACAAGACTAATTTGGGCCAAAACCGACACCGAAATTAAAACCGACTTTTCACGATTGGGTCAACCCCGGTCAAAGTCATTTCCGAGACACACAAAACAACCCATCAATCATCAAAAGTCCAAGACAAACACAAAACCCATCAAAGTCAAGGTCAAGGTCCAAAATAAAGGAACCCGCGCGACCCAGTTGGGCCACTCGATCGAGTGACCCACCCACTCGATCGAGTGGGCCTATTTCGAGCCCGACGGCTGGCATAACGGGCCACTCGACCGAGTTGGCCTCCTACTCGGTCGAGTAGCCCTAATCCGGGTGCCCTAGCTTGCCTATATAAGCACCCCCCATGCAACACAATTAACGATCTTTTACAACCTTTACAACCCTAATACATTCTAAGAGCAATCCTACACTACATCCTTTACAAACCCTAGACAAACCCTAGGAAAATCGACACTAGCAAACCCTAAACCTAGTTTTAGGAATTCAACCCGAGCCACTACAACTTAGCCTCCATACACCTCGAAGACTCCCGTGCCATAGCCACGTTTACGAGCCTTAGTCCGAGACAGAAACATGTAGGTTGAGGGTGACAAACCTCCTTCTTCTTTCTCTTCTCTTGTCTTCGTCTTTTTTTCGGTTTTATTATTATTATTATTATTATTATTATTATTATTACGGTATTATTATTATTATTATTATTATTATTATTATTATTATTATTATTATTATTATTATTATTATTATTATTATTATTATTATTATTACGGTATTATTATTATTACGGTATTAGTATTATTACTATTATTATTATTATTTACCTCGTTATCTTTATTGCATCATAACATCGATAATATTGTTAGCATCAAAACATTAAAATACTTATCGATTTGTGTCGAATAAGAGGGATATCGGGATAAGAAAACACGAACATACAAGTGTACTGCACACAGCGTTGACGGTCGCTTATCCCGGTACCCCGATTATTTGATTATTGAGATGAGTCAACTTAAACAAGAGTTCGTCATTATTTCTCGTCGTTATCATCATCAATTTTGCATCCGTCAATTTATTTAAACATCAATTTTAACAAGGGTCGAAACCCGTTGACACGGATCCGACATCACAATCCCTAGGGATTTATTTCGATGTCGGAGAAGTCGAGGGAATCAAATTTTATTTATTTATTTATTCAAGTAAAGCATCGATTTTGGATTCGATACCAATTCCGTAATTGGATATCGAATCTAACAATCAAGTCATATGAATTAATTAACGTGATTTACTCATACACGATAATTAATTTAAAACGACTAAAATCAATTTATTTATTTTTTCTATTTCACTCTAATATTCCATATCGATTCAAATAATCGAATATGGGATACAGCGAGTACTCCAAATTTAGAATCGGGTATAAATTCAACAATATTTATATTCGGTTCAACAAAATTCGCGATTTATAAAAAAACAAAGTCGAACATAAATTATGCAATATTTATGTCCGATTCGGTAAAACCGTCGAATTATCATAAATCAAAAGCAATTTCAAAATCAATAATTAAATTGCAAACGAACAAAGTTCGCACAGGTGCCACTCGACCGAGTGCCTTAGTCACTCGATCGAGTGACACCCTAAAATCGAGTCAGAAAGCTAATTATGACACCCACTCGATCGAGTTTCACAGTGACTCGGTCGAGTGGCCATGTACTCGACCGAGTTAGTCAATAACTCGACCGAGTACGGTCTTTGACGCAAAACAGAATCATTTTTTTTGGTTCCACTCGATCGAGTCCATCGACCACTCGATCGAGTGGCCTCATAACGACTCAAACACGAGTCGTACATTATTCTATTTTTCAAACTCGAGAGTATTTTACGACTTAGGTCAACATGTGCATAATTAATCACGTGTATACTATCTTTTCAAATCATGCATCCTCATATTTGCATCTTTTCAATTCAATTCAATATTTGCAAACCGTTATTATTCGTTATATCGCTATATCGTTACTAACGCGTTTTCTGTTTCTTTTGTCAATTTAATTATTATTCGTTTATTATACTAAATGAACCCGCATGCTAAAATACAACTTTGACGTTAATTTTAGTTGCATTAAATTGACTTAGAAACCCTTTCAATTCCATTCGCATGTTTAGGGAAAATAAATCTTTGCATATCATTTTCCCGTTTTACTAGCACGCGTATTAGAAAGTCATTCGAGTTCTTAGTAGAGGCCGCTAAAGTGCGGGCGGGGTTGGGTGTCCTTTGTGGGCTTCCCAACACGTACCCTCACCCCTTACTCAGAACCTCGGTTTCCGGATGCCCGAAACCGTTGGCAAACGAGAGTCATTCAATATACGATTAACCGCTCAAGTCGGCATCTATATCGATATGCAAAGGGACGAGCCCAATAAACTCTGACATCGGAAATGGGCCGTATTTTGTATACGGCCCACTACGACATAGAGTGGGCTCGAACGGTTCCGAATAACCATAAAATTCGGTGGCGACTCCACATAGACCTAAATTTCAATTCGATCCTTCTCATATGGAGATTCATTCGCCTACCCAAACCCGCGCGTGGCCGCGTCGGGGTGGACCTATGTCATGTCCACAATTTGGCGACTCCGCTGGGGATTAACTGATGCGTGACTTACCATCGGCATCCTCAGGGTGAGACTCGAATAGAAATCGTTTGACAAATACAATACGCGTTTTAGTTCTACGGTTCATGCATAACCCATATTTTCCCGGGCCGGTACTCGCGACCGACGTCCCACTATACCGTTGATGTACTCCAATATGGATATGTCAAAAGGTGTCCATAGTCGATTCGAGTGGGTTTCGCGGCATGTTCTAAGATCAACTCGACTTAGGAAGTCCGTCCCGATCAACGTCTAGACTATGTACACTGGTGTAGACCCTCTTTAGACCGACCGAGACTTAGTGTAGAGCATACATGGCGTCGTTATAATGCTTTTGTGACTACGTGCTACTTGGTTTCCGAGTCGTTTTCAAAAATCGTCAATTTTTCAAAATTGCATCTTTTTCAAACCATTCAATTTCAAAACCCGGGACACATACCGAATTTAGGACTTATGATTTTACTCAAAATAGCCTATTTTCTAGCCGGTATGCTGCCCAAATCAAAACTCGAACTTTCAAAACCCGTGGCCCAATGACTTTTCGTCCTCTTTTTCGGAAATTTGGGCCATTCACCGAGTCCACTCGGTCCTTTTTCAAAAATCATCAATTTTCAAAACCTTCCACTTCTAGGACTTCCCGTATTTAGCAGTGTCGGGTCGAGTCTTAAGTTGTCAAGGTCCTTAGTGTCGAAACTCTGTCGATCTTACATCACGAGTTTCTTCCCTATCCCAGTCCGCCTTATTAGACTAAGGCATGGCCCACCTACGTAGGACATACTCCTACAAAGGAAGGCCCGTCTACACACTCGAGTCTAAAAGTCTGGGGATGTCTCACGTGAACCTTCCTTCGAACAGGACTAGGCCCATTCGCCGAATCCTAAGGAAGGCCCACCTTGCGCAAGTCACCCGTCTAGGTGTCTTTTCCGAGTCAACCTTTTACAAGGCATAGCCCTATAACAAAAGGTTCACGGTCCTTACGTCTAAGGGTCACTCGTCCAACACTCGAGTATTAACAAAATTATCGACCCCACTTGGGGGCTACCCCTTAACAGGGCGATCAATCACGGTTGCTCTAAGGGTCATGTCTTACACGTGTCTCACATAACCCACCTTTGAGTCACTTAGGTGTCACACCATCTGAGTCATATCAAAGTCCTTAGTCTCACATTGGGGGCTATTCTCCGACGGAGTGATTAATCACAGTCACTCCGAGAATCGTACCCTACACATTTGTCTTAGGGGAGTCTAACCCGAGTCAAACTGGGGTCGTCCCTTCTCTCGCGCTATTTCCTATGCCTTGGTGAGTTGGAGTTCCGAAGCAACCTTTCTGATTACGTGGTGTTCTTACAGACAGGCCACCCGAAACCAGATACCAACGCAAAATGGACGATTTGAAAAATGCTCTGGCCAAGATCGAGACTCAACTGGCCGCCATCCAGGCTAACTAAGCAACGATAGTCACCCGCCTAAGTGCCGTGGAAAAAGCGGCCCCAGTCGAAAGAGTTGAGCCCAATGGGCCTATGGCCGAATTGGTCAGTATCGTTCGTAGGCTCGAGGAACAAGTTCACCTATCAACGAACAACTCGATCCACACCGAGAATGCTCGTATTTATTCACCTCTGGATAACGAGCTTCCTGCTAACCTCAACTTAACGGGACTTCCAATGTTTGAGGGTACTGAAGACCCGGTCCATCACATCCGGGCTTTCAAAGATTTCATGGCGGTCAAAGGGGTAAAGTCCACCATGTTTAAGCACTTATTCCCTTCTTCCCTCGAGAAGCACCCCAAAGCCTGGTACTACAGGCTCGATTCCAAGAAATACCCGACTTGGGATGACGTGGCAACGGAGTTCGCTCGGAACTATGCTGATAATGTCGAAATCTAGACTACAATGCGTACTCTGGAAGTGATGGCCCAAGAGCCCAAAGAAGGGTTCACTAAATATCTTCAAAGATGGAGGGCCGAGAGTGTAAAGTTGGTAAACAAGCCCAACGAGAAGACATTAGTGGAGGCCTTCACCAACAACCTTCTACCTTCTTACCGCGTCCATCTTAGGTATGCCGGCATTTCAAACTTTGCCGTACTTACCGAAATGGGCATTAGGATTGAAGACGATCTTCGACACAATGAAGATCTGGGTGAATTTTCTACTAAAGGCTATACTGGACATCAACTCGAGTCCTTAGAAGCCGACGACTAATGACAACATTATCCGAGAATCCGGATCTGATTTGAGTCTGAGTCTGAGTCCGAGTCTAGGATGTACTATTCCCTTCGAAGTCGAAGTCAAAGTCAGAGTCAGAGTCAGTTGTATTCTGTCCTCTTTTTTCAAAATTCAATAAAATCAGCTTTCAATATTCTTTCTCATATACACTTTCCTTATGTGTTTCCGAGAACATGATGAACACCATCATACACTGTGAGCACACGCATGTGGCTATTATAGCCACATCTATAATGACTGCAGGAAACCGAGCCCGTGTTTTCTTTTTACCTATTCCATGCATGTCTGGTATAGAAAAAACCACACAACTACCCGTAGCAGGAGCGGTATCGAATCCTATGACAAATCTAGGTAATCTCCTAGTTTGGGTTCAAGACGGGAGGCAAGCCCATTTCCCACAATAAAACACCCCTCCAACAAGACTAACCAATCCCTACCTTAGGTGTTAGTTTGACCGGCAAAAGAAAAAAAACGAAAGAGCACTGGACAAAAAAAATCAAAAGTCAAAAAAAAAAAGAAAAAAAAAGGGCCAAAGCATAAAGAAGGCCATCAAAAAAAAGAAAACTAGACAAAAAAAAAAAAAAAAAAAAGGCCAAAACAAAAAAAGCAGGCCATCATCAAAAAAATTCAGAATACCCATGACCGTGGTCAACGGTCAATTCAAGTGAAAGCCCCACGACCAGGGTACGGTCAAAATTATCAAAACCCATGACCGCTGCTAAGAGGTCAATCAAAAATCAAATACCCATGACCGTGGTCAACGGTCAACTCAAGTGAAAATCCTTTGACCGGGGTACGGTCAAATTCAAAATTATCCATGCCATCCAATAGGGGAGTGACAATCAAGCTGGTCAGATAACACCACACTCAGCCTTCCCACATTACAACCCTCAAGACCTCCCCGAGACCCAGGCTAGAGACAGCCCGGAATTTTGAGGATTCAACCCCTAACCACTAGGGCCAGACATGGAAAGCAGATCCCGCATTATCAAACCGGCTCTCGAAGCCTTAGCTCCACAGAACCGAGCTCCAGATTTCGAGTCATCAAGGCCATTTACCTCTATCAAACCGGCTCTCGAAGCCTTAGCTCCACAGAACCGAGCTCCAGATTTCGAGTCATCAAGGCCATTTACTTCATTATCAAACCGGCTCTCGAAGCCTTAGCTCCACAGAACCGAGCTCCAGATTTTGAGTCGTCAAGGCCATTTACTTCCTAGCACCACATCCTCAAATACATCAAATCCCGAGAACAAAACTCGTTAAAATCCCGAGAACAAAACTCGTTAAAATTCCATCCAAACCAGTTACCAACCCCGAACACGGGAACTCAACTTGCAGTCGGCATAGAACATGCCCAAATAGTTCACACCACCTCTGGGGGCTACCCCGAAGAACGCTCACAGTCACAAGATTAATATCCTAACCATTCAAGCCCTTTGATCAAGACATCACTGGGAATGCACCTAGCCTACACCATCGTTATGGCTAGTTACACACAAAGTCCTATTAGCTTAGGCACCATAATATATCTCTCAATCCATTGAACTACGGCTTGGTTTGATTTCACCACACGTGAATACGTAGGCATCCTTTCAACAGAGGCACAACCACCCACATTGACACATTCAAAAAGCGTCATTATTCCGGTCACGACACCATCGTATTCTCAATAGCTAGCTTTGTTGTCCCGGGGGCTTCTCTTAGACAGAAGACCTCCATCCACTCACAAAATCCAGATAAATACTTTCAAAATCTAGCTTCCTTTCTGTAGTGTGTCCTAGTACTCGGCTCAGTCAAAGATAAGAATCTGTCAGAACTCGAGGCATCACCCACTTTGGAAATGTATCCTAAAATAGGAAATCCAGAAGGACACCAGACTAAAACAGTCTCATTACAGGCTACTGCAATCCCCCCATAGCATATCTATCCCATTTCGATGTGCGACCGTGTTGCCCCTCGCCTAGGCTACGGGATAGCGCGACTTAAGAGTTTTGTTAAGGCGGCCCAATACCCTACCGAATCACGGTCCAATCCCTAGAGAGTCCAGTCCGTGTCAATCAACTCGTCCTGTCGTATCCAGAGTCGAGTCTGTCGGTAGGTCCCTCTCTTCAAATTCCACTTTGAAATTTGCAAAATTTAGCCATTTGAAAAAAAAAGATCTTTTTCGACAAGGTCAGATTTCAGTCTATTTAAACTGCGAATTTCTTTTATGTCCCTTTCCATTTTGAAAACCTAGCTCGTGATTGCTTTCAGGATTTCAAATTCAAAATTTCAAAAACTTCAAAAATCATTTTCCCCAGCACGAGTCATTTTACTACCTACGTGTTGCATACATTTTTATGTGACTTATACAGGTACGACTCAAGCAAAGACATGCAAGTCATCAAATCTCCCCAGCAGCATTTTCCGGGATAGCACGGGATGGGCCAACACACAGGCACACCCAGGGCTTACGCGACAAGTCCAAATTCCCTACGGAAGTACTGTCATCGAGCACAGGTATGATTTCTGTCTTATGGCTGGCGAGCCCTTCACGCGAGTCTAACGGACTATAAACGACCCGACCGGAAGTCTACCAGGTCTTAACAGGCTTGGTAGCTACTCTGACTTTCGCCTTGTCCAAGCCTCAGTCAGAGTGGGGGCTCTGTAGACACCCGCATTTTGACTGCCAGGTGTCTATGGCAGTTTCCAAAAATCACCCGATGATGATCGGACGTTAACATGTTTCTACGCGCTCGGATACGGGCTCAAATCCATTAATCGCTGGCTAACACACTTACGGAGTACAAATCTCACCAAACAGACCTCAAATCCAGGCCTAGTGGATCATTCCGAGTCAAATAAGACTAATTTGGGCCAAAACCGACACCGGAATTAAAACCGATTTTTCACGATTGGGTCAACCCCGGTCAAAGTCATTTCCGAGACACACAAAACAACCCATCAATCATCAAAAGTCCAAGACAAAGACAAAACCCATCAAAGTCAAGGTCAAGGTCCAAAATAAAGGAACCCGCGCGACCCAGTTGGGCCACTCGATCGAGTGACCCACCCACTCGATCGAGTGGGCCTATTTCGAGCCCGACGGCTGGCATAACGGGCCACTCGACCGAGTTGGCCTCCTACTCGGTCGAGTAGCCCTAATCCGGGTGCCCTAGCTTGCCTATATAAGCACCCCCCATGCAACACAATTAACGATCTTTTACAACCTTTACAACCCTAATACATTCTAAGAGCAATCCTACACTACATCCTTTACAAACCCTAGACAAACCCTAGGAAAATCGACACTAGCAAACCCTAAACCTAGTTTTAGGAATTCAACCCGAGCCACCACAACTTAGCCTCCATACACCTCGAAGACTCCCGTGCCATAGCCACGTTTACGAGCCTTAGTCCGAGACAGAAACATGTAGGTTGAGGGTGACAAACCTCCTTCTTCTTTCTCTTCTCTTGTCTTCGTCTTTTTTTCGGTTTTATTATTATTATTATTATTATTATTATTACGGTATTATTATTATTATTATTATTATTATTATTATTATTATTATTACGGTATTATTATTATTACGGTATTAGTATTATTACTATTATTATTATTATTTACCTCGTTATCTTTATTGCATCATAACATCGATAATATTGTTAGCATCAAAACATTAAAATACTTATCGATTTGTGTCGAATAAGAGGGATATCGGGATAAGAAAACACGAACATACAAGTGTACTGCACACAGCGTTGACGGTCGCTTATCCCGGTACCCCGATTATTTGATTATTGAGATGAGTCAACTTAAACAAGAGTTCGTCATTATTTCTCGTCGTTATCATCATCAATTTTGCATCCATCAATTTCTTTATACATCAATTTTAACAAGGGTCGAAACCCGTTGACACGGATCCGACATCACAATCCCTAGAGATTTATTTCGATGTCGGAGAAGTCGAGGGAATCAAGTTTTTTTTATTTATTTATTCAAGTAAAGCATCGATTTTGGATTCGATACCAATTCCGTAATTGGATATCGAATCTAACAATCAAGTCATATGAATTAATTAACGTGATTTACTCATACACGATAATTAATTTAAAACGACTAAAATCAATTTATTTATTTTTTCTATTTCACTCTAATATTCCATATCGATTCAAATAATCGAATATGGGATACAGCGAGTACTCCAAATTTAGAATCGGGTATAAATTCAACAATATTTATATTCGGTTCAACAAAATTCGCGATTTATAGAAAAACCAAGTCGAACATAAATTATGCAATATTTATGTCCGATTCGGTAAAACCGTCGAATTATCATAAATCAAAAGCAATTTCAAAATCAATAATTAAATTGCAAACGAACAAAGTTCGCACAGGTGCCACTCGACCGAGTGCCTTAGTCACTCGATCGAGTGACACCCTAAAATCGAGTCAGAAAGCTAATTATGACACCCACTCGATCGAGTTTCACAGTGACTCGGTCGAGTGGCCATGTACTCGACCGAGTTAGTCAATAACTCGACCGAGTACGGTCTTTGACGCAAAACAGAATCATTTTTTTTGGTTCCACTTGATCGAGTCCATCGACCACTCGATCGAGTGGCCTCATAACGACTCAAACACGAGTCGTACATTATTCTATTTTTCAAACTCGATAGTATTTTACGACTTAGGTCAACATGTGCATAATTAATCACGTGTATACTATCTTTTCAAATCATGCATCCTCATATTTGCATCTTTTCAATTCAATTCAATATTTGCAAACCGTTATTATTCGTTATATCGCTATATCGTTACTAACGCGTTTTCTGTTTCTTTTGTCAATTTAATTATTATTCGTTTATTATACTAAATGAACCCGCATGCTAAAATACAACTTTGACGTTAATTTTAGTTGCATTAAATTGACTTAGAAACCTTTTCAATTCCATTCGCATGTTTAGGGAAAATAAATCTTTGCATATCATTTTCCCGTTTTACTAGCACGCGTATTAGAAAGTCATTCGAGTTCTTAGTAGAGGCCGCTAAAGTGCGGGCGGGGTTGGGTGTCCTTTGTGGGCTTCCCAACACGTACCCTCACCCCTTACTCAGAACCTCGGTTTCCGGATGCCCGAAACCGTTGGCAAACGAGAGTCATTCAATATACGATTAACCGCTCAAGTCGGCATCTATATCGATATGCAAAGGGACGAGCCCAATAAACTCTGACATCGGAAATGGGCCGTATTTTGTATACGGCCCACTACGACATAGAGTGGGCTCGAACGGTTCCGAATAACCATAAAATTCGGTGGCGACTCCACATAGACCTAAATTTCAATTCGATCCTTCTCATATGGAGATTCATTCGCCTACCCAAACCCGCGCGTGGCCGCGTCGGGGTGGACCTATGTCATGTCCACATCTTGTCTGACCAATGCTTGATCAGTGGTATATCCCTTGGGGCAGCCTCTCCACAGAACTCTACTCGATGAAAATAACAAAGTAACAAGACAAGTATACAGCCCCGTAAATTCTTGCCCTTTCCCTTTCCGGACCTAACCGAACTCACTCCCTCAACTAGCTGATGAAAAATATATGAGCACCAATCATACTCACATATCCTTCCCACATCTTCGACCATTTTTAGAAGGGAGAAATCAACGGTGTGGTTTGACGTTGGTGCAAGAAAGGATGACATAGCAAACAAGACAAACATACGCTTGAATTGGTCTCCACCTTTATCTTTGTCCTTAAGCATAGATTCAGTCAGTTGGTTCACCTTGATACAATCCTTGTTGTTGTTTATGCCAAAATCTTCCCTCCATTTGCGCTTCAACCTGTCTTGAGTTGATAAGATGCCAGGCCCAGTTGGCACTAATTCGACTTTATGGCCACCCTTTGGCAACCCAAAGACGTCATGGACATCGTCTTTTGTGAGGAAAAATTTGATATTTGAAGCCTCAAACATGTGGCCAGCGGCATTGAAGTGTCTCACCAAAGATGCCACTATTTCTAATGGGAGTACAGAAACCTTAAGATCGAGTAACCCCCCAAACCCGATCTCACGAACATCAGCCAACTGACGTTTGCCAAGTCTACTAATCAGCTCCACAAGACCATGAGGTCGACACTTGGCAATCATTGACTTTGGCCTGCAAACATCAGACCACGTTAGACAGCATAACTATTTTACTGAATTGGAATAGTTATACTAAGACATAGGAGTAACTGAGGTTGAAATAACTACTGTAACAACTTGGAATAGCTACATTTATACCTTGGAATAACTAATGTAATATGTTGGAATAACTAACATCAGCTAACACATAATTACAGTAATGCCTTGAAATAAGAACAATAAAAAGTAAAAAACTTACAATTCTAGTGGTTTTGCTAATTCCCCACCATCTGTTTTGACTGTGACAGATGATTTCGACCGTTTCTTGGAAGGCTTTCTGGTCGCCTCATCTTTTGTTTCTATGGGACGCTTGTTTTTCTTTTTAGAAATGAAGTCCTCTAGGACATCTTTATCCTTGAGAATATCTGCCATAGAATCTAAACCAAAACCAGCTCAATCATCTCAAATTAATCAACTCAAAAGTATGAGATTTGTATGAAAAGTGAATTAATCAGCTCAATCATCTCGAATTGACATACATAAAGTAATAAAACTCAAGTGAAAAGCAGTAAAATCAAATTAAAGTTAAAACGAGTGGCGAACAAACAAGAAAGAATGCAGTCATCAGAATGGAGAAGGAATTGCAGGAAGTCATCATAAAAATGCATGATACATAGAAAATGAGAATGAGATTGCATTTAACTATCAAGTCCACAATACTTGATCAATTAATAACCTATACTCCGTATTAGTTAGCAGTACATTGATGCAGATGCAGTACACAACCACAATTCATTGTTTAGTGTAAATGTGTCCACAGTTCATCTACTATGTGAAACCACTGAAAAAGCTTACAAGTTTAATTCATGAATGACAAAATAAACATAATAAACATAATGCAGTACATTTTGAACGAAATAAACATATAACTAGTTGAAGATACCAAAATTGGGCAAAAAACAGAGTGAAGAAATTGAGGCAGAGTGAAGTAATTGAAGAAATTAGGGCGGAATGATGAAGATGATGATGATGACTGTTATCAAACCCTAACATAGAGGCGAAATAACATATACACAGTAATAGAAACAAATCCACAAAAATCAAGCAGAAATAATGATGAAACGTGATTTAGGACAAACAAACACGAACGAGAAGTCGGAAAATTAAACTCGTCATTCGTCAAGTCTGAAATACAGTGCGAACTTTTATACCAGAATCAACGAGAACTCCTACTCAGGAATTGTTGAGGTAAAGCTTGAAGCAACTGAAATGGATGAAATTAGGGCTGAAATTGACGAAAATCACCTGAAAAATTAGCAAAAATCAGCAAACTAATGAAATTAGGTCAGAACTATGATGATGATGAGAGGATTAGAAGGAATCGCGGTAGAATGACCTGAAGAAATTGAACGGCGATGGTGGTGAACATGAAATGTCGTTTGTTGCTTGAAGAAGAAGGAATGAAGAACACAGTAGAGAGAGAAAGAGACGAGACGAAAATTGAAAATGAAGAGAGAGAAAGAGAAAGAGACGAAAATTGGGAATGAGGAGGGTTTTGTTGGGGTTTGTGAGATCTAATCTGAGCCGTTGATCAAGATTAAGATCAACGGTCCAGATTATTAGCGTGTTTACACCAAATTGGTGTGTTTACACCAGATCCTAATTCTATATATATATATATATATATATATATATATATATATATATATATTGGGTCGTGCTTTTTCCTAACGAGTCTTTACTCAATCCTAACGACATTTTACCTATTTGCCCCCATCATTTCCCAATGCTCCCAAAATGATGTTAATTTTTTCTCTAAAAAAATCTCAAATTGACCTAATCGAATCCGACCACCCAACCCGTCGGCCACCACCACCACCGTGACCACCACCACCACCCTCTAATTTTTTCCCTAAACCCTAATTTAATTCACCAATTACAATTAAACAATAATTAGAGAAAAAATGTAAATAAACCCTAATTTAATCCTTCAATTTCAATTAAATTTTGATTAGACAAAATAATTAATGTAGCATACAATTGATTTAGGGAAAACGACAATTAGTTTATCATTAATTGAATTAGGGCTAATGATCGATCCCTAATTTCCTCCACCAATTTCAATTAAATTGTAATTAGAAGAAAAAAAGTAACAAAACCCTAATTTAATTATTCAATTTCAATTAAAGAGTAATTAGAAAAAGTAATTACCGTAATCAAACAAATAATTTAGGAAAAACGGCGATTAATTCATCACTAATTGAATTAGTACTCATAATCGATTTGTAATTGGGGTTTGAATAGTTGGATGCAAATGAGAGAAAAGTTGTTCTTGGTTGGGAGAACTGTGAATTATGAGAAGGGTAAATTTGGAAATATTAAGAAAAATACGTTAGGATTGAGTAAAGTTGTGTTAGGAAAAAGTAATTTCGTATATTAATTGAGTGCATCCACTGCTGACATGGCAGCGTGGATGCGCTCCTTCGCTAACATGGCATGCTCTTATGCATCTTCACATTTTCTCATCAATATTACTAAAAATAAAAATTGTTAATCAGCTTACATATATATAGATGACCAGCACAATCCGTTTTATGTAACATTTATACGAGTATAATTTATGTAATTTTATTATTCATATAACATATAACATTTATGTTAAATTATTATTCATTTAACATTGTTATAAATATTAAATATATTTAAAAAGCTTGATTTTTTCTTAAATATATGTTTAAAAAAACCTTATTTTTAGAATACAAAAACTTGACAGAGTACTAGAGTAGTATTAATTTTTAACACCGAAATTATCGTAATACATAATTGTAATACAAATCAAGTAAATTTAATCATACTTATTAAACTTATTAAACATAATATCAATATATTAATGTCATTGAAAAATAAATGAGAAATAATAAATAAAATTAAACACGATAAGATACTGATAAGGATATAATAAAATAAAAGTAAATTTGACATTGACAACTTATACGCAACATGTAGAAAATATAATTTTTTTAAAGAAATACTCTGTATAACATACTCCCTCCGTATCTATATGTTTGTCCACTTTATTTATTATATGTGAGGAGTATTATATGGAAAGTTGATGAACCTATAGATACGGATGGAGTATTATATTAGTTAAGATTTTAAAAAAAAAATCTCTTTATCTTTTTATAGTGGCGATATACAGAGTCATATTTTGCAGATATAATATTCTTACTCTGTATTTTTTATTTGCATATATACTCAATACTATAGAATATTTCTGAGTTTTATATGAAATGAAATATAAGAATAATTCACCCCTATTATTCTTTCACTTACTTATTCAGAACACAAAATTACAATTGTAATATTAATTTTTAATACCGAAATTTGCAAACATTAAGCAAAATCTAAATATTTTAATTGATTTAACTAATTAATCATGTACGTATATATCGTAAATATAATAAGTTTTGAAAAGAACTGAAGTATATTTGTGTATTAGGTATCTAATATACCAATTAAGAGTTCAAATATTTTTAATTGATTATATGTAGACCTGTCAAACGGGTCAAGTGGGTCGGATCATATGGGTCAGGTCGCAATACGGGTGAGGTCATATACAGGTCGCGTTAGAGTTAGAATACAGGTAACAAATAGTTATGAACGCCTAAATTTTTATCCTTTTTTAACTAAAAAATTATTTTTAATATTAATTATTTTATTTTTTTAATAGTATTATCGTTATACTCTTTAATTATAATAACATTTTAAAATCTATATTAAAATCAATTTTAAAATTTATTTTTATTATTAAATGATTAAAAAAGCTATATTAGATTAAATAATTGTTTATCTTTGTAATTTAAAATATTAGAAGTATTCGTTTTTAATCATAAATTTAAATATAATATTTAAATATTAATATTTATTAATTTTAATAAATCCTCATTGACCAAACGGGTCGAATGGGCTGAGTTGAGTTTCGACCCTAAATTTACGGATCATAACAGGTGCATGTCAAACGGGTTGCGGGTTGAAAGAACGGGTGGATGACCCTAAAAATTGGGTCCAACGGGTCGGGTCAAGTTTTGACAGATCTAATTACATCCAATATACCATATAGATATAATCATATTTGCTTATCTATATATAATGTCATTATTGAATTGATGTCATTGAAAAATAAATATAATTAAACATTTTGATAATTGTATATGGCGGAAAGTTCATGTGAATACTATAAAATATTTTTGATTTTTTTTTACTGAAATCAAGATTAGTAATAATTCACACCCTAATATTACGTCACTTACTGAAGGGGTGTATAGTATAATTGTTTATGAATGAAATGTGAAATATATGACATGAATGAATGATTATAAATACGAAACGATAATAATGTGTGAGATTATCAAGACTTCGACTTATATCTCATTGATTTTTTTTTGAAATTGAGGGGATAACTGGATAAGTAACTCTCACAACGTCACTTTAACTCCGTTAATACTTCAAATTTTAAATACGAGTATATATCACAATTTGATATTACTGACCCGTGAATTTCACGGGTTTTAAAACTAGTTATTACATTAAACGCATGATCCTAGTTTATTGTTATTTTGAGTCCGTCCTATCATGTAGAGCTATCATTTAAGGCTTACGATTGTTTTTACATTATTCTTAGTATGTAACAAAAGTCAATGAATGCGATTTAATTTTAATTACTTACTGTATTACTTTACCTCTTAATTTTACCATTACCAATTGTTTTAACTATATATCTTAAAAAAAATACTTGTAGGGAATACACACGGAAACATCACTAGTTTTAATGTGATTGAATACGATCCCTAAAAACAATAATTACTCACAAATGCAACTATTCACTGATACGATTTCAACTAATCACCTTTTCTCCGAATAAATACTCCGTATATAATAGTGTACATAACACATGCATGTTGTGAGATGTTACATCATGAAATGCTCGTTTATAATCCCGGTCGACTGGTCGTTGATACCTCTCCAAAGAGGAAAAAAAAAAATAGAGCCAATCATGTAAGTATGAGATATCCACAAGTCGCATTGTCGCAAGCTAGCATACCCTTTAAACTTTTTAGCTGCCTTCATGTGTCACTATCGTCGCACTGATACTCCGTAAATCTCCTTTGAGATGGATATATACGTAATAAATTTGCGACAGTTTAAATATAAATATTATCCACGTGAGATGTAAGAGAAATATCATACGGAGTAATGTTCAAGGATAACAAATGACATGTTTTTATCTGATGTTCATGCGAATGGTAGTCGACCCATCGTGAATTTGGGAGGGATATGTAGGAATTTATGAATGATAATCAAGGTGTTAGTTGTACTTTAAAAACTTTATGAAAGGGGGCCAAAGCAGTGGAATAATAATAAGAGAGCAAACATGATTAATAACAACGCTAGGTTTGCGTTTTCAATCCCGAATTTCCTTTTAAGTTTGTCTTCCAAATTAAAGCTAGTTAGTTGACTCAAATTAATATCAATATACCAATTCAAATGCATGCACAAGATAACGCACGATATTTTGTTGATCAAATTCAAATTATTTTAGGTAGCGTTTGAGAACCTATATTTCATTTCAAATCATCATTCTCAAATTAGAGAAATGAAATGATGGATTCTACAGTGACATGCCTTAAGGTGTCACTTAGAAATGAGCCTTCTTGTAAGGGCCTTAAATTTGGTGGGATTTGATAAAATCCAAATTCACAAATTCACATTGTTTTCAAAACAAAGTATTTGCGTCAAATCCAAATTTCGAAATGAAATCCTTGTTCCCAAACAGACCATTATTTCATTTTATTGCGCTAAAGTGTGCAATCTAGTAGTAGTATCTAAAGAGGTGGACATTTGGAAAATATACAGAATAATCAAGAAGAATTTTTGGGAGAATTTTTGGGTGAAATTGTGCGTATTGATTGTGTTTTTTGTAATAATAACGGGAGAATTAGTATCTCATTTTGATTGTAACAAATCCTCTTTACTATTAAGAGAATAAAGGTTGCTTAGGTGGCGGGCTTAGGTTAAAAGTTTCCCTCTAAAAGCTTTAATTTTTAATTATGAAAATAAATAATTAATGATACAAATCAACAATTAAATCATATTTTAAAAAATTTCTTTTTATACAAATTAAATTTTATGATAATTAGAAAAATATAGAAGAAAAAAATGAAAATATTTATTTAGGTATTATTTGACTTAATTTAATTATAATACAGAGTAGTAATTAATCAATTATATTAACTAAAAGTGTAAGTTTCCCTTTATTAACCTCTTTTTTTAATAATAATATTAATAACATAGATTATATTTCAAGTTTAACACATCGTTACAGTAATATTTTAATTTTTATTTTGTTTTTATTATAAACAATATCATTATTTAAAACTATGCAAATAAATTCATGTTTATATTTTCTTCAAGGAGAATCATTTATAGCCCTAAGTTTTCATGTGTAATTACAACATTGATATATCATTTTTTAACAAATTAATATTAAACGTAGGCATATTTTATGAACATTATAAAAAAAACTTTATTATTTAATACGATTATCAAATCAAAAAATTATCTTATAAAATATTGATAAGCGATATGCCGCACATTAGTGTGGGTTCTAAACTAGTTATAAAATAAGACGATATGTGAAATGGTTATTAAAAGATCGTTCATTTATTATTATGCACAATAAATTTGATGTTTTTTTACTATTTTTATAGTCCATTAGTTATAAATTTGATGTTTTTACTATTTTTATAGTCCATTAGTTATAGATTTAAAATTGACGACAAATGATTTTTTTTTGGTAACATTTTATATCATTGCTGTTTTTATTTGAAAAAAAAATACGGAGTATTTAAAATACAAAATAATCACGAGTATTATTGAGTATTGAATACTGTTGTGTAGCTTATAATTATATTGAAATTGTTGGAATATAAATCCATATGTGAAGCCTCGCATTATTAGAGTACTAAAGTCGGCTTTTTTTACTCCCTTCCAGCAAGGTCATGTCTTGCTCTTTGGTTTATTTTTGTTCATAAAAACGGACATTTAATCATATTAAAAGATAAATTCGAATTTAAGACATACTCCGATCCGTATACACTAGAATTAGAATACGTCTATGTTAAGGTAGGAATGGGAAAGTTAGAGGTGCAATGAAGGTAAGGCCATCCATCTTTTAGAGATCCTTATTCAGTAAGGATGTGTGCTACAGCTACAGTAGTAGTACAAGCTAGGATGTATGGATGACCACAGAATTTACAGATTTTAAGCACAGTATGATCGAGTATGTAGTACACATGCATGTACAGTACAACAAGAATTTTAGTTGTGACAACCAATGCAATTGCAAGCAAGCTGTTCGTTCTTAAGAACTTGCATGCTCACAATGAATAATACTCCCTGAATAAATCCCCTAAGGTTGCGTTTGGGTACTTGAAATTGATTTAAATATCATGAATTCAATTCTTGTATTTGAATTTCTAGAATTCAAATACAAATCCAAATCCAATATTGTGTTTGGGCACCCTTGGATTTGGATTTGGAATTTGGGCGGGTAGAATCGAGTCAGGGTCATTAATTTAAAAAAAAAAAATACTTTATCATTAGAAAAATATAAAATTTCAAATACAAGAACAAAATGAAAGAAAAAATATATTCTAACAAGATTATGCGGAAAAAAAAGAAAAAAAATAGGTGAGGAATTTGAAATGACTATCATATACTAAGAATTTGAGGGAGCCAAATTTGAACTAGGTTGGATTTGGTCTGAATTTCAAATCCAAATCCCAAGGTTACCAAACGCTTAAAATATTTCAAATTCGAATTTCAAATCCAAATGCAAGTTCCCAAACATAGCATAATTTTTTTTTGGTATTTTTTTTGGGTTAGTTCCATTTCTTTTTAAGGAAATATTTTTCTCTCTATTTCTCTCTCATCACATGCATCATATCTTTACGATCCTCTTACTTTTTCACCTTTTCTTAATATCCGTGCCAAATTTCAATGGGACTAACTCAAGAAAAAGGAGTGAGTAAGTTTTATTATGGGATGTTTGGAATAGTGAGCATGGCTATTTAGGTCCAAAAGCACTTCACGCCGAATCAACATCCCCACCCATTTCATGGAAAATGACACCCGCCTTATCTTATTTTCACACCTGAAATGCTCTGATTTCGTAAATGTATAATTCATATATGGAGTATTTAATTAATTAAGAATTATTTTTATATAAATGAAAGAAACGGTTTCACACAGTCTTACCCGATGACTACTTCAAAATATTATTCTACAATATTGAGCTCTCTTACGGTTTACATACCCTATGAACTACTGAACTAGTGACCAGAATATCTAAAGTAAAGCTAAATATAGGGAGTAATAATTTTAGAAAATATGAGAAAATTTTACAGTATATTTTTATGATGAATTTATATGAGTAATTTATAGTGCACATTATTTCATTAATGTTTACTCCAATAATTTATGAAATGTGCATTCAACTAGGAAAAAGAAGATGATAGATGGAGTTGTCCCTGATAATTACGTAGTACTCCAACACTATACATTTAATAGCGATTAATTAAGACCCAGAGCCGTTCCTGAGTAATTTGAGACCCTAGACAAAATCGTAAAATTTGGGCCTCTATAACGAAATTTGGAATCGGGTGCTTGCTTGATCTTTTTTCCCCAATACTATGGCAAAAATCAAAATTACGGTTTTATATTCGTTGTATTTTCCTTTTATAGATAATATAGAAAAAATCTATTACTATTCCGAATTTCCTAATTTTAAAATTATCAAAACATAGTCAAGAATGGACATACTAGATATATTTTTATATTGAGTACAATATATTTACAATATATTTTTGTACTAATCTTATTAATTCAATATATTTTATATTGAACTTAATGTATTTTTGTCTAATAGTATAAATTTGATACTCTATATTCATTAAATGCCAAAAGTCTTCTCAATTAATGAGATAGTTTACACGTTTAAATTATATTTACGTGTTACATAGTATTTTTTTTTTTCTTTCGTATTGGACCCCTCTCATCATTGGTCCTAGACCATCGCCCCTCCAAAGTATCCTCAGAACCGGCCCTATTAAGACCCCGTAATTTGTAAAGAAAATTAACAGAAAAGTCTTCTCTAAAAGATGATGAACTTAGCTAGGTATAGAAAATAGGTTGTGAGAGTTATGATTATGTGGAGCCAAACGGATGGTTAATTGTTATAAATGGTAATCTGGAGCCACCGCTTCTATCTTGAACAAAATCCAATTGGCAGCCATTACAAGCTTGTAGTATAACTGTATAATGGTAATCTGGAGCCACTCTTTCCTATACAAAGTGCCACGTCTCCATTTACCCGACTTTCAGGATTATTAGCCTCGTTTTTTTCCACGAAAAGTTTTGTTCGGGTGAGAATATTTGCCACAAATTTTTTACGGGTCAAATAATAATTGGTGGATAAAGACAAATATTCCGTACTTGACTACTTTATGGGTTTGCTTTTTCTACCCATGTGGTGTTATTTAATCCGTTATTTATTTGTGACGGATATATCTATTATAAGAGAGATCATTGTTTTTTCCCAACGATAATATATGTAGTTTGACTTGCGTGCTTTCCTATCAATTCACAACTTCACGCTCAGTAATTATTCGTCGAAAGTAGTTTAAATACAATATAATAAACGACCATACGTCCCAACTTTGATTTATGTTATGATTAAAAATACTCAAAAATTTATGAATAAATTGAATTTGGAAAGTATTTAGGACCAGTCATGAGTGAAGTAGTACAAAACCATAGACTAGTGACTTGAAAAGTTGAAATAATACTCATATTTGAATAAAACATTACGGAGTAGTCCCTCCCATCCATTCAATTCTTTATACTTACTATAAATGGATAATCCAATCAATTCTTTACATTCCCTTTTTGGCAAAAGACTTTACCATATAACCCCATATCTTTCCTCTATTTACACAAAATACCACTACTTTTTCCTTACTTTAAATTTGGTGGACCCATAAAATCATTTGATTTACCAATAATACCCTTACTTTTACCACTTTTCTTAAAATTTGTGAAACCCCCCATGTAAAGAATTGATTGGATGGGAGGGAGTATTTTTTTTTGTTTCATTCGAAATATGGTGATTATTACGATCTTATATAGTATGGTTAAAATAATGTGATATGAACCTGACCCCAGAATTGACGTATGTGTTTATAAACACAAATTCTTACTTGTGACGGCCATATCCGTCATATGTGTATGACGGGTCAAGTACTACCCATATGGGGAGATAAACAAAAGCAACATGTGGGAATATCTTTTGTCTTATCTACCATATGTATACTATTTGACCCATCACAAGCAAGACCTAATGGCTTATAAATACAGAATCTAAACCAAACAACATGCTCGAGCTTATAGCTATTTCCCTTCTCCACACACATTTTCTCTCCCTCTCTCCCTCCATCCTCTGTTCTACATTCTTCTCCTTTTTTTTTTCCCGCTTAGAAATCAAAACAGGGAGAAGTAACAGAAATGGGGATTATTGATCATATTTTAGAATTCTGCGATTTTTCAACCTCGAAAACCATAAGACGCAAGCCAATGCAGGTCACCTCTCTTTCCTCTTTACTACCTTAGTTTCCAAATTTCGAGTTTTGAACAATGGATTATTTGTTGAGAAAACTACTTGGTCATTTGGTTCATTATTGCCTCCAACACATCACTTTAACTCGATATTTTATTTATTTACATTTTCCCGTTCAGAAAATGTTTTTTTTGAAATGATTTATTATGAAAAATGTAAATATATTATTTTCATAATGTTATATATTCCATATAACTTATAATTTATGTATAATTTATAATTCGTTTAACAGTTACTGTATTTTTTATGGCCAGCGTTTTTAAAATTTGACCTCAAAAGTCGATGACCGTATAACTTTGAGAGTATAATTCATGTAATTTATCAAATTCAAATAACAAAATACTACTTGGTGTTTTGTTTTCTATGGATGACACACAGACAGTAGAAATCAAGGTGAAAATGGACTGTGACGGTTGCGAAAGAAGGGTTCGAAACTCTGTTTCCCATATCAAAGGTAATACGAAGTAGTACTCCGTAATAATTTTTCATTTCCATATTCTACAACTAATTTCGCAGAGATTGAAGAAAATTATGGAGTATTAGTCGATAATTTATGACAGTATCGGTTACGGAAAAGTAAGTTTGTGAGATGGAATAAGAATTGGTAGGTGGGTTGTATACGACTGACAATCGCGCGCGGATTCTTCTATAACAAAAAAAAAAGCTCGTAAGAGTGAGGTAACATACAGTAGTACTTTTAACACAAAGCTGGCTTTTGCATGTCAAAGCCATGGGCTATTATGCTTTTTTAAGAAAGATATAAAGGGACCATTTCATATTCTGTTTCATCAAGATTTAATCGACTTACATCTTAGTCTACTGGTTAAGACTAGGTATCGTAGATGATATGTCCGAGGTTCGAATCTTCTTCTCTTATAATTTCTTCTTAAATAGACGTAATTTACGTTAATTTTACGTTTTAAGTTTAAGACGGATATGTTGGTAGTAATTCGGGATCTGACGCATGTATGCATGTAGGAGTGAAGTCAGTGGAAGTGAACAGAAAGCAGAGCAAGATAACCGTAAACGGGCACGTGGAGCCAAACAAGGTGTTGAACAAAGTGAAGAAAACAGGTAAGAAAGCAGAGTTTTGGCCATATGTACCCTACAATGTCGTAGCATATCCTTACGTTTCTCAAGCCTATGACAAAAAAGCTCCCTCCGGTTACGTCAAAAACGCGCCTCAAGCTTTTGCTATCTCTAATTCCACCGATGAACAATTCACTTCTTTGTTCAGCGATGAAAACCCTAATGCTTGTTCTATTATGTAACTTTTATTATTATTAAATTTCTGATTTTGATGTAAAATAGGCACTCCATAAATTATCATATACGGAGTATACGAGTAATATGAAAAATGTCACAAGGTGATGATATATAATTATTTGGACTAAAATTATTTCTTTATCTTTTGTTTTTATATTTGTTGAATAAATTAAATGATATTTATTATTATTTGAGGAATTTAATTATTTACTACTTTTGTATGTTAATGTACACATGATTGGTTAGAGTTTCCTTGAACAATATTCCGTTATGTAAAATAAATTAGTCAATGTATATAGATGTGTTGTCATTTTTGAACAACTTGAATTTTCACATCTATATCAATTGTCAATTACATAATCTCATCATAAAATTTAGCTTGACATACTCTAAGTCCTATTTTTTTGCTAATTCATTCGGTCAACAAGCACGGAAAATCAACATTATAATTCCACTAAATTAATACACGGTGCGCGACATGAAATACCATATAGTGGTACCGGTATAATTATTGATGAAATATAACATGTTCCGGTTTACTACTCCAGTAATTTACTAAAAATAGAGTATCATATAATTAAAATATCACTTCGTATTTTAGTTCAATACTTCAAAATAATTTAAATAAATACTGAAATAATAATAGTTAACATGAATTAATGCCCGAATTAATTGTTACTTGATTTGATATAATGAATGAATGCATGTGTCTTTGTCATCCAATATGATGGAGTAAGCTAAAAGCATGTTACGTGCAAAAACATGAGTTGAGTATGATGATCGTACGTAGACTGAAATCGAAACGACCAATTAGCTACATTTAATTCCTATACTTGCTTATAGCATGATGTATAAATGTATAATTAACCTTCCAATAATTGGAGTTTCACCAAGAAAACTAGGATGTATAATACTCCATAACTTGCGTACCAAGCAAAAGTTTACTAGTCTACATACGAAAAGTTATTAAAATATTTGAACGACAACAACGCAACACAACACAACAACACACTAGATCTTTATTCCCTGGCTTTCTCCCTTATACAATCATTCATTGACCAAACAAAATTCTGAGGACGACGACTCCATGGCCACCACATACAACAATCCAGAGAGGGTGCTACTTGGAATTACAGTGGTTAAAAAATGTGGCCACAATCTCATGGATCTCAGTTCAAGTTCCTACAAAAGCGTTCTTGTGGGAGTTGTATGACTTGAGGCTATGTCATCTAGACTTCGAGTCTGTCGTCCAAGGATGGCTTACACGATTTGCGTAGTTTGCAGGCTATTGGTATATCCGTGGTTTACCCAGAGCGCACCAAAGGTAGCGGCTGCGGGTTCCCTCGTCACCCAAAAAAAAGAGAATTACACCACTTAAGAGATAATAACACTCAATACCTCAAAATTTAAAAATTAAAATATATTTTCAATTTTTACCACATGAAAAATTCTTAATATAAATATATACTATAATACGTCAGCAATGATATACGGAGTACTCCGTATAAAAGTTCAAAAGAAAATTTGTTATCCCAAATTTTAATTAGGCAATTAGCTTTCCATTTCTAAGGGCAAGTCTAAATTGCACTCCGTAATCTTTCATATACATTTATTTGTACAACAAAATTAACTTTAATTAATGTTAACTAGTGAGTTTAATTCATTTACAATTGCTATAAAGTTGGAAAATAGGATTATACACTTGTTTGTACAGTAGCATTATACTCCCTCCGGTCATTATTTATTGCCCCGTTCACTTATGCACGTAAAATAAGGAAGAAATATAAAATGGTAAAAAATCATGGTGGAGTAGTGAAAAATGAATATAAAATGGTAAAGAAATGAATGGTGGGCCTTAAAGTGTAAAATTCAATGGCATTTCTTGTAAATAAAGGATAGAAAGAGGGATCATATGGTAAAAGTGTAAGATAGGAAAGGAAAGTGGAGAAGTGGGACAAAAAATAAAAACCTTCCAAATAAGGAAAGCGGGGCGATAAATTATGTCCGGAGGGAGTACAATCAAGACGAGGTTGTTGAGCTTTTGTATACGAGTATATATTTATTGTGCTTATAAAAGTTTCTGAGCTGAGTTGTATAAAGTTGGTTTGATGTAGTAGGTGAGCTCAATAAATATATTAATTAGTTCAATAAATTTAAAGTTCATTCGTTCCGTAACTCTTCAAAAGACCGAGTTCTTAATGATTACACCTGATTGCACGTAAAATATTATTTTTCCATGTCATTTTTTTAGAATTAAAGAGAATAATATATTTATATTAAAAATATATACTCCGTATGTTGAACTTATTCAACATAAAATATTTTATAAATTTGTATAGGGCATAAAACATTCCACGCCGCCAAAACCATATTAATGTAGCTAAGTGTACGAAAAAAAAAGGGTGAGGGAGGCTAATATAAACCACAAAAATGTAAAACTTAAAGACTTTTTTTGATGGTAAAAGAGGAGATAAATAATATTCTCCATTTAAGTTTTCTTTTTGAAATTATGGTTTTTGGGTATCTATAAAAGAGGAATAATTTTAATAATTTGAGACCACAATAATACTTTATCTACCAACTTTGGGCCAGTGTACCCCTAACATCACTTTATGTGTACCAACTTTAATTTGTTCAAGGTAATAATAAGTGTTCAAAAGGAAGCTTTATTACTCCACGGTGAAGCTTCGACAACGTACGTTAGATACTTAGATTTGTGTTTATATTATTATTACTCCCTCTCTCCCAATCATCTGTTGTCTATTTTATTTCGAGATGTCTCGATTAATTGTTATTTTTTTCATTTAAAGAAGTGGATTGATTAGCAATTTGATCTTCGCGCCTAATTTTGTACACTCGTCATTCACTAATTGATCCCTTCCAATTTTTTTGATCTTTGTGTCAAAATCAAAGGACAACAATTAATCGGGACAGAGTGAATGAGTATTAGATTCCTAGCTTAGCCTCGAAATTATTACTAAGGTGGCTATATAGTACGTTGAATTCAATAGGAGTGTGATTTTATTCTGATTTTCAATAAGTAATTAGCTTAGGTTTTTTGTTTTGACTGATTTGATGATTGCTTGTTAATTGGAATATTATAGCACACACTAATTTTTTTTTTATATATTTTCTTGTGGTTTATAATTAAGATTGTACTAGGTAAATGATGAGTTGTTGGTATGTAATTAGCAATGCACCTATGCTATTACAGTACTCAATAACCTTTATAAACAAAACGTTATCGCCTAGGTCGACTTGAATGTACAAATAAAGTGTTATTGTCTTTGATAAATTAAATTGGAATCAAGTCATCGAGATGTATAGTTTGTTGTTACAAATTCGTACTATCTATTTGTTTCTCAAAAATCAAAATAGGACCGATAAAGGAACTTGGCATTGTTACAACTTACAAACTTCGTTCAATAATTGAATGGATTCTAATTAAGTTACTCCTTATTTAATATCATTAGTTTAAAAGTCATAAAATTATAATGAACTTGGCGTTAGAATGGCATAACAACTTATATACTCGTAATTGTTCCCTTTTTTATTACTGTATATTATTTGTGAGAAATATTTTAATAAAATATAAACTATTGATTGAGACACATGACATAATTTATTTATTTTTAAAGAAATTTACTTCTTAGTTTAGACGCTGATTTCATTATTTAGTTAAAGTAATGATAAGCCAACAAGAAAATTTTGATTTTTTTGGCCGATTTTCCACATTTTGGTTTTATATTTTATCTTACATTAACTAATTTGTTGGGTTTTAAATGTCATCTTATCATTTTTATTTTTCCTATCATAATCGTCATTAAATTTTATGGAATAAAGTTGAAAAGCACACCTATCTACTCCGTAACAACCAGTGAACCAATTTCCTTCACATTCATATATTTCATAATCATCATAAATAACAAAAGACAATAACCAATTCAATCATTAAGGATTGATATTGCACTTTCATTCACCAATCAAGAAGTGAAAGACTGGTTTGGGGTCGATTTGACAAACCGGTTAATTGGGTTGGAATCGAGTTTAAATTAGTTTGGATCAAATTATTTTCGGGTTTACATGAGTTCAGTCAATCACTCGCTTATTACTTGGGACTGTTGGGAGTTGGGCCATGCTATATATTTCATTCTTAATATAAGACATTTTAATTGGTACTCCGTATATTGTTATCAAGTTATTCACGAAGAATAACTTGTGAATCAAACCATCAAACAAAAGAACATTGTTTATGGGAATTCTATACTCAAATGAAGTAAGTCGTTATGGGTTTATGATGAAGTTATTTTGGATTGGGTTGTCTTGATGTCAATGATTTTCTTTAGTAGAAGTTAAGCTAGAGATGTAGAAGATTCAATAAAGGAGTAAACTTGTGAGATTATCTCATATCGAGATAACGTAAGACATAACTTCTCCTATACAAAAAAAATAACTAATCCGACATATTTTACAATTTTAAGATTGTATTATCGGTGATAAAGATATGAGTGTGGGTGAAAGGAGGTACTACTTGGAGTATAATCTTTGACCTTTGACTTTAGCATTAATTTCAATTTTCTATATTCATTTGTTTCATTTAATCATTGATTTGTGTTGACTTCTTTTACTAACTTCATTTTTCAATTTGCATCGTTAGCTTATTTCTTGCATTTACGAAATACTCCATGGAATGGAGGGAGTATTCTCGTATACTTATAATGTGGATCGTGGATGTGTAATAATTCATCTGATTATTTGGAATTATTGTATTTGTTTGAACATGAAGTTAGTGTATTTGTTATCAACATTGTTTCACAAAACAATTTTATTTGAGTATTTCCATCGAAATCTTGTACGGGGTAATAGTCGAAATATGATACATGTCATATACTTGTATAGCGGTATGTCTTAATCTAGTGATTAAAATTATATATCATGAACGATATGTCTTATACTCAAATCCACCTCCAGTTATATTGTAAGACCATCTCCAACCATGCTTCAATATCATTCATCATCCTTCCATCTCTCTTCTTTCTCACTCATCCAACTCACAAAAAAAAAAAACACTCCTCCATCCCTACTCATCTCTTCTCATCATCTTTTACTCTCTCTCATCATTTATCTCTCCTACTTTTTAATACCCCACCATTCCACTCCTCCACTATTTTTTATTAATTATGAAAATAATTGGTTAACTAATGTAATTAACAAAATCGAGTACGATAATTTAATTTGATAGTTCAACTCGGTTTTTAAATTTCATACTCGGCGGTTGTCTCGGACTTTTTAATAAAACACAACAACTGGTTTAAAAATAAAAGTACGAAACACAATATTGCCCAATAAAAATACAAAGCACACATAAAAATACGAAGCACACACATAAATATTACTACTCCGTCACTTTCTAATAGGCTCATGATCTCCATCGTAATCGTAATCTGAATTGTCCAACCAGCCATCTGGGTTTTCGTCTTCTTGAAGTTCAATTTCCAGTAATTATACCATTGAGTTTGGTTAGAGCCGGTGGAGTATTTAATAACGACATGTACACGCTTTCTGTTACGACTAAATTAAGACGAGTACAGAAATTACGAGCCTCATCCCTAATCTTATTGATTTTCCATTGAGTGTTTTCAACTTCGTCATCATAGTAGGCAGACATGTTATATATTTTAGTTAATTTTATGTAGGAGAGAAAATAGGTGTGAGGAGATGTAGTATGAAACCGTAACTTATATAGAGCTACGTAATTATTCATTTCAATTTTTTTTCCTGATTTTCAATTGGTAATAAAAGCATCTGTCAGAATTTGTGATAGAGTGGTCAATTTTTGAATAAATGATCTTCAATTGTCTTGTCAATACAGTGTGTGTCGGAATGGAGTAGTGTATAGTCACTTCTACTTTTGTATCTTATCAATTAAAGCATCTGGCAGAATTTGTGATAGAGTGGTCAATTTTTGAATAAATGATCTTCAATTGTCTTGTCAATACAGTGTATGTCGGAATGGAGTAGTGTATAGTCACTTCCACTTTTGTATCTTATCAATTAAAGCATCTGCCAGAATTTGTGATAGAGTGGTCAATTTTTGAATAAATGATCTTCAATTGTCTTGTCAATACAGTGTGTGTCGGAATGGAGTAGTGTATAGTCACTTCTACTTTTGTATCTTATCAATTAAAGCATCTGCCAGAATTTGTGATAGAGTGGTCAATTTTTGAATAAATGATCTTCAATTGTCTTGTCAATACAGTGTGTGTCGGAATGGAGTAGTGTGTAGTCACTTCTACTTTTGTATCTTATCAATTAAAGCATCTGCCAGAATTTGTGATAGAGTGGTCAATTTTTGAATAAATGATCTTCAATTGTCTTGTCAATACAGTGTGTGTCGGAATGGAGTAGTGTGTAGTCACTTCTACTTTTGTATCTTATCAATTAAAGCATCTGCCAGAATTTGTGATAGAGTGGTCAATTTTTGAATAAATGATCTTCAATTGTCTTGTCAATACAGTGTGTGTCGGAATGGAGTAGTGTATAGTCACTTCTACTTTTGTATCTTATCAATTAAAGCATCTGTCAGAATTTGTGATAGAGTGGTCAATTTGTTATATTACCATTCATTAAAAAATAGGAGTACGAAGCACAATAATATTACCATTCATTTAAAAATAAGATTATGAAACACAATATTACCATTCATTTAGAAATAAAAGTACGATACAAAATATTACCATTTATTTAAAATAAAACGTACATGATTTAAAAGAAAATAACATAAAGGTTCAAGACTCAACACAATGAAACCTAAGATTCTCCAAATTTCTGCCAAATATTTTCAATTAAGTCCGCCCGGAGTTTTTGATGGTCCCTCGAATTTCTTATACGAGTTCTGTTCTGAATGTACGTACTTATAGAGGCAGTGTATCCAACTTCATATTCTGGTTCTTCCACGGTTGCATCACCTACCTCATTTCCATTATTGGTAAACTCATTTGGATCGTAGTTGGCATAGTTCTCTCGTTCGTCCTCAACTATCATGTTATGGAGTATTATACAAGTGGTTATGATTTTCCCATTCGTTCAACGCTCCATGTCAGTGCCTCTTTACGTACAATGGCAAACCTAGCTTGTAGAACCCCAAATGCTCTTTCTACGTCCTTTCTAGCCGCTTCCTGACGTTCAGCGAATAGTTTGTCCTTCGGTGTTTGTGGTAGTGGAATTGATTGTATAAACGTTGACCATTGTGGGTAGATACCATCGGTCAAGTAATACCCGGTCATGTACTCGTGACCATTAATCATGTAGTTAACTCGCGGAGCTCTTCCATTCATCATATCATCAAAAATAGGTGAACGATGGAGCACAGTTAAGTCATTACAAGACCCCGGAATCCCAAAGAACGAATGCCATATCCAAAGATCTTGAGAGGCTACGGCTTCCAAAATAACTGTAGCTCTACCACTGCGTCCTTGATACATTCCTCTCCAACCAACTGGGCAGTTCTTCCATTTCCAATGCATGCAGTCAATACTCCCCAACATTCCTGGAAAACCACGCTTATTACCGATGTAGAGTAGTCTCTGTAGATCATCAGCAGTAGGGGCTCTTAAATACTCTGGACCCAGTCGATCTACAATTGCATCAGTAAAGCGCTCTAGCGCAAGTGTTGCGGTAGACCCTCCGAGCCGAATGTATTCATCATTCCTGTCTGCGGCTTCCCCGTATGCTAGCATACGTAAGGCTGCAGTACACTTCTGTAAAGACGAAATACCACCTCTACCGGTCCCATCCGGACCAGGGTTGAAAAATGAATCATATGATTCGCAAACCTCCACTAATCTTAGGAAAACATGTCGGTTCATTCGAAAACGACGACGAAACAGATTTGGTGGATAAGTGGGATTTGGAGCGAAGTAGTCATTGTATAGATTTTGATGACCAACTTCGCGGTTTCTCTCAATGTACCTTCTTGGACCTCTTCGCCTACGACTTTGTTGCGCAACCATTTGTGAGATACGACCGATACATGCATCAATGCCCCGTTCTATCGCTTCGCACTCCGTATCATCCTCACTAGAAGATGAAGAAGACGAAGATGATGAAAATTCATAAAGAGCATCCATTATTTTATTTTGAAGTTGTGATTATTAGTTGTTCAAATGCTTAACATTGCTCAATAAATAGAAAAGACTCATAACTTCCTTAGTACGATTCCAATACCCACAATAAATAGACCATGCATAGAAAGTCGTACAACACAACTTGCAAAACATTGTATACCACACAATTTGGACAGCTAGTTGTACCACACAACTTGCACAACAACCTATGCAACAGTACTTCCGCAGCTAGCTATACCACAACTTGCATTTAATTTTGTAGTCAAGTCGTATCATGCAGTAAAAGTAGAGGTGATCAAACAGCCCATGCATTTAAGCCCAACCCGACCCGACCCTATATTTAAGAGGGCTTGGGCTATGATTTTAGGCCCATAAAAGGCCAAAGCCCGGCCCCAAAGGCCCATGCTAAAAATTGGGCTGGATATGGGCCGTGTTTAAGGCCCTAAAGCCCGGCCCTAAGGCCCATCCGAGATTTATATTATATTATTATAATGTATTGAAATATGGTAAGGAGAAGTCATATTGCTACTTTACTTGTTAGTTTTTCAAATAACTTGTTAATACTTGTTACTCTATTCATTTGTATGGTACCGAGAGTGATAGACGAGAAGTCAAATTGCTACTCTATCAGTGGGCACACGTTAATAAGCTAATTAAAGCAAAATTAACATAGATATCGTCTAAGTATGGTAAATAGAACTTAATATTTCAATTAATCATGATAATATCCATGTAAATGTTGCTTTAATTAGCTTATTAATTAACGTGTGTCCAGTGGGCATTCGTTAGAAAAACCGTATTATAAATTGGTATGTTTGGTAAAAAAACTAACAATATTCAATGCAAATAACATGGCCCAAAAAGCCCATTTGGCCCAGAGGCCCATCAAAAGCCCTATAGGGCCGAGTATGGGCTCCTTAAGAAGGCCCAATCAAATGGGCCGGCCCAGCCCAGCCCATGTGTTTGGGCTATTTTTTCACTTCAAGCCCGGCCCAAGCCCGACCCAGCCCAGCCCATGATCACCTCTAAGTAAAAGTAGATCACTTTTGAAAAAGAAATGTTATATTACACATTAGTTGATAAGACAATACATACCAGCTTTATCAAAGTTACTTTCACACAATACGAGTACAGAATACACTAGCACACAGAATACAGTTACCAAGACTAAACATAAACAGTAACCATAAACATAAACATAAAGAAATACTTAAACTTAAACATAAACATATTTAATTATAGTCGCAAACATAAACATAACTTAAAAGTAAAACGTAAACGAAATTTTAAATAATAGACACTTGCAAATACTTCATAACCCTTCTTCTAGTTTCGTAATTCGTTGAAAAGCTGCTGCTTCCACTCCTCTTCTTCTGGAGTCAAATTGTTCCTTGACGATAAATCGTGAAACGCCTGCCATTTCCACTTCATCGCATCGTTCTTGACCTTCTGTTCAATAACAGCAATCTGTTTATTCTTCGCTGCAATATGTTTATTCTTCGTTTCCAATTTCTGTTTAGCAAAATTTAGCTTCTCCCACTGCAATTCCGCATTGGCCTCCTTCCTATTCCCATGACGGTCTATACTTTCAGCCAAATACGCAATCTCTCCAACTTTGAGCTTCCCCTTCGTCTTCTTTGCCGCCTTTATACCTTGCGGACATTGACTCCCGCGTCCCTCACCTTCTTCAGCGCTAGTTGGTGTAGAATAACTACCGTCATTTAAGCGAACTCTCTTACCACTTCCGGTGGAGTCTGGGTCGCTTACATTGACAGAGGTATCTGGATCTGTGCTCCTCTCACCCATAGACATATCGTTTCTTTTCTTAGTACTCTGCTTCCTACTAAGCTTTGCATTAATATAGCCTCCAACAACTTCATGCCATTTCTGATATTTTCTAAGCATCATCCATGCACGTTCTTCTTGAAATTTCCCACCGTGAGCCTCATTATAAAGTGCATGAGCTTCTTCAATGATATCTTCTTCCTTGTATCCACTTTTGCCCTTCCTCCGAACAGCTTTTTCGTAACATCCAACCCATTTCATAACAGCGGCTGATACTCGTCGAAATCGACAGCCCAACATGCTTGCAGTACGATGCATGATCTTGTCAGGGTTAGCTTCACGTGCTTTTTCAAACAACTCTCCGACTTTCACCCATAATGCATCTTTCTTTTGATTAGTTCCAATGATGTTATCAGTTGAGTGCCTCATAAATGAAGATATGAGAGCTTCATCCTCCTGAATAGACCATCCAGTTTTTTTCCTTGTTGAACCAGACGGTTCACTGACCCTCACAGGTACCTCAACCTCATCGCTTTCTTCAACTATGTTGTCCCTATCACACTCTGAAGTTTGTGATAGGTTGCAGTTGAATGAATTATTTGACGGAATTTGCGAACTGTAACGAGGATAAGTATCAGAATAATTGTCGTAGTTATTGTGAAATTGTTGGGAAGGATGAAAATTTTGTGTGTATTGAGAATTATATTGACGGTTTTGATAATTATTTTGGTCATAACCTGCATAATTAGGTCGGGCTTGATAATTATTTGGATTATACTGTGAGTTTTGATAACTGCCGGAGTTACCGATATTTGTTTGAGGACCCATAAAACTTTCGTCTCTCATTTTTCGAAAAACTTCTAACATTTGTTGTTCTAAATTATTATCACCACTACTATTATTATTATTCGGATTATTATAATTATCCATAACTAATATTATAAATAAATAAGTTTAATTTTGATTTGTATTAAATGTGATTAACAAAATAAAATAGAGAGATGAAGAAGTAGTGTGACAATATCACTCAATATTATACTCTATTTATAGAGAAAAAAATTTCCAATCTAGATATTTAATTTTTTTTTAAAAAAAAAAAAATTAAAATAAAGTTTTTCATCAAAAACATAAAACATATACAAAAAGTTAAGAAATTAAAGGGAATGAACTTGGTCATGCCACATGTCACTACTTGATTGGCTAATAGAATTAATAAAAAAAAAAAACTACTACACAGCTCAGCGTAACATTCAGCATATTGTTGATGAGTGGAGTGTTCATCATCATTTTGATGAAGCCTCATCATCGTTGGAGAGGTTTGGTGAAGGCATCATCAAAATTTTGATGAGTTCACAATGACCCGTTGGAGATGCTCTAAGGCTACTACATGTTCGTTAAAAATAAAAAAAGTTGTACTCCAAAAATGAGCCTCTCCCTAAAACCCTAAACCACGCAGCAGTACACGGGCAGTGAGGCACCAAATCCCTAATTTTCAATTAAGTCCCCAAACTACCTTAATTCATTCCAGAATTGCTGAAGCTTGCTGATGCGTGTCGTTTCCGCAATCAAAATTAAATTTATAAACACTACTAACTCTACGGTAGATAGGGTAAGTAGAGGTCGATCCCACAGAGACTGACGTTATTATCTAAGACGATTTATTATTTAATAGTATAAATATATAAAAGGGGGATTTTTTGTTTGTTTAAAAAATAATAATAAAAAAAAAAAAAACATCACCATAAATAAATAATTAATCATAACAATATTCGAGAAATGCAATATATGATATAGTCGGGTTAATCATCGATTCAATTAATTAGACTCAAATAGATCGGTAACTATTTAATCCCTTGTAAGCAAGTAAATTAACAGTTTTATCTTTCTTACTCGTTAAACTCCGTTAACCACGCAAGTTTAATCCTAACTAAATTATATCGACTCAACCATGTAAGCACGTATCAAGTCAATAAATTTAATCGCATTAAGAACACCAATCAATTGAATTATATAGAACCAGAAAGCTGCAATTAAATATAACTCAATTATCATACAAAATTCTAGTAGTTAAATTAGACCAGTAAGCTGCAACCTAATTTAAAACACTATTAATTTAACAATCGACTCATGTAAATAATCTAGGTGATCAGGCTAAATTAATAAACATGAAAACAACAGTCAAATCGTGAATTTCATACGAATATCAAAGTATTAATTAAACGTTAAAACAATAACGTAATCTCATAACTCAACAATAATCGGTACATCACATGTTCGAATAACTGAAAGATTAAACTAAATAATTAATTAAACAATAAATAAATTAAATAAGATAGATAGATAGATAGATACAACCGTTAAGATAAATTAGGAGTTGAATTGATCGCGTCCCGTATTAAAATATGGTTGCATCCTAACTAACCTTGGCCGTAAAGGCCAAGGCCTTCGCCCTATTGCTATGTATGTGTTTTGTTCCTTGTTCTCTCTTTTTTTCTTCTTGATTCTGAAACCCTAATGCCTTCTTTTATAGTGTTGAATTTGGTGTTAGTAAATTTATTTCTTTCCTTAATTAATTGATCCTGCTCTTTCAATTCAACATCTTCTTCTTTTCTTTTTACACCCGATTTTCTTTCCTTATTTTTTCATAATGGGGTGATGGTTTCAAACTTGATTTCGACCCCATTAGATGATGGAACTGGACCTGTAAACATATATACGATTTTAGTAGTCTTTTCCATGTATCCATATTAAATAATTAAAATATATATTAAATACCCAATTTAGCACCAAAAATAATATAAGGCCAATGGTAAATCAAAAGTTACTAAATTATAACGTTTAGCTCAAATAATACAAAGACGACATAGAAAATATAATATTAAAGGGGTAAAAATATGCATAAATATTGACTTATCACTTGCTCTCAATTGTTCATCAATTTCTTGTATAGCTCTCTTGTTTTCCGCCTTTCAGGTAATCGAGAATCCTTAATTTTCCCTCTTTTCCCCTTTAACTGGGTTAATCATTACGTTCATAAATTTTGCTCAACTATTGAAATTTCCAGGTGGCTTTCGCCATCTGTCACTATATTAGCTGAACCGCATTACCATAGTCATTGCTACAGATTTCAATGTGGGTAGAAATTGATTTTTTTTATGGGAAATTATCGGACTTTGGTAGAGCTGAC
Organism: Agrostemma githago; assembly: GCA_958450325.1. Classification (NCBI taxonomy): domain Eukaryota; kingdom Viridiplantae; phylum Streptophyta; class Magnoliopsida; order Caryophyllales; family Caryophyllaceae; genus Agrostemma; species Agrostemma githago. The sequence goes on along the minus strand of OY288257.1, from coordinate 8,686,220 downwards.
TGTTATTAGTTGTCATCGGATATTTGATCTGTGCTCAGCCCTTATTCTATCACCCTGGTGAATGCAGACCGTGATTTACCTGTAAACAAAATGATGGGATCAAGGATACATTGTCCGAAGTTCGATGCGGTTCGAATTTGAAGTTTGAGTTCGAAATTTGCTACCCAAGTGAACTCGGTTCGGTCCTATATTTAAACGAATTAATTTAGACAATACTATAATTTAAATCGAATTAATAAAAGTTACTCCCTCCGAGTTCTTATTATTGTCCCATAAGGTTTTGGGGTGAAAAATAAGGAAGGGGAAATGTGTGGTTGAAAAAAGAAGGAGGAAGAGAGAGAAATGAGAGAGTAATTGTGAACCACACATTGATAACCTAAAAAAGAAAGTGAAGCAAAAATCAAACTCAGCCCAAAAAGAAAAGTGAGACAATAATAGGAACTCAGAGGGAGTACATAATATTAATAAATAATTTTATTTAAAAAATATCAAAAATACCTTATACAATTTTGTTTTTAAAATTAATTGTGTCAATATTGCCCATATTTTGTCACAGTTAATTTTAAAAACAAAATTGTGACAATTATTTTGAAATATATCCGTGATTTTCACCTTTAAAATTAAAAACTTAAAACACACAAAATGAAACTTATAACCAGAAAATACAAAACATGTTGACACGAAGGAACACACTAAACACGTCCTCTCACAGACGCAACCCAACCCAGGCAATCGCTTACAAGTGATTTTTTTTTCAATTTATTAAATTTCATTATTTATTTTTGTTTCAGATGCTATTTCCAGTCCTATATATTATAGGCTTCAATTGAAGCTTCTTGTTACTAATTCTGATCTATTTCGAGTGTAGCATTTTTTTTACTAATTTATACTGCGTAAGGTAAGTTTCATCCTCATTCTGACTCCGTAACTGAAGTTTCGTAGTTTAGATCGGTTGAGTTGAGATTGTTTGAATTGTGTGTCTTTTGGAGTTGAATTTTGTGCAGTTAAGTCTCTAATTACGCTGTATTATAGGAATTTGTGTTATGATTGAAGGAATTGCTTGGTATTCAAAGTGCGTGTATCGTGTTTTCAGGTGTAAATTAATGAAGAGTATGTCTGTTCGAGGGAGTATCAATTTTTGTGTCGAAATCGAGTTTTAGATGTTTTGATTAAGTTTGAAAGTGTCATCATTTTGTTGAATTGTTACAGGTGTTATTGTAATTTAAATGTCTAAATGCATATAAAAAAATGGGAACCTCATTTCAGTTTTTCGATAACATCGTGGTGTTGACTGTTATTCTAATTGTGCATTGAGAAATGACTAGTTGACACCAAAAGTTTTCACCCTTGATCTTACTGTCAATGCAGAGATTAGTGTTGCCTTTGTTCACTTATCTTCCTTTCGACCAATTATGTTAGCGAGTTACAAGTACACATGTAATACTGAACCAACATAGATCAAAACTGCCCTAGTGATTGCATTTACACCAAATACAAATTTCATATGCATAGTTGCGATAAAGTCATTGACTAGTGTTATTGATAGTTTAGTTTAAACTTCCCCTGTGAGTCCATTTACAGCAGGGAAAAAACATGTGCACAGAGCCCAAGTCTTTCTCAACTTTTCCATTTATTATAAGACACATAGGTCATAGGCTATTCTTAATTGTTTGTGTTGTACAATGTGGAATGTTTGACATTCTGGCTTATTTATGTTTAATTATGATTTACGAGTGTTGTACATTTATGCAGATGCATAGAGTATGGATTCCGTTCTTTCTGCCTTTATGTGTGACTCCGTCTATTCACAGCTGTGAGGGCACATTACTGGTAGCCTGGTACCACATGTTTTAAACTCTCTTGTGGTTATGGAATTCATCTAGAAATATGTCAATCTTTACGTTTCGTAGACAAACAAAGATGTATATACATCCAGATTTTACTATATGATAACCTAAGATTAATGCATAGCACTAGTTGAATTACGCGGTACCGTTGATTTTTCGCCATCAATTGTGCTAGTCTTATTTGGCCCTATTTGTATAAGCTTTTGATAATTCTACTGATGGATCTGCCAGAACAATACTTCGTATGAGATATCTGCTTTAGTTTCATATCCACATATGGTATTTTATTTGGAATGTAGTTTCACTTAATACTCATACGTTATACGGAGTAACACACTTCTCACTATTTTAAAATACACATTCTTCGTTAGGTTTATACAATCTAAGACCTATATTGGTGTTTTGTCATCTGTACATCTTTCATCCTACTCAGAAGACTTTATATTTTAAAATATATTTAACTCATTCAGTTATGTTCTACCAAATTCATTGTTTGAAGTTTTTTCTATTCATGTGTTGTTAAAGGCCCTCTTTTTCCGTTTTCTTTTTTATTCAGGTACCACTCTCAATATTATTGATTTTATCTTACTTTAGATATTTTTATTTTAGTTTCTAGTACTATTTTTTAGTACACAATGCTTACCTAATCATCATTGTCCTGGTATTTTTCTTGTCTTTTCTTTTATTTTTATTTACTTTTAGTATATCTCTTCAATTCAATTTGGTAGATTAGGTGGCAATGTGATTTCATAGTTATAGTCTTGTTGTGAGGGGGGTCGGGTCACAAATTGGTCAATGGATGTTTGACCGACGTCTTTGGGAACACATTTTTTAGCGTTTCGTCCTAGGTGACTGGTACCTGATGAACTTTTAGTACTTAACATAGTATTACAGTTATTACACCTAGCAAATTTTTTATCTACACTCTTAGTGAAACTTTGTCATCTTTTTTTTTTTGATGAACGAGGGAACCCGCAGCCGCTACCTTTTTGGTGCGCTCTGGGTAAACCCCCGGGTGTACGCATAGCCTGCAAACCACGCACACCAAAGTAAACCGCCCGTGGGCGACAGGCTCGAAGTCTAGAGGCATAGTCTCAAGCCATACAACTCCCACAAGTTCGCGCTTGCAGGGGCTTAAACCTGAGACCCTTGGGCCGATGACCACAAGTTTTTAACCACTAGGCAACACCCTTATGGGCAACTTTGTCATCTTTAGTTGTGCTTTAATTCAACCATTTTTGCTTTCGTCTGCCAAAATATCTCATTACCGGGTGGTTGAACCGTTTCGGTTTTTGAGGTAACATTTGTGAATTGTGACACGCTTTGTGCCGATGTGTCGTGTGTGGACTCTGAAGACGATTATGGGCCAAATTGTGTAAACGGTGTTTGACCCGTTTCACCGAATTGATCCGTATGACCGCATTAACCTGTTTGTGTAAAACGATACGGTGGTAAAGGTGGTCTCCCCGACATTGTGGACGTATGAAAAATAAATTGGTTGGGCGTCATGTTAAAAGGTTGTTGGGACCCTTGTCCCGTTTGCGCCTCGGTTAAATCGTAACCGTAAGGGGTCGACCCGCTCGGGGTGCCAAAGTTCATGAATGAAGGAGTGATATCGGACCATTGGTTAAATTGTGGGGTCGTACATTGACCATGTGCCTCCGATTGTGGTGTTTGTGAACTGGAAGGTTCTACACTACCTTGACGTTGTTGTTATCGACTTCTTTTTTACGCTGACGGTTTTATGTGATTCCGACATGATTTTAATATTTTAACGGGTTAACAATTTAATTATCAAATTAGTTATCAAATTAATTACCAAATTAATTAACAATTCAAATAACAAATTTAATAGCAAACACCGATTTAATTAAATCGGTTTTTCTAACGTTAACACATGTTAATTAAGGAAGAAAACTCAATGATATTATCACGATAAATTAAAATAACAACTCTTTATTACCCTACTTAGACAACATATTCCTTAATTAACATATTATCGTGTGCCCAGTGGGCATACGTTAGAAAACTCGTAGTTAAATCCCTTTTCACTAACAGAATAACTCATCTATAATTTTTTCCCGCCTACGTTGCGTGGGCTAATGTATGGGCCTTTTTGGTTGGGTCATTTAGTGGTTAAGCTCGCACCTAATAGTAAATCAAATAATTAAGCCCGCGCCTAATAGTAAATAAAATACTCCACTAATTGATTCTGCATTATTCTTTCCGTAATAATTGTTAATTGTATCCACTAATCTATATATCAAACTTAAAAGTCATCTTGAGCATTCTCGGAGTGACACGTGGCGCCCCTAAACAGGCCATATATCCAAAAAAAATAGAAAACATTCTCCCAAAGTAACGCTCCCCCTCTTCCCCTTCATCTTCCTCCCACCATTAGTATCCTCCATTATTACACCTCCCTCGTAGCTCTAAACCTTATAAAAATTTCAGGATGGTTGATTCTTGGTTCATATTTTCCTGCTTCATCGACCTCCGGATTGCCGCCCCGCTGCGACGCCGTTCAGAGCCGCCGGATCGATTCACTCACCGTACTCCATTTATATGGTATTGCCTCAAAATTTGGTGACTTCGGGTACCTTCCAAGTACGTTCTCATGTCTGCTCTTTCCGTTTATTTGGAGTTGCTAAATTCTTGCTCGATCATCTTGTAATATGTTTGTTGCTCTGTTTCACTATTCACTTTGGCCTCAAATAAACTGATTAATGCTTGGTTTGCTGTCTCATTGATCACTATTGCCTCCGACACTGCTAATTTAGGATGCCTTTCAAGTGATTTCGTGTAGCATGTAACGTGTTTGATTTTGTGTTTCACTGATAGCTCTTGCGTTCACCTGCTGCAGTATTACGCTCTAACTCAGTTTGTTTCAATTGCCAGCCGGAGTATTAGCTTCAGATTATTGCTGCAAATATGAGAAGAAGATTGGCGGCCAGGCCAGTTCGCCCCGTACCTACACCCAGTCGAGACCAGGCGAGAGCAAACAGATCCACGAGGAGGCAAGCCATCAGAGAAAACCAGAGAAGAGTAGCTGCTGGATGTGCGGCCAGCTTACTTCCCCCCAACCGTATTTCAGCAGCGGAACAAAGTCGCCCTTCATGCCATGGGATATCTTCACAGATTATCAGCCCTCCCCGCAATCAAGCATGGTATAATCGATACGCGTGGAGCTGCATTATTCAGCAAAGAAGGGCCATATCTGGGCAGACCGACCTCGGACATCACCCAAGTACACTGAGTACCTGCAGTATTGAACAGACGCCACACGGTTCCACGTCCAGCCAAGTTTGGAATGTCGACAACGTTTCAGAGCAGATACCGTACCCTAATATCGACAGCAATCGAAGTCGTTTTAATAGATTCCTGAGAAAATGCATTGTCGCTCAAAGGAGAAACAAGGCTAGCCTGACACAGAGTGATTTCACCAGCAATATCCCAGAAACTCCTCCGGCCACATCACCCCTATGTTCGCTAGAAACGGTTGATGAGCCACCGCGGCAAAGAAGGAGAATCGAGCTTCACGGTGGTAAGAACTACTCATATCGTATTTCTCCAAAATAGTCTCACCTACTTTAGCAGAAACTAACATAATGCTTGCTCCCTTTAGACGAACCTGAGCAACTGAGTCACCAATCTGATGTCGACATGAGTGACGGTATGCGCTATACTAATTAGTCCTGTTGCGACTTTCTATGAATACTGTGAAAGCCTAAGCCATGTTATACTACAGGTGAATCCTATCTCATTGAAGATGCCACAGAAATGGACTGCGCCATTCCTTCACGGGGTTCTAAAAGTAAGCATCTATTTTCCACTACAGTCTCGAAATTATGCGATCAACAGATACTCAAATTATGCTTGCAGTCCAGCTCAAAAAAATGATATACTCCCTCCGAGTTCCTATTATTGTCCCAAAGGGATTTGGGATGAAAACTAAGGAAGGAGAAATGAGTGGTTCAAAAAAAAGGAGAAAGAGAGAGAAATGAGAGAGTAATTGTGAACCACACATTGATGGCCTAAAAAGAAAATTGGGACAAAAATCAAACTCAGCTCAAAAAGGAAAGTGGGACAATAATAAGAACTCGGAGGGAGTATTATGCTTAGGAGTGCCAAATTGCCAGCCACGTTTACAACACAAACTTTCACAGCAAAAAAAAAAGGGAATGCATTTTAAGATTTAGGATGATTTTGTTTCTTTATTTTGTTTACACCGTTCATAATATGTGTCACAAGCAAATTCATTATGGCCATACTGCACCTACCATTTAGCTATGACATTTTTGACAGCCATAGATTATCATATAATACAGATTCACTATTGAATTAAACGGTAGGTGCATATGATTCTTACTTTGCTATGACGTTTTTGCAAATTCACTATTATCAAATTCACAGCGGCTACGTTTTTTATGGCCATAGATTATCATATAATGCAAATTCACTATTGAATTAAACGGTGGGTGCATATGATTCTTACTTTGCTATGACGTTTTTGCAAATTCACTATTATCAAATTCACAGCAGCTACGTTTTTGATAGCCATAGATTATCATGTGATTCTTACTTTGCTATGACGTTTTTGCAAATTCACTATTACCATTTTTGCCAGACATTTATAGAATATAAGTAAGCATCTATTTTCCACTACAGTCTCAAAATTATACGATCATGAGCTCCAAATTATGCTTATCAGATACTCATTTTGCGAAGGAGTGTTTGTTGAGCCGTGGAGCTTTGGAGCCCCAACTGGGGTCTGCGAGTACTGTAATGCAGTGATGTGGATTGAAGAATCGATGGGAAAGTGTGGAGGGAATAGGCGACCAAAGTATAGCATTTCTTGCCAAAAAGGAAAAGTTGCACTACCATTACTCCAACAGCCACCGGAATTTCTGGTGTCCTTGGTAGACCCGGCAGGAGGGCCACGGTCAAGGGAATTCAGGAGGCTCATTAGATCATACAACGGTGCTTTTGCCTTGACGTCATCGAGGGGCAAAGTCGACAACGCCATTAACAGCGGACCCGCGCCCTACTGTTTTAGATTGGGTGGTCAGAATCACCATAATATTGGGTCATTGCTGCCTCCGGAGGGAAAGCAATCCCGTTTCTTACAGTTATACTTTTATGATAGTCATGAAGAGGTTCCGCTGAGGATAAGCTCATTAAATAACCAAGGGAGAAATCAACTAGACCCAGAAATTGTGAAGGGCCTATCCGAGATGCTCTATGAACATAATGTCATCGCAAAGATGTGTAAAATGGCGAAGGAAAGAATCACCCAGTCTGACCTCCAACCCGTACAACTCCGACTTTTTGGCAGTCGTACAAAAGACGGGAGGCAATATAACCTCCCAAGCACCGACGAACTAGCCGCCCTGATCGTATCACCGGGAGAGTCTGAGAAACATGGGTGAGACATTATTATCTACGATCGTGCTAGAGGACTAAGAAGAATTTCGGAATTGCACCCAAGTTTTATGGCTATGCAATATCCTCTGATGTTCCCGTATGGGGAGGACGGGTATACACCAGATATTAAGCATCGCGATGCCGAAACATCGACAAGGAAGAAAAAAAATTCTGTGACGATGCGTGAGTATTATGCATACCGCTTCCAAGAACGCATGAAGGATGGAAAAATCATAGACGGTATTGCCGTTTACTGTGGTAGGCTGCGACAACAATTCATGGTCGACGCTTTCACATCCGTCGAGGAAACACGTTTGGATTATATTCGATCTAATCAAAAGGACATACGTAAATATTCTCTGCGGGGATTACTCGACGCGGTTTCATCAGGTGAAACGATACTAGCTTCGATTGGTCACCGTATAATTTTGCCTCCGTCGTTCCCAGGGTGCTATCGAAACCTTTTCCAGAATTACCAGGATGCATTGGCTATTTGCCGATGGGCTGGGGCCCCCGATTTGTTCATCACCTTTACATGTAATCCAAATTGGGTTGAGATAAAAGAATTCTTATCCGCTATTCCCGGCCAACGGCCTGAAGACCGTCCAGATATTGTTGCTCGAGTTTTCAAAATCAAGCTTAACGAACTGATTAAGGACCTAACCAAAAAATCTTTCTTCGGGCGAGTCCTAGCAGGTAATTAATAATTACTTACTTACACATTCCCAATGTTTAGAAACACCATTACGTTACAATTCCTTATTTAATACCACCACTTTCTGCACCTTATGCAGTTATATACACGATCGAGTTTCAAAAAAGGGGTCTGCCACACGCACACATCTGCCTCTTCCTACACCCCTCTGACAAACATCCTGACCCGAGCGACATAGACAGAATTATTAGTGCGGAGCTACCTGACAAGGACACAGACCCTATTGGATTTGAAGCGGTTGTACAGTTCATGGTCCATGGTCCATGTGGAAACATGAATTCACAATCACCATGTATGGTTGATGGGAAGTGCTCGAAATATTATCCAAGAGAGTTTTGTAATGTCACCTCAGTCAGCGAGGATGGTTACCCCGAGTACTGTAGAAGAAATGACGGCCGAGTAGCTGAGAAGAACGGACACACTATTGATAACCGATTCATAGTTCCACATAATATTGACCTGTTGGTGAAATATCAGGCACACATAAATGTCGAATGGTGTAACAAACACAGATCTATAAAATATTTGTTCAAGTACATGTCAAAGGGTCCTGACATGGCTCTCGCAAGTGTACATGATTCCAGGGCGGACAACAACAATGACGATAACATTCAGAGACCAGTTGATGAAATTGAGACGTACCTGAAATGTAGATATGTATCAGCCTCAAAGGCATGTTGGCGTATGTTCGCTTTTGAAATCCAATTCAAACAGCCACCTGTTCAGAGGCTATGCTTCCACTTGGAAGAAGAACAGAACATTGTTTTCGAAGACACGGAGGAACCAGAAGAAGTCCTTGAAAGGATTGGGCAAGCAAAAACAACTCTCACTGAATGGATGGCAACAAACAAACGTCACCCGGAAGCTCGACATCTAACTTATGCTGAATTCCCCACCGACTGGGTTTGGTTAGCGAAAAAGAAATTGTGGAAAAGAAGAAAAAGGGGCATGAAAATCGGGCGCATATACTTTGCAGCACCAAACTCGGGGGAGTTGTACTATTTGAGATTGCTGTTAAATATTGTCAGAGGGGCGACCAGTTATGAAGACATTAAGACGTTCAATAACATAGTCCACCCAACCTTTAAATCTGCCTGCAATGCTCGGGGAATCCTAGACGGTGATGATGAATGGCATATAGCATTAAACGAAGCCGGTACATGGTCAACGGCTCGACAGCTTCGTGAATTATTTGCAACCATACTTTTATTTTGTGAAGTGACAGACCCTAAAAGCTTGTGGACAGCACATTGGGAAAAACTTTCCGATGATGTTTTACCCCGACAAAGAAGAAGAACAGGAATCGGCCACTTAATTTTAAGTGATGAACAAGTTCAGAACTACGCACTTCATGAGATAGAACAAATACTAAATAGAAGCAGCCGAAGCCTCAGGCAATTTGACGATTTTCCAATGCCTGATAATGCTCTATTACAAAACTCTAGCAACAGGCTCATTTTAGAAGAGCAAAATTTCGACGGAGATTCCCTAAGAATTCAAGCAGATCAATTGCAAGCTGGTTTGAACGCTGAACAACATGTCGTGTATGCCACTGTACTAGATGCTGTACAGTTAGATAAAGGAGGTCTTTTCTTTGTATATGGAAGTGGAGGAACGGGTAAGACTTACCTTTGGAAAACCTTGATATCTCGCCTTAGATCAGACGGACGGATAGTCCTTGCTGTTGCATCGTCTGGTATATCAGCATTACTGTTAATCTCGGGTCGCACCGCTCATTCAAGATTCTCAATACCTTTAAATTTGAGTGACACTACAAGCTGCAAAATTGACCAGGGTTCTGACCTTGCACACTTGATTAGGAATGCATCTCTTATAATATGGGATGAGGCACCTATGGTGCACAGACATGCGTTCGAGGCCGTCGACAGAGCATTCCGAGATATAATGCAACTTGATGACCCAATGGCAATGGACAAAGTATTTGGAGGCAAAACGGTGGTTCTAGGTGGAGATTTTCGACAGATTTTGCCCGTAGTACCTCGAAAAGGGAGATTAGACATAGTGGACGCCTCTATTAGTAAATCTTCCCAGATATGGCCGCATTGCACTGTATTGAAACTACAACAAAATATGCGTTTGCGGCAGCGATATAGTGACGAACAAGCCACTGAGATAAGAAATTTCAGCCAATGGATCCTTGATATAGGTGACGGTAAAATCCCAGCTATATCAAAGGAAGGTGAACAGGAAAAGACATGGATTAGTATACCAAAAGATATCTTAATCCAGGACCATGGAGATCCCATTGCATCCATAGTTGAAGAGGTATACCCTCGACTTCTTCAAAACTACAATGACCCCACATACCTTCAAGGAAGAGCGATATTGGCCCCCACAAATGAGACTGCAGAGGAGGTAAACAAATATATGTTAGGCCTCATCCCAGGAGAAGAAGTCGTATCAAAAAGCGTGGACAGAATTTGTCCACTGACCAGTGGTGGCTCCAACATGGACGAGTTGTACCCGACTGAATTCCTAAACTCACTAAAGCTCCAAGGTTTGCCAAATCACGAAATGCATCTGAAGGTAGGTTGCCCAATTATTTTGTTGAGAAACATTAACCAAAGAGCTGGGATGTGCAACGGTACAAGGCTGACAGTTACGAAGATACACAGTAGAATCATTGAAGCGAAGGTCATCACAGGTACCAATGTAGGTGTCACAGTTTCAATCCCTAGAATTGAAATGACACCAACAGACACAAAATGGCCCTTCACAGTTAAACGTCGACAATTCCCAATCAAGGTTTGTTTTGCCATGACAATAAACAAAAGCCAAGGACAAACATTTGAGAAAGTCGGAGTATACCTACCACAACCAGTATTTACTCATGGTCAGCTATATGTCGCTGTCTCAAGAGTGACTTGCCGTAGTGGATTGAAGATAAGCATACCTTCCAAAGATATACAAGACATGGACGATGTAAGGACAAAAAATGTGGTCTACAAGTAAATTTTCTCTGATCTCTGATCAAAATGCCTCATTGTTCAAATAGAAAATAACAGATCTTAGGCAAGTAGAAGCATTTATCAGCAATTCTAATATACTCAATTTTTAAATATCAAACTTTGTTTCATCAGTTCTGTAGACACCCGCATTTTGACCGCCAGGTGTCTATGGCAGTTTCCAAAAATCACCCGATGATGATCGGACGCTAACGTGTTTCTACGCGCTCGGATACGGGCTCAAATCCATTAATCGTTGGCTAACACACTTACGGAGTACAAATCTCGCCAAACAGACCTCAAATCCAGGCCCAGTGGATCATTCCGAGTCAAACAAGACTAATTTGGGTCAAAACCGACACCGGGAATAAAACCGACTTTTAGCGACCGGATTAAAACCCGGTCAAAGCCGTTTCCGAGTAGCTCACCCACGGTCCGCCTCCAAACGGGCCATCAAATCAAGTCCGTCAAGGCACAAAACCCTAGACACCAAGGTGCCCTAGCTTTGCCTATATAAGCAACCCCATGCAACACAATTACACAACTTCTCACAACCCAAAAAACCCTAGTACACTCTAGGACAATCATCTTACACATCTACACAAAAACCCTAGTACACTCTAGGACAATCATCTATACACACTTCAAAACCCTAGCAATTCTACACTAGCAAAAACCCTAAACCACCACAACTTAGCCTCCATACACCTCGAAGACTCTTGTGTTAAAGCCACAGTTACGAGTCCGCACCGAGACAAGAACATGTAGGTTGAGGGTGACAAACCTCGTTCTCCTTTCCCTTTTCTTCTCATCATCCATCTCCTTTTTTTATTCCTTTTTTTGTTTTATTATTATTATTATTATTATTATTATTATTATTATTATTACGATTATTATTATTATTATTATTATTATTATTATTATTATTATTATTACGATTATTATTATTATTATTATTATTATTATTATTATTACTACTACGTTTAGCTTTATTATTATTATTATTACGATTATTATTATTATTATTATTACGATTATTATTATTATTATTATTATTATTATTACTACGTTTATTATTATTATTATTATTATTATTATTATTATTACTACGTTTATTATTATTATTATTATTATTATTATTATTATTATTACTACTACGTTTATTATTATTACTACGTTTATTATTATTATTATTATTATTATTATTATTACTATTACGATTTTTATTATTTACCTCGTTATCATTATTGCATCATAATATCGATAATATTGTTAGCATCAAAACATTAAAATACTTATCAATTTGTGTCGAATGAGAGGGATATCGGAATAAGAAAACCCGAATATACAAGTGTACTGCACACAGCGTTGCCGGTCGCTTATTCCGATACCCCGATTATTTGATTATTGAGATGAGTCAACTTAAACAAGAATTCGTCTTTATTTCTCGCCAGTATCATCTTTAATATTGCATTCATCGAATTTTCTAAAACCAATTTTAATAAGGGTCGAAACCCGTTGACACGGATCCGACATCACGATCTCTAGGGATTTATCGATGTCGGAGAAGTCGAGGGAATCAAGTTCTTTTTATTATTTAATCAAAGAGTCAATCTTTCTAAATCGCATTAAATCAACTTAGGGCAATTTTCGTTGATGCTAAATAATTGTCAAAACAATTCTTTAGAATTATGACATTATTAACGCGGAGAAAATTTAATCACATCTCAATAATCGATTCAAAACGATTTTCGATCTAAAACACGATTTTACAAACGAATCTTAATTCGTACAGAGGGCACTCGACCGAGCGTCTAGCCCACTCGGTCGAGTGGCACCTCAAAATCAAGTCAGAATGCTAATCACGATCACCACTCGATCGAGTCTCACAGTGACTCGGTCGAGTGGTCATGTACTCGACCGAGTTGGTCAATAACTCGGTCGAGTACGGTCCATAATGCAAAATAGAATCGCTTTTTACAGGCCTACTCGATCGAGTCCATCGACCACTCGATCGAGTAGCCTCACAACGACTAAAACACAAGTCGTACATTATTCTATTTTTCAAACTCGATAGTATTTTACGACTTAGGTCAACACGTGCCTAATTAATCACGTGTATACTATCTTTTCAAATCATGCATCTTCATATCTGCATCTTTTCAATTCAATTTTTGCAAACCGTTATTATTCGTTATATCGCTATATCGTTACTAACGCGTTTTCTGTTTCTTTTGTCAATTTAATTATTATTCGTTTATTGTACTAAATGAACCCGCATGTCAAAATACAACTTGGACGTTAATTTTAGTTGCATTAAATTGACTTAGAAACCCTTTCAATTACATTCGCATGTTTAGGGAAAACAATGTTTGCATAAGCATTTTTCCCGTTTTACTAGCACGCGTATTAGAAAGTCATTCGAATTCTTAGTAGAGGCCGCTAATGTGCGGGCGGGGTTGGGTGTCCTTTGTGGGCTTCCCAACACGTACCCTCACCCCTTACTCAGAACCTCGGTTTCCGGATGCCCGAAACCGTTGGCGCACGAGAGTCATTCAATATACGATTAACCGCTCAAGTCGGCATCTATATCGATATGCAAAGGGACGAGCCCAATAAACTCTGACATCGGAAATGGGCCGTATTTTGTATACGGCCCACTACGACATAGAGTGGGCTCGAACGGTTCCGAATAACCATAAAATTCGGTGGCGACTCCACATAGATCTAAATTTCAATTCGATCCTTCTCATATGAAGATTCATTCGCCTACCCAAACCCGCGCGTGGCCGCGTCGGAGTGGACCTATGTCATGTCCACAAGTTCACAAGTTTTTGGAGTACCCACTTAAGTCATCACCATGTTGCATATTTACTTCCGTCTTTTGTGTTCTTTTCTACCTAAGCCATCACCATGCTAAATACCAAATCAACTTCGTATCTTCTGTCTTTAGTCTATGTATGATATGATTCTGTTTTAATAGAAAGCCAAAAATTTGGTGTTGTTATATTTTACGTTAATTAAACTTAGATTAAAACAATGGCCAAAGTGTTACAAAAGCGGGGCTAAGACAATTCTTTATTTGATGAACTACAACATGGCCATGCGTGCCTAACAACGCTAATCAATTACAGTCACCCACCCATCATTCTCCCAAGCTTGATACAATCTCATGTCAGAAATTTGACTTAAAACCACTTCACTAGAGAACACGATCATCACATTGTAGTAACTCCCCAAAGCATGGACTTCCACAACACGACCAACCCACCATCCACCATCTAAGAAAATCTCAACTAGGTCATCTATCGTGAAACTGCTGCTCTGAATATATCGAGGCGCTGGCCTTAAATATTCAACGAAAATAATGTATTGTAAACGGCTGACACCATCTACCTCCACCAAATGGTCAAGTTCCACTTTGACAAAACCATTACCAATTTCAAAAAGAATGGTCGCAGGAAAGTGAACAGCAAACGGGGCAATTTCCGCAAAGGTAACTTCAATTTCATCCCCATCAGAATAAAAGTGAACCATGTTTCGAACAAAATCCTTACAAAAACACCTAAATGCGAAATAGTGTTAAGGTAGACAATTTTATTTTTGTAGGTAAAGGATATTGCTACTTAGAAGTTTATAAATATGAGTTCTGTGGGATGACAGTAATAATCATCAACAATTAAATTTTTCCAATAATGACCTAGAATTTCAAAGGTCACTAATACCCGCGTTTACACAATACGAAAGGAGTAAATATACATGAACTTTAAATTTTAGCTGTTACAGAATAGAAAAGATTTTTAGGATAATTTAGTACAGTATTAGTATGTATTAGTAATGAACACTAATTACTCATTTTATGTGAAATATGAAGAGTTATGAAACTGAAAAAAACTAATTAACCTAATGTAATTAGACAGCACATTAATCACATACATAATCACAAAATCTTAATCCTTGCCGTCAACGTACACTCAGCCGCTCATACCATAATGATCACAAAAACTTGCAACCAATTAAATTTAATGGCAAGTGTTCAGAATTTGTAACTGAAGATCTGAAAAACCCAAACAGCCAACACCTACCAAATATCCCAAACAGGAGTTACACTTAAAAAACCCAAAACACTCTAGTCATCAAATATCACTGATATGCGAAAAGACACTGCCCATTAAATTAAATCATTTACTCATATCACACAGAATATAAGGAAAAGATTTATACTCCGTCCGTTTTTTATTTATTACCCATTTCACCTCCTCACAATTCATTGAAACTATAACCAACCACAAAACTCATCAGCAATGGCGTCACTAATAGCAATTGTAGCAACTTTGACACCATCGAAATCCAAATACCAGATAACGACACGGGTCACAAGAGTTTGGGAAGTGAACCCCAACAACAACAATCAACCTCTATCGCTGGATATGGTTCTATTAGACAAAGAGGTACATACAAAGAACAGACCGATTAAATAACGTGCAGTACAAAAACTAACAAATCGTTTGTGTTATTCTTAACAGGGGAATCATATACACGCTACAATACCTAAACGTTTAGTAAGCTCTTACAAGGAGAGGTTGGTAGAAGGGACGATATACAACCTACAACACTTTGAAGTTGCCCCAAACACAAGATCATATCGACCCGTTCAGACTACTGCTAACATCATAAAATACACCCCATTCACAACAATTTCCGAGGAAAAAGACCAGCAACAACCAATACCACTATATAAGTTTGAGTTTTGGAGCCTCGAAAACCTGCAAGAGCGCACAGGCAAAATCGACTATTTGATAGGTACCAACCAAAACCCTAAAATAAGGAAAAAAATAACCTTTTGCTGATACATTCATTCTATGCAGATGTCGTAGGCCTCTTAACAACTGTCGAGAATAGACAAGAAGTTGTGACAAAAACTGGCAAAGCACAACTAAGACATGTATACATACAGGATCAAAGGTAACCGTTGTTATTAACATTTAAACCAAACGAGAACCACTCAAACCCTGATGCAAATGATGACCAGAGAGCAACCAGTCCGTGTCACTCTCTAGGGGTGACGTCGCCGACCTCATTGACGAAACAATTGCAGAAAAAGATGACAAAGAAAGAACGATTGTGATAACATCAACAAAAGTTGTCTACTACGATGGTAAAAAAAATTACATATAGTAATTTCAAAAAGATATTTCTTCTACACAATACAATTGTGTTACGCATATAACTTTTCCAGGGGAGCATCAACTGCAGTCTACGTACGGTACAAAATTATATCTTGACTTGGACATACCACAGGCAAAAAAGCTGCTACACAGGTAACTTTTCTGGCTGCAATTGTATTTACATAAATAAATAAAAAATATTAAATCACAAAGACAATAACCTTCTGGCAGCACACCCGATCAATGGATACAAGTCAAGATTGCTGCTTACAACAAGAATAAGAAGAACGACACTACATCATTACCAACGAAATCTACAATCACGGCTCTCCTCGCAATGGAATTGACAGATGAGGTAATAAAAAAAAATTCTACATTACGCATTTCCGACCACTACAAAACAAATTACCGTACCCCGTCTGAAATTTGCTCATAAACATCAAACACAGAAACAAGTATTCCTTTGTGATGGAAAAATAACGGAGATACGAATAGAGCTAGACTGGAAATATATCTCTTGCTCATCATGTAAGAGCGGCCTATAAGAGGATAATAGCTGCCAACAATGCAACCAAATTGTATCCTACCCTTTACAAAGGTATGTACAAAACAAACAAACCCTGCCTTCGATTATCATAGGAGACTAGTGTAAAACCCGTGCCTCTGCACGGTTTTTTTAATTTTGTTTTGTTCATAAAAAGATTTTAGTGACTTGTGAGTTGTGACTAAAATTATATCATCTTCTCAATGATTTACGGTTTTCTGTTTCAGTGTTTCCGTCAATAGTTTACATTTCGTTTTGGGGAAAATTTTATCTCTACTTTTTATTTTTAAGCATAATAAATGTAATTTTATTTTCACTATTGTGTCCTTCTGCATAAATAAAATGTAACATTCTATTACGGAGTATGATGGAGAGCGTATAAGATTAGTAATATGTTGATTCATATATAAAATACAATATGTTATTAACGTTTTTATCATTTTTTTATGTGTCATCCATAAAATGATATTCTATAAAAAGTATACCTAACAAATAATGGATCAGATCGCGTCTAATTTGTGACACAAAACATTGTCAGAATATAATAAGTAGAAAATACTATCGAATGCCTTGATTTTTACCTATTTTAGGTTAGAAAAATATTTTTAATATTGGATCATATCTGTCATTACTTTTGTTATTAATTATCGTACATATCTTTGAAAAGATTACACAGAAATTTTTAAATTTAGAGTTTAGTAAAGTATTTTTCAATTAATTTAATCCTAAATGTTAGGGGATTAGGATTAGATTGGGGATTTTTAAATTAAAAAATAGTTATGTTAAATTTCGATCCGACTCGTAAACTTTGCCCATTTTTCAGAGTCAACACCCTAATTTGATCCACGAGGCTGTGGTCCATTTGAATTAAACCCGAAATGATCCGTGAATTTAGGATCAAAATTCGGGTTGACCCGTTGGTTCAATAACGTGTCATGAAAAATAAATATTAAAAAATTATTGACTTTATTATTATGAATCACAAAAAAAAAAATAAAGAATAATACTTTTATATATTTTTTATACGAAGGAGCATTTTTAATGATAAAATATTTGTAAAGTAATATACTGTTACAAATTTTTAATTGTAAATTCAATAACTAATGAATTTAATACGGAGTAACTTTAGTGATATTAAATATGACTAATATTTTATAAATAATTGAATTTAAAAATTATACGGAGTATGTATTAAGGATCTTTTGTTAATTGTTATAGAAATTTGGGCCTCTTGATGGCAACCATATCTATGATGCCAACATTGTAATCTTCGACAAGGAGGCAGAAAAGATAATCGGTCGGCCGATTACAAAGATGCTTGACCTTTGCGAAAATGTAATACGTTGTTCCCATATACGCTCCACAACATCAAACATCGACCAATAAATTTCATGTATTTTTCAGGAGGGCGGGAAGACACAAGTGTTGGACATATTACAGCAATGCATTGGGAAGGAATATACATTCAAGGTGAAAGTTGGAGAAAATAGATTTGGGTCTGGCCGAGAGTTGAAGTGTCAAAAAGCATTCAACTACGATGAGCTTCAGGACTTGGGGATAGAGGAACATAGCAAGGTATATGCCACACAGAGATAATCTCCCGATGATAATAAAAAAATGGTAGTAGATAAAGATTTAATTATCAATACTTGTGCAGGACACATCACACAACCATATGCAAAAACAGGCTACACGAATGGACAACCTAACAGTGAACACACCGGAGAAGAGAGAAAAACGAAAAGAACCTCAACAGTAAGTTACACACAATTTCAATTGCACTAACTCACAGAATACATTTGTCGGTTTGGCGAAAGTATATTCTGAAACACATAACAAATTATTCGCAAGCTACCAACACAGGATAATGGCGATGACATTGGAAAATCCACCGTGAAGAAGAAGCGGTCAAAAACATCGATATAACAATCTGAACAACAGAATATTTGCGGAAGCGTACTCCATGTTTTTTTGAATACAAAGACAATATATTTACTCATTCTGTATTTCGCATTTTTTAAAATAAAAACAATAGACTGTTGTTGCCCTCCAAACTAACAAAAACCGCGCACCTCCATACAACGCAAGCTATAAATGCCCCGTGAATTCCACGGGCAAATGAACTAGTTGCTAATAGTAAATCACTATCCAGATACATTTTCACACGGTCCAGATACACTTCCATTCTCTCTTAACTAAGGGAATAACTTTATCTAAATTTTTCCCGCCTAAATCATTTTTTTTTTCTAATTGGGCTTCATTTTTCATTAGCAAACTCTTTAAATGGTTGTACCAGAAGTTATAAATCATTTTTTTCGTTATTGAACTTCATTTTTCATTAGCAACCTCTTTAAATGGTTGAACCAACCGTTATACCTCATTATTTAATAAGGTTGAAATATTTATGAATGTGGTTGTATTTTTTTTGCAGGTTCGATGTGTTTATTTTATTTAATGATGCTATTTAAAATCACTCTATTTACCAACTACTCACTTTATTAATTTAACAAGTTGAATCATATACTTCCTCAGTTTTCTTTTATCTTCCTGTATTCTTTTTTGGTCCATCTTTTTTAATCTTCCCATTCGGTTTCTTTCCACATTGAACCAAACTTTTACCATACTACCCTTACTATTTACAACACTTTACATGAATAAGTGGAGGTCCCAGTTTATATTACGGTTATTCATTACATTAGTTTCTTTCCTATTACACAGACTTACCATTCTACCCTCAATAGTTCTTAAATTCATCATTATATTCATTACAATTTTTTTTTGCCAAAAGTAAACGGGAAGATAAATAAAACTCGGAGGAAGTAAAACAATTCTGTGGACATGACATAGGTCCACCCCGACGCGGCCACGCGCGGGTTTGGGTAGGCGAATGAATCTCTATATGAGAATGGATCGAATTGAAATTTAGGTCGAAGTGGAGTCGCCACCGAACTTTGTGGGAGTTCGGACCCGTTCGAGCCCACTCTATGTCGTAGTGGACCGTATACAAAATACGGCACATTTGCGATGTCAGAGTTTATTGGGCTCGTCCCTTTGCATTTGATACCGGTACCGACATTATCGGATACCGTGTATTGAATGACTCGTATGCCAACGGTTTCGGGCATCCGGAAACCGAGGTTCTGAGTAAGGGGTGAGGGTACGTGTTGGGAAGTCCACGAAGGACACCCAACCCCGCCCGCACTTAGCGGCCTCTACTAAGATCTCGAGTGACTTTCTAATACGCGCGTTAGTTGAACGGGAAAATGATATGCAAAGATTATTTTCCCTAAACATGTGAATGGAATTGAAAAAAGGTTTCTATATCAATTTAATGCAACTAAAATTAACGTCAAAGTTGTATTTTAGCATGCGGGTTCATTTTAGTACAATAAAATAAACAAGAATTAAATTGACAAAAGAACAAACGGTTAGTAACGAGATGATGATAATAACGGTTTGCAAATTATTGAATAAAATTGAATGATGTAGCGAGATGATGCATGGTTTGAAAAGATAGTAATACACGTGATTAATTAGACACGTGTCGACCCAAGTCATAAAATACTATCGAGTTTAAAAAGAAGAATGTACGACTCACGGTATTGGTCTTGATGAGGTCACTTGATCGAGTGGTCGATAGACTCGATCGAGTGGACCTCTAAAAGAGGTTTCTGCTTTGCGTTTTAGACCTTACTCGGCCGAGTTATTGGCCAACTCGGTCGAGTACGTCGCTACTCGATCGAGTCACTATGAGACTCGACCGAGTAGAGGTCGAAAGAGCATTCTGCTCGCTAAGTTGTGATGTCACTCGATCGAGTGGCCGAGACACTCGGTCGAGTGGCACCTGTGCGAACCAGGTTCGCTTGCAATTTTATTATTGATTTTGAAATTTCTTTTGATTTTTGATAATTCGACGGTTTTACCGAATTGAGCATAAATATTGTATGACTTATGCTCGATTCGGATTTTTTATGAATCATTGATTTTGTTGAACCGAATACAAATATTGTGGGATTTATACTCGATTCCGAATTTGAATACTCGTTGTATCCCATATTCGATTATTGAATCGATATGGAATACTAGAGTGAAAATATTAAATTGATTTTAGTCGTCTTAAATTAACTATCGCGATATGGGTAAATCGCGTTAATTAATTTATGTGACTAGATCGCTAGATTCGACATCCAATTATGGAATTGGTATCGAATCTAATGGATCGACACCTTGCTTTGAATTAGAAAACTTGATTCCCTCGGCTTCTCCGACATCGAAATAAATCCCTAGAGATTGTGATGTTGAATCCGCGTCAACGGGTTTCGACCCTTATTAAATAGAATACTTGTTTTTGAAAATCGATGTAAATATGCGACTTGAATAATGATGAAAACGAAATAAAACGGATTATTGTTTAAGTTAACTTGTTTCAATAATCAAATGATCGGGGTGATGGGATAAGCGACCGACAACGCTGTGTGCAGTATACTTGTATATTCGGTTTTCCTTATCCCACCATCACTCACACTCGACACAAATCGATAAGTATTTTAATGTTTTAATGTTAATGATATTATTGATATTAGGATGCGATAATAACGATAAAAAAATAAGAAAATACGACCCTTATGAAGACGATGACGACGTGACGCGAGAAGGAGGGAGAGAAGAGAAGAAACGGGGTTTTTGCACCCTCAACCTACATGTTCTTGTCTCGGATGAGGCTCGTAGTTGCGGCTTTAACACGGGAGCTTCGAGGTTTATGGAGGTTGAGTTATGGTGGTTAGGGTTTCGATTCCTAAAACTAGGTTTAGGGTTTGCTAGTGCTTAGGGTTTGATTAGAGGTAGAATTAGAGTTTTTTGCAAGATCGATTAGGGTTGTAGAGGTTGTGAAAAAGTTTGAAAAAGATGTCTAATTGTGTGTGCATTGGGTTGCTTATATAGGCAAAGGCAAGGACACCCGGTTAGGGTTACTCGACCGAGTAACCAGCTGACTCGGTCGAGTGGCCCGTTATGCCTGCAGTCGGGCTTGAATATGGGCCCACTCGATCGAGTGGGTAGGGCACTCGATCGAGTGGCCCAGCTGGGTCGCGCGGGTCCATTGCTTTGGACCGTGACTTGGGTTTTTTAATGGGTTTGTGTTTGACTTGGACTTTTGATGTTGTGATGGGCTATTTTGTATGTCTCGGAAACGACTTTGACCAGGGTTGACCCGATCGCTAAAAAGTCGGTTTTATTTCCGGTGTCGGTTTCGGCCCAAATTAGCCTTATTTGATTGGAAACGGCCCACTGGACCTGGATTTGAGGTTGATTTTGTGAGATTTGTACTCCGTAAGTGCATTAGCCAGCAACTAATGGATTTGGGCCCGTATCCGAGCGCGTAGAAACACGTTAGCGTCCGATCATCATCGGGTGTTTTTTTTGAAAACTGTCATAGACACATGGCAGTCAAAATGCGGGTGTCTACAAATTCACTTAAAATCTGTCTTCTACCAACTTTATACAAACTAAGACAGTAAAAAAATTCCGCTTTAATTCTTCTTTGACAAACTAGCGTATTAATTATTCAAATAATTTTATTTATAAAGTCAGTCAACGAAGCACAAAATATATCATAGTCGTTACAGAACATACAATCTTTTAAGTAAACTTTATTCGATATTTATTTAAGTAACCGCAAAACTTCAATTTAAAACTTTTGTACGATATATAAATATCACAAAACACTTAAAATATTTACAAATTCGGATTGTTATTCTAAGTCACTTACATTCCTACAAAAACTTCTAACATGTTACCTCTAACACCATATTATCTTATACTCCGTAATAACCATTACTCTCTCTCATTATTTGGAAACAGTTAAATATATGTGAGGTATATATTAATGAAATGGTAGGATTTCAGTGAATGAGAAAGATTATTAAGCTTGCCAATAATTTTTTTAAAATATTTAATTGATGCTATGGTTAAATAAAAAAATCTCTTATAATGGATAACCTACATATTGTACTTTGTATGAATTTGACAAATTTCTATTAACTAACATTATATTTGATAGATTAATTAATCGAACATGTAAAGAATAATTGAATTAATATATGCCGCACATTCGTGCAGGTGCTACACTAGTTGAAAAATTAATACGTAACAAATTATTTACGAATTAACTTAATTATAATAAGTGATGAATAAGTGAAGAGCGAATACTATAATTAAGTAATAAACAATAATAATTAACAAAATTAAAGTAAAGAGGATTAAGTTAGAAAATGCAAAGAAAGCTTGTAAAAATCCGGAAAAACGGTCGAATAGCGAGATTCGATAGATTATATTAAATAATACCATAAACCCGATACATCAACTCTTCAATATAGCAAATTAGCACAAAAAATGCATCCAAAACCTTCAATTCATCAAACTTCAAGATTAACACTTATTATATTAAAATTACTATATTTTGTGTATATATTATTTATAAGATTAATAATAATTTTTATAACTAATAATTTTATATATATAGTTTTTATAAGATTAGTAATTATTTTTTATAACTTATATTATAAGATTAAAATATTAAAAATTTAGAATAGTATAAATGTAGAGTATTAAAATTTGAGAGGATTATTAAGAATGATTAGAAGATTAGAAATATATTAGAATAATTTGTGTGAAATAAAATTGGATGAAATGGATATTTTTAGGAAAAATAATTGGAAAAAAAAAAAAAAGAGACATTGCACTCCATTGTCAAAAACGACCATTTTTCCCGGGTTCGGACCCGTCGTGCTCGGGTCGTGGCTGTCAGCGTGCCGGACCGAGCCGGGCTTCTGACCCAATTCGCCACCGAGATCCGACCTGAGACATGACAAGTTGTCCCCGTGCCAGGCACAATTTTTCTTGAGTCGGGCAATCGTGCCCAAAAACTAACGCCCGACCCGAATTGCCTGGTCTAATGGTACTCCATAAGACCATAACTATCTATACCTAATACGGTAGTTTATAGGAGTAAATTATAACCCTAACCCTATGACTGTATGGGCAGAGTTGGTGACGGCCTGCAGTGCTACATCTTTCATCTTCCTCCACGGCTAATCAACCTAAAAAAATTGAAATTGAAATCAACCTATTCCTCCTCCTCCTGATATATCATCTTTATTTCCTCCTCGCTTATCATCCTCGAAAAAATTGAAAAGTTTGGTGGTGTTCGAAAGTCGAAACTCTGAAGATTTTTCTCCTACTTCTGGTTGGTTTTATCAGGTAATAGTATTTGTTCCGGATTGATTTTTGTTGCTTGATTGAGCAATTTCTATTTCAAAATTCAGTTCGTTGGTGATGGATTCGTAAATCGTGCCGGCGAAGTGCCTGCGAATCTGGTAACACTGGGTGGGATTTAACTTGCTTGCAGGTGGAGATGGAATCGATCAAGTATTCGGAGGCGAATTTGATGGTCTTCATTCACCCCTCCAAAACTGGAGCTATTTCTGATGCCATCAAACAGCAACTCAGCTCTTCCCTCTTCAAGTTCATTTCTTTCTCTTTCCCTCACTTTGTGTTCTGTTTTTATTTATTTATGGAGTACGAGTATTTATTAAGCGGTCATTTCAACAGCGCTCGAGATTATTGTGTTGTTAAAATAGTCGGAAAGCTGTGTTCATTCAACCTCATTACACTGCCATTGATTGGACCCTTTGAGGCAATAGCATAATGTTGTAGTTCTTGGGTGATGAGAGCTTATCAGGGATTGAATTATGATTTTGTCGTCTTTCTGTTTCTCCTAGTAGGTGTCGTAAACTCATAAGGAGTGAAGCCAGTTTTAATCTTTAGTAGCTTATATTTCCGTGCTTAAATCACTAACTAGTTACGGCATTTTAATTTCAAGAGGTTGAACCCGTAGATTATTACCACGATTCAACCTTAAAATATACGCGCAACTGCTTATGCTTTAAAGATAGAGCGACACTTCTGGAAGTGTGATTTTAGTGCGTGTACCTTGCATTATGTTGAGACGCTCTGTTATTTACTACTCCATTGGTTGATATTTCGTGTAAATATCTCTTCGTAACTCTCTTTGTTTTGCCGAACATTAGTATCTTGAGTGGTTGATTTAGCTAATGCTGATAATTTCTGCTCTTTTCTTCAGGTTTAATGAAACTTTTGGAGGTGTGCTATTGGCCTATGATTTTGTTCTTAAAAGCAACCTCGCAAAAATTCTTTCTCTCGATCCTTTTGTTGGTATTAATCTGAAGGCTAATCTCCTACTTTTTAATCCAAAGCCAGAGACATACTTAGGTATGCTCCATCTCCCTCTATCACGATTTACTGTTGCCGAGGGTCAGCTAGACTAACTCCAGATATCATCGGCCACCTCAAATGGTGTGTGTGTTGCTAATTACCTTTTCGCTTGTTTTTTTTTTTTTTTTTTTGTATTTTTTAGAAGGTAAAGTAGTGAAGCTTGGACAAGACGCAATTCATGTTGTGGTTCTTGGATTCTCAGCAGCCATTATAACTGACGAAAACATACGCGATGAGTTCAAATTCCAGATAGTATGTACCATTTCTTGTGATATTTTACTTATTTTCCAACTATTCGCATACAATATGCTTTCCCCTTCTGGTTTGTAATGTACTCCGTATTATGTACTATGTTACAGAAACGTGGACGAGAAATATTCCGGAGCACATCACACAAGCACCATGTGATTAAAGTTGGTACAGTGATACGCTTCTTAGTCAAGAGGTGAAAGACGAAATCTTCCTGTTAACTTATCCCTTCTGCCTCCTAAACGTCTTTAGAGAGTCCATAACAAGATTAGGAACTGAAAAATGAAATGACACGATTTCTGTAGTAGTGTAACATTCCAGGGACTACAGCTAACTTTTGGCATTGAATGTACATGTAGTTTTGATGAGGAAACACTGCACATATCGGGTTCCTTGGGTCAACCGACAACTGGAGATATTCGATGGTTTAGTAAGAATTCGGAAGAGTTACCTTACAGGTAACTCGGCTACAAAATCTTACTGTAACTCATGAGATAAGCAATTACAGTAGTAATTTTGCATTATCTGGTGAAGACATAATCGACAATGATATCTGTGTTGCAGGGATTCAAAGAAACGGGTCAAGAATGAAGAGCTGAGTGGTGGAAGAATCAACAGAGGCACAGTACCTAGTGATTCCCATGTCTTAAAGCAAGCCAAAAAACAAAGACACACGTAGGGACGAGTATGTCACAAAGTTGGATTCTTGATTATGATGTATGTTATAATTGTTCGGGTGAGGATGTATTCAAGATTAGAGTAGGATATCTAAATTCAATTTCGGTAGCAATCAATGCAGTCTTAAAACCAATTGTAACTCGGTTAGAAGGATTTTCTTGAGATTTGTAATGGATCGGACGAGTTTGCAAACTATTTTACTCGGTATATGTTACAGAGACAAGGCAATTAATTATGAATGAGTAAATTGCCCATGAACTTCTAGACTAGACCAAACCCAGAAAGTGAATATGAGACCGGGATTGTAAAACTTTGATATGGTGGTTGGTTCAAAATCGCCAAATATTACAACAACCGTGTTACTGGTTGGTCTCGGATTGAGCTCGGTTTTACATTTTTGCCGAGCCAGAAAGACCGGCTTCAGGCTGGTTACATATTTTTTTTACCTAGGGACCCCCTAGGGTAAACTACTCCGTATAAAGGGAGTAACAAAGCGGGAATTTTTCAATTTTTTAAAATGGCCGTCACAGTTGTTTCTTTCTCCGATCCTCCACCAGCCGACCATCCCCCATTCCTCTCTCTAACCTGATCGCTCAGTAAGTTTCATCTTTCAACTTTTGATTTAAATCGTCGACCACCGCGCCGTCCACCGTGCGACAGTGGTTTGAACTAAACTGTACGAAAAAAAGGTACCTTTAGGCATAGTAATCCTTCCGTACTTCATTTGTTCAGTTACATATGAGTATTATCTGTAAGAAGTATGTTAATCGAAGCTAAACTAATGACCGAGACGTAGTGAGCAGCAATTTAGGATACAAAGGGTTCGTTTGATTGTCAGCCATTGTTGAAATGAATAGCCAAGTTATTTTTAGGCATGTCAAAACTCAGGTAATCAAGTGTATTGTATTTGGAATTTTGGATAAGGTCTACTTCTCGTAGAGTTCTAAACTTTTACCGAAAATGTAGAGTTCTAAACTTTTACCGAAAATGTCTTAGTCACGGAGGTGAACAATAGGTCCAGATTCTAGACCAAAAACAAGTTGTAGGAGTGAGTTGTTTATCTTGATTTGCAGACTGCTAGGTTTCGATTTTGTGGCCCTTATTATTGAGTTTTCGACATGAGTTTTAATTCCCCACATAAATCGTCTTTTCAATTATTTTTACAGGGTCTAGATAATACTGTCTCTGAAATTATGAAAGCTTCCACCTTTTCAAATACAGTAGGAGTACATTAGAGGATTGTTTTGATAACAAAAAAAAAACGAAGCTTTCAAAGTTTCAAAGATTTAGACGCAGTATTAGGAATATTTTCTTTCGTACGGAGTAGTGGAGTGCTATGTACATTGATCGTCTTCAAGGGTTATTTCATGGCACGCCGAGGAATAAAAGTTGATTGTGATTTGTGACAGGTGATCAGTCATGGAAATCTCCAACATCGACCTTGATGAGGTTGCTGACGCGATAAGGAGCAAGTCCCGCGCTTGGCCGAATGCCAAGTACGAGTATGATCAGGTGAAGGAAGTCGGTTACAGCCAGATGACATGGAAGAGGGTGGATTCCGAATCCGTCCTAGAAACAATTCTGTCGAATACTTTTGACTATTTGTGTAAACGTCTTGGAGGTGGACTGGGAGCCTTAGCGGACGAGAGTTTCTTTGTGGACTACCTTATCAGAGGAAACATGGATAGGCCGGCTCATTTTGAGGCTGTTTGCTCGGACATACCGTTCAGAGTGGACTGGGATCACAGGAAGCTGGAGACTGTTTTATATGACGCTGAGATGGAAAAGGCTGTAATCCCGTCTCATATAGGGTCCAGTGTTATCCGGGGTATTGCCGCTGCTGGGCAGAATAAGATAACTAGGCTGGTGAAGGGGTGTCTGATGTATCTAGACCATCTAGGTAGGGGTGCAGTGTCATACCGCATGCCAAGCATGACGACAATGGAGTACAAAATGGACAATCTGGTGTCTACATTATTGCATGATGATAGGGCGTATGTATTTCCTGACCTCGATTCAAACCTCGTGAGCAACCACATGTGCAACTGGATACTCTATGCTATGTGCGAAGAGTATCCTCATCCCGTGATTGGTGGGATGGAACATATATCAATACCCGCTGATGCCAACACAATAGTATTGGTTGCTCATCAACCTCCGGAGTCAGTTCCTGCGGAGGTTGAGTTGACGGCAGAGTGGATATGGGGGACACTAATCCACTATGCCAACAACTTCAGATTGCGCGGTGACCTTGAAAAGGCGCTAGCAATAGCCTGCACCTTGCGGCAGAATAGGTATCTCAAGAAGATTGGCTTGCCTCGAGTAATTAGTACAGTTGACCTCATATACCCGATCCTAGTTACCATGTATCCTAGATGCAGAGTAACTAGCAATACTTTGATGGAGGGGGTTGCAGCCTTGCAGGTACCGTATTAGGTAGGGTTCATCAGATGTTGATGATGATCCTTATGAAGGATGTGGTCGAATGCGCTCGTTGGACAATGAGCGGATGTGTAGACAGAGATGTGATGCCCTTGCTTAGCAGGGACGGTTACAGACTTCAGGAGTACATGGAGGATAAGATCAGAGCACGGCAGGTAGACTACTACAGCTGACTACTCCGATGATCTGGTTAAAGTACCTGGACACGGAGGGTTTATCTATATTTAGGAAGACGTCGGTCTTTGAGGGCTTTTGGTTGGTTGAGTATCCGAAGGAGGTTTTACAAGGGGGTGTCATCTCTAGTTTGAAGAAAGGAATGAAGCACGGTATATCAGTGATGGGAATTGGTAACAATATTGATTCTTATCATATACTGATAAACGAGTTAGTCTTAGGCGGGGGATCCTGCAACTTATGTTTGCCGAATGGGGCCTTCAATGTGAGATTTGAGTTGTTGAGGCGCACTAGGGAGGAGGAGGTGACTCCGGTGGTTTTTACCAAGAAAGGTGTAGTCGGGGATGATATTAACGGCGGTCCCTGTTGAGATTGAGGGATTTAGGAGAGGATGCAGAGATGAGAAGATTGAATTGTATAATATGAATTGTTGGTTACAGAGTGTTACAAGAGATGCTTTATATGGAGTAGATGATTATCTTACCCTTGTAACTAACTCTAACCTCCTCATAACAAACTATGAGCATCATGTAACTAACCATAACAACAACTAAAGTTAGTTAACACAACTATCATTCCTACAGTCCCTTGCTGCAGTTGCTGGTTGGTTAGTATTTTAGGGGCATCCTCCAACTCAAGGGAAATAGACCTGCTAAACGGGTCACTAGGGTCCATTTCATTTTTGGGGTATGTTGTTCGGGTGCTGGTTTAATAGAAATGGTCATTTTGTGTTGAGATGGAGTGAGTAATATTGTGGGATCATTTGTGTTCGAGCCAGGTTGTTTTGGATCATGTAAATATCCGTCTATGTCAAAAACAGTGTCATTTCCTAAGTTACGTTTTCAAGTCTATTCCGAGTACTCCATAGAGCATTGGGTCGAAAACTCTACTCCGTGGGAAACAAATACTGAGTAAGAATTTATCGAACAATCAATTGCATTATAAGTACATTAGAAAGAATTACAGAATCATGAAACAAGATGAATAATACAGTACATAACACACTCCTTAAAAAACAACCTAAAATTACTCTCTGAATTCACAGCAAAATCAATCGACTGCAATTATTTATACACCAACATAATAACAAGAAATGGTAAGTAGTAACTAAGGACTCAATAATCTCAGCACTGCCTCTTCCCCAGCTCATCAGACCAAAGCAAAGACAGCTCCGAAAACGAGGGTGACACCAACCATCATGTGACCTGAGAATCCAGCTGCAGCGCTGGTGTCTTTAGGAGACGGTGCATCAGGGGTAGTCGAACCAGAACCGGCTGGTGTGGGGGTGGATGATGGTGTGCTGACGGGGGTGGTGGGGGTTGAGCCGCTGCTCTCAGCCGCGTTAACTTGCAACTTCATGCCAGAAGCACAGTGTCCAGGGATGCCGCAGATGAAGTAGTTAGCACCCTGTTTGAGGGTGATGACGGACTTCCCGTCTGTGAATGTCTGGGTGGGGTTTTGGGCGTTGCAGCTGTCGTAGTCGCTCTTGCTTACCACTAACACGTTGTGTGCGGTTTTGTCGTAGTCGAACTCTGAAAAATGAATCAATCAAACACCATTAGTTTAGTTTCACAATTTGAAACAAGTAAATCGAATTCATATCTTGGAATTATCGACTGAGTCGGATTATTTTAGGGGTCGATTGTGTACGTGCAAAATATGTATGTAGTATTAAATATTTTTGATGGGAATGTGATGTAATAATGTTGCAATTGCATTGTAGGAATCTTTGTTCCAAAGCTAATTAAACATCGTTTTCAATGGCAGAGAAGTCTACAATTTTAGTTGCGAATGATGTTATTATGAATTCCAATTCGTATTATTCGCAAATCGCAATACGACGACGTTCATATGAGTTGGTGGTATAGATAAGGTTCGGTGAAAAGAGGCGTTCCTATTCGTACGTGAAAAAGAGGCGTTAGTCATTCCCTTCCTCAACAATTCTCTTTGTATAGTGCTCAATAATAATTCTAATCAATGTTTTGAAGTAATATTTATGAAGTTGAAATATCAAATACTCCGCTCTATATATTTCTGATTATTTATCAAGGGTTTTAATATTTTTTAATGGGATATCTAATTTCATAAACAAATAATAAAATATTTTGTACTCACTACCTCCCATCAGAAAGTTAACTTATTGTTGTCTCCTCTAAAAAATTACGGAGTAACATGCATATACTCCGTCCGATTCCGATCATTTGTTGTTCTTTTATATTGCTTTTTAAAAGTATTTTAATGAAAATACATCAAATGACCGAGACGAAAAGAATACGGAGTACAGGATTAAAGTAAATAAGATGAAATTTATTTTTAATATTACTCGTATATATTAAACATAGAGTAGAGAGTATAAATAAACATATATACGTGACGCGAGGTGCATAAGCATAACATATGAGATGATGAGTATACAATTTGTTGAATGACATAACAACATGCATGAATAGGTTTATAGATTAGATAAGATGATGCACATGTATCTTTATTTACGATAGATATACTCATTACAAACAACAACTAAGTCATGAGTGAAATAAAGGGGAGAATGAAGATGAAGGTAGAGATGGATGGACGGACGTACCCAAGGTGCTACCAGCTTTGAAAGATTGAGTAGAGTAACTAGTGTAACTTTTGCCTAATGTCCAGGTAATGGGATTTTGAGCAGTAACTAAGCCTAATGGAGCAGCCATTAGCATAACAAGAACAACAATTGCCAGACCCATTACTATTGTTATTTCTCTTGATTAAATAATTTAAATTGAGCTTAATTAATAATTAACTTAGTTTATTTGTAATCCTTAGAGTAATGAGTATTTGAAAGAAAGAGAGAATGTTTGAGGGTGAGATTAGAATGGATGGAGATTATATAGGAAAAGGGGAGTCTTAATGCGACAGCTGAAAACGTGACAAATCGAAGTAGAAGTAGGTGGTGGTATGACTTTTGATTTGATTAATTATGAAGTATTAGTATTATTATGACATTTGTTTATGTTTAGATTAGAAGACTAGAAAGAAGCATGCATATAGCTAGTTTCAACTCGTTTTGATATGTATGTATCTACGTTGGCGGCTGGCTACTTTGGGGTCGGGTAAAGTCAGGTCACCTAATACACATGCATATGCATGACATGATGATGCACTGATTATTGCACCAAGGCCATGCATTCACCATTGTTTCTTTTCCTTCTCTTCTACTAACTCCATACCTAAAGCATTAAGAGTACCACTTTTCTTACTATTTCTTCCCTTTTCACCTAGCTACATACAACACCACCTAACCACTTCTCCTTCACTATTCTATTCCAAATTATACTATTCCCTCCAGGTCTGAATAATCTTTTCATTTAATTAAAATATACCCACATATATTAAATAAAGGGAAGATCATTCAGACTCGGAGAGAGTATATGCTTTAGTTTTGGGCACACATAGCACACGTTACGCCGATTTGTCCAAGATCCGAATGAAATTTGGGTTTTGTCTCAGGACCGACTCATGTGAACAATTAAACTAACTAATTATACTTCAAACTATGTATGAGTATGAGTGTATGACCATTACCTTCCATATCCTCCAATATAACAATATAAAATCAATACATTCTCCATCTCATCAAAATTAATAACCATTTTGGATCGTTAAGAAACAAATCCGAGCCACCAAAAAGTAATGGAAAGTAATGAAGACGAGTAGATAATGGAAAGGATTGTTTAGGAATTTTGGCGAGTTAGGGTGAGTTCAACGAGTCAAATCAGGACATGTACACATGAAGTGCCGAGGATCGGGCCGACCGGTTCTGTTGACAAAGTCTAAAAGTTTGGGTAAGTATATATTGCATACCAATTCAAGTCTTCTCCATGTATTTTGTACAATAACTTTTAATAATTGACTAATCTCTAGGAAGTAAAGTAAGATGTTCTTTTAGCTTTACGTTTAGGCAAAATGTATCCTTAGACTATTACAATATCTCTGTATGGAATATTGAGTTCAACACGTTTATCTCCAATTAGTTTCAGCTCTAACTTAGCAATTTATCATAATCGTTTGGCCTGCCTTCATTTTAGCTTCTTGTATTTGTCACCTAAATTATTTGTTTATTTATCGGAACATTTGCGAGAAATATTATGACACTTTAATTATTTATTGAAACATTAGTGAGAGATATTATAATCAAAGGTAAATAAATAAATAAAAATATTTGCAAGAAATATTATTGTACAGTGAAAACATCTACTCCGTACTAACTACTAAGAACTCAAGCTATGTTTAATGTGATTATATAATCAACTAATCAAGTATGGAGTAATATTATCTTTTGTACGTAGTCAGTGGCTTATACCTCACTATTACGAAAAGAAAACTAAACAGATGATTGAAAGGGATAGATTACATTATTAAAGCTCGAAGCTTCCACACAATGTGCAAAAAAATTGATTTTTTTTTTTCAACCCAATTGGCTTGTCTTTTAATATTTGACTATACTATATGCGGAGAACCAACATTCCAATATAATAAGTTCTCGCCATCATAATGACTGATGTCATAAGTGGTTGTTGGGCTTAGGCCTGTTGGGTAGTTGGAAAGCATGGTATAGGCTTATACCCACAATTTAGATAATTGGGCTTGTTTTGGCAGCCCATACATTATAAATTGAACACTTTAGGCCTTCCCGCAACAACGGTAGTGCCCGGCTTTGTTCACATTTTTCATTACTCCCTCTTAATTTTATCTTTTAACTCTCTTATTTTTGTTTCCGTTTTGAAAATTTGTCGAAGCACGTTTTATATCATCATGAATATCTTTCATTTTACGTTAGAAAAAATTTCCGTTCAAAGATTTGATATTGTATTTCAAAAGTCGAATCAAACAATATCTCACATGACTATATTTTCTCTTATAAATTGTCGAGAATATTGAAAATTTTCTTCAATTGTGAATAGTGTTAAAAAAAATGTACTTTGGATTTGAATAAAGGAAGTACTACTAGCTTTTACATCATGATGATGATAATAATAACCTTATTGTATACACAAAAGTATACTCCTAATCAAAACAAATCATTACGAAATATTTTATAAACAATGAAGCTCGATCTTTTATACAAAGTACTATGCAAAGATAATAATCGAAAGAGTCCTACCATACAGGGGCGGACCCAGGAACGAAATGTATATGGGGCTAAATTTAGGAACGCTCAAAACATTTCAATAAAAAAAGTCGACATAATATCATAGTGAATATTGACTTTTATTTTCAAGGTCGACACAAAAATATAATCTAGATGAAATTAAAGATTATCTCCAATTCAAATCACTATGAATAGAAAAATTTAGGAGACCGTCTCTCAATACGATTATTTCGCATTTACGATACCATTATTGCATGCAAGACATCTTACATAGAAGAATGCTACGTACTAATTTAATACTCCATAACATGGTTCTACGCTTCTACGTGAAGGGTTAACAAATAACAATAATCGCATTGTGAGACCATCTCATCACGTGGAAATTTTGGTAGAAAACAAGTACGGAATATAACTTAGTAGTATGCTTTAATTTTTTCAATTAACTACTCCCTTCGATTTTTTATTATCTTCCCCTTTGGTTTTGGGGAAGAAAATAAGGGTATAGGAATGTGTGGTTCAAAATAAAAAAAAAGGAAGAGAGAGAAATGTGAGGGTGATTCTAGACCACATGTTGATGGCCCGAAATAGAAATAAGGAAGAAAGGGTGTTTCAGCCCAATAAGGAAATAGGGAAGATAATAAAAAATCGGATGAAGTACTTTATATTAATGACTTTTGTAAGTTAACTCGATTTAAATATATTTCCTTTATTAAAAACCACTGTATTATAAAATATTACGAGTAATATTGATTTGCCATATAAATCTAATTTTCTAGAATGGAGATTGAAAATTTAAAATACTGAGGGTAAGAAAGGCATGAAACTTTACTCCGTATTTGTCATTGATGAAATCGGAAAGAGAACTCCAAATATTTGACTACTTGAGCAGCCAGGCCTAGGGCCCTAGGCTGGTAGCAAAAGAAAAAGGTAAATAAAAAGGGAAAGAAAATTTCCCAGAGTGGGATGGACAAACAAACTACCAACTGAGATACAATATACTTATGCAGCAAACTACACTTAAACTGTATTTGTCATTGCTACTCGGGCTATAGCCCGAGTAGCCTAGCCTTGTATCCGCCCCTGCTACCATATGAGCAACGAGTCAATAAGAAAGTAAGATGTTGGAATGCCACGAATTGGCCTTATTTATACATTGAACAAACCACGTATGAGGCTAATTTTGAACAAATTACATCAATTATTTGAGAAATCATATGCGTAAGGGAGTAGAAAAGTATGGGAAAGAAGAAGGTCCGAAAGTGCGGTATTGTGACTTATGAATGAGACTTTTTAATAATAGTGGACCGTCTACACTCCACATGGGTATGTATTTAGCTAAAACATCAACGGAAATACGCCTTATTATAAGTGTATACATATTCCTACTCATCCCACATTCACCTCCTCAATTCATCCATATAAGTCCAACACATACCTAACCCAATGCAAGTAACCCACTTTCTCCCATTACTTCCTTGTGTAATCGTCGGATCGTTTTATGAAATAATCTGAACCATTTACAAGAAATGGAGGTGAGGTAATAATAGAGAGAACCTAAGCTCCTTTCTCCCCATTATCCTACAATAGTGAGTGATTACGAATGACTACGCACCTCCCTTCTTTCTCTTTCATAATCACTCACTATTTAGTAATACTTTCCCCATTTTCATTAATATCTTTCCCATTTCTTTTTTTCATAATTTATTTGATTTATTTAACTTTCTTTTTTGATATCACTATTTCTTCTCTCTTACCTAAGTGAACTACCTACTTTATCTCCACTCTATCGACCCAAATGAATGTTATTCAATATGTAGCATCAACCGATGAACCAAAGGTAATGAATTACTCGTACCATATATCGTAATCGAAGTCCAAATTAGTCAAGGAAGAGTGTGGTGTATATATCACTCCATTACGTACGTACGTAACCTCAAACGTTTCCCTCAACCTAACCTACACACAACCAACCAACCCATACCCATTAGTCCATTCCACAAACCTCAAATCAAATCATACTTCCTTTCCTCCTCCCTCCACAAAAACAACTAAGAAAATGTCACTAAAAACACCTAATTCACTATCACCCTACTTAATATTCACCTTATTAATAACAATAATATTCACATATTTCATAGCTGAAATCAACGGTCTTGATGAATCCAATACTAATGATCCTAGCATAAAGTGTGGTGGTTGCTCACCATGCGGCCACCCATCATGTTCCCAAAGCCCACCACCACCACCACCACCGTCTCCACCTCCACCATCACCACCACCACCGCCTAAGAAACCGCCGAGTAGTACCCCGTACTGCCCGCCGCCACCTTCGTCGCCTTCAAGTTGGAATTACGCACCACCACCGCCTACTGGTACTGCCGGGTCATTATACCCTGTCGATCCAAACTACAATTATTTTTCAGGAGCAGTAAAAACTGTGAATTATGGTGTTACTTTGAAGATAATTATTATGGCTGGGTTTGGATTGCTACAATTGCTAATCATGTGGATGTAGTAATCAAGGGAAGGGGTGAGGAGGGGATGGAGTACGTTTGGGCTATTTCATTAAGTAGTGGAAGTATACTTACTTGTAATATAATAAGGATTAAATACATATAATAGGAATTCCATGAATGAATAGGGATGATGGGTGATCTATTGTTGTTTCTATTGGTTTTAATTTTGTTTATGCGTTGACGTGTGGTTTACGTTACTTCAATTATATTAATCATTAGAAAATGGGTGATTAATTAGTAAGAAGATATTTTAGATTATTAGAAACGATGATAAATTGATAATTGTAATTTGTAATAAGTATTTCTGATCATTCCTCCATGTTTGAATATACTCTGTAGTCGAGTATATCGTATACTCCTATTCTTTCTGTCGAGTTTATTTATTTTTATACACAAATTCTCATATGAGACGGTCTCACGATACGATTATTGTGAGACCTCTCATATGGAAATAAGTTATTAAAATAATAAAATATTCCTATGTGAGAGGTCTCACAATAATCGTATTGTGAGACCGTCTCACAGGAGACTCACTAATTTTTATATTACGATTTGTAAGAAGTACTTTAATTAAAAATAAACAAATGATTGAAACGGAGGAGTAAATAAGATTGAAACTGAATGATATCAAATGTTTTGAGACTAGACTCTAGGAGTCATGGCTAGGGATGGCAACGGGTCCAGGACCCGGTCCAGACCGGCTGGTCGGACCCATATGGGTCGGGTCTGGGTCTCATTTTTTCAGATCCGGCGGATCCGGGTCGGGTCTGGATCTTATTTTTAAAAACCGGGTCCGGGTCCGAGTCTGAAATACTGGACCCGGACCCGACCCGTGGACCCGGCACTTTAATTAAAAAAAAAAAAAGAAAACAAAAATCTACCAACATACATACGCAGAACTGCTAGCAAACAACTAAGTTACTAAAATAACTCACTCTCTCACTTCTTTCCTCACCATTTCAATGTTCATTCAAGGTTTCAAACCCTAAATACCGTCACCCTTTCAAAGATCATAGCGTGATAAAAAATATCGGCAAAATTTGAAATTTGGAAGAAATGAGGAATGTAGACAAAATAAAATAAAATAGTGAGATCCGCGGGTAGACCCGGACCCGAACCGGACCCGGCGGGTCTGGATCCGGGTCTTAAAATTTTGGACCCGGCCGGGTCCGGGTCGGGTCCGGATCTAAGGTAATTTTGACGGGTCCGGGTCCGGATCATAGTGGACCCGGTCCAGATCTGGTCCATTGCCATCTCTTGTCATGGCTTTAAAGGTCTAGACGTTTCAAAGTCAACTACTAAATATTTTGAAGACGAAATAACAGTGGTGGTATAAAAGATTCAGCGGACTCTAAATTGCTTGAAAGTTTAACTAAAAAGCTAAGCCTGATGAAACATAATCGGATAGTCCATGAACTTGCTCATTGTGTCACAAACTGTTGTCGTAAGGTGTGGGAGCGAAATCTACAACCGTCTTGTATTCACCTCCTCGAGGTTGATTCTCTTATTAATTAATTAATCCCGATTGGAAATTTCAAAAAAAAAAAACTAAACCTGATGGCACAAAAAAAAACACCAATTGCCATAAGCTAAGGTCTAAATGGGTAGGTGTTATGGTGTAATCTATCATTCTATTGGGATGGGCCTCGAACTCTGGTTGGGCTACCTTTGTTTTGTAGTTCGTGGATGCAAAAAAGATGTATGACATCTCAATCTGGCAACATCTTCATGGTTTTGCTACCAATCTGTCACCCCCACTCATGTTAGTACGGTTTAGTACGACCCATGAACCAATAAGATACGAGTCCATTTTGACATAAATCAGCCCAATATGGCACACCATGGACGTGTATAGGACGGAATTTCAAGAAAAAGGAAAAAAAAATAGAACCGACACGTCACGTTTTGACCCATCTAAAATATACGTAACTTTGGAGGTTAATTGGGCATGACACGACACTTGTGTCTGTACCACCTTTTCCATTCACCGGTTCAATATTGTACAATAAGAATCATACTTTCTTGTGTCCAAGTCACTTCTTCATCAGATATGAAATACGATATGACACGACACACTTCCATTTAAACTAGTGTCTTAGCTAAGTAACACAGTAACATTCAACAAAGCTTGTAAAAATGAGTTACCCCTCACAAATAATTTAGTCACACCTTTCAATTCCTCAACCTAACCCCCATTAAACAAAGCATGACACCAACCTACATACCTCCCTACACCCTACTCCCTTACCCTAACAAACATCCATTTCACTAATCATCCCCATACTATACTATACTGTACTATGCCCTCCCTAAACATGGCCACCAAACTACTAACCTCCCTCATCATCATAATAACAGACCTTCTACTATTAGCCACCGCCGACAACGCCTGCCCCTACCCATGTCTTCCTCCACCCTTCGGCCCCGGTTCAACCACCATGACGCCACCTGCTCAAACCGGGTTTTACCCCCCACCCTATTATTATCCTCCTGCAGGGACAACCCAAACCGTAGCACCTCCGCCTCCTGATGCTATTCTCCCTTACTTTCCTTACTACTACAGGAACGGACCACGACGCCCCTCCGATCAGACTTCATCCTCTGCTTCGCTTTCCAAGTCGACGGCGGTGGTTATGATCGTTGCTTTGGGCGTTGTCACTGCTGCTTTGCTTTTGTCTTAGCTTTTTCCTTCTTACTTACGGCGTACCTTGTTTCATTTGTAGTTTAATTTGTAGACTTTGAATCTCAGCTGAAATTTGTATAAACGTTGCTTGATTGTGTGCTGCTGTGACAGTTTTGAAAACTATTGTTGTCTGTGACATACCGAATAGTATTGATTCTCCTATTACTGTTCTGTTTTTATGGATGCCTTGTTCAGTTTCCCAAATTTTTATTTAAGACAGTCATATTAGATGATCTTCTTCTTTTGGGCTATAGTGAACCAAAGCAAACTGAAATGATCGATATAAAATAAATTTAATCGAATTGAATAGGCAAAATAATTTGAAAAGAAGGGAGTCAAATATCAGCCATCGTTTTTGTTTTTGTTTTTGTTGGGTGTCACCGATTTTGGGATTTAGCTCACAAGTAAACATCAAATTGTGATTTAGTCAATTACATAAAACCAACTTGAATGTGTCCAAACACTTATAGCAGAATCCTAACACATGGAGTCGACATTTGGGGTGAGCTAAGCGGTTGTTACTTGGTTCAATTATATACTAGGATTTGGCATCTACTGGGGTTTGATTGTTCATGTAACATGGTCTGCCTCACGTTTTATTATTGTAAAAATTATCTTAATAACACGGACACGGGACATGGCAAAAAAAATCAATATATATATATAAACAAAGAGAATTTGAAAATTTTTATACCTAAAATATAAGTTTTACAGGTGTTCGCCGTGTGTCGGTGTCCGACACAATACGATGATTTGGAGGATTGTCCGTACAACCCTTATTTGTAAGTTGTGACTATCACTAAACGAATGAGGTAGTAGTGTAATACCAAAAAAACTGAGTTAAACCTAAAACAATCTTAGAAAAATTCCAATAGTGTATCCGTTACATTTATTTTATAATAACTACAAGGGGTACACCATTCATAAAGGAAAGCTTGAATCAAAGTGTGAAAACTTCTTATGAACAACAATCACACAACAACATCAAAACCCCAATTCCCATCATTCAATGACTCACTCACTCACTCACTCAATGTTGTGTTCATCGTCATCACCAACAAAAAACCCTCTTCCCAAAACCCAATCCTCAATCATAACCTGACTACTAAACCCCTGATCAAAAGGCACCAAATGCCCTGCACCCAACACCACAACCTGACTCAGACTCCCCCATCTCTGCACATACCCTGCCACCTCCCCTCTCACCCTCCACACCCTCCTCTCAACCCCCCCGAACTCCCTCAACCCCTCCCACTTCAACCTCTTCACGTACGCCTCCACCGACACCACCCCGTCCCTCAAATCACTCCCTCCCTGGTACAACAACACCTTCCCTTTCCTCTTCAGCAAATACTCCAACTTATACTTCACACTCTTCATCACATCCTCATGTAACACCCTCCCCACCTCGTCGCTACATTCCTCGAACACTTTTGACTTTTTGGACACCCCTAGCGCCTTCCTCGCGTCCACGCTCCTTAGAAACTGTCCTACTAACTCCGTCTCGTATGGAGTTTTTCTACGTACGTCGTATAATGTGGCTAACCCTGTCATATTTTGCAGCGTTTCTAGCACTAGGCTTCTCGCATTTGTTGCTTCGCGCCATTTTTTGTCCTCCACTAATTTAACCGTGTTTTGTTGTGCTTCCTCTAGCTGGGTTCTCTGATTATCGTTGATTAATCCGGTGTAATACGCGTTTAATCCGTGAGTTTTAACTTGACTTTCCGGGTCGGTTAATCCGTTACCAATTGCGATTCCGGCTAAATGAATCCGTTTTTTCTTAGGAACCCATGCGTTTCTTCTAGTGATATAATACCCTAACGACGGTGCGTATTTTCCAGCATAACTTTCGCCCGTTATGTAAACGGGTCTAGACCCGAATAACTTCTTATCCGTTCTAATAAACGCTTTAATCGCGGCGTAAAGGTGTCTAGCGACACCTTGCTGATTGAAGGGAATTTCATCCGGAGTTGCGGCGATACTGAAGCCGGTTCCAATCGGGTTGTCGAGGAATAACAACCCGAAGAGGCGGTTCCAGGAATCCGGGTTGGGTTCGAGGTTTAAAGAGCGGTTGACCCGCCACGGGCCGAGCTCGAAGAAGTTGCCAATCATGGAGGAACAGCCAGGACCGCCTTGAAGCCATATGAGAAGAGGGGTTTTAGAGAGAGATGAAATGGGTTGGTTTGCTTCGTAAAAAGTGTAGAAAATTGATGACCCGGATGTTGAATTTACTTTCAAGTAGCCCGACTTAGTTGGTATTGCTTCAGCTGGGAATGAAGATGAAGATGAAGACATAGTGTGTAGATTGAGGAGTAAAATTGAGATTGTAATCAGAAAAATGGTAGAAATTTGAAATTGGAATTCCATATTGTTGTTTGTTCAAGGATTGTGGGTAAAGTGGAAATTGAAATATAAGGAGAAAGTAGAAGGAATTAGGAGGAAATATGGATTTTAGGAGGAGAATTCATCTTTGTGTTTTTGGGGTTATCTTCTTCTTGTTGTTGTTGTTCTTGGTTTGTAGAGATGAGGAGCGCACTTCACGTGGTAGTAATAGAGTAATAGGGACGGGAGCGACAAAGATGGTCAGATTCATTAATTTTATGATTATTACTAGTATCTCGGGATTTTGGGTAGGAGAGGTTGATTCCCGGTTGACTTACCAAATTACATTCTCAAAATTATGGAAATTTAAGATTAGGACTAGATTAGTTACGATTTTGATAGTTTTTTTTTTTTTTTTTTTTTGATGGGAAACGTAGCATATTATATTAAATCAATTCCCGACAGTTCAGTAATAGCCTGTGGGAAATCAGAATCCAGGACAACCTCTGCGCCAACGGCATTACAAAGCCTAGCCATCCAATGCGCAACAGTATTTCCGCCACGTTTCGTGTGCTTATAGATAGCGACATCAAATTTACTTAATAAATCGAGGATGTCGTCAATACAAATACCAATCGGGCTCCTCCACTTGCACTTGGCCAACACCTTCTGTATCACCCGAAGAGAGTCACTTTCCAGCACAATGGCATGGAAACCGCGCTCGAGAGCCATGGAAAGTCCAAAAAAAGCCGCCTTCGCCTCTGCCACCTCAGGAGACCACCTCGCTGCAACCCGTTTACTTCCCACTGCAATGACCCGACCTTCCGCACCCCTAATCACAACTCCCAAGCCCACCTCACCGTTCCCCGCCACTGCCGCATCTACATTAATCTTCACCTGCCCCGGAGGAGGTGGGACCCACACACTACCACCAGCCCGAAGCCCTCTAGTAGAGGTCGGCCCAGAAACGCAACACGTATAACGTTCATAGTCCTCCACCAGGCGATGTAGACCTAAATAAACAGTAGTCGGCGACCGAGGTTCATCATCAAAGGTCAACGAATTCCGTACCGACCATGTTGCCCAGGTCGTGGTGAGAAAACGTGCCTTTCCATTAGCATCGAGCCGATCAAAAAACCACTCCAGCGTAACCGGGAAGGAGCTAAGTGGGGCCACTGCCAACAAATCCTCAAAATCACTTCCCTGCCAAATACTATGTCATAGTACAGGAGAACAGGGTATGATTGATTGTTTCATCATCAAGGCCGCAAAGACAACAAACAGGGCTAGTAGTACAATGCCGGGGGAAAAGGCGATGCTTGGTGGCTAAGGTTCCCGTACACGCTCTCCACGAGAAGTGAGCGAGTTTGGGTGGGATGAAAAGGCTTCATATAGTCCGCCACAAAGGTCCCGCCGGGTTCACCCCACTCTGTATCATCCCCGTATTACCCAACCCGAGGTGGTAGGCTGAACGAACAGAGAACACACCATCAGCAGACGGCCACCAGTACATCGAGTCTTCTCCTTCTCTTCCGCCAATGGGTAGTTCAAGGGCGCCTTCAACATCCGCCTCAGTTAGCACCAATCGAAGCTTGCTCAGGTTCCACACACCCCCCTCCCAATCAATGAGCTCGGAAACCACCATGTCCGCCCGTGCCTCCAAATTGGGCGTGGCCACCCGACACGCACCACCCCTGGAAGCCAAGAGTCCGACCAGACATTAATCTGCCTCCCCGAGCCTACCCGCCACTTGAGACCGTCAAGCAAGAGGGATTTGGCACCCCAAATGCTTTGCCAGCTATAACTCGGGTCATATCCGCGCGGAGCCTCGAGAACCGAGTCGTTCTTGAAATAGCGTGCCTTCAGCACCCGAGCAGCCAGTGATGTGGGGTTAGTGTACAGGCGCCACACCTACTTTGCTAACAAAGCGCTATTAAAGACACTCATATTACGGAAACCAATGCCCCCTTCCCGTTTTGACTTGCACAACCGCTCCCAAGACATCCAATGTAGCTTCCTCTAGGTATCCGTAGATCCCCACCAAAATCGTGCCATCGATCGGTGTAGCTCCTCAATGACATTGTCTGGTAAGCGGAAAATACTCATCATATAGATCAGGATGGCTTGGGCCACGGCCTTGATAAGCACTTCCTTTCCGGGTTTTGAGAGTAGTTTTTCCTTCCACCCACTGATCTTCTCCAAACTCGATCTTTGAGCCCGGCAAACACAGCTTTTTTTGACTTGCCAATTATCGTAGGTATCCCCAAATACTTCTCGTGACGGTTAACAGCGCGGACCCCCATGTAACAGCCCCAAAAATTTCGCGACCAAAATAGAAGAATAAAATAGGAAAATTTAAAGCCGTTACTCCGCATTTAGCTCACAAGGCCAAATGCAAGGCAAAAGAATAGTATATGAACTAAAAAGAAATGTAAATCCGATAAATAATTAAATGAAAACGTTGCAGCGGAAGACTTAAGTCCCACAAAATCCAAAACGGTTTAAAACAACTTCAACCCAAAATTCAACATAAATATAAATAGTTCGGAGGTAAATGTTAAATAATTAAATCCTTCCTTGCTCAGCATCCCGAACCAAATGCACCCATGCAGCATATTAAGTGTACCTATCAACTGTACCCAAAACACAAATAGGTACAGGTTCCAGCGGGGGAACGACCCAAAACAAAAGGACGTCAGCAAAGCTGAGTAAAATATATTATAATGAA
This sequence comes from Agrostemma githago, assembly GCA_958450325.1. NCBI lineage: Eukaryota > Viridiplantae > Streptophyta > Magnoliopsida > Caryophyllales > Caryophyllaceae > Agrostemma > Agrostemma githago. Next base: position 8,642,341 of record OY288257.1, on the reverse strand, counting down.
AACGTAACAAAATAATTATAATTTGTAGTAAACTGAAATCAGAGTTAAATATTATTGTCTCAATACCAAACCAAAAGTACTGTGAAAACAGTAGTCAAAACCAAATTCAACCAAAATATATTGTCACCACCTGTGTGCCAAGGTCCTACCCTTTTAGCACGATCTAGAGGTACCACCTATGCTTAGCTAGACTTACTATAGTGCGCACTACTCACATTTGGGCAGTCAGTAGGATGAGGCTGCCAAAGGAGGAAGTCTAACTACCTAGCAAGTGGGGACCGAAAAACACCACTTAACACAACTCGGGCCAGGAGTTCCGTTTCCGGACGAAATCCCAGGGACGTCTCAGACGCACCTTAACCTCATAGACCAACAGAGTTCCCAGAGTCTGTTATAACCACCAAAATTGTACCAAAATAATTCCAATATATGACTTGTCACAAAGTTCCAATATCCAAAATATTACAAGAGTATCATAAAAATTCATTGTTGACAAAATAATTATAAAACCGTTTCAAAAATATAATTTAAACCGAACATGTTCTTTACTTAAAGGTGAAAAGGTCAAAACGTCCTTACCTCTCAAGACGGTCAATCCAAGCTACTATTATTCCAAAAATTCTTTCTCCTCGAATCCACAAACTACAAATAATATAAATGGTTCAATGAACTAGCCAACTGATGTTAAGACGACCTCCCAGACTTACACACCAACTTAATAATATAACTCGTCTGAATTCTCGTCCCATAACTAATCCATCTAAATTATATATCGTTGTCTTTAACTGACGTAAATAGACCTACCCCAGGACTAAAAAAAATCTAACTTTTGTCTTATAATTTCCACATAAGACACTTGTGTGCCAAACAAGATTGGAAATTCAAAGTCCCTAACCCCTGTACACTCACTTGCTATGGACATATGCATATTTTAATTGCCACGCATCATCATCCTCATCAATTTCATATGTAAACAATCCCCCCGATACCTCTAAGCCACCACCAACTCTCATCAAACTGAATTACTAATACAAAGAAATCAATTGTCCTACTAATCACCCAGATTCAACGTCGACAAAATTCGATCTTGCTAATTAAACTTTCACAACAACGGTCCCTAAAACGAAATATAGTAACAATCGGAATAACCCAGAATCAAATCGAACGACACCATGACTCTTAACCCGACCCATGATATTATGAACTGAAATCGATTTATAAAATTGTACAAAACAAGATTTAAATAAACCAGGATTAGTAAAAGTTGACACTTACAAATAATCTGATATTGAAAACGGGACAAGAAGCAATTGAATGGAATCGAACGGTGATTGATTGTCGGAAACCGAGAACAAAAGAGGGGAAAGAGTAGCGCGTCAATTGGCAGTGTGATAAAATTTAGCTTGAATGAAGATGGGAAAAGGACACGGTGGGGAAGGTATAAATAGGTGTTACGTTTTTTTTTTTTTTTTTTTGTATTGTTTTGTTTGTGTTTGACTCGAAATCGAACTTGATACAAGTCGGTTTATATATAACGTTTCACTTTTAAAAATAGTCAAAACCAATTTGTAATAAGATGACCCAAAATACTTTAAATTTTATAAAAATATAAAAATATTTTTCCAACTTAAAAACCCGATTTAAATAAAAGTAGGAAAGTCAAGCTTATAATAGACTCGGAAAATAACGGGGTGTTACAGACTTCCCTCCTTAAAACAAAACTTCGTCCCCAAAGTTTAAACTTATCCTCGAAAATAAAGTCTCACATTACTCACGAATGTCCAAACTGAACGGCTCACTCCATATATCCAAAATCCACCAAGATTCTTCATATATCTCCAAAATAAATCATTTACTCCATATATCCAAAATCTGTCAAATTAAACGCAACCTTAAAGATATCTCACATTTCTAAATCCTCAAAATCCATAACCACCTAATTCCTCAAATTTCAAACTATACGACTTCACCACCACCTAAATCCACAAGGTAAGATCACCTAACTCCATAAGATAATACCAAAGTTTGAAACCACCAAAATTCTCATTCTCTAAGGTAAAAGTATCACTTGTCAAGTTAAGAGCATGTCGGACAAAAATATTTAAATTATTTCAAAATTTTGAAAATCACAAGTTCAACCCTTTTACAAGTGCGTAATGCACAAAATCAACCAGTCAATCAAATAAGTGCGGTTAGCACTACCAAACCAACAATACGTGCGTTGAGACAAAATCACCAATATGTGCGTTGAGCACAAACAAACTATATATATATATATATATATATATATATATATATATATATATATATATATATATAAGCATCAGCAAGTTGCTTCTTCTCTCACATATCCTTCATGGGAATAAAATGTGCTCTCTTAATTAATCTATTTATTACAATCCAAATCATATTATTACCTTCCCCTGACCTTGACAACCCAACTATAAAATCCATAAAGATTAAACTCCACTCCCACTTGAAAAACTCCTAAAGGATATAACTCTCCCTGATGTCTCATATGTTCACTCATAACTTTCTAATATATCAAGTATTGAGCCACAAGATCTGTCATTTGTTTCTTCATACTAAACCATCAAAATCTTCATTCCAAATCTGTATGCATTTTATCACCTCCCAAACAAACATAATACATCTTTTCCTTTAATTCCTTGTGGTTAGGTACACAAATTCAATCTCGGAACTTAATCAATATAATCTGTCATCATGGTTGAACAAAGCAAACTCATTCATCCACTTATCCTACAAAAATTTATCACCACCATTCAACTCTTTAATACACTCATCAATTCGCTTTCAACTGAAAACACACTATACAGGGTTCCTAATTTTTGCCATTTTGATCCCAAATATCAGAAACTCTTCTCTCAGCTTATCACGGTGCATCACTAATAGTATTGTATAGGGAAAAGTTTACTCAAATCATAGGCCACCACATTGATCTTTCCTACATGATACTTGTTCCGGTTAAGGAATCAATTAACCCGACTTCGGATTCGGGTCGTATGTTCAATATGTTACTTGATAATTGCTCGTCCGATTTCCTTTAGTCTCTCCTTTCTCCTACTCCGGTGATCAGACCTCCCCGGCGGATTGAGCCTGCTCCCTGCACAGTGAACGCACAGGGCCTCGGAGGTTGTCCGAGGGAACCCTCTCCGATGCCTAAGTCAGTCTGTGAAATGCCTTGATGAACCTAGTTCGTGAGGAGCTAGGTGGCGTTTTTGTAGAGTGAGAGTCTAGAGAGAGAAAATCCAACCTCTTCTAAGTGGGAAATGGGTGAGTATTTATACCTTCCCACAAGAGAGAAGGTTGGAGGGAAAAGGGGGCGGAAGAATGAGTGGATATCATGGTTACACGTGGACCTGCTTCATCCGCCCATTCCCTTTTACCTTTAGGCAGAAAGACGAAGGGGCCCCTGGCAATCCCTGCCCTGCTTGGGGAGGAGGTCGCCTGGGGGCAAATGGTTGAGTGGAGTCTACTGGCTCCTCCCAGCTGGTCGCCCTACCCTGTCGGACAGGCGACCCTCTTGGAGGTACATTCACAGAGGACAGCCCTGGTGTCCCACCTCGACGGCCTGCTGGACAGGCCCTTCGGCTCCCGGGTTAGGTACTTGCGGGGCCTGCCAGTCGGGCGACCCGGTGCAGGCTCTTCAACCCTCATCAATTGGCCCTCACCTGCCGGGGGGAGGCAGGGTTTCTCCCTGGCAGGTGGACTCTTGAGGGTGAGCAGTTGACTTGTGGCTATACCCTTTGCATTTAATGCGCTCGCGTATTCCCGAGGGGGAAGGTTTCTTCCGCATTGGGCATGCTGAGAGTTTAAGTATCTTCTGGTCATGATTGCTTTCCAGACCCAAGGGATTTTGGGGCAGCGTGCTTGTATGCTGATTGGTTGTGCCCTCTGTCGAAGTAGTTGGGGCGCCATTTAATGTTTTGGCCACCTTTTTCGTATAAATTGCGGCTCTTTTGCCATTTTTACAACCCATCTTCAACCTTCTCTTCTTCTTCCTTCAGTGAGAATGTCGTGGATTACCAAAGTATTTTTCTGCCATGGGACTCGTGTAACGAGCCGTCGCTTTACGGGGCGCAGGAAGCTAAGGTATCCTCGGGCGTCCTTTCTCATTTTGCGCCGTAGTTGGCGATCCTGCATTCAACGTCATCGCAAGCTCAGGAGGGCTCTTGTCAAAGCGGGCAAGTGTCCTCGGAGGGCTCCTCCAGCTGCCCCGAAATTCAGGCGCTGCCCCCAGGGTGGGGGTTGTTTCGACAGGGGGTGTCATGAGTGTTTTCCATGGCTACACCCTGAGCAGTTCGACCCCGGCTGCTCAGAGCTGTCCTCCTCTCCTGAATCGGGCCCTTCCTCTCCTCCAAAAAGGAAAGTGGGCTGCGGCTCTTGTGACGATACCGAGACAGTCCCCTATGGTCGGGACTGGGATGTCAGCAGCCGGGATTCCGGCGACAGTGACGGCCGGGGTTACTCCTCTGGTCGTGAGGATGACGACGACTCGGCGGACCCCTTCAAAGATTCAGACGATTGGGACTGGGGATCTGATGCTGGGGGATACAACAGCCCTGGGGGTTGTTCCCCAGGTTTTGATGATGACTAGGTCTGCCTGAGGGGTGCAGGCAAAGTGAGCCAGAGACAGGGGGCTCTTTTTGTATTCCTGGCTTACATGCAATGTAACTTGCCCGTTTTTCGGGTTTTTCTTAATTTAATGAAAAAGTCAGACGGTTCTGTTTACATGTGTTATTTTTATTATTTGCTATTATTTGTTTTTGTTATTTGGAGGTAAGGTGGATGTCACAGTGTGATTGTCCTTCCAGCGTCTTTTTGTCTTCTCGAGGCCATCCTTGGGAAGCTGCAAGTGGCTGCTCCCTGAGAGCTCGACACGTGGACAGTAGCCCTTGGGCGGATCTTCGAGGCTTGGCGACTTTTCGTCTGCCTTTCCCCCTATAAAAGCAATCTGTCACTCATTCCTCCTCTTTTTCTCTTTTCAAACTTCCTTTCTTTCCTTCTGCAAATTTCTCGGTGTAAAAACTCGAGCTCTTCTTCGTACCTCCGTTTTTCTGGGAGACTCTTTTTTTTCAAGCTTGCACTTCCTCAGCGGCCGACCCTAGGTTAGACTTTTAACTTCCAACTCTTGCTCCCTTTTCTTTCAATTTTCTTGCTTTTTCCTTCCCTTTTAGGGTTGCCATGTCTAGAACCCGTCCACGCATTCTGTCATTCACCGACCCCCTGAGGGAAGAGGAACTGGAAAAGGGGAGGGAGGACCTCGCATCCTCCTCTAGGGAGGTTGATCTTGGGATGGCTGAGGAAGAGGACCCGGCGGGCGATGGGGGTGGCAACTCCCCTGAGCCCGCCCCCCACGATGTTATTGATTCGGATGACGAGGCAATGGAGATCGACCCCTCCAGGACCTCTGGTCCCCTCATTCCCCGGGAAGAGGGGAGGACTTATTACTTAGACAAAACCAAGTACCGTATTCCCTTGAGTACATATCCTGACCCAAAAAATCGGGATCTGATTCTCGCAAAGAACGCCGCCAACGCGATTGAGCGTTTCTATAATTTCGGGGACGGGTATACAATTGTCGTCCCCGGCGAAAAGGACACCGTGTGCTGCCCTCCCGACGGGTGCATTGCGGTTTATCATAAGTGCCTAGAATTTGGCCTTCGCTTCCCCCTTCATCCGGCCCTAGAAGAGATTTTCAGGCGGATGAATGTGGCCATTGCCCAGCTGACAGCCATGGCTGTCAGGTCATTAATTTCCTATGTGTGGACCTCCTTGTTCCATCGCGCCGAACCTTCTGTTGACGCCTTAAGATTTATGGTTGGGCTACAAATGGTCTCTTCCGGGAGCGAGGGCTCTCCTGGGTATTGGTCCCTTCTGAGGCAGAAAGGACATACACTGGTGTGGCCTGCTATGGACAGTCTGAGAGGTTGGAAAAACAATTTTCTCTATGTACATAGCGCCCATGGGTGGAGAATTCCTCGCCATTTCAGGAATCATGTCCACACCAGGCTTGAGACTTCTGAAGAATATCATCCTGGCGTGGGGGGTAAGGCTCTGGAGGTGAAATTGAGCAGGCAAGACAAGGACTTGGTGGACAAGTTTGTTGCTGGTAATGATAAGCATGGGGTGTATGGTCCTTCAGTATGGCTTCCTCATGCGGAGGTCATTGCTACTGACAGGTACCTGACCCGGGTGGGCATGAATCCGGGCTTAGACGAAGGTAGTTCAGGAGTGTTGATGATTTTTCTTTACTCGCTTTTTTTCTCTTTTAAATGGCCTTTCTAACCAGTCGTCCGTTTGCTTTGCAGGCCTTGCCACCTTCCTTTGGAGAAAGGGGGAGGTGAGACGTTTGGGCTTGTCTGGGACTCTCGACGTTATCCAAGTCCGTCCTTCCCTTCCTCCTGACTTCAAGAGGGGCGAGAAAAACCTGATGAAGCATCTGAAGGGCCTTTCGTTCAGCAGGCCGAGGCTCCCTGCTCCCCCTAGGTCAACTCCCGCCAAAACGGCGGTCTCTGAAGTCACCCCTTCTCCGGTTGAAAAAAAGGCAACTGCTTCTAAGGCAACTGCTTCTGAGGTTACCCCCTCCCCCGCTGGCAAACAGGGAGGCCCTCCTGCAGGGGTTCAGATTCCCCAGGGGCCGCAGGCTGCTGGCTCTGAAGAGACCGGAGAAAGCACTCCCAGGGGGCTGATCAGGAAGAGGAGCAGGGGGACTCCGAATGCGGATTATGTGGTGGATCTGGAGGCTGATACGCCTGACCCCAAGCGTCTTGCTCAGGGAGTTCCTAGTACCTTTTTCTCTGAGGAGAATGCTGAGTTCCGTTATGCTGCCGGCGATAGCCAGGATGTCTCTGCCCTACTTTCTGATTCTGGGGCGGTTTTGGCAGACCATCTCCTCAAGACTGTCCACTCTGCTACCCACCAGGTGACCCAGTACATCCAGCGAACTACCAGGGTTATTCAGGCTTCTGCTGAGTTAGCGGCCCTCAGTCGTCTGAGTGACGAGGAGTTGGCCAATTCTGACCGCCTGACTACAATAGAAAGGGACGCTGCCCTTGTTGCCAGCCTAAAGGATCAGCTGGCCAAAAGGGAGAGCGAGCTGGAGGAGGCCAGGAGCCAGGCGACTCACTGGAGATCTCAAAGCGAGAGGGCTGCTCGAGAGGTGTCCCGTTTGGAGGGGGAGGCGAAGAGAGCTGAGCAGGTCTTTGCGGAGTTGGAGCAGGCAAAAAAGGCTTTAGCCGGGCTGGACCAGGTCAGGAGGAAGGCTGCCGACTTAGAGGAGCGTCTTTCCAAGGCGGATTCGGCTCTTCAGGTGGCTCTCGGCGATCTGACGGCGAAGACTGAGGAGTGGCAGAAAGAGAAGGATGAGATAATCCAGGAGGTGGAAACTGCCGTGTCAGCAGGCTTTGTCAATGGTGCCAACTCTTGCCTGGGGGTGGTCATGGAGGCTGTCAGGGAGATGTTCCCAGGCTTTGATGAAGAGGCTTTTCGAGCCCTCTATACTGCCAAGGACGAGGCCCAGATGCGCCGGATGGATGAAGAAGCTGCTACATCTGCCCCAGAAGCTCCCCCTGCTTAACAGGGGAGGCAGTCATCCTCAGAGGGCTCATGTCTGTCCCCTGTCGCGCTTACGCTAATATTTTGACTTATCTTTTCTGCGCACCGAGCCTTTCGTGGTAGGCTGCCGTACTTGATGTAATTATTTTTTAGAAAACCTTTACTTGGTGTATCTCTTGCTGCTTTATTTCTTTTTCTAAGGATTTCCTCGTTTGTTTCCATCCTGCCTTTGTTTGAATTTCTTGAGGTATGCCCTACCCTCTATCTGCCCCGAGGTTGGTAGGGTGATTTATGCGTTTTTTATACAAGGTTGGGGGGCTTGCCCCCGGTCCTTGTTCGTTTGGCCTGTTCCTGGCTCTTGGTCAGAGTCCAGGGGGCCTGCCCCCTGCCTGCCCAGAGGCTGGCAGGGAGGCATTATGCGTTTTTTATACAAGGTTGGGGGGCTTGCCCCTAGTCCTTGTTCATTTGGCCTGTTCCTGGCTCTTGGTCAGAGTCCAGGGGGCCTGCCCCCTGCCTGCCCAGAGGCTGGCAGGGTGGCATTATGCGTTTTTTATACAAGGTTGGGGGGCTTGCCCCCAGTCCTTGTTCATTTGGCCTGTTCCTGGCTCTTGGTCAGAGTCCAGGGGGCCTGCCCCCTGCCTGCCCAGAGGCTGGCAGGGTGGCATTATGCGTTTTTTATACAAGGTTGGGGGGCTTGCCCCCAATCCTTGTTCATTTGGCCTGTTCCTGGCTCTTGGTCAGAGTCCAGGGGGCCTGCCCCCTGCCTGCCCAGAGGCTGGCAGGGTGGCATTATGCGTTTTTTATACAAGGTTGGGGGGCTTGCCCCCAGTCCTTGTTCATTTGGCCTGCTCCTGGCTCTTGGTCAGAGTCCAAGGGGCCTGCCCCCTGCCTGCAGGGAGGCGTTTGAATTTTTGTTGGGGGGGCTGTTTTCCTTAGTTCTGGCAACAGGGGGGCCTCCCCTCATTTGGCCTGCTCCTGGCTCTTGGTCAGAGTCCAAGGGGCCTGCCCCCTGCTTGCAGGGAGGCGTTTGAATTTTTGTTGGGGGGGCTGTTTTCCTTAGTTCTGGCAACAGGGGGGCCTCCCCCTATTGCCCCCTGCTCGTTTGTGTGTGAAAACGCGAGTTTGAACAGGCAACGAGTATAGACTTTGAGGATCTTTTCATTTCTTCGTAAAAATCTATCACAAGGGTGGTCGGAGCCGTCGACATTCTTTGACCGTTCTCCGCCAATTTTAAAGAAACGAAGACTACTTTAAGATTCAGCTTTAAACATAATATTTCTTCAAGGTGTCTGCATTCCAGTGAGCACTCAACTCTTGGCCCTCTAGATTGGCGATCTTATACGTGCCTGGCCCTAAGATTTGAGTTACCTGGTATGGACCCTCCCAATTAGCGCTAAGTTTGCCGTACTCTCTTGATCTTCCCACGGCCTGTGTCTTTCTGAGGACTAGATCACCCATCTGGAAATTTCGCTGATGCACTCTTTTGTTGTACGCCTTCCTCATTCGTTGCTGGTAGGCGACGATATTGGCGCTGGCTTCCTCCCTTGCCTCACCGACCAGATCTAAAGCTTCTGCCATTGCTACCTCATTCTCAGCCTGGTCGTATTGTAAGGAGCGCAGGGAGGGGATCCTGGCCTCAATTGGTAATAAAGCCTCTACACCATATACCAGGCCGAACGGGGTCTGGCCCGTAGACTCCTTACGGGTGGTCCGGATTGACCAGAGTATGCTGGGTAGTTCGTCGGCCCATCTGCCCTTGAGGTCATCCACCATTTTCTTTAGGCCATTCAAAATTTGTTTGTTGGCTGCTTCTGCCTGCCCGTTGGTTTGAGGGTGGCAGACGGCAGAATAAGCCACCGCAACGCCGTGACCTTCCAGCCATAATCTCAGGGGGTCATTATCGAATTGTCTTCCATGGTCAAACACCAGCATTTTTGGCAGGCCAAACCGGGTGATAATGTTCCGCCAAATCACTTTCCTGACCGCAGGCTCGGTGATGTTAGGCACTGCTTCAGCTTCCACCCATTTGGTAAAGTAATCAATAGCTACAATCAAGAATTTTCTACCCCCGGTGGCTGCCGCGAAGGGGCCCAGTATGTCCATCCCCCACTGAGCGAAGGGGATGGGAGACAGAATCGGCCTGAGCTCCTGAGCCGGGGCGTGGATAGATGGGGCGAAGAGCTGACATTTTCTGCACTTTTGGGTTAAGTTCTTTGCGTCGGCCAGCAGGGTCGGCCAGTAGTATCCGGCTCTCAAGGCCTTGTGTGCTAGTGACTTCCCTCCTATGTGATGGCCACATATCCCGGAGTGGATGTCGTCCAGTACCTCCGCCGCTTGCTCTGCCCCCAGGCATCTGAGCAGAGGGGACGAGAAAGATTTTTTGTACAGGTCTTCGCCTATTATGATGAACCATGCAGCCCTTGTGGACATTTTTCTTTTCTGCACGGGGTCGGTCGGTAGGACTCCGTGCTTTTTGAACAGGATGATGGGGGTCCTCCAGTCTTCAGGCCCTGCCTCCTCCACCGCACCGACGGTTGGACAGGGGACGGTAGATTTCTCTTGGACGACGTCCACCCATACTGACCTTCTTATATCCTGCAGGCTGGAGCTAGCTAGCTTTGACAGGGCGTCCGCTCTGTGATTCTGGGATCGTGGGATCTGTCTGATTTCATATGATTTCAAACCTGATAGTTCCCTTTTTACGACCTCCAGGTATGCGGCCATTGTTTGGTCCCTAGCCTCATACTCTCCATTAATTTGGTTGGCGATGAGCTGGGAGTCTGTGGCCAGAACGACCCGTTCTGCGCCTGCAGCCTTGGCCAGGTTGATGCCTGCAAGTACTGCTTCATACTCGGCCTCGTTATTCGAGGCGGGGAAGACAAATCTGAGAGCATGCTCAAAATCGGTCCCCTCCGGACTGGTCAACACTACCCCCGCCCCTGCTCCGTTGGTCGTTGAGGATCCATCGGTGTATACGACCCATTCGCCAGAGGTTGGGCTATCGTCCTCGGAGTGGGAGCATTCTACCAGAAAGTCGGCCAATGCTTGGGCCTTGATGGCCGTTCTTGACTGGTATGTTATCCCCAGTCCACTCAACTCGATGGCCCACTTCAGCAATCTGCCTGATTTCTCAAAATTTTCTAACACCTTTTCCAGGGGCTGGTCTGTTAGCACCACGACAGGGTGTGCATCGAAGTATGGCCTCAATTTCCTGGCTGCTATAACAACCGCGTAGGCCGCCTTCTCGACCATGGGATAGTTCTTCTCTGCTGTCCCCAGGGCGTGGCTTACGAAGTATATGGGCTGTTGAGCGCCTGCTTCTTCCCTTAGGATGACTGCGCTGACTGTAGCGTTGGTTACAGCGATGTACAGAAAAAGCTTTTCTCCTGCCACCGGTCTTTCCAGGGTGGGGAGTTTCTTTAAGTGTTCCTTTAATTGTCCGAACGCTTCTTTCTGCTCGTCTTCCCATTTGAACTGTTTATTGCCTTTCAGCACCTTGAAAAACGGGGTTGACTTGTCTGCTGACCTGGCAATGAACCGTGCCAGGGCGGCCATGCGACCTGTTAGACGTTGGATGTCCCTGATGGTCTTTGGCTCGGGGAGGTCTAGAACAGCCTGAACTTTCTCGGGATTGGCGTCTATCCCTCGGGAACTTACCAAGAAACCCAAGAATTTTCCAGAGCGCACCCCAAACGTGCATTTCTTCGGATTGAGCTTCATCTTGTAGGCGCGCAGGGAGGAAAAGGTCTCCCGCAGGTCTTCCAGGTGTTCCTTGTCTCCCTTACTCTTTACAATGGCGTCATCGACATAGGCTTCTATGTTTCTGCCTTTCTGATTTTCGAACACCTTGTCGACCAGGCGCTGGTACGTGGCCCCTGCGTTTTTCAATCCGAATGGCATCATCTTGTACATGTAGGTGCCTGAACTGGTGATAAATGCGCACTTGACTCTGTCCGGCTGCCACAAGTACACCTGATGATATCCTGAGAAGGCATCCAGGAAGCTTAGCATTGTATACCCACTGGTGGCGTCCACTAGTTGATCGATTCTGGGGAGTGGGTAGCAGTCTTTTGGGCAGGCCTTGTTGAGGTTCGTAAAATCCACGCACATCCTCCATGCGCCTGACGATTTCTTGACCATGACCACATTCGCCAGCCACTCAGGGTAGTCACAAACTTCTACAAAGTCTGCCTTCAAAAGTTTTTCGATTTCCTCCTTGATTGCCAAATCTTTTTCTGCGGACATGTTCCGCTTTTTCTGCTTTACAGGGCGGGCGTCCGCGTTTACGTTCAGCTTGTGAACGATACACGCTGGATCGACCCCTGGCATTTCATCCGCCGAGTAGGCGAATACATCCTTGTTCTCCCTCAGTAGTTTGACCAGCTCAGCCTGGTAGGACTCTTCCAGGTCAGCCCCTACAAGGACTTGTCTCCCCGGCTCCAGGTCCACCAGCATGCTTTCTCCCCCAGGTTCCAGGTGGTTTGACGTCTGGTTACCGGCTGGGATCTCGCCCTCTCTGCTGGGGGAGCTGTCGGCTTTTCTTTTCCCTTTTCTTTCGCTCTCATGAGCCTGCAGGGCCACGGAGTAGCACTGTCTGGCCGACTCTTGGTCCCCGCGTATTTTGCCTTCTAGGCCGAAGTCAGTGACGTAGGCTATGGTGAGAGCCCGGATTGATATGGCTGCTTCAATTTCGTCCAGGGTGATTCTGCCGATCAGGGCATTGTAGGCGGACTTCGCGTCTACCACAACAAATGACGCCCTGATATTCCTGGCAGTAGCTCCTTCCCCGAACGTTACCGGCAGGTCTATGATTCCGACGGGCAAGACGCCTGCTCCGCTGAACCCATATAATGACCCCGGGGCAGGTCGTAGGTGCCGTTTCTCCAGACCCATTTTGTCGAAGGCGTCTTTGTACAGCAGATTCGTGTAGGCGCCCGTGTCTACCATGCATCTCCGGACAATGTGGTTGCTAATTACCAAGGATAGTACCAAGGGATCACTGTGGGGGTATATCACCTGCCCTGCATCCTCGGGGGTAATGCTCAGCGTTACTCCCTTTGGGCTTCCTGCTCTTTCAGCGTAGCAGATTTGGTTTCTTAGTTCACGAATCTGCCTTTTCTGCCCCCTCCGACTGATTGGACCTTCTGCATCTCCTGATATCACATGGATTACCAGGCGATTCTGTACCGAGCCCTCGGGTTTTTCAGGTGTCTCCTTCTGGGACTTGTTCCTGGCTGCATAGTTGGCCAACCAGCCGTTCCTGATCAACTTTTCGATCTCGTCTTTCAGATGACGACATTCCTCGGTGGTGTGGCCTACGCAGTCGTGAAAAGTGCAGAATTTCTTGGGGTCCCCTCTTGGACTGCGCGGCTTGCTCGGGCGATTCCACTTCGCGGTTTCTTTTTCCAGCTCGAAGATTTCAGCCCTGGACTTATTAAGGGCAGTGTAACTGTCGAATCTGGGCTGATAAGCAGTGCGCTCCTTTTGGGGGGTATCCCCTTCCTCGGATCTATGTCTTCCGGAGTCGCTTCTTCCGCGTCCACCCTGCGGTCCCCCTTGCTGCCTCGTGGGGCCTGCAGGGGTCTCCGGCAGGCTGTGGAATTCCTCCTGCAACATAAACCCCTCTGCGATTTTTCTGGCCTTGGCCAGGGTCTCCGGTTGGGCTCTGATCATCTGGTTCTTCATTTCGCCGGGTAGCAGGGAGTTGGTTAGTGCATATGCCGCTGTTGGGTCGTCAATTTCCTTCACCTGTTGGAATGACAAATCGAACCTTTTCAGATATTCCCTGACAGTTTCACCCTTCTTCTGCCTGAGGGTCATCAGGTCAAAGCGGGTGAGACATCGTCGTTTGTTCCCGGCATACTGGTCTAAGAACATCTCCGCCAGCTCGATGAAGAAGGAGATTGATCCTTGCGGGAGGTCCCTGAACCAACCCTGGGCTAGGCCTACCAGGGTGGTGGGGAAGATCTTACACCAGACTGCGTCGTCGGCGTCGTACATGCCCATGTGGCTTTCGTACGCAGCCAGGTGATCTTCCGGGTCTGTAGTTCCGTCGAACTTTATAGTTGGCATTTTAATCTTCGGGATCGGGTACGCCTGGACTTCAGGGTGAAGCGGGGTCTTAGTTGGCCTACCCACCATTTTTGACCTGCCCGCATCTGAGTAGCGACCGTAGTCATCCCAATTATCAGGGGTCGGTCGCCTGCCCTCAGGGGAGCGGTGCCTTGGTGGGGGCCCCGGCCTGCTAATCGCCTCGTCGCTTTGAGAGGGGGAGTGATACCACGAGCGCTTCTTCTGGGCGGACTCGAGATTATCGCCCTGACGGTACCTGGGCTTCATGGGTTGGCCGTTGTTGAGCCTGGATTGTAGGCCTTGGGACAGCCCAGGGGGTGGCTGCAATCCCTCAGCTGGCGTCAACCTGGAGAACACATCCTGCTTTCCTCCCAGGCGCTTGGATACTGGCTCTTTGTGCCTCATGCGGTCCCTCAGGTCTTGGGATAGGCCTCTTCTTTCATGAGCAGCGGTGGATTCTGTAGTATGGATGGAGAATGCGCCCTCCGGACCAGCCACTTCTTGCCGTGCAGGCGGCTCCTGACGAGCTTCTGAAATTCGCCTTTGCACTTGTGCATAAGCATGAGCTGTCCTTCTGGCTTTTTTCTGAGCGTTTCTGACGGCGGTTCGCTTTGTGCCCCCGGTTCCTTCTCCACTTTCAAAGTGGAGCAACCTGGGGGTCGTCGCGACCCTGCCTATCAGGTCATCAGGGGTAAATTCCTGGTTCAGCATGGCTGAGAAGAAAGCCGCAGTCTGTACCATCTGGGCAGAGGTGAGGTTTAAGACGGGTCTCGATTGGCTCCCCTGCCCAGCCATGGTAGCTGCTCCTTGGCCTGCTGCCCCCTGCAGACTGGCCCGCCCCACACCCGGAATTGTGGCAGCTGGCGTCATTTCGGGGGGCATGCCATACTGGGGGGCTTTGGGTGGGTTTGCCACCGAACTGGTGTCGAAATTCTCAGGCATATTCGATTGTGGATGGTTAATTTGTGTTTTTGGAATGGTTGATTTTGTGGGTAATCTCGTGAGCACAACCTAGATCTTTCCCACAGACGGCGCCAAATTGTTCCGGTTAAGGAATCAATTAACCCGACTTCGGATTCGGGTCGTATGTTCAATATGTTACTTGATAATTGCTCGTCCGATTTCCTTTAGTCTCTCCTTTCTCCTACTCCGGTGATCAGACCTCCCCAGCGGATTGAGCCTGCTCCCTGCACAGTGAACGCACAGGGCCTCGGAGGTTGTCCGAGGGAACCCTCTCCGATGCCTAAGTCAGTCTGTGAAATCCCTTGATGAACCTAGTTCGTGAGGAGCTAGGTGGCGTTTTTGTAGAGTGAGAGTCTAGAGAGAGAAAATCCAACCTCTTCTAAGTGGGAAATGGGTGAGTATTTATACCTTCCCACAAGAGAGAAGGTTGGAGGGAAAAGGGGGCGGGAGAATGAGTGGATATCATGGTTACACGTGGACCTGCTTCATCCGCCCATTCCCTTTTACCTTTAGGCAGAAAGACGAAGGGGCCCCTGGCAATCCCTGCCCTGCTTGGGGAGGAGGTCGCCTGGGGGCAAATGGTTGAGTGGAGTCTACTGGCTCCTCCCAGCTGGTCGCCCTACCCTGTCGGACAGGCGACCCTCTTGGAGGTACATTCACAGAGGACAGCCCTGGTGTCCCACCTCGACGGCCTGCTGGACAGGCCCTTCGGCTCCCGGGTTGGGTACTTGCGGGGCCTGCCAGTCGGGCGACCCGGTGCAGGCTCTTCAACCCTCATCAATACTGAATCTTAATCTCATAGTCCTTAATCAACTCCAACCAGCTCCTTTATCTCACGATTAGCTCCAATTGGGTAAATATATATTTTAAACTTTTTGTGATCATAAAAACCTTAAAGGGTACACCAAACAGATAATGTCTCCAAATTTTCAAGGTAACGACTATGGTTGCTAACTCTAAATCATAAGTAGGGTAATTTTTCCATAAAGTTTCACTGCCTAAACGCATAACTAATCACTCTCTCAGTCTGATGAAAAACATAACCTAATCCATTCTTAAAATGCGTAGGTATAAACTTCAAAAACTTCATTTCCATCCGGTAATACAAATCCTAAAGTAGTGGTCAATTTTTTTTCCTTTAAAATTTGAACGATTCCTAACACCCCTCATACCAATGAAATTTTATGGCTTTCTACATTAGTGTGATCATTAATCTATCTATTTTGGAAAGAAAATCCTTCACAAATCTACTATAGTAACCAGCTAAACCCAAATGTTACGAATTTCAGTCACAGATTCCGATTTAGGTCACTCCTTAACGACCTTAGCAGGATCTACTGATACTCTATCCTTAGATATAATATTCTCCAAAATTACTCGTACCATCCAAAAATCACACCTCAAAATTTAGCAAATACTATTTTTCTCTCAAGATGTCTAAGATAATTCGTAAATGTTCCTCATTCTTTTCTTCATTCTTTGAATAAATACTATGTCATCAATGAATATCACAACAAATTATCTAGGTAAGTCCTCAGAGTTTGGTTCATCTAAGTCCATAAACACATCAGGTGCACTAGCCAACCCAAAAGCATCACAGTAAACTCATAATGGCATTATCTAGTAGAAAATATAGTCCTAGGTAAATCCTCAAGCGCTATCATTAACTAATGTTACTCAAATTGCAAATCAACTTTAGGGAAAATAAAAGCTCCCTTCAACTGGCCAAATAAGTCATCAATCCTAGGTAAGAGAATCTTATTCTATATAGTAACTTGATCCAATTCCCGATAATCAATACATAATCTTAAAGTTTCATCCTTCTTTTTCCACAAATAAATCAGGGTCACCCCAAGGCAGCACACTAGGCCTAATTCACCTCCAAAATAACATCAAAGTAGGGTAATGGAAATTCTATTAGGTTTGCCTTAAAATCATGATCACCAATAAAAACTGACACATCCCTATAAACCCTCTTACAGTTTACTAAGTCCCCAGATGGCATGACAAAATCATAATCCATAATTTCACTAGAGTAACATTCATTTTATCCACAAACTTAGTCGAAATAAAAGAGTGAGATGTACCAGAATCAAATAAAACATGAGTTAAAATAAAATTCACTAGAAAATTACCCGAAACGATGTCTATGTTTTCGGCTTCCTCCCTATTCATGACATAGAGCTTCCCAGTAGGCTTTTTGCTATTCTGTGCAGCATTTACTTGGCCCGCGGGTTTACTAGCTGCGGTAATGTTGGTCTGAGTCGGACCTGGATTCCTAAAATTATTGTTAGTTTGGGACCTACCAAAATTATGTGTGTTTCCCTGACTCTCAAATCGGTTACTCTGATTCACACTAGCACTAACAGATTGAGTAGCGCGAGGTTTCCCTGCCTTCTTGTTCCTACACTCAAATTCTCGATGTCCTAACTTCCCGCACCAGTAGCATGCCACCTTATATCCCTGACAATCAACGCCTGGGTGATCTCCCTTGCATATCTTACAGTAGTAATGTGGGGTAAAGTCATTAGTTGTTCCATGTTTCTTACCTCTCCAGCTATTACCTTCTTCCTTCCCATTCTCTCCAAAAGATCGGGACTTGTGTTGGGTGTTATTATTAGCATTGAAATTCCCTCTCTTTGCTGGGTTGTCAGATTGATTCCCCTGAAACTCCCTCTTCTTAGTCCCAGTACTTACCATCTCAGCCTCCATCTTTTGGTTACTCCTCTCAATATTAACAGCCCTAGCATAAATATCTCTTAATGAAGTGAATGTCTCTCCAGCAAACCTACCCTTAATCTTCCAATGTAACTTATCCTCAAACCTAGATGCTTTAATCCCCTCAGTTGGCACTAGCTCCTTAGAAAAACGACTAAGTTCAACAAATTTATTGTAAAAGTCTTTCACACTCATCTCATCGGTTTGCTTTAGGTCTCCAAATTCAGCTAATTTTTGATGTTTCACATGTTCTGGGAAAAACTCTGCTTCTAATATTTCCTTAAGAGTATCCCAGTCTTTATCATGTAGTGTGTGTGTGCCATTAGAATTTCTTATTCTAACTGGTTTCATAAAGTCCTCTTTAACAGTCTGCCACCGAATATCCGCCTCTTCTTTCAAATAGAAGACAGCGATCCTAGCTTGAAATTCATGAGGACACCCTACAGCTAGAATTTTTTTTTCCATCTCCCTAACCCAATTATCTAGTTCATTAGGACCCCCTTTCCCAGTAAAGGTCGGCGGTTTCTTCTTCTGTACCGCTTCAGACATTCCAGCAACAGTGGGTGTAGGATCATTCTCATTCTCAACCCTATCATTCATATTCCGGGTAACAGCAGTCATTTGTTGTACAGCTTCGAGAAGAGCTGCATTCTGAGCTAACAATTGTGCCATCATAGCGGCCATATCATTGTTTTCATTTCCTCGAGACATTGTTACTATAAATGTAAACAATATTCTAATAAGTCCAAGCATAAGAAGATTCAATCACAAATATTAATGTAAGTAGCATTCCTCACTATCACATTTCAATTAGGTAAGGATAATAACAGTACTAAACATGACAAATATATATATATATATATATATATATATATATATATATATATATATATATATATATATATAGTACTTCTCTTTCCTTCTCTCTTCAGTAAGCGAATCAGTCATCGAATAAGCCCTTTCAAGCAGCTCAAAAGCAAGTGCTTTCTTGGTTGCGCGAGTTCATGTGCTTGCAGGTGTGTTCGCATTGGCGTAAGATTGATTGGCGCATTGCCTTATCTTAGGATTCCAAGCCTTCCCTGGCCTTTTGTCTTGGTCACTTAGTCATTTCCTAGTCTCGATCAGTCTCACGAGTGGAAATTGAAGCTTCTCTCCATGGCAGGGAGGATTACTTTAAGGCAATCGTTGGTAACTATTGATTGAAGCTGAACTCCTAGCAGTGCACTCAATAGCCTAAGAGTGACTTAAAAGCTTCTTATCCACTAGAAATGAAAGCTTCAATCAATAGTTACCAACGATTGCCTTAAAGTAATCCTCCCTGCCATGGAGAGAAGCTTCAATTTATATATATATATATATATATATATATATATATATATATATATATATATATATATATATATATATATATATATATATATAAATAACATAATTCATGCGTATGCAATGCACCCAATCCACCCAACACTCTCGGTTTAGAAAGAAATATTTTTTTTTATAAAGGTAGTATTTTTTTTTTAATAAAGTAAATTTTTTTTTAAAACCATTTCAAATTTTGCAAAACTTTTCGGAAAGACCTATTGCTCTGATACCAACTGTAACAGCCCCAAAAATTTCGCAACCAAAATAGAAGAATAAAATAGGAAAATTTAAAGCCGTTACTCCGCATTTAGCTCACAAGGCCAAATGCAAGGCAAAAGAATAGTATATGAATTAAAAAGAAATGTAAATCCGATAAATAATTAAATGAAAACGTTGCAGCGGAAGACTTAATTCCCACAAAATCCAAAACGGTTTAAAACAACTTCAACCCAAAATTCAACATAAATATAAATAGTTCGGAGGTAAATGTTAAATAATTAAATCCTTCCTCGCTCAACATCCCGAACCAAATGCACTCATGCAGCATATTAAGTGTACCTATCAACTGTACCCAAAACACAAATAGGTACAGGTTCCAGCGGGCGAACGACCCAAAACAAAAGGACGTCAGCAAAGCTGAGTAAAATATATTATAATGAAAACGTAACAAAATAATTATAATTTGTAGTAAACTGAAATCAGAGTTAAATATTATTGTCTCAATACCAAACCAAAAGTACTGTGAAAACAGTAGTCAAAACCAAATTCAACCAAAATATATTGTCACCACCTGTGTGCCAAGGTCCTACCCTTTTAGCACGATCTAGAGGTACCACCTATGCTTAGCTAGACTTACTATAGTGCGCACTACTCACATTTGGGCAGTCAGTAGGATGAGGCTGCCAAAGGAGGAAGTCTAACTACCTAGCAAGTGGGGACCGAAAAACTCCACTTAACACAACTCGGGCCAGGAGTTCAGTTTCGGGACGAAATCTCAGGGACGTCTCAGACGCACCTTAACCTCATAGACCAACAGAGCTCCCAGAGTCTGTTATAACCACCAAAATTGTACCAAAATAATTCCAATATATGACTTGTCACAAAGTTCCAATATCCAAAATATTACAAGAGTATCATAAAAATTCATCGTTGACAAAATAATTATAAAACCGTTTCAAAAATATAATTTAAACCGAACATGTTCTTTACTTAAAGGTGAAAAGGTCAAAACGTCCTTACCTCTCAAGACGGTCAATCCAAGCTACTATTATTTCAAAAATTCTTTCTCCTCGAATCCACAAGCTACAAATAATATAAATGGTTCAATGAACTAGCCAACTGATGTTAAGACGACCTCCCAGACTTACACACCAACTTAATAATATAACTCGTCCGAATTCTCGTCCCATAACTAATCCATCTAAATTATATATCGTTGTCTTTAACTGACGTAAATAGACCTACCCCAGGACTAAAAAAAATCTAACTTTTGTCTTATAATTTCCACATAAGACACTTGTGTGCCAAACAAGATTGGAAATTCAAAGTCCCTAACCCCTGTATACTCACTTGCTATGGACATATGCATATTTTAATTGCCACGCATCATCATCCTCATCAATTTCATATGTAAACAATCCCCCCGATACCTCTAAGCCACCACCAACTCTCATCAAACTGAATTACTAATACAAAGAAATCAATTGTCCTACTAATCACCCAGATTCAACGTCAACAAAATTCGATCTTGCTAATTAAACTTTCACAACAACGGTCCCTAAAACGAAATATAGTAACAATCGGAATAACCCAGAATCAAATCGAACGACACCATGACTCTTAACCCGACCCATGATATTATGAACTGAAATCGATTTATAAAATTGTACAAAACAAGATTTAAATAAACCAGGATTAGTAAAAGTTGACACTTACAAATAATCTGATATTGAAAAAGGGACAAGAAGCAATTGAATGGAATCGAACGGTGATTGATTGTCGGAAACCGAGAACAAAAGAGGGGAAAGAGCAGCGCGTCAATTGGCAGTGTGATAAAATTTAGCTTGAAAGAAGATGGGAGAAGGACACGGTGGGGAAGGTATAAATAGGTGTTAGGTTTTTTTTTTTTTTGTATTGTTTTGTTTGTGTTTGACTCGAAATCGAACTTGATACAAGTCGGTTTATATATAACGTTTCACTTTTAAAAATAGTCAAAACCAATTTGTAATAAGATGACCCAAAATACTTTAAATTTTATAAAAATATAAAAATATTTTTCCAACTTAAAAACCCGATTTAAATAAAAGTAGGAAAGTCAAGCTTATAATAGACTCGGAAAATAACGGGGTGTTACACCCCATTACTTGCCCAATCTCATTTCTTACCCGATCTGTAACCTTCTTACTATACACAACCTCCGTTTTGGCATAATTGATTTTCTGTCCCGATGCTCTTTCATACATGCTGATTATCTCAGCTATTTTCGAGCATTCTGCCAAGGTCGCTCTAGCAAAAAGGATACTGTCATCTGCAAAAAAATAGATGCGAAATTACAGGGGCGCCTCTGCACACACGGATACCATGAATATCTCCATTCCGAACAGCACGCCTAATCAGATAGGAGAACGCATCTGCACACATAAGAAACAGATAGGGGGAAATAGGGTCACCCTGCCTCAACCCCCTAGTCGGGATCACCCTGCCCCTAAGGTTCCCATTAATCACAAAGGCATGAGACACCGACGTAACACACCTCATAATTCTCCTAACCCAACTTTCCTCAAAACCCATCGACAACATCATGGCCTCCAAAAAATCTCATTCGACTCTGTCATATGCCTTACTCATATCAAGTTTAAGGGCAATATTCCCATTTTTCCCCTCGCCACCTCTTTTCATAGCATGGAAGATTTCAAAGGCTATAAGCGCATTATCCGTGATGAGACGGTCACGTGTAAAGGCGCTTTGCTCCTCCGAAATAATTAAATTCATGAGGGGTTTTAGTCTATTAGCCATTACCTTAGATATAATTCTGTATAACACATTACAAAGACTAATGGGACGAAATTCCGTCATACGACGGGGGTCCGAAACCTTTGGGATCAGGACAACGGAAGTATCATTTATCCCCAACTCACGGTCCCCTGCCCACCAAGACTGAATAAATGCACAAATATCCGGGCCCACAATGTCCCAATGTTTTTGATAGAAGAGAGCATGCATACCGTCAGGCCCTGGTGCTTTATTAGGGTGCATGTCAAAAAGCGCGCCTTTGATCTCCTCGGCAGCTAGTGGAGACCCAAGGCATTGGTTCATATCACCCACCCGTGACCGATTCCACCCCCTGGGCACCTTGGGACCTAAAAAGGTCGCCGAAATAGTCGGTAGCAATACTAGCAATTGCCTCCTCCTCGTCATGCCAGCCTCCTTGATCATCCTCAAGACCCTTAATGGTATTCCGTCGTCTTCGTTGGGACGCTTTATGGTGAAAATACTTGGTGTTTTTGTCACCATCCCGCATCTCCGTCTTTCTCGCCCGACTGTACCAATAAGTTTCGTGTTGTCGCCTCCATAAATCAAGATCAGCCACAATGAGACTACAGTTAGCAAGCATTTCCGCCGACGGGTCACATTTTTGCCAAGACAGCAGCTCCTCCTTCCCCTCACGGATCTTCTTCTTCAGGCTACCAAAGGTTTGCCTAGCCCACCCAGTCAGCACTTTCGCACAATTTCCAATACGGTTTTCAATGCCCAATCCGCCGCTAGACTCCCAGGCTTCTGTAATCACATCACGACATCCGGTCTCCGACAACCACATAGCCTCGAACTTGAAACGCTTCCTCCTCCCCTTTCGTCGACCATCCACCTCTGTGGTAAGAAAAATTGGCGCGTGGTCCGAGGCATATATGGCAAGATGATTCACACAAGCCTCCGGGAACAAGCGGGACCAGGCCAGATTTGCCACGAACCGATTCAATCGCTCCCGAATAATGCGACCAACCACTCTACCTCTCTGCCAAGTGTACTTGTTGCCACAGAAACCAAGGTCATGCAAGTCACACTCAAGGAGTGTATCCCGAAAAAGGTTCATTTCTCGATCCCCTCGAACAGCTCCGCCATCCTTCTCATCCATACTCAAAATTTCGTTGAAGTCCCCAAACATCACCTGAGGGGAATTATGGCCAATGTGCAACCGACGTAAGAGAGACCAGGTTCTGTGTTTATCTCTCGCCCCGGGCCAGCCATAAATTCCCACCGCCCGCCAACTGTTAACACCCCCACTGCCCTTGACCTCGATACAGATGTGATTATTATCGTAGGTAACAAGGTTAGCATCCATATTCCTCCACCATAAGCCAAGTCCCCCAGCCCTCCCAACACTACTCACACATAAACCTCTCGTAAACCCACATTTATTCATAACTTTTTCTAACTCCCCCGCCTTCAACATCGTTCCCATGACGAAAACGATGTCCGGGCCCTCCCTCCAACACCGATCCTGGAGGGTATTCACCGTCAGGGGATTGCCCAACCCCTGACAGTTCCAGCTCAGAATTTTCATTGCTCTTCACGAAGCCGGTCACCCCCGGTCTTCGTTACTTTCTGGTTGACGTCCAGCACCATATCATCAGAACTCTTACCCATTTTACGACGATGAAGCAATTCAACATTATTCTCGTGGTCTCCCTCCACGACACGGTCCCTCTTCCTCCCCTGCCCACCCACCCCAACTCCCCGTGGTGGAATCGCAGCTGTCATTCCTAACCCCGTAGCACGTCTCACCGCAACAAAAGGTTTGCTGTGCCTGTTGGTGCCCCCGATCGAACTCACCTCTGCCCTGCTCGAAACTCCAGGAGAGTTAGGTCGTGGTCTAGCTGAACTAGACCCATCAGCCGACCCATCTCTCCTCAACCCCGATTTCCCAAAACTACTTTTCCCTGATCCCTCCTCCATCAACGAGACCCCACGCAGCATCTCCACCATCTTCCCCAGTTCGTGTGCCTCCGCCCTAGCCTGCTCCTCATCATCGTTGAAAAGCTTCCTAGAGCACTTTGGCTCGTGGGTTGCTCTTTGTTCACTATTAGCTCGCGCAATCTTCCACGGTGAAGCCCTTAACCAATCCCCGAACTTTCGCCCTTCCCCTATAGGACCTATCCTCTCCTTACAATCCTTTTCCCCGTGGCCTACGTGCCCACACACATAACAGTATAGAGGTAAGCTTTCATAGGCCACCCTAGCGGTCCACATTTTCCCTCCTTTCTGTTTCAAGGTTAGGGAGTCCGTAAGTGGTTTCCTGATGTCAATGACCATCCTGAGTCGTAGCGAGCGGTTGATCGCAGGGTTTATCGATTTGTCCATCGTAACAAAAGATCCTAGGATATTGCCAATATTGACGACGTTCTCCAGATTTCCCCTCCCCATAACTGGGAGGTCATAAATGCGTGCCCAAATAGGAGAGTAAAAAAGGGGTAGCTCGGTAGGAATCGCGTCACCCTCAAGATCCGCCATGACAAGGAGTTCGAAGTGCCAGGGCTGTTCTCTCAGGACTCGTGCTTTGTCTGCTTCATCGTCGAATTAGAAAGTCAGGAGTTTCGTTGGTCTGTCCACTATCTCTCCAGCCACACGAGCCCTAACCGTCCACACCCTACTCATCGTATCGATGACGGCTTTCAGATTGATATTACGATCAGTCCATAACCGACACACGATACAGTTTCTCACAACCGCTTCCGCCCCCTCCTCTTCCTCTCCAGCCACCCACTCCAGATCAGCCACCGGGCCAGTGCCGTCCTCTTCCCGACGGTCATTCGGCATCTCGTCGTTGAGATTGATCTCCGGTAACCGATGATGTTCAGCCATCAGGGATAGAGAACAGAAAGGGAAACCCTAATGCACTATTTCACGTCACACGAACAAAAGATGCACAAAAAGCCAAAAAAGCAAAGATTTAGGATGATCAATGATGGAAAAAACAGTCGAAAAAGGCCTGCAAAAGCAGCTGTCAGGCCTAGGAACCCTAGGGACCACCACCCTCCCAAGGAAACCCTAGAGGGATCTTAGTCGGTATTTTTATTATATGAATGTGGTTTGAGAGTTTGAGAAATGTTGAAGTAAGATATAGCTAAAAACAGTAGGTTGACAGCTTAGATATTGTATGTATGTATGTATGTATGTATGTATATATATATATATATATATATATATATATATATATATATGAAGAAAAATGTTGTGGTTACTCTCTTTCTATCTCGATTTCTTTTTAATATTTGTGAGGAATATTTTGATTAAAAGTAAATAAATGATCGAGACAGAGTAGGTATATTATTAGGTGCAGGTGAAAAAATTGCTTGTAATTGAGGCATACGCGTAGGAAATTTAATTTTGTGTTGGAAGAAGGTAGTAGGGTGGTGTAATTAATGTCCTAATCATAATAAATGTTGCTTATAATGTAAGGTAAATAAAACCAACAATTATTTAGAAATAGATTTAATAAATCGTCGAGCGGAAAAAAAATAAAAAAATCGAAATGATTATCGAAAAATGAGTGTTCGAATTTTGCGTGGGGATTTTATTTTGATAATTCGGATATTCGAAATAAAAGTGGTTGAAAATCGCGCAATGATGTTCCTCGGATTATATAAGAGTCATTTTGATTCAAATGGAAACTTTTAAAAGTCATAAGATTACGTTTTTATATGTGTCGGAATCAGTCGAAACAAGTTATATATACTCGTATTTCATGTTATATTGTGTCGCAGGGTTCTGATAATCGTTACTCATTAGACATTCTATTCCTACCGACAAGTTTTTCGTCAAAAAACATTCGCACTTTCGTACAACTTTCACCGATTCCAAAAAAAAGTCAAAACGACCAATTGTAGTATATATATACACTACTCAAGCAATATATTTGATGCGCGTATTTTATATACACTTTTTATGCCTTTTCTACGCGCATTCTCGTGTTTATTGAATAGTGAAAACTATTATTTTGCCCCGAATTGGCTACTTTGTGGTGTGTATTGTCCTTTTGCAGAAACGGAAGACAAAGGAGCTAAAACGAACCAAAACCGGGCCAAAGCGAAGCTGGAAGGAGATGTTCGCTGAACTGGATAATAGTCGACCGACTATTAAGATAATCGGCCGACTATTCTGGAGCTGCAGAGGTCAAGTTTATGAATCAATAGTCGACCGGCTATTATAATAGTTGGCCGACTATTGTCTGGGCCGCAGACAGATTTCTTATTCAGCAAGTTATTTCCTAAACCGTTTTAACTCATCCTAAGCTGTATAAATAGGGCTTTTCAGCCACTTTTAGAATTTAGAACAACTTACTACTCTTTAGATTTCTTTTAGAATTCTTCTCTACTCTTATTCTCTCTAGTTTAATTTCTTCCCAAACCTCGGTTATTGTAAGAATTTCGGATTCGAATCGCCTTCATTCCTTTGGTAATTTTATTAATCTTCCTTCCTTCTTCTTTGTTCTTGATTGTTTTCTTCTTCATATTTAATTATTCTTAATTATTGTTTTATGCTTGTCGTAAATTTATTATTATTTATCATGTTTAGTCTAGTAAAATCTTTGATTAATCTTGATGTTCTTAAATTAATTATGAGTAGCTAATTTCCCTCGCTAGGATTTAGGGGATCTGCGAATTGAATGTGGTCGCTAAATAATTTATAGATCTGTCAATGATTTTGTGTCTGAGTTGTCAATTGTAGCATATAATCGTGATTAGTCAGTTAATGCGCATGATTGATTAATTGAATTCGGTAAACTTGAACCTAAGATCGGAAGCCTGATAAAAGTTAGACCTACTACAACACATTAGTTTGCCCTAATAAGATCGGAAGTCGTTAGAAGCATGCTAGGGTGAATAGCGGACCGGAAGAACCTTTTCAATACCCCTTAGACCAATATCTGCGACAGACCTGTGACTTAGACCGTGACCATATGAGATTCGTAGTGAACCGACAATCCTAGTTTTCCCTCCATATATTTATTCATCTTTATTCATCTTATTTTATTTTAGTTATTTCTTCCCTTTTAATTCTCTTTCCTTCACTACTTTTAGTTTAAATAAACACAATTAAAAACCCCCGATTTGTTACGTAGATAGACTTTAATTACGAGTAGAATTTATTTTTCTCCCTGTGAATTCGATCCCGACTTCCCTAGCTATATTTTTAGTTAGACCGTAGTTGGTTATTTTTGATAGGTATACGATTAGCTTATCAAATTTTAGCGCCGTTGCCGGGGAGACGGTTAATTTTACTTGTCTTTTTAGTTTATCTTTTGTCTCAGGGAACTTTCGTTCCTTGAGACGATTCTCATATTTTCCTTCTTAGTTCTGTGTATGCCTAGGTCTAACAGGTCCGAGATTCATCCTTTTGATCCTGAACCCGAGAAGACTTTACGAGCTAGACGGAGTTTTTGGAGGGAAATACGTCAAGCGGAGAAATCTAATTTGCTTGACCCAGTTTCCACTAACCTAGAAGTGGAATATTCGTCTCACGAAGAGGACGACTCAAGTACCCAATCAGACGCGGAGTCAGATATCTCAATTACAATCATGTCGCCGAAGCTTTCCACTCACTCCGAGCCGACTCAGGCTAACATCCCGAAAGGATGGAAGCTACCGACTCCTACCACAGGCTCTTTCGAGATTCGCCCCGCTTATATCAATTTAGTGGAGCGAAATACCTTCTCGGGCAATAAAAACGAAGACCCCGGACAGCATATGGAAACATTTACTGATTATTGTTGTTCGATTCCAATTGCTCCCGGGGTAACACAGGAACAAGTAATGGAGGCCTTATTTCCATTTTCTCTTGCAGGTCCAGCCCGTAGATGGTATCGAGACTTGGATAAAGCAGCAGCCAATATTAATGACTGGAACTCGTTGGCGCTTGCTTTTTATAAGCATTACTACCCTCCTCAGCGCAACTATCAGATATGGAGTCAGATAACCAGTTTTAAGCAAGGACCATTGGAAGATCTTAACGAAACATGGACTAGATTTAAGGATCTAGTCCGTTCTATTCCCCACCACGGATTTGAACCATGGTTTTTATGTAATCAATTTTATAACGGTTTATTTGATGATAATCGTGCTATTCTTGATGGTGCAGCTAACGGACGTTTCCAAAACAATGTTGATGATGACAATGGTTGGAAATTGATCGAGGAGATGGCCACGCATAGAGCCGAATATGGAAATCCGAGGGGTAGTGTTCGGGTAGCCGCGGCGGAAACTAGTGAGATTATGGCTCAATTTTATCATCTTCATGCCCGTCTCGACAAAATTCAGAATCCGCCTCATAGAAACGAGTCGAATCAGCAAACTGTCCATGCCATGATCAAACAGGAGGTAATGTGTGAGCGATGTGGTATCGAAGGCCATAGCGCGGGGGAATGTATGACCGGGATGGAACAAGTTCTAGCTTTTCAACACTTCAAGCAAGGTAATCCCTATTCTAATTACTACAATGAGAGGACTAGGGAGCATCCGAACTTCAGTTGGACGAGTCAGAATGTGTTGAACCCAGTTCCTCAGCCGAAGCAACAAGCTTATGTTCCGCCTCATCGCGGACAACTACAAGGCTTCCAAAAGCCTCTAACTCTTCCACCGCCAACTCAACCTCTTGCTATTTTTCCTCCACCGCCCGTGACTCCGACTCCAGTTCCTAGCGAATATCAGGAATTGAAGAGTATGATGCAATCTCTTATGATCCAGATGCAGAAAAGCGACCAATCCAAAGATGCACAGATCAAGATGTTGGAGACGCAGGTGGCGCAACTTGCCACAAATCAGTCTGCTAGGCAACCGGGCACACTACCGTCACAGCTGGAAAAACCGCACGATACAGCCAACGCGATTCAGCTTCGTAGCGGCCTTACTTATGACGAGCCCAAGATGCCTAGTTACCATAATTCTGTTATTGTGGATGATGTAATTGAGGATGTAATAGATGATGATGTATCGTTAAAAACTGTTGAAACTGCTGTGAATGACGAACTGGTCAATAATAGTCGACCGACTATTTCAGATAGTCGGTCGACTATCATTGACAGATTAACAGAAACTGCAGGTATGGAGAAAAATAGTCGACCGACTATCCCTGATAGTCGACCGACTATTACCAATAGTCGACCGACTATCCCTGATAGTTGACCGACTATTCCAGAGGCAGGTTCCAGATCCGAGACGGTCGCTGCTGATAAGCCGTCTGATGCTGAAGCGGAAACGGGTGTTCTACAAGATAAAGCTGCTGAACAGGTCAAAATTCAAGTTCCTTTTCCTAGCCGGTTGAAGAATAAGAAGGTCGAGAACCAGTTCAGTAAGTTTATGGAGGTCGTCAAAAATCTCCAGGTAACCGTTCCCTTCACGAAATTAATTACCCAGGTACCCTCTTACGCAAAATTTATGAAAGATATTCTGACTCGTAAGAGGAACTTTAATGAACATGAGACTATTGCTTTTACTGCTGAGTGTAGTGCTTTAATTCAAAGTAAGTCTCCACCCAAACTGAAAGACCCGGGTAATTTTTCCATACCATGCACCATAGGCACCCATATAATCGATAAAGCTTTATGTGATTTGGGTGCAAGTGTCAGTGTCATGCCCTATTCAGTTTGCGAGAAACTGAATATGGGTCAGCTTAAAGTCACAAGTGTGACTCTTCAGATGGCTGATAGGTCAGTCAAACGTCCCCTAGGAGTTTTAGAAGATGTCCCTGTTAGGATAGGTAAATTCTTTATACCTGTTGATTTCATTGTTTTAGATATGGCTGAGGATACCCAGATTCCTAGCGTCGAAACTCCGTCGATCTTATATCACGGATTTCCTCCCTATCCCAGTCCGCCTTATTATACTAAGGCAAGGCCCACCCACGTAGGACATACTCCTACAAGGGTTGGCCCGTCTACACAATCGAGTCTAAAAGTCTGGGGAATGTCTCACGTGAACCTCCTTCCGAACAAGGCCCAGCCCACACAGCTGGATTCTAAAGGAGGTCCACCTTTCACAAGTCATCCGTCTAGATGTCTTTTCTGAGTCATTTCCTTCTTAACTTCCTTTCTTCCTTTGCTCGGGATGTACTTTAGTTCTATGATTTGGGCCAGTCGCTGATTACGCGGTGTTCTTACAGACAGGCCACCTCACACCAGAACCATGACTAAGGACTCTATTGATCAACTGAACGCTTCATTGGCCAAGATCCAAGAACAACTCGACCGAATCAGAGGCGACCAGATCGCCATCGTTACCCGGGTTAGCGCCATAGAGCAGGACAGGCCGAGGGGTGAAGACGAAACTCATGGGCCTTTAGCCGAATTGACTAGCGCAGTCCTCAAACTACAAGAGCAGGTCCACTTATCGACCCACAACTCGATTCACATGGAGAATGCTCAGACTTATGCGCCTCTAATCGACGAATTGCCCGCCAATCTCAACCTGACGGGCCTCCCAATGTTCGACGGAACTGAAGACCCGGTATTACATATCCGGGTTTTCAAGGAATTTATGGCCCTTAAGGGGGTTAAGTCAAACATGTTCAAACATTTGTTTGCCTCCTCGCTCGAGAAACACCCGAAAGCTTGGTACTACAGGCTTGATTCCAAGAAATACAAAACTTGGGACGATGTCGCAACAGAGTTCGCCCGAAACTATGCGGACAATACTGAGATCCAGACAACCATGCGTACTCTGAAGGTCATGGCCCAAGAGCCTAAGGAGGGTTTCACCAAATACCTCCAAAGGTGGAGGGCCGAAAGTGTCAAGCTGGTCGACAAGCCCAGCGAAAAGGTACTAGTGGAGGCCTTTGTGAAAAACCTCCTCCTATCTTACCGGATCCATCTCCGGTACGCCATCATACCCAATTTCGCCACCTTAACCGAGATGGGTACAAGAATCGAAGACGATTTAAGGTTAGAGAGCCTTACTAAGGCCTCTACAAAGGGTTATCAAGGAGCCAGTTCGTCTTCTGGCAAGCCCGCAACTACAAGTGCGGCCCGAAGCATCTTCGACGAGGTTAATTTGCTAGACTCCTCAACCAAAAAGAATACTCCAGCCCGAGTATTCACTGACATAGGGACTACTTATGCCGACGCCTTACAAAGGCTATCTTCTAAGGGCCTGATCCAACCTATAGGCCCAATGCCAGAGGTTCCTGTCGAGAAACGGTCCAAAAGCTACAACGCTCAGGCCTATTGCCACTATCACCAAGGCAACGGGCATGACACTAAAAAATGCTGGAAGTTAAAGCATCTCATTCAAAATCTGATCGAGAGTGGGAAGATACCGTTACCCAGCGATAAGCCCAGTAACAAAAACAACCATCTTGCTACTCACGCCATTTTTACTGGAGAAATAGTCGATTGTACTCATCTCATTTCCCCTTTCATTCCCCAAATCAACGGGATATGGAATGACGATGAGGATGATGTTTACTTGGCTAAAGGGGAAACCGTCCCCATCACTCTCGAAGAGATCCGAAAGGCCAAAACCAAGGCCCTGGCCGGCGCCCATGTCATCACGGCCGGACCTTCGGCCCCACGATCCGTCACTGAACCCGCCAAGACGGACTCTACACTTGAAGAAACAGACACCGACACGGCCCTAGTCAAGCAACTAAAGAGGGTCCGAACCGATCTTACTATATGGCAACTTTTGGTCAGTTCTCAAGAACATCAAGCAGCACTTACCAAGGCTCTCGATGAAATCAAGGTAGACTCGCTGGTTACTCCCACCGAAATGGTAGCCACTATTCTACCTCACCTCAAGGGCAAGTCCAAAGGAGAAGGCCCACTTATCACCTTCTCTGAATCAGATCTACCACCGTTTGGGGCCACCCACAACCTGGCCCTATATATCACGGTGATTTGTCGGGGCAAATATCTACCTATGACCCTAATAGATGACGGATCAGCTGTGAATGTACTTCCTTTAAGGACTGCTAAGGCTCTCGGCATTACCGAGGCTGACTACCTTCCTACTGCACAAACTATCCAGGCTTTTGATGGAAGCCCAAAATCTGTAGCTGGGGCCGTCAAGCTGACCATCATAACCGGCCCAATTGAAAAGAGCTCGAATTCCAAGTAATCGATGTCACCTCATCGTTCAATCTGCTACTTGGAAGACCCTGGATCCACGTGGTCAAAGCCGTGTCCTCCACTCTCCACAGGAAGGTCAAGCTACCTTTGCAAGACGGGGTCATCACTCTCGAAGCTACTCCCATAGTCGTGTCAAGCTGCAACACGGCTGGCTCAATCGATCCACGAGGCTTCAATTTTGTGGGAATGATCGATGAAGAGTATCTCTTCAGGCCCTATTTCACCACCAGCATCGACACAATGTTACAGAACTTGGGTTACCTACCGGGGGCTACTTCAAGGCCCGGTCTCCCAGCTGGCAAAGTCATCGACGTCTTAAGCAATGAGGACGCAAAATTCGGTTTAGGGTATGCCTTGACCCCGGAAAACGTGGTCCAGGCCGGCATCCGAAAGGCCTGCAACATTCTCAAGGGTACCTACTTGGACCCTTACAGCCCGAAACTGACCGGTTACTTTGTCTCCCCGGTATTCGGAGCTGTCCAAACGGGTCTCTATCAGCCCACTATAACCTATCCTGAGGTCAATTTCATCCCAGATGATATCTTTGCACTCATCCAGGCTGAATCAGAAAAGGATTCAAACCAAGCCGAGCCCATGCTAGGGCTCTTATTTGGGGAAAGCAAGATAATCCCGACTCCTAAGGAGGAATTAGTCAACCAGATCCTCCACAGCAGCAAGTTCGATCCGACCAAGTTGATCTCTGAAGTCGGCACTGACACCGGAAAGAGGGCCTGGAGAAAGACGATCAAGTGGACCGACAGCGAGGGTCGAGTCTACAAGCTCAGTACCGGCAAAGGAGACATGCAAGGCGACGAGTCCGAGTCAGAGTCAGAGTCGGAGTCTGAGTCTAGGTCTAGAAAGTCCAGCACTAGGGTCGAGTCTGTAACCCCTTTTCCTTTAGCCGCACCTCCGGGAGTCTCGGAGTCTGTCCCGAGAGCACTCCCCATACCGCCTCTGACCAACGATCATATGGCAGCTCTCTTTGAGCTATTTTCAAAATTCTCTATCAATAATAACGATAATCATTCTGCTTACGACTTGTCTTATTTTCAAAACATTTTCAAAAACTTTATTTGCAATGACATTGAGAAGCCCGACGAACAGGTACCGCTACCTCCGCATCTAGTCGAGCAACTCGAACAAAGGGAATCCCGAGATCAAGTCATTGAAGAAACCGATTCCATCAATGTAGGAACCCCTTTAGAGCCTCAGTGATGCGCGCGGGATTGTCGCCTATCCAATGCGGTCAAACAATATTTATAACCCCAGAATACTACTACTACGTAGTAGCGGTAAGTCAGGGATCGATCCACAGAGACGGTCGAGAGGGGTAGTCATTTAAGTCAGAGTCTATGAGTAATTGAGTCGAGAAGGGGGGTTTTTGGTCGAGTCGGGTGAAGTTTGCTAGATGAGCTTATGTGATTAAGGTGGAAAACTATTGATGGGAAAGGCGTTAGGAAGAGTCGGGGGATCGGAAATAAAGATAAGAATCTAATAATGCAAGAATCATCACAAGGTGTATAAGGGAGGTTCAACCTTTCGGTTTCCCTACCAACCAAGTCTAAGCCCGCTTTCGCGACGAATGGACTACGGTCTCTAGATGGAATTACCCAAACCCCGAGTTTCCCCATATTGGTCCGGGTGAGTCAAGTCAACCTAGGTGATCAAGCTAAGTCAAACATAACACAACAATCCCATAAAGACAATATCACCCTCAAATGCAATAATCTCACAAAGATTAAATCTTTACCTATAAATCGTCCTCCCCTAACCCCCTAACAAAAAGATCTACTCACTAATCATGGTGGTTAACAACAAAGCATTCATTAAGAAGAGAATAATTAAAGCATGCATAAAATCTACACAAACAAATATATTAATGGAGAAAAAGGGAGAGGAGAGAATTTTACCCACAATGGAGAGATATAAAGAGGAAGAAGAAGATTAATAATAATAAAGATTGAATCTTGAGAGAAATACACAAAAATTTGTCACTAATCCATGCATAAATCTTCAATCTTAAATAAGAGAAATAAGAATCTTCAAGAAATAAAGCAAGGGTTTTGTCACATAAACCCTTGTAAAACCCTTGAATCTTCAATAATAAACTCAATTCTTCAATAAAGATTGTAACTTTACTATCAATAATGGAGTAATTGTATTAATACTAAGTAGATCTATAATAGTTTTTGAGAATTTTCTAAGAGAGTTTTACTACCATCTACTACTACTTACTACAATATGGAGGTTTTCTATCCTACTCCTAAGAGGCACTTTCAAGGCTCACTTAAGGCACACTTTGGCTCAAAACCCTAGGTTTTGTATTTATAGAGTTGCTTAATGGGTTGCACAAACTTCAAGGCCCAAATCCGATTTCTCTTCATTTTGCAAGACCATCACCCTTTGCATCTTCATGGGGTGAAATCTCGCCCCGCGACTTGACGTAATAATCCCACCGGGTGAAATTTCACCCGGTGAGATTTTCTTCGTTTTTCGCGCTTTCGACCCGTCTTCACCATCGGGCGAAATTTCACCCGGTGGGCGAAATTTCGCCCGGTCAAGTTGCCCGGTCAAGCGTGCCGTGAAAATCTTCAGGGATGAAAAAATGTCGTCGGACGAAACTTCGCCCGGTGATGACTCGCCGGGCGAAACTTCACCCGGTGGTCCATTGACTCTTTTCCGGTCTTTTTCTTCGTTGATCACTTGGATTACTTGAACTTTCAGTTGTGTGCTTTGCTCTTGGACCGTATCTCTCTCTTGCTCGTAGAAGCTCAAACACGTTTTTGGTCGAAAATCCTATCAAAATAGACAGAAAACTACTAAAAACACGTAAAATGCAAAAGAGAGACACTAATGTGAGAATTACGCAAAATATGGCGATAATCGCACTCAAGTCTCACAAAACAGAGGAAAAACGGGTCTAAATGGGAGGAAAAACGGTCCAAATTTGGCACACAACACTCAGATGCTTAAGTTAGGTTTATCCCTAGACCCCGAGGAGAAGCAACAATTCACGGAACTCCTCCACGAATTCAAAGACGTCTTTGCATGGTCCTACAAGAACATGCCGGGAATAGACCGGGAGATAGCCGAACACCGTATACCCATTAAAGACGGGTATAAGCCGGTAAAGCAAAAACTCCGAAGAATGAGGCCCGAATGGTCTCTCAAAGTCAAAGAAGAAGTCGACAAGCAATTCAAAGCGGGCTTTATCCAAGTGTCTGAATATCCAGTCTGGGTTGCAAATATCGTACCGGTACCCAAGAAAGACGGAAAGGTACGAGTTTGTGTAGATTTCCGGGACCTTAATAAGGCCAGCCCGAAAGACGATTTCCCGTTGCCACACATCGACATACTGGTGGACAACACGGCCGACCATGCCCTTCTATACTTTATGGATGGGTATGCCGGATATAATCAAATCAAAATAGCAAAAGAAGACATGAGTAAGACCACCTTCACTACACCTTGGGGGACTTACTGTTACACTGTTATGCCATTTGGGCTTATCAATGCGGGTGCCACTTATCAACGGACCGCCACTACCTTGTTACATGACATGATGCATAAGGAAGTGGAAGTCTACGTGGACGATATGATCGTTAAGTCCAAAGAACGAAGCGGGCATATTCCGGCCCTTAGGAAATTCTTCACCCGGTTACGCAAGTACAACATGAGGTTAAACCCTCAAAAATGCAGTTTCGGGGTAACATCGGGCAAGTTACTGGGCCATATCTTCAGCCAGCGCGGCATCGAGGTTGACCCAGCCAAAATCAAGGCCATTACCGAAATGCGACCGCCTAAAACCGAAAAGAAGATTAGGGGGTTTCTCGGGAAAGTCCAATATATCAGCAGGTTTATTGCAAAGCTAACCATGGTATGTGAGCCCATTTTCAAGAAACTGAAGATAGGAGAACGGATCCTATGGGACGACAAATGTCAAGCAGCTTTCGATAAAATCAAAGAAATTCTGTCATCTCCGCCGATATTAATGCCTCCTCAGCACGGTTTATCTTTGTCGTTATATCTAACAACGACCGAGACAACCATGGAGGCTATGCTAGCCCAGACAGTCGACTCAAAAGAGCGAGCCATTTACTATATCAGTAAAAAGTTCCTAGAGTACGAATGCAAATACACGATGCTCGAAAAAACGTGTCTAGCTCTAGTTTGGGCCACTAAAAAGCTCCGACATTATATGCTTAGCCATGAAGTGCATGTATTATCAAGAATGGATCCAATCAAGTATCTGTTTGAAAAGTCCATCCTCAATGGTAGGATATCTAGATGGTCTTTAATGCTGGCTGAGTTCGACCTCAGGTTCGTACCATTAAAAGCCATCAAAGGCCGAGTAGTAGCCGAGTTCCTCGCCGATAGTCCGGTATCTGAAGAAGGACATACCTATACTTGGGCCTTCCCTGACGAAGATATATTCCATACTGACACAGAGACATGGGATCTATATTTTGATGGGGCATCCAACTTCCGAGGATTTGATGTCGGGATTTTACTAATCTCACCACAAGGGGAGCACACCCCGTTATCCATCAAGTTAGATTTCGACGTGACTAATAACGCAGACGAATACGAAGCATGCATTCACGGGTTGCAAGCCGCCGCTGATTTAGGAGTAACGAACCTCTGGGTCCACTGTGACTCATCATTAGTCATCAATCAAGTACTCCAGAAATGGAAAACTCGGAACACAAATCTCGTAGCTTACCAAGCGCGAGTAAGGGTTCTCGAAAAACAGTTCCAAAAGGTGGAGTACATCTATCTACCTCGGGAAGAAAACCACTTTGCAGATGCACTATCCAAATTATCATCCTTACTGAATATCCCGGAACATCTGACTAGCATGCCGATTTGCGTCGAAAGACGGTCCGAGCCGGCATATATCAACGCTATCCAAGACATCGAGATAACGGATCCAGAACCTTGGTACCAGGCTATTCTAACCTACTTAACGTCGGGAGAATACCCTCCGGAATCTGAAAACCGGGCCAAGAAAGCCCTACGAAGATGGGCCACTCAGTTCATCCGCACAGACGATGGACAGTTATACAAAAAGACGACACAGGGGGCTTTACTCCTATGCATCGACAAAACACAAGCCGAAAAGGTCATGGCCGAGGTACACGATGGTGAAAACGGCACGCATATGAACGCCCATATGCTGGCTCGAAAAATCGCAAGACTCGGGTACTATTGGAATAGCATGGAGACCGACTGTCAGTTATACGTCAAGCACTGTCACACCTGTCAGATTTCCGGCAACGTCCAGCATATGCCGTCATCCCTGTTATATACTATGACATCACCATGGCCATTCTCGACATGGGAAATTGATATAATCGGAAAGGTAAACCCTTCCGGGACGGGAGGTCACTGCTTTATTCTAGTAGCTATTGACTATTTTACCAAATGGGTTGAAGCCGAGTCATATCGTGTCTTGAACGCCAAGCACGTAGCAAAATTTATCCAAGATAAAATTATATGCCGATACGGGATCCCGCACGAATTCATTAGTGATCACGGGACCCATTTTCAAGCCGAAACCGCTACTTTGCTAGCAAAATTTAAGATTCAAAGGCATACGTCATCACCTTACCGTCCTCAAACAAATGGAGCAATAGAAGCAGCAAATAAAACGATTGTCACCATACTTAAAAAGATGGCTGATAATTACCGGGATTGGCCCGACAAAATTTCTTTCGCCTTATGGGGATACCGGACATCAATCCGCACCGCAACCGGAGCAACGCCATACTATCTGACGTATGGGATGGAGGCAGTCCAGCCAAACGAGCTTGAGGTAACGTCTCTAAGGATTCTACTTGAAAGTCGAGTACCTGAAGCAGAATGGGTCCAAGCCCGATACGACTCGTTGGTTCTCTGGGACGAACGACGATCCCGAGCCCTTAACAATATCCAGATATATCAAAAAAGGATAAAACGGGCTTTCAACAAAAGGGTTAGGCCCAGGAATATCAAAGAAGGCGATTTAGTCCTAAAATCTGTCAGGGCTTTGCTACCAGTCGACCCAAGGGGGAAATTCAAACCCAATTGGGCCGGCCCGTATCTAGTAAAGAAGGTTTTATCAGGAGTAGCAGTAATGCTGACAGACTTGGATGGGAACGAGTTCGTCAACCCAACCAACTTAGACCAGTTGAAGCGCTACTACCCCTAACCTTATCTCAATGTCATTTGCTAAAAGTTTATCTTTTTTACAAAATTGTCAAAAATTGAGCAAGTCAATAAGTTAGGATTACTGATCCTACTGTCACACATCTCGAGCTAATAGTCTTGATGTATTTCGAAAATTGCAAAATCTATGTCTGAACTACGATCGGTTTGATTCCACTAATCGTGGATACGTAGGCAACCCCTCAAAAGGGTACAACCACTGCAATAACGAAAAGACAGGAACGGTTTTCACTAATATGTCTTTTATTATTTCAAAAAAATGCCTCACGCAAAAATAAATCACATAAAAATAGTAGTAATACTTAAATAATAAATTTAGGAGACTACTCGTACATTTTTCCCTTCCCCTTGTCTTTCGGGTCACGCGGATCCCGAGGCCGACGAGGCGGGGGCGAACGTTCCCTAATCACAAGTGGAACTTCCTTTACTCGAATCCGTTTCTTCGACTTCGGTTTCTCCGTCCCCTGCACCGGTTCGATCCGAGCCCGTACGTGCTCGGGTAGTCTATCCCGAGGACCAAGTCGGTCCTTAGCAGCCAGTCTTGGACCAAGTCTCCTTTTTAAGTCCGTCTGGGGGCTCATCTTCCCCCGTATGCCTTTAGTGCTGGACCCTTTAGTCAAAGTCTTAGCCTTCCCTTTCTGGCCTGACATCAGTCGGACCATCGTAGCCGGGGTGTCGTCGTCATCAAAGAAACCTCGATTATCCTTAGCCTGTTCTCGGCGCAGCAAGTCAAAGGCTTCGTCAGTCTTTAAAGCAGCACGGACTTTAGCAGAGTCTGCCTGGGTCCACTTCGTATAAGAATCCGATACCCAGATCGAGGGAGAAGCCTTGGAGACGGGCCAAGTGTGCCGGGTATACCATCTTTGCGCCCAAGTATCACACATCACGTCCGTTAGCTGAGTAGATTCACTCACAAACGCCTCGATTTCCGGGATTTTCTGGGCCCGACCATATTGCCTAAGTATGCGATCGGGATAAAGATGAATTGTCTGCCTAAAAGATAGGATTAACTGATAACGAGCCCTATCTCGCAATTCTAACCCGGTCAAGACGTAAATGGGCCACCAAGGTACGATCCAACGGATCAATGGAAAGATAGCAGCTCGTCCCAGAATTTTTGGGTAGTAAGACGAGAAAAGTCAACAGTCCGTCTTCTTGTTATCACTTGATTCGGGCGATATCGGCTTACATCTAGAGGAGGGTCCAAGATCGATAGCCTCTAAAAAAGCCATAGCTGAAAAGTCAAAATCACGGAAAGTCAAAATCGTGAAAAGACAAAGTCGTAAAAAAAATCGCAAAAAACGGGAAAATCGAGGAAAACCGCGAGAACCGCGAGAAAATCGAAGACCGGAAAAATCGGAAATTGAAAAAAAAATCAAAAATTGCGAAAAT
Organism: Agrostemma githago; assembly: GCA_958450325.1. NCBI lineage: Eukaryota > Viridiplantae > Streptophyta > Magnoliopsida > Caryophyllales > Caryophyllaceae > Agrostemma > Agrostemma githago. Next base: position 8,602,932 of record OY288257.1, on the reverse strand, counting down.
CGAAAAAAAATCAGCCTACCCGTAGAAGACGGGTGCTACCGGTCAGCCTGATCGACGGATCCCTCTTACGATTATCTAAGCCCTGGATAATCTCCCCAGTGATCAGCCAAGCTGGGTTGTGCTCTGTCTCCATCAGGTCAGCTACAGCAAGAAGTCTGACATGGCCCATACAAGATAGCAAATCCATATGACCTTCAAAAGCGTAGATATGGAGCATGCAAAAAGTAAAGGCCCTACGGCTGTATACCGGCCTGACCCGGACGTCATCTAGGTTCATGATTTTCTCAGCCAGATCGATCAAGGAAACTGTATCTCCTTCTATCATACGATATACCTCCATGTGAGAAAGCCCTAAGAATTCTCGTAATTTTCTCCTTATGTCACGGACTGAAAACGGGACGGCAGGGCGAAGAATGGGATTCCACCCCCCTACAGCAGCTATTTCCTCAGGAATGGGACAGATTTCGCCTCGAGGAAACCTAAAAACATGATAAGTATCATCCCAGTAGGACAGGCAAGCATCCAAAAAGTGACGATCCACTTGCATCTGACGGATTGTGGATAATTAGGTGACGCCATTCCGGTTCAAAATAATTTTATCAGCATCTCTGAAAAATCGGGACCAATCTTGCAACATTCCGACTAATCGATCGATACCCATGATGAGTTTCTGAAAAGAGGAAATAAGTTTCTCAGGGCTTGTTTTTCTTTGAAGAAGGAAGAGAATTATGTGAATTGTGATTAAATTGTGAGCAGGGAGAGACTATTTATAACATGAAATCAGATTCTCCTCCTCACTTTGGGATTCCTAATCCCAGGAGATTTAGCATACAGGCCTTTATCCTAGGATCTAGCTAAGTCATCCCGAGCATTCCTATTCCTTTTCGGAGTCAAAATACTTTAATCTTTCAAAATCTGCCATCCAAAAAAAATTCGAAAAAATACTTCAAATTTTTTTATTATTTCCCAGCGCGAGTCATTTCTCCTAAAAAATGTGTTACATGCAAACTTTGCGTAAATCATTATACAGGACGACTCAAGCAAAACCGTGCAATCAACTCCCCAGCGGCATAGACTTATACGACAAGTCTGATTCCCCACGGAGTTATCATCATCAACTCAGGTACATTTCTAGTCTCCGGCCGGCGGGGCCTTTACGCAGGTCTAATGGACCTTAAACGACCCGACCGGAAGTTTGCCAGGCTCTAATCTCTTATTGACCTGGTAGCTACTCTGACTTTCGCCCTGTCCAAGCCTCAGTCAGAGTGGGGGCTCTGTAGACACCCACATTTTGACTGCTAGGTGTCTATAGCAGTTTCCGACAAACACCCGATGATGATCGGACGCAAACATGCTTTAAATACTCAGAAACGGGCTCAAAATCATTGGCATTTGGCTTGGGCTTTTTACGGAGTACATATCTCACAAAACCAACCTCAAAATCAGGCCCAGTGGGTCGTTTCGAGTCAAATAAGACTAATTTGGGTCGATTCTGACACCAAGGGTAAAACCGTCTTTTAGCGACCGAGTCAAAACTCGGTCAAAAATATTCCCGAGGCACGTAAGTCATCCGTGACACCTCACACGGCTGATTCATACTCCAATCCTACGAAAAATCAGCTTCACAAAATATTAAACAAATCCGTTTAAGGATAGAATTCGATCTCAAGTAGGAATTCTATCCGAAAACCGAATCAAACATCCAACCGAGTGCAAACACTCGGCCGAGCTGCACAACCAGCCGGTTTCCCTTGCTTCTTCGACAAGCAAGCGGAATCCTCATGCCTTTCGACTTCCTGTATTTCCTATCCTAAACGGTAGTTCAAACTCTCCTAGCCAAGGTCGAGAACTCCCTATAAATAGCCCCTTGCATACAACACTTTAAGGACGGAATTCATTATCAATCATCAATCACCACTCAATTATTCCCATACATTCAAACATCTTTTACACATCGACATCCATTTAGCATCGAGAAAACCGATTATTACAAAACCCGAAGGAAACCGGCCCCTTATACCCGACACCCTTCACCGAGACCACGTCCAAACCGAGCCACCGCAACTCACCGACATCCACTCGACGCTCTTGTGCCCAAGCCACGTCCCGACGAGCCCCGATCCGAGTAAACATAAGCATGTAGGTTGAGGGTGTACCAAACCCGATTTCTCCTTCTCCTTCTCTTCTCCTTCTCGTCTTTTTATATTACGGGTCGTCGGTCCTTTTTTTATTACGGGTCGTTCGTCGCTTTTTTTATTTTCTAATATCGATACTACTAAAAAACTATTTTCATATATCGAATATTCTTAAAAATATGATATCGATTCTCTATAATCGAATATCGTATCAAAAAGAATTATATTAAAACTCGTCGATGCTAATAAAAATCGTTACTTTTTTTACAAAATACAACGATTTTAACGCGGAGAGAGTTAACATTTTTCTTTCGTTCAAATTCCTTTTTTCAAACAAATTTACAAAACTTTTTTATTCATTCCGAATAATCGATATCGATTTCATAATCGAATATCGGGTACGACGAATATCGAAAACATAAATCGAGTATAAATTAATTCGTATTTGTACGCGATTTATCAAATTAACGATTTTCGAACAACGAGCGAAATCGGGACAGGCCCGCACGCGACTCGCGCCCCTCAGAAGCGACTCGCGCACGAGCCTGAAACCCGCGCTCCTTTTTTTTTTAGCTTCTTCGTTCGTTTTTTTATAATTCTACGAAACGATTTCTAAAATTTATATCTTTTCTAAAACTATTCCGAGTATTTGATATTGATTTCGTAGTCAATTATCGAATATAACGAATATCGAAAATATTAGATCGAGTGCAAATTATGCGATATTTGTACGCGATTTAATAAAAGCATCGAATTTTCAAAAAATCGCTTTCAAAAACAGGCCGTCACGCGACCCGCCGGCATCCCGGGCGAGCCGCGCGGCCGGCTGTCATACGACACACCCTTTCTTTTTTTATTATTTTTTCGAACTTCGTTTTTTATACAAAACAGCGTCTTTTAACGATATTTTTCAGATTTCAACTTATATTTTCTCGATCACGTACATTTATTATATTTGCTATATTATTTTTTACAAATCGATACTAACTCTTTTGTTCATCTTTTGTAGCAAATTCATATCTTTTTTCTATCATTTGTTTTATTATACTAAAACGAATCTCACATGCTAAATTCAACTTTGACGTTAATTTTTATGCATTAAACCGACTTAGCAACCCATTCAATTCCTCGCATGTTCAGGAAAACAATGTTTGCATATCATTCATCGTATTACTAACGCGCGTATTAAAAAAGCATTCGATATCCTAGTAGAGACCGCTAATGTGCGGGCGGGGTTGGGTGTTCTTAGTGAATTTCCCAACACGTACCCTCACCCCTTACTCAGAACCGTGGTTTCCGGATGAACCATTGGCAACGAGAGTCATTCAATATACGATTAACCGATCAAGTCGGCATCGGTATCGAACTGCAAAGGGATGAGCCCAATAAACTGACATCGGAAATGGGCCGTATTTTGTATACGGCCCACTACGACATAGAGTGGGCTCGAACGGTTCCGAATAACCATAAAATTCGGTGGCGAGTCCAACTTCGATTTAAATTTCAATTTGACCATCTCATATGGAGATTCATTCGCCTCCCCAAACCCGCGCGTGGCCGCGTCGGGGTGGACCTATGTCATGTCCACTGTGGTTCACAATTACTCTCTTATTTCTCTCTCTTCCTACTTCTTTTTTCATAGTAACTCGGAGGAAGTATTTTTTTAAAAATTGGTGAAAAATCCTAGGATTGAATGGATGAAAAGGAATAGTAATTTACAGTAAAATAATACCAATATGTACACTAGTTTTATTGTAGAGTCTCTGAACCATCCTTCATTTCAAAATCTTCATCTTGCGTTCAAACATGTGAGATTCAGATCCGATCCTTTTTTTGTGGGTTAGGAGAAGTATCAACAATCAACCGATTAACACAATCTCTTATGGACCGAATGAAATTCAATGGGTAAAGCCTCCCAAGTGTTCCTAACCCATAAGTCCGGTCCGGGTAGTTAAATTGATTGATGGGTTAAAATGGGTGAATCAAAGGCGAGCTTTCTGAGGAGTATATGGATAAGCACCAAAGCAATGGTCAATAACTCCATCATCTTCACATCTTAGTCTTAGTATTTTAGTGTGAAGTCACATATTTCCATTCCCTTTCAACGTACGAGTACTCCGTAGCAACGACTACTTATCCTGTAGCCAGTACTGACAACTGACAACGATAACGATGCTTCATATGAAACTGATGTGACTTCATTCTTACACCTGCACCTGCACCTGCACCTGCAAATGCCTCTTTCGGATCCGATCGCATCACAAATCACAATTCACAATCCTCTACTTCAAAGGTCAAGTTAATTCTCGTCATTTCAATTCGGTTTAGTTTCACATCGTCACCATTCAAATCAAGTTACTTTCAAGACAACAGTTACAAATGTCGGATTAATCAAATCAAGTCATTTAGGATTAGGTATTAGGTCATTTTTGAGTTTGATTGTTTCGGCTCGGATATACTAATTAATATTAGCAAGCGAATTAAAGTAAGGTTGGTTTTGTCGGGCCGGGTCTAGTTACAACCCCAAGTTGATGCAAAACAGAACCCTGCACAAGAAAGGCACATAATAGGCTACCAATATGGTCAATTTGAAAGACCTGCACAATGTCAATCACCAAAGGAGAAAATGTTCTATATAAATTTACACCGGATTTTACATCCAGGAGTTTAGCAAAGGTGATACACAGACTTGTTGACGCTTAAAATCACCATTTGGCTGACACGCATCTTGCAGATCTAGCATTGCTGTCGAGATGCGGCTTGAATGTTTGCATCACTTCCTCATACACAGGCCTCTTATAGTCCACTGCCTGTGTTCAAATATTACCCGTAAATGCATTTTTAGTACTGGATGGTTTTACGATCATTTAGGATGAGGGGACCGTTGCACATTTTTCGCAACTTGCCTTTTTTTTTTTTTTTATACCAAGAAAAGTGATGAATTGAAGGGAGAGTTTTGAAATTGTACCTGATCAATGACTTCTTCAGGTGTTGCCCATTTCCACTCTGAAAATTCTACTTCAGCTTCCCCAGTTGCTAAGTTGACCTCATGATCATCTGCCTTAAATCGCACCAGGAACCTATTTTCGAAATTCAAGTGTTAATGCACGGGTAACAAGATTTTGTAACGCAACCAACACTAGTGCAGTAGAGAATAGAAATACAGTAACGAAAATGAACCAAAACAACTACATGAGCCGCGAACGTCAGCTAGCAAGTGAGTCAAGTCTATTGGAATGTGGTACTCATACGGTGGGTTTCAAATCAAGTTTTAGTCGCGGTCAAATTGTCAAATTTCGTCATCAATCTCATTCTTTTAAATCATCACATATGCCATTTCTTCATACCTTGTTTTTCTCCACAGGAGATATAAATGGCATGCTTAAAAAAACGCATGGTTGCTTACCATTTCTGAGCTTGACCATGCCATTCACCTCCCCAGAGACGATTGACCTTTGCCTTCACAGCTGGTGGGAAATCATAAGTCAGCCACTTTGACGCCTGCCCAATTCACAACCAATTATTTTCCGATATCATATTTATATACAAGTGACGAAAGATGAAACAATACAGAAGAGCAGTAATCGTCTTTACGACATAAGGGGATTTTTCAATTGTTTATGGCAGTCGAATAGCATTGGAGTCTAACCTCAGCAACAATTTCAACAGACACAATTCCAGTTTCTTCTCGCAATTCCCTTATAGCTGCAGACTTGGGATCCTCGCCATCTTCAATTCCTCCCTGAAAGTAAAGATTCATTAGCTACAAAATCATTTCGGAATTAAGGAGTAAACTGCATGCTAAGAGTCTACGACAGTATCGACAGTCCATATCTAGTAGAGCAAACTGAAATCCCATCAGAAAACATTAACCAGGCAAACAGGTTAGACTTCTGACAGGAAAAAAAACACAATTCTGTATGGTGTGTTTGGGAACTCGGATTTGGATTTAAAATCTGGATTTGAAATATTTCAGGCGTTTGGCAATCTTGGGATTTGGATTTGAAATTGAGACCAAATCCAACCTAGTTGAAATTTGGCTATCTCAAATTCCTAGGATATGGTAGTCATTACAATTCCGTCAATTATCGTTTTTTTATTTTTGCGCATAATCTTGTTAAAATACATTTTTTTGTTTTTTTTTTCCGTTTTTGAAAATTCACACTTTTTTGATGAAAAATTTTCAAAAATAAAAATAAAAACTGGTGACCTTGACTCGACTCCACCCGCCCGAATTCCAATTCCAAGGGTACCCAAACACCATTTTGGATTTGGATTTGGATTTGAAATCTAGAATTTCAAATACAAGAATTGAAATCATGAAATTTAAATCAATTCCGAGTATCCAAACGCAACCTTAACAGAATGACACTTCAGTCTCAAAGACGACAACATCAACATCATAGCCTTAATCCCAAAAGATATGGAGTCGGCTAACATGAATCATTATTATCATAGCCTCTAGTCTCAAAGACGGATTTAAATTAAAGTAGTTAATACCTGAGGCATTTGCCATGCTCCAGGGACATTCAACCTTGAAGCCACAAAAACCTGCCATTCAACAGCATGCATGTAAGGAGGGTTGTTAATCACAGTCCTATTTATAGATTATAGTAACTCACATGTAAAACTTCATGAAAGCCACAAAAGTCGATAGCTTTATAAACTAAGAAACTACTCCTCCCGTTAAAAAGAAAACAAGTTATTCAAAAAATCATCTCACGTTAAATTAGTGTAAGACGTAGCATTATTAACTATCTTAGTAATTAACCACCTTATTAATTTAGGTGAGAATTATCTAGTTAACGTTATTGAAAACCGTCTCTATCACGGTTTTGTGTCAGAATAAGAAATGATAACTAACAAACAAACAAACATGATGTAAATTGAGTAAACTCAACAACCATGAAAACAGTGTGAGAACCCAAAAAAAAAAATCACATCTTTGATTATTTAAATTATCATTTTATCAGTAATCATACAACTTCATATCAATATATCATCAACTAACCCAATATAATCCAAAACCCATAAATGAAATTAAAAGGCAGTAATTAAGTGATCATGAGAAGATTGAAGAGAGAGTGATTAAGAAAGCACCTGATTATCATCATTGAATAGGCAAATTCCTACGTTGGGGCGGTATCCAGAGGGAAGGCCTTCCATTGTTACAGAGGATGGAAGAAGAGAGAAAGGAAGATAGAGAGAGAAAGTTGAAGGGTGAGGTGAGAGATGAAGAGAATGGAAGACAAAATTTATTGGAAAAAAGTCGACGCATAAATACAAACGCATTTACTCGTACAAGATTAAAGATTTGACAATGTGAGAAAAAGGTGGAACTCCCACTTTGCCATGGCAGTCCAACTATATTTTCTCACTTGCGACCGATATATATCTATCTTAATATTAATACGGTATTATTTAATATTTTTATTTATGATAAATAAGATAAATATTTCACTACAATTTGACTTTTAGAATTTATGTTATCGTAATTATTTGATCCGTTATAAATTTAAAAGAAAAATAATCTTATATGTATCTTAAAAAATATATGGGTGGAAGGAACCAACCTTTCAATATTTATTTTGATTAATTAATCATAATCACTTTCCCCTCTTTCAAAGTTATTATTGCCATCTTGATAGTATTCAGTATTGGGTTGACTATTTGTTTCATATTCTGTGAGACGGTTTCACTATAAATCGATTATAAATTTATGGTAATAACTATTCAAAATTGTGTGCGTTGATACTATTGATTATAAAGTGGTTGCGTAACGTAAGAGTATTCAAAATTGTGTGCGCGGATATTACACTACTAGAGTAGTTTCATAACGTAAAATTGATATACATGCCATCTATACAGCTAACTTCTCCTTGTCTAACTAGTTCTTTAATTTTTAAGAGGTTTTTACCGTAAAAATTGTGAGATACTCCATTGTAAACAACCATTCAAAATTATTGTGTGCGCACATATTATTATGTAATAGAGTAGTTTCATAACGTAAGATAGCTCTCAGTGCATGGATCTTCACTATATCTTCTACTTATCTACTTCGTTCTTAGACGTTTTTACCGTAAAATTGGGAAAATATCATAAACAACTATGCAAAATTGTGTGCGCACATATTATTATGTACAAGAGCAGTTTCATAACGTAAGATAGCTCTCAATGCATGAATCTTCACTATATCTTCTACTTATCTACTTCATTTTAAGACGTTTTTACCGTAAAATTAAGAAAATATCGTAAACAACTACGCAAAATTGTGTGCGCACATATTACTATGTACAAGAGCAGTTTCATAACGTAAGATAGCTCTCAATGCATGAATCTTCACTATATCTTCTACTTATCTACTTCGTTCTAAGACGTTTTTACCGTAAAATTGGGAAAATATCGTAAACAACTATGCAAAATTGTGTCCGCACATATTATTATGTACAAGAGCAGTTTCATAACGTAAGATAGCTCTCAATGCATGAATCTTCAATATATCTTCTACTTATCTACTTCGTTCTAATACGTTTTTACCGTAAAATTGAGAAAATATCCTAAACAACTATGCAAAATTGCCCATAAGGGTCTTGCCTAGTGGTTAAAACTTGTGGTCATTGAACCAAGGGTATCAGGTCCAAGCCCTGCAAGCGCGAACTTGTGGGAGTTGTATGGCTTGAGACTATGCCTTCTAGACTTCGAGCATGTCGCCCACGGGCGGTTTACCTTGGTGTGGACATGACATAGGTCCACCTCGACGCGGCCACGCGCGGGTTTGGGGAGGCGAATGAATCTCCATATGAGATGGTCAAATTGAAATTTAAATCGAAGTAGGAGTCGCCACCGAATTTTGTGGTTATTCGGAACCATTCGAGCCCACTCTATGTCGTAGTGCGCCGTATACAAAATACGGCCCATTTCCGATGTCAGAGTTTATTGGGTTCGTCCCTTTGCATTACGATACCGATACCGACATTATCGGATATCGTGTATTGAATGACTCTCGTTGCCAATGGATTCGGACATCCGGAAACCATGGTTCTGAGTAAGGGGTGAGGGTACGTGTTGGGAAGTTCACTGAGAACACCCAACCCCGCCCGCACTTAGCGGCCTTTACTAAGATATCGTTCGTTTTTGGTGTACACGGGTTAGTTCGACGGTTGAATGATATGCAAACATTATTTTCCTAAGCATGTGAGAAAAATAAATAAGTGGGTTGCTAAGTCGTTTAATGCATGTTAAACTAATAACGTCAAAGTTATTTTAGCATGTGAGGTTTGTTTTAGTCTAATAAAACAAAAGATGAAAATAAATTGCTACAAACACGAGAAAACGAGTTAGTAACGTTTGAATAAATCGAATAAAGACGTAAATGAATAATATGCATGATTTTAGAAAAGATTTATGACACGCGAAAAATACTTGTCGAAATCTGAAAATATACCGAGAAAATCGCTGTTTTATGTGAGAAAACGATGCTGGAAAAAATCGAAAAAAAAAAAAACAAAAAAAGGCTGCGGCTTACAGCAGCCCGCGCGACTCGCCCGGGAGGGGCGCGACTCGCGTGGGTGGCTGTCTCGGATTCGATTTTCGAAAATTATTAACTTTGATAAATCGCGTACAAATATGGATTAATTTATACTCGATTTATATTTTCGATATTCGTCGTATTCGATATTCGATTATGAAATCGATATCGAATAGTCGGAATGATTTTAGAAAAGGTTTTGAAAAAAGTTTGTTTTGAACGAAAAGTGAAAAAAAAGAATTTGAACGAAAAAGATGTTAATTCTCTCCGCGTTTAAAATCATCGAATTTTATTAAAAAAAGATGTAATGATTTTGTTAGCATCAACGAGAATTAATTAATTTAGTTCTTGTAGATACGATATTCGATTAGAGAATCGGTATCGTATTTTAAGAACGTTATAAAAATAGTTTTTTTTGTAGTATCGATTATTAGTAATAAATAAAAATATGTGACGAACGACCCATATTAATAATACGAAACGACCGACGACCCGTAAAAGAAAGTGACGGACGAAAAAAAGGAAAAAAGACGTGAGAGAGAGAGAGAGAGAAAGGAGAAGAATCGGGTTTGATTTACACCCTCAACCTACATGCTTTACTTTCTCGGTATAGAGCTCGTCGGACGGTGGCTTAGGCACGGGAGCGTCGAGATGATGCGGGATGAGTTAAGGTGTCGGTTTGGTGCGTTTTTTTTATGTGTGAGGTGACGGTGGGTTCGGCCGGATGACAGGGTCGGTTTCGTCGGTATTTCGAGACTACTTCGGGATTACGTCGGGAATTCTTACTAGATGTTAAGGATATGTGAATGGTAGATTTATGATGTGTAATTGTTGTGTAGAATCGTTGTCCTTTGTGTTGGATGGGAGGTCCTATTTATAGGGGTCGAGGTAGTCTTGCTTGTGTGACAAGAAATACCGGTTTGGATAGGAAACACGAGAGTTCGAAAGGGAACGAAAGTCTCGTTTCTTGGTGGGGAAGCCAAGTATTTTGGCTGTCATGAAGAGTTGGCCGAGTGTTTCGGCTGTTTGGGATGTCTTGGCCGAGTATCTGGAGCTCGGTCGATGTCTGATTCGGTTTCTGGATAGAATTCCTACTTGAGATCGAATTCTATCCTTAAACGGATTTGTTTAATATTTATGAAAGCTGATTTTTGTAGTATTTGGGACCGAATCAGCCATGTGAGGTGTCATGGCTGACTCGTGTGTCTCGAGAATATTTTTCGACCGGTTTTTGACTCGGTCGTAAAAAGACGGTTTTATCCCTGGTGTCGGAATCGACCCAAATTAGTCTCATTTGACTCGAAACGACCCACTGGGCCTGGATTTGAGGTTGGTTTTGTAAGATTTGTACTCCGTAATAAGCCTAAACCAAATGTCCATGATTTCGAGCCCATATCCGAGTCATTAAAGCATGTTTGCGTCCTATCATCATCGGGTGTTTGGCGGGACCTACTATAGACACCTGGCGGTCAAAATGTGAGTGTCTACAGAGCCCCCACTCTGACTGAGGCTTGGACAAGGCGAAAGTCAGAGTTGCTACCAGGCCAATCGAGGATTAAGACCTGGCAGACTTCCGATCGGGTCGTTTAGAGTCCATTAGACTTGCGTGAAGGGCTCGCCAGCCATAAGATAGAAATCATACCTGGATAGACGTCAATAATGTTGCGGGCACTTTTCTTAAAAAGTCTTGGGTATGTCTGTTTACAGACACATCCATCTTGGAATGGCACGGGAGCCTCCATTGGAAGCTGTGGGTATACCGCTTACTGATAATCCCACCTCGAAATAGCACGGGAGCCTCCATTAGAAGCTGCGGGTGTACCGCTTACTGATACATCTCATCTTAGAATTGCGCGGGAGCCTCCATTGGAAGCTGTGGGTATACCGCTTACTGATAATCCCACCTCGGAATAGCGCGGGAGCCTTCATTAGAGGATGCGGATGTACCGCTTACTGATACATCCGATTCTTCAGTAAAAATGTTGCTTGAATTTTCACTGGGAATTTTCTTTTGAGAATTCTCCGGGAGTCTTGGGATACCTGTCTGTTTTGCATGCAACATTCAGATAAAACATTGACTCACGCTGGGGAAGAAAATGATTTTTTTGATTGATTTTTTGAAAGGAAATGCTGAAATTTTTTGAAATTTTTTGGAAACGCTGAAAATTTTTGAATTTTTTTCGGAAACTAGAATGCTTGGGATGACTTGATTCCCGATCAGATTCTGACACGGACTTCTAAAATTCTCTGGTTAGGCATGTATGCCTAGATGAAGTGTGATAAAAATTCCTACTCCCGGGGTGACTAGGAAAGGGATTTTCTCAAACGGCTAAGTTTTGCAAATTTTAAAATGAGAATTTAAAGAGAGAGATATACTGACAGACTCGACTCCGGACGCGAGAGGACGAGTTAACAGACATGAAGTGGACTCTCTAAGGGTTGGACCGTGACTCGGTAGGGGATGGGCCACCTAAGATGACAAGACTCTTAAGTTGCGTTTTTCCGTAGCATGGTCGAATCCTTAGAGTGAGATTGTTTCCGTACGACAGGGCTTTGTGGTAGCAATGCCGTAGACTGGTGTTCTTTTGATTTTTTTTTTTTGGTTTTGGGGCATGTTCCCAAAGTAGGTGTTGTCTCGAGTCTCTGAAAGATTCTTGTCTTCGACTGGGCCGAGTACTAGGACACACTATAGAAAGAAGGCTAGTTTTTGAAAGTCTTTGGAGTATGTGAGTGGATGGAGAACTTCTGCCTAAGAGAAGCCCCCAGGATGACAAAGCTAGCTGCTGAGAACATGACAGTGTCGTGACCGGAATGATGACGCTTTTTTGAATTTGTGGGTCAACGTGGGTGGTTGTGCCTCTTTTGAAAAGCTGCCTACGTATTCACGTGTTGTGAAATCAAACCAAGCCGTAGTTCAGTGTTGAAAAATGTATTATGGTGCCTAGTTTATTATGGCTTTGTGTGTAACTAGCCATAGCAATGGTGTAGGCTAGGTGCATTCCCAATGATGTCTTGACCAAAGGGCTAGAATAGTTAGGATGTTGATCCTGTGACTGTGAACATTTTCCGGGGTAGCCCCCAGAGGTGGTGTGAACTATTTGGGCATGTTCTATGCCGACCGCAAGTTGAATTCCCGTGTTCGGGGTTGGTAACTGGTTTAGATATTTTTTGGAAATGTGGTGCTAGGAAGTAAGTGGCTTTGATGATTCGAAATCTGGAGCTCGATTTTGTGGAGCTAAGGCTTCGAGGGTAAGGTATTGTAATGTGGTAGAAAAGGGGGAAGTCGAGTAATAATGACTCGAGCTTCGATCGGGGTAGGTTTGATAATGCGGGATCTGATTTCCATGTCTGGCCCTAATGGTTAGGGTATCCTATGGAGCTTGAATCCTCAAAAATCCGAGTTGTATCTAGCCTAGGTCTCGGGAAGGTCTTGAGGGTTGTAATGTGGGAAGGCTAGATGTGGTGCTAGCTGACCAGCTTGATTGTTTCTCCCTATTTGATGGTATAGGTTTTGATAATTTTGAATTGACCGTTTCACTTGAGTTGATCGTTAACTACGGTCATGGGTTTTTGAATTCTTTGGGTTGACCTCTTAGCCCCGGTCATGGGATTCTTCATTTGAGTTGACCGTGTTTGGTCGAGGGATGTTGATAATTCTTTTTTTGATCATGGCCAGCTTTTTTGTTTTGGCCTTTTGCTTTTTCCTTGGACTTTTGATTTTTTTTTGTCCAAATTTTTTTTTTTCGGTCAGACTAAACACATAAGGTAGGGATTGGTTAGTCTTATTGGATGGGTGTTTATGGTGGGAAATGGGCTTGCCTCCCGTCTTGAACCCAAACTAGGAGACTACCTAGATTTGTCATAGGATTTGATACCGCTCCTGCTAAAGGTAGTTATGTGGCTTTCTATGTCAGACATGGAATAGGTAAAGGAAAACACGGGTTCGGTTTCCTGCAGTCATTATAGATGTGCCTGTAATAGTCACGTGCATGTGCTCACAGTGTATGACGGTGTTCATCATGTTCTCGGAAACACATAAGGAAAGTATATATGAGGAATAGAAAAGCTGATTTTATTGAATTTGAAAAGAGGACAGAACGCAAAAGACTCTGACTCTGATTTGGAAATGAGGATGTAGGGTATCCTAGACTCGGACTCGGACTTAGACTCGAATCAGATCCGGACTCGGATGCTCGGTTGGTTGTTTTTTTTTTTGGTAAGGTCTTCGACAGGTGCCACGACTCGCCTAAACTCGGCTTTGTGCAAATGCAAGAGAGGGAGTCAAACTAGACATGGCCCGGGAATGACTAAGACTCTTGGACTGGGATACTCGAACGTTGGCCTAGACGAGGTAATGACCCTGGCTTGGACTCGAATATGAGGAAGGGTGAGTCCGAAAATGGGGGCGACCGTGTTTGACCGTGTCGCGTGCTTGGACCAACCGTGGTGACCTGACCCTAGGTGACTCGAGTGTTCGTAGCATAGGTACGACTCGAAGAAGGTATCATAAGGACGCCGGTGTAGGATGGACGTAAGGTACTCCTTAAGGTGACTGTGGTCGAATGCTCGGGTGGAGGACAGCCCCCGAGTGAGACTAAAGACTCAGATAGGACTCAGATGGTGTGACATCTAAGTGGCTCAAAAGTGGGGTAGGTGAGACACGTGTAAGACATGACCCTTAGAGCAACCGTGACTTATCGCTCTGCTGAAAAATAGCTCCCGAGTGCGGAAAAAGCCTGACAAGAAAATGACCCGGAAAAGACACCTAGATGGGTGACTCGTGGACGGTGGGTTTTCCTTAGGATTTTGGCAAAGTGGGCCTAGTCCCGTTCGAAGAAAGACCTACGTGTGAGCTAATCCCCAGACTTTGGACTCGATTGTGTAAATGGGCTTCCCTTTGTAGGAGTTTGTCCTACGTAGGTGGGCCGTGCCTTGACAAATACGGCGGACTTGGGATGGGGTGGAAACCCGTGATGTAAGATCGACGGATTCTCGACGCTATAGACTCTAACAACTTATGACAAGACCCGACACTGCTAAATACGGGAAGTCCTAAGAAGAAGAAGGTTTTGAAAGGAGAATTTGGATTTGAAAACCAAACAAAGTCGGATAGGATGACCCGATTTTTTTTTGAAAATCGAAAAAAAATGTTAGCGGGCCGAGATTTCAAATTTTGAAAAGATTTGGACAGCATACCGGCTAGAAAATAGGCTATTTTGAGTAAAAAATCATAAGTCCTAAATTCGGTAGCTTTCCGAGTTTTGAAAAATGGATAATTTTCGAAAAAAGATGCAAGTTTTTTGAAAACGACGGTTTTTGAAAAGACGAGACACAGATCAAGTAGCATGTAGTCACGGAAACAGTATAATGACGCCATGTATGCTCTTAGTCTAAGTCTCGGTCGGTCTAATAGGGTCTATACCAACGACGATAGCTTTCTCGCAAATCAGGACGGTCTTCCTAAGCCGAGTTGGTCTTAGAACCTGCCGTAAAACCCATGCGAGTTCCGCCATCGAAGTCTTTAGTGGGTCCAAGTAGGAACGCACCGTGGTATAGTGGGACGTCGGTCACAAGTAACCGGCCCGGGAAAGATTGGGTTATGCATGAACCATTGAACTAAAACGTGTACATTACTATTCGAACGATTTCTTTTCGAGTCTCACCCTAGGGATGCCGATGGTAAGTGACTCATCAGTTGATCCCCAGCGGAGTCGCCAAATTGTGGACATGACATAGGTCCACCTCGACGCGGCCACGCGCGGGTTTGGGGAGGCGAATGAATCTCCATATGAGATGGTCAAATTGAAATTTAAATCGAAGTAGGAGTCGCCACCGAATTTTGTGGTTATTCGGAACCATTCGAGCCCACTCTATGTCGTAGTGGGCCGTATACAAAATACGGCCCATTTCCGATGTCAGAGTTTATTGGGCTCGTCCCTTTGCATTACGATACCGATACCGACATTATCGGATATCGTGTATTGAATGACTCTCGTTGCCAATGGATTCGGACATCCGGAAACCATGGTTCTGAGTAAGGGGTGAGGGTACGTGTTGGGAAGTTCACTGAGAACACCCAACCCCGCCCGCACTTAGCGGCCTTTACTAAGATATCGTTCGTTTTTGGTGTACACGGGTTAGTTCGACGGTTGAATGATATGCAAACATTATTTTCCTAAGCATGTGAGAAAAATAAATAAGTGGGTTGCTAAGTCGTTTAATGCATGTTAAACTAATAACGTCAAAGTTATTTTAGCATGTGAGGTTTGTTTTAGTCTAATAAAACAAAAGATGAAAATAAATTGCTACAAACACGAGAAAACGAGTTAGTAACGTTTGAATAAATCGAATAAAGACGTAAATGAATAATATGCATGATTTTAGAAAAGATTTATGACACGCGGAAAATACTTGTCGAAATCTGAAAATATACCGAGAAAATCGCTGTTTTATGTGAGAAAACGATGCTGGAAAAAATCGAAAAAAAAAACGAAAAAAGGTTGCGGCTTACAGCAGCCCGCGCGACTCGCCCGGGAGGGGCGCGACTCGCGTGGGTGGTTGTCTCGGATTCGATTTTCGAAAATTATTAACTTTGATAAATCGCGTACAAATATGTTAATTTATACTCGATTTATATTTTCGATATTCGTCGTATTCGATATTCGATTATGAAATCGATATCGAATAGTCGGAATGATTTTAGAAAAGGTTGTGAAAAAAGTTTGTTTTGAACGAAAAGTGAAAAAAAAGAATTTGAACGAAAAAGATGTTAATTCTCTCCGCGTTTAAAATCATCGAATTTTGTTAAAAAAAAGATGTAATGATTTTGTTAACATCAACGAGAATTAATTAATTTAGTTCTTGTAGATACGATATTCGATTAGAGAATCGGTGTCGTATTTTAAGAACGTTATAAAAATAGTTTTTTTTGTAGTATCGATTATTAGTAATAAATAAAAATATGTGACGAACGACCCATATTAATAATACGAAACGACCGACGACCCGTAAAAGAAAGTGACGGACGAAAAAAAGGAAAAAAGACGTGAGAGAGAGAGAGAGAGAAAGGAGAAGAATCGGGTTTGATTTACACCCTCAACCTACATGCTTTACTTTCTCGGTATAGAGCTCGTCGGACGGTGGCTTAGGCACGGGAGCGTCGAGATGATGCGGGATGAGTTAAGGTGTCGGTTTGGTGCATTTTTTTTATGTGTGAGGTGACGGTGGGTTCGGCCGGATGACAGGGTCGGTTTCGACGGTAAAAATTTCGAGACTACTTCGGGATTACGTCGGGAATTCTTACTAGATGTTAAGGATATGTGAATGGTAGATTTATGATGTGTAATTGTTGTGTAGAATCGTTGTCCTTTGTGTTGGATGGGAGGTCCTATTTATAGGGATCGAGGTAGTCTTGCTTGTGTGACAAGAAATACCGGTTTGGATAGGAAACACGAAAGTTCGAAAAAGAACGAAAGTCTCGTTTCTTGGTGGGGAAGCCAAGTATTTTGGTTGTCATGAAGAGTTGGCCGAGTGTTTCGGCTGTTTGGGATGTCTTGGCCGAGTATCTGGAGCTTGGTCGGTGTCTGATTCGGTTTCCGGATAGAATTCCTACTTGAGATCGAATTCTATCCTTAAACGGATTTGTTTAATATTTATGAAAGCTGATTTTTGTAGTATTTGGGACCGAATCAGCCGTGTGAGGTGTCACGGCTGACTCGTGTGTCTCGAGAATATTTTTCGACCGGGTTTTGACTCGGTCGTAAAAAGACGGTTTTACCCCTGGTGCCGTAATCGACCCAAATTAGTCTCATTTGACTCGAAACGACCCACTGGGCCTGGATTTGAGGTTGGTTTTGTAAGATTTGTACTCCGTAATAAGCCTAAACCAAATGTCCATGATTTCGAGCCCATATCTGAGTCATTAAAACATGTTTGTGTCCTATCATCATCGTGTGTTTGGCGGGACCTACTATAGACACCTGGCGGTCAAAATGTGGGTGTCTACACTTGGTGTGCGTGGTTTGCAGGCTATGTTTACACCCGAGGGTTTACCTAGAGCGCACCAAAATGGTAGTGGCTGCGGGTTCCCTCGTTAGTCTCCATCTATACTTCTCCCTGTCTAACTAGTTCTTTAATCTCTAAGGTTTTTACCGTAAAATTGTGAAATACTTCATTGTAAACAACCATTCAAAATTATTGTGTGCGCGAACATTGTTACTGTAGTAGTTTCGTAACGTAAGATAGCTCTTAATGCATGGATCTCCAACTATATCTTCTACTATCTACTTTTCGTTTGAAGACGTTTTTACCGTGAATTTGTGAAGAATATCGTAAACAACTATGCAATTGTGTGCGCACATATTATAATGTACTAGAGTGGTTTCATAACGTAAGATTGATATGCATGAATCTCCAAGTATATATTCTACTTGTCTCTACTTCTTTCTTATAGATTGTTTTATACGGATTAGTAAAATTGTGAATTGTGTGAATAATAATCGTTCAAAAATGTGTGCGCGGATATTGTTACTAAAGTAGTTTCATAATGTAAGATTGATATGTGTGGATCTCCAAGTATATCTTCTACACTACTATTGTCAGTTCTTTTTGAAAGGTTTTTACCGTAATTTGTGAAATATCATAAACAACTATTCAAAATTGTGTGCGTGGACATTAATACAATCAGAAGTTTAGTCTTGCAATAACTTAAATCATCTCGTTTCACATATCAAGACACAAAATTTATCTTTATTATCAAATAATTTGAGTTGTCTTGATTCAGCTGCTCTATGTGGATATGGGAGGTGTTTCGTGGCCTCGGTTATGCCTTTTCGTGATTTCTAGTTATTACTTAGCTTTTACTTTGTTTTGTTTTTGTTTTACTCTTCTAGGCCTAACCTTCTTCGTAGCACCAAAAAAATCAAATAATTTGAGTTATAGATACAAATATAATGATTCAATAAACTTTGACCGTTCTATTTTTTTTTTAATTCTTAAAGAAAAACGTAAAATAATATAGTACCCCTCCGATTCATTGGAATCGCAACATTTACTATTCACACAAAAAATAAGGAAAGTGAATTGGTGGACCACAATAGTGATGTCATGTAAGATTAAGTAGTATAATAATATTAGATTGAATATTTTGGAATATAGTAATGAAAAGTTAAGGGTAGGTTGGTCATTTTATAGGAAAAATATGGCCCAAAATGGAAATATTGCAAAGCTGATGAATTTGCCAAAAACGGAATACGTTGCGAATCCAATGAATCGGAGGGAGTACTAATATACAACATTTTCATAAAAGTAACCATCCAAGTTCATCTTTAAACAAATATATTACGTGGTTGACTTTATAATAAATTGAATAGTACACTAGTTTTACTTTGATTTTTTTTATATATAAAGAGGGCAAGAACAATATTAAATAAAAGTCATAAGTATTACTATTATTTTTATCTAAAAAACATGCAATCAATCACATTAGAGTAGATTAACATGTACAGGAAAGAATCGAACTTAATTACATACGGAGTAATACATACTCTATACTTCATTATTTAAAATACATCAATCTTAATCAATAAAGTGAATTATCTTCAATATACAAATTTCACAAGATTATGGTGAAAACTTGGGCAAAAGTGTGGATAGTGGCATATATAGTGCGCACGTACGATGTACGTGAGAAATGAATCGGAGCTTTTGGGATTTACTCATACTCCGTAGTTACATGAAATCACAGTTGATATTATCTGTGATGGAAGTATTCATTTTAATGTTAAAATAGATCAAATATATTTAATTAGGTAGAAAATATAAAAAAAAAAAAAAAATTTGCTACAAACTAGACACACATGATAAATATTTGACATGTCATAGGTTTAAGACGAATATATCATCTTAAATTAAACAAAAACTTGGGTAAAAAAACATAAATTCTTACTTGTGACGGCTATATTCGTCGTAAGTGTGCGACGGATCAAATATTATACATAAATAAGACAAATACGGAATACAAAATATTTATCCATGTTTTGTCTTATCCATCACATTGATAATATTTAACCCGCAAACTGGTGACGGATTTGCTGGTAAAGAGAATGATTGCAAAAGTCCAGAGGAGAGGAAGTGGTAGTGGTGGGTCAGATCTCCCAAAAACATGAAACAAATTAACAAATGTAGTGCTGCCCTCCCTCCCTCTATTTAAAACAAAACAAAAAAAGGAAAATGAGTGGTGGGCTGTTGTGAAAAGAGTTGACTTTCACAACTTTATTCGAAACTTGGAATTGTTTTTTTTTTTTTTTTTTGAGTCCAATTCGTATTTATGATTCATGAGCATGACATTGCCCGAACCCACCCTCACTCCCCGAGCCATACTTTAGCCCTTCTTGTTTTGGTCAGGTGTAAAAGAAGGGTATAGTGTACTCCCTACAAGTTTTGTACAATAATCCCCTGTATAATCGACATTATTTATTGGATTCTCTTCATTTTTAAGATTTTTCGATAATAATTCCCTGTATAATTGAATTATTTTATGGGTTATCTTAAGGCGTTGTTTCTTTGAATAATTAAATTGAACTAAAACAATGATCTAAAAAAAAGTTAAAAATAACATGAACCTATAGTTTTGTATAATTACTAACTATGTACGGGGTATCTCCTTATGGGGTTGCTTTGCTCTTTTTTTTCTTTTTTTTATGACGGGGAACCGGCAGCCGCTATCTTTAGAGCTCTCTGGGTAAATCCTCGGGTGTACGCAATAACCTGCAAACCACGCACACCATGTAAGCCACCCTTAGGCGCGACAGACTCTAAGTCTAGAAGGCATAGCCTCAAGCCGTATAACCTCCACAAGATCGCTCTTAAAGAGTTACAGGGGCTTGGATCTGAGACCATGGGATGATGACCACATGTTTTAACCACTAGGTTCCACCCTTGCGGGCTTGCTTTGCATATTTACTACTCCTATCTCGTTAATTGGGTCGTTTTATGAGTCACGCTGTATGATTACTAACCTTCCATGGCCTCTTGACCTATTTACAAACTCTTTATTCGAGTACAATTTTTTATATTTGGCGAACTCTTCAATTTAATATTCCGTATTATCTTGCAAAAGACTCAAAGTAATACGCACTTGTTATCGATTTCATTTATATTTACACCTTATAAAATAAGAACACAAATGGAAGAAAGGGTGCCACCATTATCTCACACACCACTGCCTAACAAACTCAATTCCACCCATATTAACTGCCACAATTAGCTAACCACTTTCACCGATGATATGATTAACTTACTCGTTCTTATCGTGTCCATCAACTTTGTAATTATGTTTAGTTTTAAATTGTTTGATACGTAGAATAATTCTACGTCATAAACTTAATCCAATATTTCAATGAATCTTTTAACACCAAAACAAATTAATTTAAAAAAAAAAACGGATAAACTTTAATTTATGCGATTAAATGAAGAAATAAATTCTTAATCGTATTAATTGCGTCGATGTATTAACTTAACTCAAATACCCACATTAAACACCACCCCACTCGCACGTGCTTCCGTCACCGTGCGCACAACATGCATCCCCGGTCAAAGGAGAGCGAAACAATAAAATAATCACCAGATGCAGGCGTACAACAGGCTACCGGTCAACGGCCACGCGCCGCCTTCATCGCCGCCGCATTCCCCATCTTTACGCTCGCCGAGGTTCCGCCGCTCCAAACACGGCAGATCGGTGGGCCCGCCCCCACTGTACCGTACGGCCGCCCACCGCCTCGCATACGTCATATTGTCCGTTCTACTCCGGCGTCAGGGTATCTTCCTTTTTGCCCCTCTTATTTACATTTCCGGCATGCTGTTTTACATGGGAACGGTGTCGTTTGATGCTGGACCGGTTGTTACCCACCGCGCTGCCCCCGGTTCGGTTTATCGAAGTCCGCAGCTTTATGCGAAGCTTCGCCCTCATATGGATGCGGATAATTCGACTGCTGATGCGGTTAGTATGTTAGTACCCATTCATTTGTTTACCTTCGATTACCATATCGCTTTTAAAAGAATTATCGTATGTCAAACAATTGATTGGGACGAAGTGAGTGGTTCTAATTGTGTTTTATTGATGATGTGGATTTGATTATGTGTGCAATTAGGGTTCGTTATCCTGAATTGTAGGTTTCGAGGCCGGATGAGTAATGCAGGTGGTGATTCTAATAAAATACGGAGTAGTTTATTAGACTGTTTGAGAGTTATTGTGTGGTGATTTACATTTAGTTTTGATTCAAATGGCGACTACATTGAGGAGTTTAATGTGATTCGTCGCCTAATTTGGGTTTGATTTAAGTCTGTAATTAGGGTTTGAAATTAGGATTTGTTACAGCGAAGAGTAAGTTTGGCTTTCCGTAGCGGGTTGAGTAATGTAGGTACTAGGTTGTAATTGTAGTGTAATTGTTTAGTGGGATTAGCCTCTTTGAGAGGTGGTCGGAAGCGATTTAGACGTTGTGATTGCGACTGTAATTACTGTTAGGTGTGACATTAGGGCTCATTACTTCATTAGTCATGTACCCTAAGTTTTGGAGTGGGTTATAGTTTAGTGCATTTGGTGTTATAAGAGGTTTTGATCTAGAGGTGTAAGCAAGTTAAGCCTGCAATGATTGCTAATGCATGAGTAAGTTGCAGGAAGCACTCGATGAATTTGATAGAATTTTTGTTGTAGGCGTCAAATTTAGCTTTTGAAAGGTAAACGGCTGGCACTTTCAGCCTTTCAGGTAATGGTAATGTATTTTCAAGCATAACATTGTGCAATGATAACTAGTTTCTGCTATTAACTTGTGTTTTTTTACGGAATAATTATCGGAGAATTGCTTCTAGAATAACGTTTATTGGTCTTCAGCTGCCTTTTGGTAATGTGGATGGTGGCTTTGGTAGTATTCGGCTATTCACTGATATATACTGAGTGGTTCATTAGTGTCTCGCTTTCGAATGATGTTTGGGAAAGGGTAGATTTTCTGATTTAATTTTGGTTTAGGTATAATATTTTATCCTTTTGACTTTATCAGTGTGGCTGCTTTGATTTTCATGGATAACATTTTATTCGATAGTTATGTATTTTTTTGAACATGGTTTGGTATTTCGCAGCGAGACTTTTTTGAAGCCATTGGATAGTTGTTCTGGTAGTATGAGGCGTGATTTGAGAATTTGTATGATAGTTTGAGCGGAAGCGATGGATTTGATAACTAAGAAGTACTACTTCATATTAGTGATATAAAGCTGATGTCTGGTATAGAACTTTAGATATAGATATGGATATTAGATTTTGAGGTCTATTTTAGCTCTGATTTGAGTACGGAGGTGCTGTCTTTCAGACTTTGAGCTTCTTTAGTGAGATCCATATGGGAGTTTAGGTTAGATTTAAACCAATTGAGGTGTTGCTTTGCAAGTATTGAAGGATTTTGTTCTTGTACTTATTGTTTTATTTTACGACTTCTAACAAGGCAACAATGCTCTTCCAAGTTCCGAGGAGAGAGAGGATTTGCTGTATAGTTATTGTTTGATTTGTGCTATGGTGGCATGCTTTGTCTGCCTCCGTGGCTGGTGAAAGTTGATTTCTATTTTAGCTATATGCCTATATGGTTTTATATAGCTTGTACTATGTAGTAGCTTAGTAGTATTATCTTTGACACGTGGTATTGTTTCTCTTGTAGATTTTAACTATATGGAAAAATTCGTACAAAAGTGGTGAGTGGAGACCATGCGTTGTAAATAAGTCCCTGTCCTCTGAAGGTATGAAAACTGTTGTTGCGTAATGAATTTCATTGTCTGCTTTTGCTCTGTTTTCTTGTGCTTCTCATTGATATCTAGATTATATACAGATCACTGTTGCATTATTGCTAACCTTGTAAGATGTGATCAGATGTAAGGGGCTGTTAAGCTGTTTGATGAGGTGTATACAGGAAAAGGATAGGGTGATGGAATAAAAACTAACCAATCCTTTTGTTGGTGTTTGTTCATTCCATTTACTCGTTCCCTTTGAACCCCGCTCACCCCCTCCAAAACTCCTCGGCATCCATCCCAAGGGTCACCATACCCCCACTATCAACACCCATCATCACCACCGCCCTACAACCCACAACGCATCGACGACACTCCGAACATACTGGTGCCATCACCCGCCCTACACGTTGTACGACCCCCTCCTCCAGTCAGAACTCCCATGGCATACCCCACTCTACCACTATAGTAACCACCCATAACTCTTGAAAATTCTGTAGGGTGGGAGAGGGTTTTCTAAGATTTTGGTGTGGTGATGGCCTTTATTGGTACTGTGATGAAATACCCAAGGATTATGTGTTTTAAGTAGGGGAGTTTGACCTTCAGAAATAGCAGTTCCTGATCTTTAGAAATTGCAGTGCCAGATAATTCAAGTTGGAATTAACATAAGAGAAAACAAGGAGAAACACAAAAAGAAAGAACATAGTTCAGATGATTGTATGTTCTTGTATAGTGGCAATCAGATAATGGAGTTACTATTTATTGGTTTGATCTACACTGGAATGAACTGTGATAGTACATAGTGGGTAACTGGAACCTTGTCTCTGGAGTTGGGAAAGTATTATGATTACTGGAAAATTACTAAAGTCACGAAAGAGGGGTATGGTATGACTTATGAGTAACAGTTCTAAATCAAAGGGCTTGTTACCTTACTAAACAATATGAAAATAATGTTATTGTGCGCTTTTGAAACTTGATGAAGAGTCCCTCATGGCCTCATGTGCCATGTGTGATGATTCTATGGTGGGTGCAGTTGCTCTATATCTGTTTCTGGCTACTTTTTTAATTATCTTCAGCCACTGAGTCCATTGTCTGTCATCTCTTCAACCTGTCAATTGTTTTTCTATTTTTCATTTATCAAGTACATTTTGGGTTGTGCAATGCAGAATGGTGTTCTTTTTGATACCATATTTTAATGTAATGCAAGCTGCTTGATGTATCTTTCAGTCGAAGAGACTGTTCAGTAATCAGTTATCTGCCTTTGATTGAAATAGCTCTATAATTTGCTACACATTTTATGTTGTTCAACAGTTCAAGTTGATAGCATCTAGTTTGATGCTTGTCTTTTCACAGACGGCTTACCTGATTCAAATGGCTATATATATGTTGAAGCAAATGGTGGCCTGAATCAGCAAAGGGCATCGGTCTGTTATCTAAAATCTTAAACATATAATCTGATGTTAAGTTTTATCCATTTTGACTTGTAGTTTATTTCTGAAATGTTTTGTAATCTGATTCCTCCTTTTTTTGGTCTTTTTATATGGTGGCTAGATATGTAATGCAGTTGCTGTAGCAGGCTATCTTAATGCGACTCTTGTTATACCTTATTTTCATTTTCATAGCATATGGAGAGATCCTAGGTTTGTCCTTGTTTTTCTTTTGTTTTCTGTAATTGTATGATGATAAATTCATCTGTTTATAATCTTATTTTTCTTAGGAATTTCATTGCCTTTTGGAATCATTATTTGGCTTCATGACAAAATAGTTTTTAACTGACTCTGCGTAATGTCTCTGCAGTAAGTTCAGTGATATATATGATGAGGATTATTTCGTCACTACCTTACTAAATGAAGTACGAGTTGTGACTCAGATTCCTATATACCTAATGGAGCGATATGACCACAACATCAGTAATGTTCACAATTTCAGAATAAAAGCATGGTCGTCAGTTCAATACTATAAAGATAATGTCCTGCCAAGATTACTTGATGAAAAGTAAGTAGATGTACTCTTCTATCATCACTTTAGTATTCTTCTGTCTACATTTATTTTTCCTTGCTCATCTATTTGACAGACTGTAGTGTTACTTTGTGACTTCATTTCCAAGACTTAAAGAGTTAAGGACTTAATCGGGGTATATACTGCTATTGGTGTCTGGATCTGTAGTCTGTACTGGTGACTTTGCTGTGGTTGTTTAAGCCATCTACTTAGTGGTCATGAGCTAAATCTGTTAAAAGATGTGGATGCATAATTGAAATCCCGCATTTCAGTCATGAGTGGTATTGGCCGTTGCGGCTTAGTCTCACTAAAAGCACTCAGTATCGGCTCAAAATGCGCCGCGGTGATTTTCAAAACCTTTACAAAATTCGTCACTGTCGCAACCTTGATTTAAAACTGTGCGTTGAGTTCTAAAATACTACCTCCGTCCCCATTTAACTTGATCTTCTTAAAGGTTTTATAATTTCTTTCCAAAGAGCTCTTGGAGAGACAGAGAGGGATGGCTAGATACATTCACCATAGCCCCGTGTCATCATACCATAATGCTTAATTGCCAACACAAACATTATATAAGTGCCAAAAAGACGCTATGAAATATTAGATTCCTATGATGGAACATGAAAATAAAATGAATCATTAAACTTGGGATAAAAATATCAGGAGGAAAGATAAAGGAATAATCCAGTTAACTACTTTCTTGGACTTGAAGCTCCACATATGACTTGACTCTGCTCGAACCCAATTGGTGGTATACCGCAGCTAGAAGTACAGCTAGAAGTACAGCTAAATTGCCTTTGAAACTAGCCTAAACTAGCAAATATGGAGCTCCTTTACTTTCTTCATTCTTTTTACTTCTAATCTTAAATTGCTTTATTATTACTGTATTATCTTTTACTGTTCGAAAAAGTTTAAAGAAATAGCTTTGCTGTTACTATTAATGATTTGTTATGGACAATTAGGGTCATAAGGATCTCTCCCTTTGCCAATCGATTGTCATTTGATGCTCCTCCAGCAGTTCAGCGACTTAGGTGCTTGGCAAATTATGAAGCTTTAAGATTTGCAAGACCAATCTTAACAATAGGAGAAACTCTTGTTGCGAGAATGCGAGAGCGTAGTGTAAGCAGCAAAGGGAAGTATGTCTCAGTACATCTTCGTTTTGAAGAGGTCAGTTAACATGGTTTATTTTCTTGGAAGTGGCAAATCACTTTAGAGTATTGTAGGTTGATTTTAGTGTTTTTGCTTCGAGTATAGGATATGGTCGCTTTCTCTTGCTGTGTATTTGATGGTGGAAAGCAAGAGAGACTAGACATGGATGCAGCAAGAGAACGAGGTTGGAGAGGCAAATTTACAAAGCCTGGTAGGGTTATTCGTCCGGGTGCAATTAGAATCAATGGCAAATGTCCACTTACTCCTTTGGAGGTAACTCTTTTCCTTGTTTGATTTAATAGCTTATCATACGTCTTTTTATTGTCTGTTCGAGTACATTGTACAGGTGACAATATGAGATCTTCTTTGCTCTTAATCCTGGCTGATTGATGGCATATTTTCTTTCCTTGTCCTTAATGGCCGAGTTTCAGTGGCTTGAATTTTTGAGGACCCTCTTTTAGGAATTGGTTGCTCCTAGGATTATGATGGGAGACTTTTTCTTTTTAGCTTCACTATAAGAAAAAAGGTAGCAGTCCCACCTCTTGGGCAGAGATGCTGCTGCAATATTATTATATTATTTGCACAGGGGACGTTCCTGTTTAACCATGACCAACTTGCTGATTGAGGTAAGAACGATTTTGTATTAGTTGGGAAGACCTGGCGTTCTTTGAGTGGGAAAATAGCTGCTCTGTTTCGCTCTTCTTTCTCCACATTGAAACATCATGCACTACTTCGCTCAGGTTTATTGGCATGTGGGAGAGGCACAGTGGATTCGTATTACCTCATGTGAGATCTGCAAATGCTTGCACATGAAAGAAAAGTTTTACAATTAAGAAACACAACAAAAAAGATCATCAGTCACAATCACACATCCTTTTTCGTTCTCTCCTTACCCAACATATATTGTGGAAGGATAGTGCGGTCATTTGCATCAAAAACAGTTTCTCAAGAAGGCAAGTGGAATTGAAAGCAAGGGATTGAGTGAAGCATTGTCTTTTTTTTGTAGGTCAGTTAGCAAAACAAGCGAGGAATAGCTTTGTTGATTTGTAAGTCTAAGTCAAAACATTGTCCCAGTCCAAACTTCGAATTTGAACCATCTGCCAGTGTTACTTCATGTCCTCATTTTTCTTTTCTTTTCTCTTCCCTCCCATTTGAGCTCGTTGTGCTTTAATAGCACTCCTTATCTGATGATATAATGTGTGGCTATTACGCTATCTGACTAATCTGAGTATAAAGTGAGACAGAGAACCATAAACTGACTTATTGTGCTCCCTATGTCTGCGTCAGGTTGGTTTGATGCTTCGCGGTATGGGCTTTGATAGAAACACATCTATTTTTCTGGCTTCCGGAAGGATATATGATGCTGAGAGAAATATGGCCCCATTATTTGAAATGTTTCCGCTTTTGCAGACGAAGGAGATGCTTATATCACCAGAGGAGCTCGCACCATATAAGGTTCATATCCTCCTTTGTTGTGTGCTTTGCATCTTGTGAAGGCTTGATTTTACCTGTTCTATGCAGAACTATTCCTCCAGAATGGCCGCTCTTGACTATACTGTTTGCTTGCAAAGCGAAGTCTTTGTTACTACTCAAGGTGGCAATTTCCCTTCTTTCTTGATGGGCCATCGAAGATACTTGTATGGTGGACATTCAAAAACAATCAGGCCGGATAAGCGGAAAGTGGCCCAACTTTTTGATAATCCTAATATTGGGTATGTATCGATCTCATGAATACTATTGCATCTCTGTCCAACTAGCACATGACACATTCAATACATAAATTATCACTTGGGACAGTTGGCCCCTTTTTTCAATGATGAAACTTAAGGTCTAGGATTCTGACTATGACCCTCTATTGTTGGAACTCTTTAATTTGCTGATCGATATATCTCATTTGCACGTCATTGTCTTCAAACTGCACACATCACATCATGATTCTAATTTCTAATCCAAGCTTCACTATCTAAAGTACATATCTTTTTTTTTTTGTGGCAAATCTAACTTCAGTATCATTTAAGATGCTTGTGTTGTTTGTTGGCATATACTCAGGTGGAGAACATTCAAGAGGCACATGCTAAATATCCGATCGCACAGTGATTCAAAGGGTTTGGAGTTGAAAAGACCAAATGACTCCATTTACAGCTTCCCATGTCCAGACTGTATGTGCCGGGTCAGTAAATCAAACGATTCAAGATCAACATCCGCAACGTGAATAGCTTAACTGCCGAAAGTAATAGTTAAATTGATTCATTCATTCTTTTACCTCTTCCTTGGTTGGGAAGGCTAACACATTTCAATTTTGAAACTCCGACAAAAGGGTTGGTAAGTGTGCTCATTATTTCCCGGCCCTGACCTGAGTGGGACAATGAATCTCGTTGTACATGACAAGAAACCGGGTTCATACGTTCTTGCACGAAAAGAGATGGTCGGCCACTGACTACATACTCAGTAGCAGCTGCTGTAATCTAATAAGCTGCCAGATTAGTTGTTAAATTCTGTCACTGATTCTTACCCTTTTTTTTGCCAACTGTATATGTTTAACAGGATAAGTGTATATCTCCTTCGAAATGAGGGAATCCTTTTTGAAAAATGTATCGGTGGTTTACTCAATGACGACTATGTTAGAACTTATTAGACTTGGCTTTGTTTTTCGGTCCTACTAAACCTCGGATATATTCTGAGGGTTAAAATAGAGCAGACAGTGTTTTTGTTTTTCTTACACTCAGCCTTGTACGGAGTATTTGATAAGACTAATACTCCCTCCGATTCTTTGGATTTGCAACGTATTCCACATTTGGCAAATTCATCAACTTTGCAACATTTCTATTTTGGGCTTTATTTTTCTTATAAAATGACTAACATACCCTTCATTTATCATTATTATATTCCAAAATATTCACTTTAACTTTTTACTCACCTAACCTACTCACCCAATCTAATATTATTATATTATTTAATCTTACATGACATCACTTATTGTGGTCCACCTTTACTTTTCTTATTTTTGATGTGAATAGTAAATGTTGCAATCCTAATGAATCGGAGGGAATAACAATGTAGACTCGATAACAGCGGGCTGGAACCGTCACATTTGTTCATACATCAATTTGGAACCTAATAAAGCAACACATTCACAGTATGAAGCAACATGAGTTTTACTCGCTAGATATATACATCGGGCAAGTAACCCATTACTCAGCCGTATTAGATGTCTGCTCGTGCATTTGCAACGCAATTAATACTTACAAAAAATTTGTTCCTCGAAACATCAAGAGGAAAATATATACTCATATGTAATTATCATGAGAGGGATAATTTCTACCTATTTCTAGTGAAATAAATACTTAAATGTGGAAAAAAAAAAACTTCAAGCTACTAAATGTAATCATCAGAAAATTCTGCAGCACCCGCCATCAAATGAAGTATCAAGACCTCCACACGAAATTACTACGGAGCACTAACTTAGGCAGCTCGGAATGTCTGCGACACCTTCTCATAGTTCTGCGTTCGCTGCCCCCATAAAAAGTGGCGTAACAGATAAACATGAATCAAAGTTAGTTAGGTGCATTCATATTGGCAAACTATCCAAATGCTATTTTTATCTTGCTTAACACATCAAGGCTATTTCAGCACCAAAGGACAAGATAAAAGAAGGGATACCTTCATAGAAACAGATGGTTTAACTTTGCTCATGGCCTGCTCAAAATGAAGAGACTTGATGGTTGATGAACGACCACCAGTGACGGTTGTTGATAATAAGAGCTTTTCTTGCAATGCAGCCATTGCAGCTTCATTCATCTGCAACGTGTCAGGGAAGTAGAAACCAGCTTAGCACAAGTAAACCAGTCCTGATCACAACGGCACAACCATGATGGATATAATGTGAAGCCTAGTAGCATTGTTAATTGTTACACCTGTGCACTATGAGCTCAGTGTCCATATCTGGAAACCGTCTTTTTATCAATATCTTTTCACGGGTAATAAAACATAGATTTAACTGGCACAAATATTGGTCTAGTACAGGTAAACTTTGGAATTATTGATTGTCACTGATGAAATATTGGAGTTTTAATACAGTGTGTCAAGTGTCAAGTGTCAAGTGTCATCACTCATCACAGCCTTAACAGGTACATTTTCGTACCATGGTACGAATTACGTACAAATTAATCACATAAACACAGAAAATTAACTAACCAGCTCAGAAAGGTCAGCGCCACTCATATTTTCGCATCGTGCTCCTACATCAAGCAAGTTCACGCTAGCATCTATCGGCTTCTTCCGAGCAAGAGCTTTTAAAATCAGGCCCCGCTCATCGGAATTGGGTAGAGGAACAAACAACAATTTTCCAAACCTTCCTGGCCTCAGCAATGCATGGTCCATCACTTCAGGTCTATTACAACAAGTTACTTCAACTTTCAGTTTGAAAATAAACAGGTCAAATAAACAAAAGCATAGTCCTCAACAAAAGATATACAGTACCTATTTGTAGCACCAATAACATAAACACCGTGCCTGTGGTCTCCACCATTTAACTCAATCAAAAGCTGCCTCGCGGGAAAGAAAAAGAAACACACTTTTCAGTGCACACATTTAAAGACACGTTAATGCACTTAGAAAGAATCAAATTGAATACCTGGTTTAAAAGCCGCTCGACGACCCAACCCCCTTGTTGTCCGCGTTCTGTTGTAAGGGCATCCACCTCATCAAAGAATATAATGCATGGCGCACATGTTCTTGCACGGCTGAATATTCTTCGTACATGCGATTCACTTTCACCAACATATTTGTTCAAAAGTTCAGGGCCCTTAATTGTGTCAAACAAGAAAAACCAACCATATCATTTGTCAACCAATGAGTACAAACATAACAATAGCATAAACACGATACCAAGAAAACAGAAAGCTCCCCAGCTACGTAGGTGGAGGTAAACAAACCTTGATATGAATAAAGTTCGCCCCAGCCTCATTGGCAACGGCCTTTGCAATCAGAGTCTTGCCACAACCAGGGGGGCCGTAAAGCAAAAACCCTGTCTCCAAGTCGACCCCAGATTCCTACAAGTTCAAAAACTAAATGACTTCACTGGAAAACTTAGTTAAATTACACAAAGTGTAAAGTTTTGTTTCTATGCGAGGGAGGACTGGAGTCTTTAATAGGGATTGACTCTGAAATCACACTATCATCCACTCTTAGTGTAGTGATTGTATCCCAAGTCAAGTTACTAAGAAACAGAATACAAAAGAATAAGGAAGGTAAAGGGTGTTAAATGTCATCATGGGACACAAAATGAAAACAGGGGCATTTACCTCATACTGTGTAGGGTATTTGATTCGGTTTATTATGTAAAGCTCGAATTGCCTTCTTAATCCATCAAGTCCACCAACGTCTTCCCATTTTACATCAGGGATAGTAGAGAACCCTTCCCTTCTTGAAGATGGTTGCACTAATTTGGCTGCACACTAGATAGACATGAAAGCGCAATAACAATCGGGTCAGTATCCACATTTCTCTTTGTCGTAAGTTGGAAGAAGCAACACAAACGAAATGCTTTCAACCTTGACCAAGCAAAAACATGGTGTTGAAATGTGAAATATTGCTTGCGTGTTACCTCAAAGTCAGTCATGGTAATGCTCAGCCTCTTCATTTCTTCACGCGATAAAGATTCCTTCCACCAGTCATCTACAGGTTTTTCCTCCACCGCAGAGCTCTTCAACCTTCTCTGATCAAAAACTCTTCTCATGGCAAGATTACCAGCTTTGTCAACCAGAGCAACCAAGTCAGCACCAACAAAGCCCGGAGTGGCCTTGGCTATCTTTCTCAGATCAAAGTCACCTGCAAGCCTTTTGTTTTGAGTTAGCACCGAGAGTATCTCAGCTCTTGCATTTTCATCAGGCACACCCAAGGCAATCTCACGGTCAAATCGTCCAGGTCTCCTCAATGCAGTATCAACAGCATCTGGCCGATTAGTGGCTCCAATAACAAGAACGTGTCCTGATTTCTTATCATCAGGTTCAGCATCTACACTCTTATCAGTAGTTTTCACCCTCATATGACATTCATCCATGCACGTCAGTAACTGGGTCACTATTCGCCGCTCCATCTCTCTCTGAAGATTTTCTCGTTTAGAAGCAATAGCGTCAATTTCATCTATAAACACAATTGATGGAGCAGTTTGGTACGCTTTTGAAAACAGCTGACGGATACTCTTCTCGGATGCACCTAGAAATTTATTTTGGAAAATAATGTAAGTCCATAGACTCCCTACCCTAAATGCACATCTATAGTTACTCAGAAATAAGTGCCTGGCCATTACCACTTATCCGGCTCGTTTAAACATGCAATTAAAACATACTCTAAAGACGGATTAACGACATGACTAAATCGAAATTCATTGAAGCATAGCAGAAGAAATACTACCAGAAACACCAGAAACAACTTCAGTGGCAGAAATCTGATAAAACGGAACACCGGTCTCGTTAGCAATGGCTTGAGCGAGCCTGGTCTTCCCGCAACCAGGAGGGCCATGCAGCAAAATACCAGACATAGGTTTAACCCCAAGAAACCTGGGCAATTCTGGATGATGCAAGGGCACTATCACCTCCATCAACAACTCATCAATCACTTCCCTAATCCCTCCCAAATCCCTGAACCTAACCCCTTCCTCTTTCCGCTTCCCTTTCGCCTCCCCGCCGTCCACCACCTCGCTCACACTCTTCGCCACCGCTGCCACCTCGCCGGTGCTTTTCTTCTCTTTCCTCATAACTTCTTCATCTTCTTCCAAATTCCTCACTTCACTGCTATCGCCGCTAACATAGCTTTCCTTTGATTTCGATTTCGATTTCTTGTTCCCGTACTCCGTCAAATCAAACTCCGCCGCTTCGTCATCGCCCGCAAACTCGTCGCCATCCGATGTGGAAGGTAATTCGGACTCCACGTCATCGCCAGAAACCTCGTCGCCGTTTGACGAGTCGTCTGAAGTGGAAGCTATTTCCGGATCAACGTTATCTCCAGAAACCTCATCGTCGTCCAACGTCAAAATATCCAGCGAATCAATTCTTCGCCTGCGAAAGTGTTGATTCTCTATCTCCGTTAACCGCTGTTCTAACTCGTCATCCGCCGCCGCATTCTGTCGTCGTTTCTTCCGCGACGGCATGAGGTCGGAATCATCGCCGTCTATGGAGTCGTCTTCTAGAGAGGAGTCGGAGACGTTTTGGCGGCGAATGTCGGAGTTGTTCATGAGTTGGTTGATTTTGGCGCGTAAAAGGGTGAGCTTAAAGTGCTTGTAGTCAGGGAAAGCAAGGTAGAGGTGTTCAGCAATGTCGTCGGAGGAAAGGTGTCTAATTTTGCAGGCATCGATACGGCGGCCGAGTATTGCCGGAAAAAGTGGATACTGAGGGCGGTGGCGCGGTGGACCTCCGCCGCCTCTTTTGGCCATTTGCAACTAGGGTAAAGTTATTCCGTACAAGACAGAGTTGCGTAGTTTGGGATATTTATGGAGCACAAAAACTAACGGGACCGCGAAGGATTACAAAAATGTTCGAGTCTAATGGTTAAAATTGTAGATTAATTTCGTCGTCACATTATAATATGGAGATTCGAACTTGTGGTATTGTCACATGATACGTAATTTTAACAACTGGGCTAATACATTTTCGGTATACATATTTTTGATAATAGATCTCACATGTATTGTAATGCGACATATAGCCAATTAGCCACCCCTAAATGTTTTCTTTGGCTACCGATATTTAATGTGGACATTTTTTCTCCCCCGAGGAGCATAATATGCGATTTGCATGCATTTTTATTTCGGTCCTCCAAATTATCGAAAAACGTGTATTATAACCTTTCAATTTGAGCAGTTCGGGTGGTCCGAAAAAACTTTGTTCCAATTTCCAAATTTTGGAACCACGTGTCTGTGGTCACTTCCTTGTTCTATTTAAAGGCAAAATGGTAAATACAAATCAATTTTGCTTAGCTAATCGGTTTAAGGTCGACGATGGTCCATGACAAATCGGCACCCCTAAATGTTCTCTTTGACTACTTATATTTTGTATGGACATTTTAACTAGCCCGAGTAGCAGCGTGTGCGATCTTCACCCATATTTATTTCGGACCTCCGGTCATTAAAAAAACGTGTATTGTAACCTTCAATTTTGAGTAGTTCGGGTGGTTCGACAGAAACCTTTTCCAATTTCTACAGATTTTTGAACTACGTGTTTGGGGTCACTTCCCTAGGTTCCCCTGTCCTATTTCAAGGTGAAACGACAAGCACAAGTCACTTTTGCTCAAGTAATCGGTTTAAGGTCAATGTTGGTTCGTGACAATCGACACCCCTAAATGTCTTCTTTGGCTGCTCATATTTTGTGTGGGCATTTTATCTAGCACGAGGAACATCGTATGCTATTTTCAAGCATTTTTATTTTCGACCTCCGAGACGTAGAAAAACGTGAATAACCTTTAATTTTGAATTGTTCTGGTGCTCCGATAGAACCCTTTTTCAATTTCTCCATATTTTTAAACCACGTGTCTTGGATCGCTTCCATAGTTTCCTTGTTCTATTTCAAAGCGAAACGACAAGTGTTTTGCTTGGCTAATCGGCCTAAGATCGACGTTGGTTCAAGACATATATGATCTGCACCTTAAATGTTCTCTTTAGCTGCTCATATTTTACATGGACACTAGGTATGTGGCCCGTGAAATTCACGGGATTATCTGTTTCAACTTTTTTATTGTATTGTTAATATATTTCTGATAGTGTTGTCAAATAATTCAGCAAACAATGTTGTCATGGGTGATCTTACAAAATTCATATAAAGTCAGTAGTTAATTCATACTCCATATCTTTCAAAATTGAAGGAAATGTTCGAAAAATAAAGCGTATTAAATTTTAAAAAAAATCTCAATTATTTGTATTTCTTCATTGTTTTATACTCCTATTATTTTTTAGTTCAAATATAAAGTTTTTAATGTTAAATAATACACAGAGTAATTATTCATATTAACTTTGACTGATCATTACGACGAAAGTAAATTAAATGGTGAAACAACCAAACTATTAATGTTTTTTAGAGACATATTAAGCTTTCTTAAGAATAATAACTTATGCTTAAATGAAATATTAAGTCGTGTTTGTCATTTCTTTACTAATTTTTTTATTGATGGTTTACCTTTAATTAGACTCAAATACATGTCATCTACTTTGATTAACACTTTGCAACTTTTTCTTAATCATATTTTGTAAATTTCTTCAACTTTGAATACAAATAAAAGTTCACTCTTATAAACACAAAAACCATGAGATTTCAAGTTAACTCGAAATATATTTATTAAAATAATCAATATCAAATAAAATTAAAATTAAATTAATATACCTAAAAAATGAGAAATTGCATACTTGATTATTGGCTTCGTATAAGTTCACTAAACAAAAGCAAATGCAAAAGATAAAATTATTACTAAAATTAGTATCAACGAAGAAAAATTACAAAACTGAAGAAAATATTTATAAAATAGAACGAATGAAATGTGAATAAGAACTCTCAAAATACAAATGATTTTTTTTTCAACTCTCCATTATATTGCTTTTTTAGTTATATAATGATGATAATGAAGTTCTTCATGATAAATAATATAATTAATAATATTAAATTTGATTATTAGGATAAAAGTATATGAAAAGGTGTAACTTCCAAATGATTAAGTGTTTTTTTTTCATAAATCATTAATTTTATCAATAACTATAAATTAATTATAATTAAAAAAAATCAAACTTTAATAAGGATAAATTTAAGTAAAAAAAAATAAATTGTAAAAAAAAAAAACGTTAAACCATCCGCTAAGTGGCAAAAAAAATTAAATGCATAAAAAAAGCTTTTACTAATATATATAGATTATAAATTTATCAAATAAAAATTTAATAATTTGTGTTTTAATAAAAGACAAATGAAAAGTTTTGATTAATGTTTTTAATGTTTAATGGAAGAGGCAGAAGTCACTCAATATAAAATTTAACCTTTTAACTATATTTCATAGATGCAAAAATAAAATATTCTATAATAAAGCATGTAATAAAAATTTTAATAGTAAAGCAATAAAATATAGTATAAATTAGCTAGTTCAGTATGAAGTTTTTAATACTAAATGACGGGGGTCGGCACCACAGCTATGGTCGGCAGCCGGCGAGGTTATGACCGAGTCGTCACCCCTCCAGCCAGGGCCCACCGGCTCTCTCCAGCCGGAGAGGGGCCATCGGTCTAGCTCGGGGTCCGGCGGCCGACCTTCATATCTCGAGTCCTATAAATACCCCCAAGACATCCATATAGCGGGGGGAAA
Source organism: Agrostemma githago (assembly GCA_958450325.1). Classification (NCBI taxonomy): domain Eukaryota; kingdom Viridiplantae; phylum Streptophyta; class Magnoliopsida; order Caryophyllales; family Caryophyllaceae; genus Agrostemma; species Agrostemma githago. The sequence continues at coordinate 8,566,026 of OY288257.1, read as the reverse complement.
AGAAAAACACAACATTGACCAACATGTCATCCACACAAGATATCTCTCTAGAAAGTTAAGTAATATCCTCCATAACCTTACCTCTACCCTCCAATCCATATCACTGACTTGAGCGTCGGAGAGGCAACCTCGGAACCCCTCCGAGGCCCTTGTTTGCTCCCTGTGCAGGTCCGGCACTCTGGGCTTCATATATCGGGAGAGGAGGATCGCCGGCCATACCCGGCGGGAGGTATATGATTGTTTGATACCCAAACAATTTGGCACCGTCTGTGGGGACTTTGAAAAAAAAAGGTCCTCGCTCTAAGAAAACAAAATCGTCAAAACATTACGATGACGACTCGCGACACCATAGACACCCCTGCTGAGGCGGAAGCCGAGCTCGAAATTGTGAGAACATCCCCACCGGAGGACCAAGCCCGAGACAGGGACAAAGGTAAAGGCCATTTGGCCTCAACGTCCGCGCCAGCAGAGGTGCCCCCTGCCGTCATTCCGTTGAACACTTTCACCCCCGAGCAGCTGTCAGCCACTCAGCTCTTCCTCGCTGCCCTTCTAGGGGCGACGACTCCGTCAACACCCGCCTTGCAGCGCGCGAAGGAAACCCCCCAGCCTACCACCAGGATCTTCCAAAGGGCCGACGTTTCGCCAAGGGAGCTCTTCCCCGAACTGCCAAGAACGATGGCGCTGGAAGAAAGGAAACAGCGATACCTGGAAAAAAGTAGGCACCTTGATGATGAGCGTATCAGGCTACGTCGTCGCCGGCGAAAATACCGATCCAGGGATCCTTCGCCGGCCTGCCTAAGGGTGGACTCGGGCACCCCGACACCATCCAACACCGGGAGGGAGAACAGCGAGTCCCCCACGAGTAGCAGGCGCCGCGAAAGGAGCCGAAGTCATAACCCGACCATACATCACCGGCTGAGTCCAGGCACCCAAAGGGCCAGGAAAAGCCGCAGCCCCCTGAGGACGGTTCATCACCGACTGGGCCAGAGAGAGAGAGATGGAAGACCTACAAAAACCGTCAAAGAGCGGCTAGGCCCTAGGGAACGTGAAAGAAAGAACGCCAGCCCCGAGGAACGAGGCTCGGTATTCACCCGGCTGACGAACAGCGCTGCCCGAGAAAACAGGTCCGTACATCAGGAGGGGTCCGATCAAGAGACATTCGTGACATGCCGATCCGGCAGAAACACGTCCGCCTCCCACGAAGAGGGGGAGGGCGAGTCGAAACTGACAACGCCCGGCATGAAAGCACAAAAGAAAGGACGGCCGACGGTATCGCCGTTTCACCCAGATATTACGGAGCACCCCATGCCCAGGGTTAAGGTACCCAATATCCAATTCGACGGAACCGCCGACCCGGAAGACCACTTGGCGACATACGAGAGTTACATGGCCATGTACGAGCTCGATGACGCGGTATGGTGCCGAGTGTTCCCCACCACTCTCACAGGCTACGCCCAATCATGGTTCCGGGGATTGCCCCGGGAATCCATTCGAAGTTTCAGAGACCTCAGCACGGCCTTCATAGACCAATATGCCGGAAGCCGGCGCAGGCAGATCGTGACGGTAGATCTAATGACCATGAAGCAAGGGCCGAAAGAAACCATCAGGGAGTATGTTAGAAGATTCGACTTAGAGTGCCAACAAATACGGACAATCGATGCGTCAACGGCCGCCTGCGCCCTGACCCAACGATGACAGAAGGGCCTCTCAAGAGCCACTTACTCAGAGAGAGACCCACCTCACTGGTCGAGGCTCGGCGAATCGCGGAAGGGTACATGAACGAAGAGGATTACAAAGCGCGGCGTGAGGACCCATCACCCCCCAGGGTCCGACGTCCGCCTTTAGAAAGAGCCCGGAGCCCGGTAGGCCAAAAGGAGCCCCAAATAATACCGAATAGGAGCCGCGGGGAGAAAAGGCCGGAGGGAATTCGCAGAGAAAGGTTTGACCGTTACACCGCGCTGACCCGGCCCCGGGCGGAAATTTACGAGATAGAGAAGAACAACAAAAAATGGGGAGTCCCGCGCCCCATCAGACCCGGAGCGCGTGCTGATCCGAAGAAATACTGCGCTTTTCACAGCCAGACGGGGCACACAACAGAAGAATGTCGGAACCTGAAGGACGAAATTGAAGACCTCATACGTCGCGGCTCTTTGGCGGCATATGAAGCCAGAGGCCAGCGTATCACCACCAATAACAACACCAACAACAGTTACGGCCAGGGTGCGGTTGCCGGCAATCCCAGGGAAAGAGCCGAGAAAGAAAAGGAACGCAATGTCATCAATACGATAGATAAAAGGGAAGAGGAAGCCGGGACCAGCAGGAGGCAGATCAAGAACCACTTGAGAGAGCTAACCCGACATATATGCTACGCCGGTGAGTCTAAGGAAAAGACTATCCCAACTCTCAGTGTCACGGCAGATGACTACAAGCGAGTGACCTACCCCCACAGTGACCCCCTGGTATTGGCCGTCAAAATAGGCGACCACACGGTCAAAAGGTGCATGATAGACACGGGCGCCTACACCAACTTACTATACAAGGAGGCGTTCGAACAAATGGGCTTCGATAAACGCCATCTCAACCCAACGGCCGGCGCATTGTACGGGTTTTCGGGGACCGGAGTCGTCCCCATGGGAACTATCGACCTACCGGTCACGTTCGGGGAGGGAGTAGACGCCAAGACAACCACAGCCCAATTCGTAGTAGTCGACGCCAAATCCGCCTACAATGCGTTAATAGGCCGGATAACCCTGGATGGGATACATGCCTTGGTATCCATACGGGCCCTGACGCTGGCGTACGTCACTAACAGGAACACCGAGGGAAAACTACACGGAGACCAGGACTCCGCCAGGAGCTGTAACTCAGTAGCCCTCAAGCGATCACAAGAAGAAATGAAAGGAAAGAGAAAAGCCACCCCCGAGGCCGAGCAAAGACAGCCGGCCCCCAAAACACTTAAGGTAAAGGGAACGAACGATCCCGACTCCGAGCGCATAGAGCCAGGCGGAGGGAGCATGGCGATAAACCTAGACCCGGGCCGGTCCGTCCTCATAGGAACCGACCTGGATCCCGGTTACCAAGAGCGCCTCGTCAGCCTCCTGAAGGCTAACACCGACGTCTTCGCATACTCAGCTGATGAAATGACAGGGGTAGACCCGGAAGTAACGGTGCACAGGCTAAACGTAGATCCTGCTTTCCGACCAGTAAAGCAGAAGAAGAGAAGCATGTCGGCAGAGAAAGACGACGCTATCCGGTGTGAGGTCGACAAGCTGATAAAAGCCGGGTTCATAGAAACCTGCAACTACCCCGAGTGGCTGGCAAACGTGGTGATGGTGAGAAAGTCGTCAGGCGCCTGGCGGATGTGCGTCGACTTCACCAACCTAAACAAGGCATGCCCAAAGGACTGCTACCCTCTCCCAAGAATCGACCAACTAGTGGACGCCACCAGCGGACATACCATGCTAAGCTTTCTTGACGCCTTCTCCGGATACCATCAAGTCTTCCTGTGGGAGCCAGACAGGGTCAAGTGCGCGTTCATTACCAGCGCCGGGACATTCATGTACAAAATGATGCCCTTCGGACTAAAAAACGCAGGTGCCACCTACCAGAGACTGGTAGACAAAATCTTCAAAGGTCAGAGGGGCAGGAACATGGAAATATACGTGGACGACACGATCGTAAAGAGCAAAACAGACGGCGATCATCTCGACGATCTAAGGGAAACATTCCAATCGCTGAGAAAGTACAAAATGAAGTTGAACCCTCAGAAGTGCACATTCGGGGTAAGGTCCGGAAAATTCCTAGGCTTCCTAGTAAGCGCCAGAGGAATAGACGCCAACCCGGAAAAGGTCCAGGCCATTCAAGACCTACCAGAGCCAAAAACTATTAAAGATATACAGAGACTCACGGGAAGAATGGCGGCTCTGGCCCGTTTCATCTCAAGGGCGGCCGATAAGTCCACCCCTTTCTTCGGAGTCCTCAAAGGCAACAAGCACTTCAAGTGGGGGGAAGAGCAAAGGACGGCGTTCGCTAACTTAAAAGAACACTTAAAGACCCTACCAACGCTGGCACGGCCAACCGAGGGTGAAAAGCTGTATGTCTACATAGCTGTCACCAATGTCACAATAAGCGCCGTCATCCTCAGAGAAGAAGAGAGAGCCCAGCAACCGATATATTTCATCAGCCACGCGTTGGGCCCAGCAGAAAAAAACTACCCCATGGTAGAGAAGGCAGCATACGCCGTAGTCGTGGCCGCCCGAAAATTGCGCCCCTACTTCGATGCACACCCGGTGACCGTCCTCACAAACATGCCCCTGGAGAAGGCACTGGAAAAGTTTGAGAAGTCCGGGCGAATGTTGAAATGGGCCGTGGAGCTGAGCGGTCTAGGGATCACCTATCAGTCGAGGACGGCGATAAAAGCCCAAGCGCTAGCAGACTTCATAGCCGAATGTTCCCACTCGGAGGACGATGACCCACCATCGGGGGCATGGGAGGTCTTCACCGATGGCTCGTCCACCAGCAACGGTTCCGGAGCCGGTGTCGTCTTAACAAGTCCCGACGGCGAAGAATTCGAGCACGCGCTAAGATTCATTTTTCAGGCATCCAACAATGAAGCCGAATACGAAGCTGTGTTAGCCGGCATCCACCTAGCCCGGGCGGCCGGTGCCAAACGAATTGTACTATCAACTGACTCACAACTGGTGGTGAACCAAATTAACGGGGAGTACGAAGCCAGGGAGCCCACGATGACACTCTACCTGAAGAAAGTAAAAGAGGAGTTATCCCAACTCCAATCATACGAAATCAAGCAAGTGCCTAGGTCCCAGAATAACCGGGCAGACGCATTATCAAAACTCGCAAGTTCGAGCTTACAAGATATTAGACGCTCGGTCTGGGAAGACGTCCGGCAGGAAAAAAGCATCGCAGTGTCCGAAGACGGCCATGACGACGTCCTCAACATAGAGCTCGAAAGCGGGAACGATTGGCGGACACCCATCATCGAGTATATCCTGAACAAACAACTGCCGGAAGACCCCGCCACAGCTAAACGAATGCCCACGACAGCCGCGAGATACATGATATTGGACGAACAGCTATATAAGAAAGGAACAGCTGCTCCAATACTAAGATGCTTGAAACCAGAGGAGGCGGCAGAAGTACTGGACGACATCCACTCGGGGATGTGCGGACACCACATAGGAGGCAGAAACCTAGCGCATAAAGCGGTCAGAGCAGGCTACTACTGGCCAACCGCCATACACGACGCTCGAGAACTAACCAAAAAGTGCAGAAATTGCCAAATCCATTCGCCAATAATCCACGCACCGGCAAGGGACCTACAGCCCATCCTGAGCCCTATCCCCTTCGCCCAATGGGGTATGGATATACTAGGACCCTTCCCTACAGCAACCGGGAACAGGAAGTTCGTAATTGTGGCAGTGGATTATTTCTCAAAATGGATAGAAGCGGAAGCCGTCCCTAATATCACGGAACCGGCCGTGCGCAAAATGATATGGCGAAACGTCATAACCCGGTTCGGCGTACCTAAGGTACTGGTCTTCGATCATGGCCGGCAATTCGACAACCATCCATTAAGAGAATGGCTAGGAGGATTTGGGACAGCGGTGGCATACTCAGCCGTCTGCCACCCGCAAACCAACGGCCAGGCCGAGGCGGCCAACAAACAAATCCTCAACGGACTAAGAAAGATGCTGGAGGACCTAAAAGGGAGATGGGCGGATGAGTTACCAAGTGTCCTGTGGTCCCTAAGAACGACACAGAAGGCGGCAACAGGACATTCGCCGTTCGGCCTAGTATATGGGGCAGAAGCCCTCCTCCCCATAGAAACGCGCCTTCCCTCCGCCCGTAGGAAATACTATGAGGGCGGCAGGAATGAGACGGCCATGGAAGAAGCCTTGGACCTGGTGGAGGAAACCAGGGAGGAGGCACGCGTAAACTTAGTAGCATATCAACAACGCATGAGAAAGGCCTACAACCAGAGGGTAAACCACCGAAGGTTCCAAATGGGTGACTTAGTCCTGAGGAAATCCGCGGCAGTCGGCAAGGCAAACGAACACGGAAAGCTCAGCGCCAACTGGGAAGGGCCATACGAGATCGCTAAGGTCCTAGGACCAAGTACTTACAAGCTAAAAGACAGAGAAGGACGGGACTTACCGTCGCACTGGAACGCCGACACCGTCAGGAGGTACTACGTATGAGTGAGCGGACGAAATGTTGTACTGAACCTCGGCAGGGTACCATCGGGCCTGTCGACGACCCTACCACCAGAAACTTGTAAAAATTTTTAATAAGGAAGGCTCTGTTTACTATCTACTTGCTCCCCGTTCACTATGTTCTCGACCAGCAAGCAGGGGGCAATAAGGGGGGGAGCCCCTATTCGCCTATCCCCAAGAATGGACCCCCCACCAAAAGTCGGGAACCGACTGTGGCCTGACCACAGCCGGCCCGCCGGCCAAATCTCCCCCACCCAGAGTGTGGGGGCATAAGTCGGGAACTGACTGTGGCCTGACCACAGCCGGCCTACCGGCCAAATCTCCCCCACCCAGAGTGTGGGGGCATAAGTCGGGAACCGACTGTGGCCTGACCACAGCCGGCCTACCGGCCAAATCTCCCCCACCCAGAGTGTGGGGGCATAAGTCGGGAACCGACTGTGGCCTGACCACAGCCGGCCTACCGGCCAAATCTCCCCCACCCAGAGTGTGGGGGCATAAGTCGGGAACCGACTGTGGCCTGACCACAGCCGGCCTACCGGCCAAATCCCCCACCCAGAGTGTGGGGGCATAAGTCGGGAACCGACTGTGGCCTGACCACAGCCGGCCTACCGGCCAAATCTCCCCCACCCAGAGTGTGGGGGCATAAGTCGGGAACCGACTGTGGCCTGACCACAGCCGGCCTACCGGCCAAATCTCCCTCACCCAGAGTGTGGGGGCATAAGTCGGGAACCGACTGTGGCCTGACCACAGCCGGCCTACCGGCCAAATCCCCCACTCAGAGTGTGGGGGCATAAGTCGGGAACCGATTGTGGCCTGACCACAGCCGGCCTACCGGCCAAATCTCCCCCACCCAGAGTGTGGGGGCATAAGTCGGGAATCGACTGTGGCCTGACCACAGCCGGCCCGCCGGCCAAATCTCCCCCACCCAGAGTGTGGGGGCATAAGTCGGGAACTGACTGTGGCCTGACCACAGCCGGCCTACCGGCCAAATCTCCCCCACCCAGAGTGTGGGGGCATAAGTCGGGAACCGACTGTGGCCTGACCACAGCCGGCCTACCGGCCAAATCTCCCCCACCCAGTGTGGGGGCATAAGTCGGGAACCGACTGTGGCCTGACCACAGCCGGCCTACCGGCCAAATCTCCCCCACCCAGAGTGGGATAAGGAGTTTGTTACAATAAAGCATGGAATAAACATAAGATAATATAGCAAGACAGAATGATAAAAGCAGAAAATTAAAAGCGTCAGAAGCGCCAGGCGTTTGTTACAACAAGGAGTCAAAATAAGGCTACAACAATTCAAAGATCGGCAACCGTCCCCAAAGGATCAAGCGCCACCTACAAACAGAACAAAAAGGAATACAAAGGATAAAGCATGGAGGGTAAGCCTATGCCTAAACCTCAAGAGGGTAGGTGCGAGGAGATCCACAAAAAGCCTCAAGAGGGGGCAGAGGAGTTAGCAGTATCTGCCGGCTCATCTGCCGCCCCCTCCTCTCCCTCCCTGAGGGTACATGAGGCACAGGAGGACGACGGCCCGAGTTCCTATTTAGAAGAGGAAGAAGGCTCGGCCGCCGGCGACCCACCCTCACGTTCATCCTCCTCCGCTTGAATTCGCTGATATATCGGATTATACCGACCAAAGTCAAAACTCGGGTCATACTCAAGAAGGGCTTTTGACGTCAAGTCAACAACGGCATTCATTCCCTCTAGAAAGGCTGCGTCACCTTCCTTCGACAAGTCGGCAATCTCACCAGACTTCTTCTCCAATTCCTGCTCAGCAGCCGCCAACTTCGACTGAAGGGACCCCATATCATCACGAGCCGACTGCAATTGCCCCTCCAGATCCCTCTTGAGCGACTCACAGGAGGAATGGACCCCCCGTAGAGTCTCCAGCTCCTTGAGACCGGTCACCTCCTTCTCCTCAGCCTCCAACCTTAGCTTCTTCTCCGACTCCAGCTTCGCCTCAGCCGCCGACCTTAATTGCTTCTCCAACTCCAGCTTCAACTCTGCCTCCTGCAAGCGAGACATCAGCCTCGCACTCTCCTCCGCCGCCTTCTTGATCTTAATACTGGCTTGGACAACCTTAGACAAATCCTCCCCCAGGCCACGATAGACGGTATCCAGTTGGGCAAGAGTTTGAATCCGGTCAACAGGCGAAACGTCCCCCTCCAACATCCTGTAAAAAGAAAGGTCAGACAAGGTGGGGAGAGGCGCATCCACGGCGGCGGCAACATCTCGCATAGTTTCCCGGTCCTGAGAGGCCTCCAGGCAGGCAGCCGCCTCCCGGAATCCGGAAGACGGTTCGGCAACCCCCTCCTGTTCGGGAAGAGCCGCAATAGTGACAACCGGCGAGCTAGTAGTCCTTGGGGAGGTAACAACCTCGGAATCCCCGAAATCAACCGGCGCGCCGGCCACACTCATGGCCCCCTCCGGGTCAACAGAGGGACCCACGGCCTGCCTCTTCGGAGGAGGAGCCCCACCGAACGACGACGCCGCCCTCCTCATCCTGGAAAGCCTCGACTTCTGGTGGGTCATAATGGTTAAACGGTCCAACGGGAGAGCCGGCGGCGTGGTAATGAGAGGACGGAGGGAAGGATCCAACCCTAACAAGTCAATCTCCTCAGGCGTCCAAGTAGCCGACCTGTTGCCTGCAAAGTTAGGCAGGAAAATGGGCAGAGGTTTGAGGGTCTGAGAACTGTCAAGGAAGGTAGACAACACAAGTGAATAAGTAGGTCGCCAGATACCTGAGCCGGCGACAGGGACGCACATGCCCACCCGTTCCAGAAAATCATTCCTCGTGATCAGATCATAGTGAGGAAGCCATATTGAAGAAGCGGCCACCCTCTCCTTGCCTGACCACTTCATAACGGCAGGAAAGGCGGCCACAACTTCCCTATCCGACTGCCCCAAACCGGACTCCCTCAAATCCAAACAACTCCCCATCTCCTTATCACTCTCCAGATTGACGCGTACATCCGACTGGAAAAACCGGGGGATGGCCCAAGGCCTATCCGAACGAACATACAAGAAAGCACCTTTCCACTTGTGACAGTTCGATAGGATGGGATAAGAAGTGACATACTTGCCTCGCCGGCCAAGGGCCCAATAAGAGGACGACGACGCCTTAAGACGCACCATGAACCTAAACGCCTCCACCGAAGGCCTCCACCTCCTAAACCGGCACACCCAGCAAAATGAGATGATGGCACGAAAGGATTGAGGAGTCAGCTGACCCAGCGCCAACCTCATACGACAGAACACCGCCTCCACGAAGGGGTCGAGGGGAAAACGGAGGCCGAACTTCAGGGATTCCACGGATACTCCGACACATCCCTCCGGAGGAGAGCAAATGGACTGCCCCGGGTCCGGCAGCAAGTATTCATAACCCTCCCCGAGAGGGTAAAGTTCTCTAGCAGCATCAAGACCCTCAACATCAAGGACTTTCTGACGCCAACCCTCATCGATCAAGGTACTGGCGTGAAGGAGAGGACGACGGTTGCTTTCAACACCCTCATTCTCCGGCTCCACCGGCCCGGAAACCGAGGCCGAGGGACGGGGAGAAGACGCCCCCGCCCCAGAGGGGTCCCCCAAACAAGAATCCCCTTTCTGAGGATGGCGGCGCAGAACCATGGAACTACCAGCAACAACATTCCCCCCAGAAACGCCGGATGGCGGCAGCCCTCCACCACCCCTCGCAAAAGTGGAAGACTCCCCGGCAGAAATGCGTAAAGCCCGAATGGGCTCCGCATAAATAGGCTCCACCTCCTCTACAGACTCCCCCGACGAGGAATCGTCGGCCCCTCCGACAGACCCACTACCCTGGGTCCCTCCACGCCCCAACATCCCCGACTCATCCTCTTCCTCAAAACGAACGCTCTGGGAATGGGTGGACATGATGCGAGAGCAAAGGAATAAACGAAAGATGAGAGAAAGAAAACTAACCTAGAAAAGCCGGCGAAAAAACTAGGACTCCCGAGGCAGGAGACGGCAACTAAATCAAAGAGGAAAGGAAAGTAAGAAGTTTTGCTCTAACACTTGGTGAGAGAGTGAAGTGGCAAATAAGGGGCAAATGAGGGGGGGAAACCCTATTTATATAAAGGACACCTCCTAGGGCCACCCACCAGATTAACTGACAAGGGGCAAGTGGCATTCAATGCAACAACAAAAATACAGAATGCGAAAAGACAACACAAAAAAGAGACAGATAAGTGGGAAGGCGTGACTTGAGGCGCAAAGTACGATAATTCACATTCAATAAACAAAGTCAAACATACACAGGATAAGGGAGCCGGCAACCGAGTAATACAACATCAATAGAGAAAAGGGCCGGTAACCCCCAAAATTACACAAAAAACTACCTAGTACAAAATAAGAACCGAATACACCGCCTTTCCACCTACTAGCCCCAACCGACAAAACAAGGCGCCCTTCGGACCTATGACACCAAGAAAACCTCACTCCATATCCTCCCCCTCGGTGTCCTCATCAGGAAGAGAGGAGTCCGAGGTAGCAGGGGAAGAGGAGGAGGCAGGAGAGGGAGGGGGGGCACGAATCCCACGAAGGGTGTCGAAACCCTCCGCCATCTCGCCCGATGAGTCACTAGGGCAGAGAGGACCGCCCATCCAGGATGGCCCGGACGAATGGCTGCTCAAAAAAGAGGAGCCGGAGGGATCGCCCGACGACGGACAATCCGGATCGATGTCCGGCTCAGAAACGCCGAAGTGCACCCTGGCACGCCGGCGAGGGCGATCATGATCATCACTGGGAGAACGCCTTACAATCCCCGTAGCAGGAGGAGGGGCAGGAGGAGCAGCCTCCACAGGCGCCGGTGGGCGGTAGGGAGGCCCCCGGGAAATCCAGCGTCCATACTTAGGTTTCGAACCCTCCGGAGAAGGGGAACGTTTCCTGCGCCGGACAGGAGTGCTCGGATGTACCACGGCGGAAGGTGGAGAATTGCTCCCAGAAGAGGACGACATAAGTAAGTTAAAGCTCTGAAAAATGGGAATGAGAAAATGATGCCAAAAATGGCAAAAAAATGAAGACCTTATATAGGGGAGCTAGAATCATGCATATACACCATTAAATGCATGCAACCACCAAAGCAATCTAGGGAAATCAAAAGCCATCATTACCTCTACACACAACCTAGGCTAGTAGGGAAGACGAACAGATTGCACGCAAACCCACACCGGCCCTGCGGCACCTCACCCAGGAACTCTTCACTGAAAGCAGCCCACGATGACCCTGGGCGGACATCCAGTGAGGGGCAATTGACGGGGGTCGGCACCACAGCTATGGTCGGCAGCCGGCGAGGTTATGACCGAGTCGTCACCCCTCCAGCCAGGGCCCACCGGCTCTCTCCAGCCGGAGAGGGGCCATCGGTCTAGCTCGGGGTCCGGCGGCCGACCTTCATATCTCGAGTCCTATAAATACCCCCAAGACATCCATATAGCGGGGGGAAAAGAAAAACACAACATTGACCAACATGTCATCCACACAAGATATCTCTCTAGAAAGTTAAGTAATATCCTCCATAACCTTACCTCTACCCTCCAATCCATATCACTGACTTGAGCGTCGGAGAGGCAACCTCGGAACCCCTCCGAGGCCCTTGTTTGCTCCCTGTGCAGGTCCGGCACTCTGGGCTTCATATATCGGGAGAGGAGGATCGCCGGCCATACCCGGCGGGAGGTATATGATTGTTTGATACCCAAACACTAAATAATCTAATTATTCATATTAAATTTGATTGATTATCATTACGATAAAAATGTATTAAATGACGAAACAACCAAAGTTTTAATTTTTTTATTCAAACTATTACGTTTTCTTATGAATAATACATTATGCTTAAGTGAAATATTAAGTTTTGTTTATCATTTCCTTACTATTTTTTTTATTGTTGATTTATCTTTGGACTAAAATATTAAATACAGTAGCCAAACAATTGTAATCTTTAATATGCTAATTTGATTAACAATTAAATGTGCAACTTCTTCTTAATCATATTTTGTAAATTTCGTCAAATCTGAATATAAATAAAAGTACACTCTTATGAACACAAAATCCATGAGATTTAAAGTTAAATTGAAATGTATTTATATAACAATCAATATAAAAATCTATTAAAATAAAATTATTATACCTGAAAAATGAGAAATTCCAGTCTTGATTATTAGGTTTTCATAAGTTAACTAAACAAAAAAATGCAAAAAGATAAAATTAGTACTAAAATTAGAATCAACAAAGAACAATTATAAAATTGAAGAGAATATTTATAAAGTAGAACGAATGAAATGTGAATAAGAAATCTTAAAATACAAATGGTGTGTTTTTCAAATCTCCATTATACCGATTATTTAGTTTTATAATGATGCTAATGAAGTTCTTCATAATATATAATATAATTATTAATATTAAATTTGATTATTAAAGCAAAATTAGATGAAAAATTGTAACCTCCAAATGATTAAGTTTTTTTTTTCAAAATCATTAATTTTTATTAATAATAATTAATGCATGCTTTAAGTGAAATATTAAGTTTTTTCCATTGTCTTCAAAAAAAAAAAAACTTTGACATGTGGAATAAAGTTTAATGTTTTAAGTTATCTTTTGAATATATTATATAGACAAATTAGTAAATATAAATTAAGAAGTATAAATAATATAAATTTGTTGTGATCCTTAATTTACAACACATATAAGAAAGTTCAAAACTAAAAAAAGATAATTTTTTTGTAAAACATTAAATTGTTAAAAAAAAACTTGTGTTAGAAACTGAATGCATAACAAAATATTTATTTGCGATTAAAACAACTGTAAGTAGTAATAAATTTATTAATAAATTAAAATAGCTAAATACATAACAAATTTATAATGTAATAAAGTTAAAATTTAGTAGACATAAAATAGCAAACAAATATTAATTTTGTTAAAGAAAAAAAACCTAAGAAATGAAAATTTTTATTTTATAAAAAAGGTGTTAAACTATTTACGAAGTACTATTTTTATTATGTGCCTGTAACGAAGGGTGGATGTAAAGGTTTTGAAAAATAACAATAATAATAAATTGAATTATTTTTTATAACAAGTTATTAAATATGGGTAAACGAAAAGTTTGTGATACTTCATGTGATTAAATATAAACTTAATACAAGTAAAAATGTACAACACATATGTAATAAAACAATTCAAAAAAAGTTAAGAATAAATTTTAATAAAATAAAATTAAAAAAAAAACCATTAATGTATGCCACGTGGCAAAAAATTAAATGCTTAAAGAAGCCTTTTAACTTTATATATAGATATAGATTTGCCCGAGGAACATCGTGTGCGATTTTCTTTTATTTTTTGGATTCCTGAATCTCATAAAAACGTGTATAATACACTTCAATTTCTGTCGTTTGGGAGGTCGAAAAGTGGAACGTTTTATCTTCTTCCAATTTTTATACCATGTGTCATGGGTCGCTTCACGATCTAAGTCGTTCGATTTCAGGCACAAACAACAATTATACATAGCTTGTTTGCGACTAAATTAAAAATTGTCGACCGATGTTGGTTTACTGCGTAACGGACTGCTAAAATTTTGTGGGGACATTTTATATTACCCAAATAACACCCCCAACAATTTTCGACCATTTTTATTTCGGAATCCCGAATCTAAAAAAAATGTGTATACTTCGATTTCAGCCGTTTGTAAGGTCGAAAGGCGCAGCGTTTTATCTTCTCCCAATTTTTATACCAAGTGTGATGGGTCGTTTCACGATGTAATTCGTTAGATAGCAGGAACAAACCACAAGTATACACAACTTATTCGCGACAAAAAATTTAAGACCGACATTGGTTTATAATAGAACCCTCAAATGTTCTCTTTTGCTGCTAAAATTTTGGTGGGGACATTTTATAATACCAAAAATAAAAACCCGGAAAATTTTCGGTTGTTATTATTTCGGACTCTCGAATCTCAGAAAAACGTGTATAAATCACTTCAATTTCAGCCGTTTAGGATGTCAAAGAGCGCAACGTTTAATCTTCTCCCGATTTTTATTCCATACTCACCTTCTGTTACACCGAGACATTGATACAATGTATTATATATTTACCGTGCGAATTTGGGGACAATTAATTTCAGGACAAAATTGGCCGAAAAACGTGGATAATAACCTTCAAATTCGTCTGTTTTAGGTGATTTTCGAAAAATGTGAGATATTTTGATGGTCATCTAAATCGGATCCGTTTATCATAAAATGACCGACTGTTGTTAAAAAAAACTCTAAAATAGTTCAGTTTCGAGTATATATATCGAAGATTTCGTCCTAATCCGACGTGATACTTGAAAGATAGTCAAATATCTTTTAAATGTGTTTATTTCAAAGCTATACGCAACTTCTTTTACACCGAGAGATTTATATAATGTATGGAGTAGTTACAGTGCAAAATTGGAGACGATTAATTCCGGGATCAAATTGACGTCAAAAACGTAGATAATTCCCTTCAAATTCCTCCATGACACTGGAAAAAAACTTGCTGAAAATCGATCTGTCTATTCCTAATGTCAGATAATAACGCGTCATCCTAGATTTTTAGGACCAACCTCATCTACGAATTTGGAAAGCTATAATTCAAATTGAAAATAGTGTATAAACGATCAATTAAGAGGAAAAAATAATTTTCGAGAGCTTCGACAAAGACTTTTCGTCAATCAAAATCAAAATCATTATGATTCCCGTAACAATCGTGAATTCTACTATTATAGTCATATTCGGAGTAATAAATGTTGATTGTATATTGACGATATAACTAACAATATGAGGTGATAGATAGATAGGATTACTAAAATATTTTTTTAATCGGGACAAATACATGATCGTAAGCTATGACTAGTCACGTATCACCCAGTGGACTAGGTATAAACAAGTACTTTGTACGGAGTATTCTCTAGGCAGTCTAATTTTCTTCCTTATTATCAACTTCATACATGATATTATCGTAAGTTTTTTACTCCGCATATCAGTAAAAAATGAGACCTACTATTTTTCAAATGATTTTGAAATGGACTAGGATCCATCAATGAGCTTTCAACATACTATTAAGAGTTGGTTGGATGGCCTTGAAAACTTGGTTCCACCCGTTTTGTGTTGGGTGAACTTTGTCCCAGAAGAAGGCCTCGCCCGGCTTCTCACATACGGTGTACTTGTTTACTTTCCCCTCAACGCTTCCACACTCGTAGTTACTCGCAACGCCATTGCAACATGGCTCTAGCCTATTCACATTTTGCGACTCCCCTACAAATACAACTAAGACGGGTCAAATAGACAAATATAAAATTAAAATTCAATGCGACGAAGAAAAAAAAAACGAAAATAATAATGAACCTGGTGGTGGTTGAAGAGAAGACATGAAAGCAGCATAGAGATCAAGAGTAATGAAGGTGTGATTATCCTTGGTCTTGTTATTCAATAAATCAACATTTTGTTGAAGTAATGTGTTATGATTGGATGCAACTTCATTCAAAGTTTGAGTGCAGCTTTGATAGCCTAAATAAAATGTGATAGCAGGTATACATCCAATTGGCTCCATTGCAGTCACTGCTATCTTTTGCACACCCAAGTTATGTATCCGCTCAAGGTTCACCACCAGTTGATCAATCACCGTCTTTGTAAATTCTGGTACACTCTGTTGTCATCAACACCCAAACAAAATACCGAGTAGATATTGTTAAATGCACTACTACATTTCGTCGTCGACATTTCAGCCACGTCGTCGACGCTTTATACGTGAATTTACTCTTTTACCCTTCCATTATTGTGATTAATTATATTAATTAAGTTTCTTAATTAACGTAATTAATATTTCCCGATGAAATTAAAATTACGGTTTTTGTACTTTTGAACGGTTTTTGAGGCACGTGTCTCAACGTTACTATTTTACCCTTCTGTAATTGTGATTAATGAATGTAATTAAATTTCTTAATTAATGTAATTATCATTTTCCCGACTAATTTGAAATTACGGTTTTTTGAACTTTTGAACGGTTTTTGAGACACGTGTATCAATGTAACCCGGGAATAATCCTAATCATATAAACATTTCGTATAATTTCATAATAACAATTATAAATAACGACACCCGAGTCACGATATTAAAAAAAAAAATACGATATCGTAACGTATAATGTCAAACAAAAACTAAAAAAAACCCGAAAACAGGCCCAGAAGTCAAAAACTGGCGCCCGAGAGACCCCCTGGGCGCCATTTTTTATTTGTAATTATCAAGGCTCGAACCCACAACCTCTCGAATACAAATGAGTCTCTTTACCACTGAATCAATTGAACATTATTGATAAACTTTACTAAAATATTATCTATATTTGATTTTAAAACCCCCTAAAATCGGATCGCCTATTAATACAATTTTAATATTATTAATAATATTAGTGTTGTTGTGGGTGAGAGAGAATATATAATATAACATAATCCGTAACATAATAAAATGACGGTTTTCAAAAAAAAAAACCGTTTTATTATCGAGTTTCATTAACATGATTAAATTTTTTAATTTCATTAACAAAGTTAGTCTTTTCACATTAAAAACCGCCGACAACCTAATTTCTAGAAAAGTCGGGTTTCTCTAAAGAAAAGACGCTTTTTTTTTAAGTGAGAGAAAATAAAATTAAATATGGTGAGTGGAGTTTAAGTGGATATATAATAAGGACAAGATAATAACGGAACGGTTTGAAAAATTAAAAACCGCTTCATTAACGAATTTCAATAACTAATCTAACTTCTAAAATTACATAACATTAGTTAACTAATCTAATTAAGACAAGGGCAAGATCGTCTTTTACATTAAAAAGCGCCGACGACGTGGCTGAAATGTCGACGACGAAAAATAGCACTCTTAAATGAACATATTTACAAAAGTGGTCCAGACCAGTAAATCTCGACCGTTTAGTAGTCCTTGCTGGGTCCAAAAAATTGATAACTAGTCTCCAGTCTGGCTTCCCTAAGCAGAGACTGGGCGGTCTTTATTTAATTAAGTATTTAGGACAGACTTTGGAAAAACCGATGTATAGGAAAAGTGATGGGAAAGAGGAGATATATACATACCAAGTTGGATGGATGTTTGAGGTAGTTGGTATAGTCGTTGCCCCCAAGAGAGACAAGTGCAACAGAAGTAGAAGTAGAGGAGTTTAGGGGAGGTTGGGATTGGTTGATGATACGCTCGAAAATATCGATTTGTGAAGTCATGTTTGGACGTGTTATATCAGTGTCGAATACTCCGGTCCCTCCATACGCAAAATTCATACCAAACTCATCCCCCTTCTTTGATAAGTTCCACTCTTCGTAAGGTATCGGAGTATCTATCTCTAGATACGATGCTGCAACATTTTCATGCATCACCTCCAAATATGTCAAATCGTGAATTGAAATCGTCTATTACCAAACTTTACGTGAAAACTGAACCATAATTTGAGATCATAAAATCTAATCTAATCTATATAATAATATAAAAAGGCAAACTAAGAAGTCTTCTTTCTAATAAGCCGACACGTGGCATCACTACAAGCCGACACGTGGCATCACTACAACTTAATCCTTAAGCTACTAAATGAAGGTGTTTGATTTTTTGTTTTAGAAAAAAAATTCTTTGATAATAAGTGTAATTCATTATTGAAGAATAATATTATTCATCACTACGGAAGATTAACAAGTTGGTGACTTCGAAGTATCTTTGTATTTTTATCTATAAATATAATCAAAGATAATATGTTTCTATAAAAATATTTTTTTTACTTATTCTAATTATAAAATACAAAAATTTAGAATTTAGCATGTTGTTTTTAGAATGACGACATTAATTACACAAATGACATTTATACCCTTTCCTTCTAATTAGTTTCTAATATATTTTTTAACTTAATAATAAAGACGATAACGATAATTAAACACATAACTAACGATATTAACAATTTAAGCGGAAAAATATCAATTGATAACCAACGACGGTAATTAATGAGATTAACAATAATAAGACACATAATTAACATTTTACAATTAAACGATCATGACGTAAACGATAATTAAACAATTATTTAACACTAAATTTAATCATTTGCATAAGTTTAAAAAATATTTAGACAAAATAATTAAAAAAGTAATTAACGATTTAAAGATCTAATTTACGTCTATTATAAATATTAATAAAATCCCAAAAATTGTCCCAGACCTCTTCGAGACTATAGAACACTTCAAGGCTAAAACAAAGGGATATAAATTCTTCTCAAGATAAAAGAAACACGTCCCGTGCGTTTGCACGGGTGAAAAAACTAGTTAAGTAAAGAAATCGAGGTAGGGTATTATTATCACGATTTTTCTGGCCACACGTTAATAATTAATATCCTCGTTCTAGTTAATATACTTGTACGGAGTATATGATTATTATGGAAAGATTCATTCACAAACATAATTCTCCAAGTTTGGTAATTATGAATTCAAATTTTCAATAGTAATAACGGATCTTTCTAACGTGGGTCAACTGTACATACGTTAATATCTTTATTAAAGAATGAATCACATTAATATTATTACCATAAATTGAAATATTTTTCCATATTTACCACAATAAAAAGATTATATACAAGTATAATACATCATTGAGATTCCTTTCTTAGCGAGAATAACCCTTCATTTGAATTAATAATTCCTTCAATGAAAAATTATACGTAGCCTTCTCGGCTTTTTGTCTCCACTAATCTCATTTGATTTATTTATTAATATAAACTCAAGTACAGACGTACAGTACAGGCTTTATTTATTTTATGACCATTAGTACGTACGCTGAGTAAAAGAAAGAGTAGTAGTATAATGAATAGGGAAGGGAGCGTACCAAAGTAATCGGTTAGAATCCGACCGTCGGAAAAGCGGCCGGCGGGTTTGCCAGGATATGTCATACCATAAGGTACTTTCCAGGCGCTTGCTACCGACGTGTTCCAATTTCCCGTATCAGCATACGAATCTCCAAACACATATAACTTCACACCTTCATATTATCATAACACGACGAGTTTTCAGGTCCAAAATCAAAAATTATTTCGAAATTTCACACTATACAAGTGAAAGATTTGAGTAATAACAAGCCCTCAGTAAAAAAGAATAAGAAAGAAGATCAAATAACCTGCTGATGAAGAATACGAGACATACGAGCATAGAATGTGAAAAAGGAGTAATAATTTCTGCATTGTAAGTTAATCTTTTTGAAAATCTCTGAGTTTCCAGAAGGATGACTAAATAAATGTAGCTGATTTGTGTGTATATATACATAGTATATAATTTTATCTTATAAAGGAAATTTCAAGAACTTGTCAATAAATTTACAATAATATATCTGTCACAAATTTCTAACAGGTCAAATAATATCTCGTAAATCAAGATAAGTCATTATTAGTACATGAATATCCTGATTTTGTCTTATCTACTACTCCGTATGTGAATATTTTTTGATTTGTTAACAAATATATCCGTCATAATGAAGAATTACTCGTGGATCAAATACGATATACTGAGTATTTAATTCAGAACAAAGTCACAACTGTAAATGAGGTAGGTGGGTTGAAAGTTGAAACTGACCAAAGTCACTAAACCGGCCATCACAATTCAGAAACTGAGAGTAATTTTAAAAAACGAAAAGGATAAGAAATGATGATGGATTTCATGAATTTAGTGCGAAACACAAGTGAATCATCAAAGTCATTGAAGCCAACTTTTGCCTTTTCTATTCTTTTTAAGTGTCAGAACTACAACGTTTCACGTGTATTTTGTCCATTTTAAATATCCTCGTCCTCATGCTTCACTGCCAATGTCGTGAATTTAAGACGTCGCCGACCGCTACCTATGTCCGGACCGGAGTCATGGATGTAGTTAGGTTCAAACTTTACCATTTCCATAACATATTTTTTTCGTCTCAGTCATTTATCGTCCTTTGATTAAACTATTCATGACTGAGACAAAGGGAGTAAGGCACGGTTCTTTTCGGTTGAAACATGGTTGAGCTGAGCTGATAAGAGCTGAACTGATATGTTAAGAAGCTGAAACTAATAACTACTTATATAAATTATCTAATAATATTTTAAAAAATGAAAAAAAAATATAACACCAATTAATAATAATAATAATAATAATAATAATAATAATAATAAATAATAATAATAATTAATTAATATTAATAATACTCCGTAGTAATAATTACAACAACAACAACATAATACTCTCTCCAATTCATTTGACTACTTTTGTTTTTTCATACTTGACATAGTAAACTTTGTTATGTATATATACTGGTTATAATGCCCGTGCGATGCACGGTACAACAAAAATGCTACAAAATCATCCATAATAGTGATAATACTTCATTTTATAATATTAACTGTGACGAACTGTTTATGATTATTTCGAATAATTGTAATTTTGGAGTTATTGATAATAACTCGACCCGTGACTCGTATAACCCGACCCGTATCCTGACTCCACTCGTATAACTCGACCCGTGAGCCGACCTGCTCGACTTGTTTGACTGGTCTAGTGTCTATATTGATTACTTACTTACTTGGATAAAAAAAACGACGCTCATCAAAGTAGTAGGTCATATATCTGTGACTCTGTGAGCAATATTAATACATCACAATCACAAATCATTTGTGAACATTTAGTTTATCTATGTCTTTTACTTTATAAGATTATAATCATTTGACTTTCTCCGTCAAATATTTTGTATGTATGTCATCATCTCGCACTATATTCGACCCTACCCGCCTGACCCATTGTTTTTAGGGTCATGAGCCCTTTTTTCTTGAGCCGTGACCCATTTGACCTAAACCAAGCTAAAACATTTAGTCTAAAAGCTTAGTTCGACTTAATCTATTACTCTCCCTAGATTTTGTTAAAATTCTAATTTTAATTTTTTAGTTATTCGATATAACTAATTTTATATATTATTCTTTTTATCTGAATATAACTTTATGTCTAATCTTAACATAAATTATCTAGCAATTTTAGTACGTTACTCTCTTGTAAAGTTGTATATAGGGAGCCTAACAGAAATTGTTACTTGTGACAAACTTGCGACGGGTCAAGTACTATCTATGTGGGGTAGATAAACTAAAGCAAAATACTTAGTAAATGACACTTTATTTTGTCTTATCTACCCAATGGGTAGTATTTTCCCCGTCGCAAGCTTGCGATTCTGTGACAGATATGGTCGTCACAAGGAACACTTGTTGGGAGATTAAATTTGTGTTATCGTGTTAAATAGTAACGTTACTATTAGACTCAACAAAACTTGACCTGACTTGTAACACGATCCGCTCAACCCGTTTATTCATAGGTTAAGAGTCAAGACATCTAAATCTTGATCCGTGACTTGATATTTTAAATTACAAATATAAATCAATATTCAATTTAATACAACATTTTTTATCTGATCTTTTGATAGTAAATAATTATTAAAATAGTTTTAAAAATTGATTATAATATAAACATTATAATAAAGGAGTATAAAAATAATATTATAAAAATAAATAAAAGGTAATATCGAAAATATTACTCCGTTCTACTTAAAGGTAAAAAAAAAATCTACGTTCGAAACTATTTTTCAGTTGTATTCTAAGCATAATCCGTCTCGTGACCCGTATAACCCGACCCCTATTTGAACCGACCTGTAGTCTAACCCGACTTTATATCCTATTTGAACCGACCTGTAGTCTAACCCGACATATATAAAGTTATTTAAATAAACATACTTCTATGTAGTTTAAAAAGGTTTGAGACTACATGTCACTTGAAATATCCGTAGTCTAACCCGACATGTATTCATTTTATTTTTAATTATTTAATTATTCTATTTAAGTGTTTTAACTTCATTAAATTCTGAATTAGTTAAAATAGTTTAATCAAGTTTGCAGTGTTCAAAATTTTTAAATACTTAAATATGATAAATAATTTAAGTTTGTATTTAAGAATTCTAAAACTATTGGAGATTATCAACGTCGCTCGAAAAACGTATCGTTTAATTATATTGATAATTGATGGATTGATTGATTGAACATAATTATTTTTTATATATTAATCAATTTATTTGAATATGATTTTGTTTCTAATTTTAACTTAAATTATCTAGCACTCTTATTAGTATATATATTGTTTGCTTATAAATCAGGATACTAAAGTTGTACTCTCTAGTTGATCTGAATGACTTGACTTGACTTGACCCGTATGCCATACCCATCCAACCTGTTTTTTCGTAGGTCAACACCTATATATGTTGATCCCCGACTTGACTGTCATCAAACCCGATATATTAAGGTCGCGGCCCGAGCCGACCTGTTCGTTAAAAATTATTTACTCTATATGATTGCAATATTAAATGCAGTGTAGTTTTATTTTGATGACACCTATAAATGAAGTAATAATTTATTTTTTTATTGTGTGATATCTTTTAAAACATTTACTATTTATAATTATTTCTATATAAATATGACAAGTATAGAATATAAATAAAATACTCCAATATTAAATTAAAAAAACTCTTAAATATTTTTTTATTGATATAAAAGGTAAAAAGTTAACAAAAATGTAATAGTTTTTACATAAAATTGTAATTCCTCACACCGTATTTTCGCAAAAATGTAAATCCAATTCTATTAGGATAATTTTATCTTAATAAATATATCTACTTATATATTAGGATAATAATTTTATTTTAATAATAATTCTCCAACAATGAGGATTATTTGAAATAATCATAACCATTTTACGCGTTCCACACGGTGTCTATTCAAATTTTGTTGTTTTCTGAGGTGGTAATTGACGGTTTATATAATGGTAATTCTTTGACTCTGATCTTAGGGATGTTAAGGATTGGTTTGTCTAATACTAATAGTCAAAGGGTATTATTTATTATCTAATACTAAAACAAATAAGAGTATTATCTATCATATCCACTTTTAATACGGATAATATTTAAATTCTTAGTGTTTCATAAAAGTTGGATTCTCTCGAAAAAAAGCTTCCTTTAATTATATATATTGATTTGATTATGTAATATACAAAATTTTATACTTTGATATTCTTAAATTTTAATACAATACAAATAATACTCATATATATATATATATATATATATATATATATATATATATATATATATATATATATATATATATATATATATATATATATATATAGAGTGGAGATCAAATAAGGGCATATTACATATTTAAGGTCATAAGTTCTAATCTCAGCCGTCAGATTAAATAGAGATAGATGGCTGAGATTGAGTGATATATATAATTATTTAAAAAAAAAAAATCAAGGTTTACGTTTTCCATGCACCCCTCTGTTTTCCCATCATAATTTATTACTCTGAATCCACCAAACTCCTTTCAATTCTCCAACCCATCTCCACTAATCTACCAAACTCCTTTCAATTCTCCAACCCATCTCCACTAATCCACCAAACTCCTTTCAATCTCCACTGCTCAATCCACAGGGTTTCGGGTTTATGATTCCCGATTTCAGTTTCGATGATTCAGGGTGTGATTGTATGGGCGAGGGCGAGGGCGATTGTGGAGTTGCGGATGAGTGTCCGTGTTCTGCGATAGGGTTCGAGTGTGGTCCAGGTTGCGGGTGCGGGTCGGGTTGTGCGAATCGGCGAACTCAATCGGGTGTTTCTGTCAGATTGAATGTTGTTAGGGTTTGTAATAAGGGATGGGGATTGTTTGCTGATCAGTTCATTTCTTCTGCCCAATTCATCTGTGAATATGCAGGTAATTTGAATCACATTTTTTACTCTTGTTTCTTCTTGCAATTTTTTGAATCATATAGTACTACTTTCATTCGATTAATCGAGTTTGAGTTTGAGTTCAAGTTTGAAAAATGTATACGATTAAGTATGTTATTGTCTGAGGAAATTGGATTCTTATGCTACTGAATTCGATCAATCGAGTTTGAGTTTGAGTTTGAAAAATGTATACGATTAATTGGAAATTGGAGATATGTATACCAAGTAGTATGTTATTGCATGAGGAAATTGGATTCATATAGGAGTATTACTGAATTCGATCAATCGAGTTTGAGTTTGGAAAATGTATACGATGAACTGAAGTAATGTTGTTTTGTGTTGTTGATGGTGTTACAGTTGAAATTGAGGAGAATATAAGAGACACGTATTATGAAGTTTATGAAGATGAGAGTTGAAGTTCTACGGTCTTGGAATTGAAGTTTCAAGCATATAGTTGAATATATGGGCAGAAGAAAAATGAACATTCCACCATTTAATTATGAAGTTGTACATGTTGTGCACTGAAGTTGTAGACATTGTGCACTGAAGTTGTAGACGTTGTGCACTGAAGTTGTAAAGTGAATGACTTAAAGTTACAAAGTTATGTTCCACAAATCAAAGGGGCGTGATGTTGAAGTTTCAGAAACAGAGAGTTGAAGTTGTAAAGTTTTCGAACTGAAGTTGCAAGCGTGTGGTAGATTGTTTTGAATGTACACCAGTTAACTATGATATTTTAAATATAATGTACTGAAGTTGCATTGCAGCTGAATTAAAGTTCCAAACAAACTGATATTTAAATATTGAAAGTCATGCACTTAATATGTAAGTATACGTGTTTTGAAGTCTCAGAAGCTTAGAGTTAAAGTTTCATGAATTGGAGAGTTGCAGTTGTAAAGAATTTGAATTAAAGTTCCTGATGACGAAAACGAAAAGTCACTGCCTACCAAGAACCCAATACTACTTATAAATAATTTCAACTCTAATGACCAATGGAGAATACGAGAAAAGATCTTAAATTTTCGTCTCATTGGAATGATTCGCGTAGTATTAACACATGATGGAAATACACAAACGTGGTGAACAACGAAACTTCACTAAATATCGAACAATAAATGAACCTACTAGAGGGCACTTCGACGATTTGCAAATTCTCCATTCCAAAAAAATAATTCGATCGGAAACCGACGTCGGCTTGACGCCGACACCTGAAAATCCGACTTTGAATCCTCCACAAACTGACCTGCCGCCAAAAAAATCTGAAATTCCCTCATCGAATGCAGCGCAGAGTAATGAATATTGGGGAGTGAAGAACTTCCTCGTGAAAGATGCAACTCCAGCTTCATTTAACACTTGCCTAACTAATTGCTTTTACATTTAATCCACCACATAATCTCAACCATCCATCTAAATTAATCTAGTGGCCATGATTTGGACTTAGGAACTTAAATTTAGGTGTGACCTTATGAGAACTCCACTATATATATATATATATATATATATATATATATATATATATATATATATAGAGTAAGGCTCTTATGAGTCCTTTACTCTTTGTGAGTCCCTAAGTCCTCATCCCATCCATTGGATGGGATGAGGATGGATGGACAAGATGCATCTGTAGACACCCGCATTTTGACTGCCACGTGTCTATGGTAGTCTCCGAAAAACACCCGATGATGATTGGACGTCAACGTGACTTAGTATACTCGGATTTGGGCTCGGAATTCATAATATCCGACATGGACTTTTAGCGGAGTAAAAATCTCACAAAACAGACTTCAAATTCAGGCCCAGTGGGTCGTTCCGGGCAAAATGAGACTAATTTGGGCCAAAACCGACACCAAAAATAAATCCCGTCTTTTGGCGACCGAGTCAAACCCGGTCAAAGACGAAACCGTCTCATAAATCAGCTAAGTTCAGTTGGCGCATAAATTCGAATTCAAAAAGAGTAACCAAAACAAACAAGACCAAGTCTTCCTTATTTTTCTCGCCCAACTGATCCACTCGATCGAGTGGATTGACCCACTCGGTCGAGTGGAATGCCTTGAACCCGGGTTTGGCCCATTTGCGAAGGCACTCGATCGAGTGCACTAGGGCCACTCGATCGAGTGCCCCTAGGTCGAGGGTGAAGTCTATAAATACCGCTTCACCCCCATGCATTTTCAGAACTTTATGATCAACTTAACAATCACTTTCACCCTACATTTTAACCTACATTCTACCCTACTTCAACCTTACTTCATCACACATCAAAGCCTTAGAAATCCTAAGCAAAAACACACAAAAACCGAGCTTTCGTCCCTCGATAAACCGACGCAACACACACACCTATACACACCATAACTCGCATACATCCTCGATACTCCCGAGCCCGTGTCGCTATTACGAGTCCATTTCCGAGGTCCTTACTAAGCATGTATGTTGAGGGTGTCCTAAACCCCATTTTCGATCTCTTTTATCTCGTCGCATTTTTTATTCAATTTATCGTATTTTGCATCGTAATTAATATCATAGTAGTAACACTAACACTAGTATTATTATAACTTTTGCATTTTCATTTTTTTGTATCATTTTATCATCACTAACATTATTATACCGTGTACATATAAACTAGTATAAAAATTCGGTTTTGAATTCGTTTGACTACGATGATCGCCTAAGATCCATCTAATCCCTTTACGAGTAACGACGGAGGTGGAGCCCTTTCGAGGAGCCCCGCCCCAATGTACTCAAGGGCGTGATGTGATCGCGACCGGTCGTAGTTGAACGCATTTAATCCCATTTCCATAATTAGTGCGGAACCCGTTGACACGAAAACCGACATCACGTAACCCGAAAGGGTTAGTTCCGATGTCGTGACGTAGAGGGATACATTTCGTCGCTAATTCAAAATTCTTTTAATCTAACATAAACATTTTTATAAATCCCGATAACGGTATTATATTCGTTCGAACACGACTATAGCACCGGAGGCCAAACTAAATATGAATCATGCGATATTCGTATTTGGTTAGGCCGACTATCGATTTCAAGTCATAAAACAAGGCGAGTTACCTCTCGTACAGGGGGCACTCGATCGAGTGCCATAGGCCACTCGATCGAGTAGCACCCCAAAAAGTGGTCAGTAGCCACGCTAATGACACACTCGACCGAGTCAGTCAATGACTCGATCGAGTGGGTCTCATAACCCACAATACCGAGGGCTTGGACACATATTTCGAGCCCCGTTCTTTATCGACTTTAGACCATCACCCGACCATCCTATTTTCAAAACTATACACATCACGACACGTAGAACGACTTTGACCACTTTGACGTGATAAGTCGGGACAAGATTACGGGATGTGAGATTAGGCTAGCAATATGCCGCAGTCTCATGTTTCCGTCCTTCGTTTAATATGCGACATAATGCGTATTTAATCGGGGTTAGTCCATCTACATATTTCGCGGTCTAGTTTACATACGGGTCCGTCCCTTTCATTATATCGCGTTATTGTCATTTCGTTTATTATTTACACGTATTGCCGTATTGTGAATTCCGGGTTGTATTTCCGCCCGTGTAACTTGTACGTTATTTATTTATTTTCGAGCTTTGTTTATTTACTTGCTTTTACGCTTTATAAATGAACCTCGCATGCTAAATCACTTCGACAAATAACAAGATGCATTAAATGACGTAGTTCACAAACTATTCACATGCTTAGCCCGAAAACGCTGTTTGCATATCATTTAATCATTTTACTAGTGCGCGTACACGAACACGAACGATGTCTTAGTAGAGGCCGCCATGTGCGGGCGGGGTTGGGTGTCCTTAGTGGGCTTCCCAACACGTACCCTCACCCCTTACTCAGAACCTTTGGTTTCCGAATGTCCGAAACCCTTGGCGCACGAGAGTCATTCTTTACACGATTACCAGTATAGATGGTATCGGTATTGCAATGCAAAGGGACGAGCCCCATAAACTCTGAAATCGGAGTGGGCTTACTTTGTGTATAGCCCATGACGACATAGAGTGGGCTCGTATGGTTCCGAATAACCACAAAATTCGGTGGCGACTCCATTTTGACTTAAATTTCGAACCCGAGAACAATCTTACCACGATATTCATTCGCCTACCCAAAACCCGCGCTTCGCCGCGTCGGGGTGGACCTACGTCATGTCCACAATTTGGCGACTCCGCTGGGGATACCTGATGTACCACATGTCATCGGGGTTCCTAGGGTGAGACTCGAAGAGAAATCGTTCGTAGATTAGTGTGCGCGCATTAGTTTAATGATTCATGCATAACCCAAATTTTGCCCGGGCCGGTTACTTGTGACCGACGTCCCACTATACCACGGTGCATTCCTACATGGGTGCGCTAAAGACATCGATGGTGGAACTCGTCTCGGTTTCGCGGCATGTCCTAAGACCAACTCGGCTTAGGGAGTCCGTCCATCACACGAGAAAGCCATCGTTGTTGGTATAGACCCTATTTTGACCGACCGAGACTTAGCGTAATGCATACATGAGCGTCGTTATAATGCTTGTTTGACTACGTGCTACTTGGTTTCCGTGTCATTTTTCAAAAACCGTCATTTCAAAATTGCATCTTTTCAAAAAATACCAAATTTCGAAAAAACCCGAAATACTGTCCGTTTCGGGACCCATCTTTCCAAAACACCAAATTTTGAAAAACCCGAAATACCGTCCGTTTCGGAACTCGTCTTTTCAAAATATCCAATTTCAAAAGACTCGGAATGCTGCCAAAATTTAGACTTACGATTTGACTCAAAATAGCTTATTTTTAGCCGGCATGCTATCCATTTCAATTCGAATTTCCGATCCACCATTCGATTTTCGAATTTTCAAAATTCAATTTCAATTTTCAAATCTTCGTGATGCCATTTGCGATTTTCAAATCCTCGAGATTCCATTCTCGATTTTCAAATCTCCGAGATGTCGTTTTCGATTCTCAAATCTTCGGGATCTCATTTTCAATTTTCAAATTTTCGGAAATTTATTTTCGATATTCAAATTTCAAAATTTCAAAAATTCAACTTTTCAAAAAACGGGACCGTCTCCCAATTTTTCAAAATGCGAATTTACTCGCAACCATTCAAACATTTCAAAATGCCCGGTCCTATTGGCCCACTACCAATTTCTGGACCGTCCTCTCAATTTTCAAAAATTCAATCATCTTTCAAAAACCTTCCTTATTATAGGACCTACCGTAATCCGTGTGTCGGGTCTTTTCATGATTTGTCGAAGGTCGTTAGCGTCGAAACTCCGTCGATCCTACATCACGGGTTTCTTCCCCATCTTAGTCCGCCTTTTTCTAAAGGCACAACCGACCAACACGAGTCATACACTCGTAAATGGAAGGTTCATAAACACTCGAGTCCTAACTAGAAAGTCTCACGTGATCTTTCCCTCTAATAGGACGGTCCTCATGACCTTTCCTAAGGGAATATCGTCTGTCTTTCAATCCGTTAGTCGAGTCATCCCAATTCAAATCCTTTAACTTAAGGGTCTACCCTAATCACAGGGTCTATCCTCATTCAAGTCAAGTCAAGGGTCTCTAGCGTCGAAACTCTGCCGATCTTACATCACAAGTTTCTTCCCTTACCCTGTCTGCCTTTCCTCGAGGCCGAGTCGACCTTTTACAAGGCATAGCCCTGTAGCTAAAGGTTCGTGATCCTTACATCTAAGAGTCACTCGTTCGACACTCGAGTTTTAGCAAAACCTACAATCTCACTCGGGGGGCTACCCTTTAGGAGAGCGATCAATCACGGTTGCTCTAAGGGTCATGTCTTACACGTGTTGTCTCACGTACCCCACTTTTGAGTCACTTAGATGCCACACCATCTGAGTCCCATAAGAGTCCTTAGTCTCACCTGGGGGCTATTCTCCGACGGAGTGATTAATCACAGTCGCTTCGAGAATCGCACCTTACACTTTTTTAGGAGAGTCAAACCCGAGTCAAACCCGAGTTGTCTTTCCTCCCGCGCTATTTCCTATGCCTTGGCGTATTCAAGTTCCGAAGCAACATTTCTGATTACGTGGGTATTCTCGCAGAGTATGGCATCCACAACCGGGAATAGGGACATGGAAAACACCATTAAGGAACTGAAGGCTTTGCTAGAAACAATGGTTAGTAGGCAGGCCATAACCGAAACTCATATAGGGTTCCTGAAAACCAACCAAGAGGCAATGAATGCTCGTTTAACTGTCATCGAACGACAAGACCTCGATTTTGGATCGGTCAATACTGGGCCATTTGCCAAATTGATCAGCACGGTGCGTGAGCTCGAACAACAGTTCCATGCCTCCCGAGGGAACAACATTTATATTGAAAACTCCCGAGACTATACACCCATCAGTGAGAAACTACCAACAGATCTCAACTTAGAGGGGTTACCCATATTCGAAGGGACGGAGGATCCATTACTACACCTCCGAGCCTTCAAAGCATTTATGGCGATCAAGGGGGTCAAAGCCGACATGTTCATCAATTTGTTCGGCGCATCCCTCGGGAAATATCCAAAAGCCTGGTTCTATAGGCTTAATACAAAAAGATTCCCCACTTGGGAGGATGTGGCTACCGAGTTCGCTAAAAACTATTCTGATAATACTGAACTTCAGACTACCATGCGGACTTTAGAAGTCATGGCCCAAGATCCAACAGAGGGTTTCACCAAATACCTTCAACGTTGGCGGGCTGAGAGTGTTAAGCTGGTAGACAAGCCTAGCGAGAAGACACTAGTGGATGCATTCATCAACAACCTCCTACCCTCCTACCGCGTCCATCTTAGGTATGCCGGCATCTCAAACTTTGCTGTGCTTACCGAAATGGGCACTAGGATTGAAGACGATCTTCGACATAACAAAGATTTGGGTGAAGCTCCTACCAAAGGCTATACGGGACATCCACTTGAGTCCTTAGAAGCCGAAGACTACTGACAACCTCATCCAGGAGTCCATATTTGATTTGAGTCTGAGTCTGAGTCCGAGTCTAGGATGTTCTATCTCTTTCAATTCCAAAGTCAGAGTCAGAGTCAACTGTATTCTGTCATCTTTTTTCAATCCAATAAAATCAGCTTTCAATATTCTATCTCCACTATATGCTTTCCTTATGTGTTTCCGAGAACACGATGAACACCATCATCATACACTGTGAGCACACGCACGTGACTATTATAGGCACATCTATAATGACTGCAGGAACTGAGGCCCGTGTTTTCATTTACCTGTTCCATGTCTGGCATAGACAACCACATAACTACCCTTAGCAGAAGCGGTATCGAACCCTATGACAAATCTAGGTAGTCTCCTAGTTTGGGTTCAAGACGGGAGGCAAGCCCATTTCCCACAATAAACACCCCTCCAATAAAACTGACCAATCCCTATCTTAGGCGTTAGTCTGACTTGATGCCAAAAAAACCCAACTCGGGACGATGCTCCCACTAAGCCTGCTCGGAATTATGATGACAATACCGAGATCCAAATCACCATGCTTACCGTAGAGTACTCCACCGCGAGTTGCACTCACACAAACACCAACTAGGCTTACACCTTACAAAGGTTTAGCTCCACAAGCCTAATCCAACCGATGGGCCCACCCCCATATCCACCCACAACATCAAAGGGAGAGATAGCCGTGAAAAAAAAAAAAAAAACTGGGCAAAAAAAAAAAATCAAAAGTCCAAGGAAAAAGCAAAAGGCCCAAAACAAAAGAGCTGGCCATCAAAAAAAGAACTCTCAGCATCCCCCGACCAGATACGGTCAATCCCACGACCGGGGCCAAGAGGTCAAAAAAAAAAAAAAAAAAAAACAAAAAATTCAAATACCCACGACCATAGTCAACGGTCAACTCAAGTGAAAGTCCCTTGTCCGGGAACGGTCAATTCAAAAACATCATCAAAACCCATGACCAGGGCTAAAAGGTCAGCCAAAAAATATTCAAGAACCCATGACTGTAGTGAAAACAGTCAAATAGGGGAGAGACAATCAAGCTGGTTAGCTAACACCACACTTAGCCTTCCCACATTACAACCCTCAAGACCTTCCCGAGACCTAGGCTAAGAGACAACCCGGAATTTTGAGGATTCTAGCTCCATAGGATACACCCTAACCATTAGGGCCAGACATGGAAACCAGATCCTGCATCATCAAACCTGCCCAATCGAAGCCCGAGTCATTTTTACTCGACTTCCCCCTTTCCTACCACATTACAATACCTTACCCTCGAAGCCTTAGCTCCACAAAATCGAGCTCCAGATGTCAAAACAGTGAAGCCACTTACGACCTGGCACCACATTTCCAAAAAACATCCAAACCAGTTACCAACCCCGAACACGGGAACTCAACCTGCGGTCGGCATAGAACATGCCCAAATAGTTCACACCACCTCTGGGGGCTATCCCAGAGAACGCTCACAGTCACAGGATCAACATCCTAACTGTTCTAGCCCTTTGATCAAGACATCACTGGGAATGCACCTAGCCTACACCATCGCTATGGCTAGTTACACACAAAGCCCTAATAAACTAGGCACCATAATAATATCTTCCAATCCACTGAACTATGGCTTGGTTTTATTTCACTACACGTGAATACGTAGGCAGCCTTTCAACAAAGGCACAACCACCCACATTCACACAAATAAAAAAAGCACCGTCATTCCGGTCACGACACTGTCATGTTCTCAGCAGTTAGCTTTGTCGTCCTGGGGGCTTCTCTTTGGCAGAAGACCTTCATCCACTCACATAATCCAAATAACTTTCAAAAAAACTAGCCACCTTTCTTTAGTGTGTCCTAGTACTCGGCTCGGTCGAAGACGAGTATCTGTCGGGACTCGATGCGGCACCCACTTCGGGAATGTACCCCAAAACCAAAAATTCAAAGAGCACTAGGCTACAACATTGCCACTGCTAAGTCCTGCCGTGCAGTAACAGTCTTATTAACGAC
Source organism: Agrostemma githago (assembly GCA_958450325.1). Taxonomy (NCBI): domain Eukaryota; kingdom Viridiplantae; phylum Streptophyta; class Magnoliopsida; order Caryophyllales; family Caryophyllaceae; genus Agrostemma; species Agrostemma githago. Next base: position 8,533,010 of record OY288257.1, on the reverse strand, counting down.
TATTGCGGTTCTCCTATACCGGATCCTTCTCTTTTCGATGTTCGACCGTGTTGCCACTCGCCTAGGCTATGGAATAGCGCAAGCTTAAGAGTCTTGTCATCTTAGGTGGCCCACCCCCCTACCGAGTCACGGTCCAACCCTCGAGAGTCCAGTCGTGTCTGTCAGCTCGTCTGGTCACGTGCAGAGTCGAGTCTGTCGATATGTCTCTCTCTTCAAAATTCTTGTTTTGAAATTTGCAAAACTTAGCCATTTGAGAAAATCCTTTTCGACAAGGTCAAATTTCGGTCTATTTAAACTGCAAAATTCTTTTCTACCCCTTTTGAAAACCTATCTCCTAGCACGTGAGTTGCTTTCAGGACTTCGATTTCAAAATGAAGCAAAAAAACCATTTTCCCCAGCGCAAGCCAGTCTATAGATGCTAACTGCATTTTCTATGTGCTATCTTGCTATATACTATGCCTGCTATTTCTGCCTATGTATCTAACATTTCAGGTACCAGCATTGTTGCCCAACGGAACAACAAAGACGGTGTTTCTCCTGGAATGCTACATCCAAGATGTGATGTGTCGGCATACGGGTACACCCAAGACTTCAGAAGCAAGTCCCCGCGCAGCTACTTTTCTTCCCAGCGAGAGTCGGTGTTTTGTCTATGTGTTACATACAAGTTGTTATGTGTCAGCATACAGGTACACTCCAGACTTCAGAAGCAAGTCCCCGCGAAACTATTTAAATTCCCCAACGGAGTTAGCTCTTCCCCGGTACGCTACATCCAAAGTGCGATGTGTCGGCATACGGGTACACCTACTCCCCAAAAGAGGCAGGCTTTACTTCCCACGGAGCATCATCATCAGCTCAAATACGACTCAAGGCTTCAGAAGCAAGCCCGAACAGCTCATATATTTCTTCAGCAGAACGCCCGAGGCGGCATTTTTCCCGAAATGATACGGGATGGGCCCACACATAGGCGCGCCCGGGACTTATGCTACAAGTCTGACTCCCCGCGAAGCTATCATCATCAGGACAGGTATGACCCTCTGCTTATGGCTGGCGAGCCCTTCACGCGAGTCCACTGGACTATAAACGACCCGACCGGAAGTCTACCAGGTCTTAGCGGGTGTGGTAGCTACTCTGACTTTCGCCTTGTTCAAGCCTCAGTCAGAGTGGGGGCTCTGTAGACACCCGCATTTTGACTGCCACGTGTCTATGGTAGTCTCCGAAAAACACCCGATGATGATTGGACGTCAACGTGACTTAGTATACTCGGATTTGGGCTCGGAATTCATAATATCCGACATGGACTTTTAGCGGAGTAAAAATCTCACAAAACAGACTTCAAATTCAGGCCCAGTGGGTCGTTCCGGGCAAAATGAGACTAATTTGGGCCAAAACCGACACCAAAAATAAATCCCGTCTTTTGGCGACCGGGTCAAAACCCGGTCAAAGACGAAACCGTCTCATAAATCAGCTAAGTTCAGTTGGCGCATAAATTCGAATTCAAAAAGAGTAACCAAAACAAACAAGACCAAGTCTTCCTTATTTTTCTCGCCCAACTGATCCACTCGATCGAGTGGATTGACCCACTCGGTCGAGTGGAATGCCTTGAACCCGGGTTTGGCCCATTTGCGAAGGCACTCGATCGAGTGCACTAGGGCCACTTGATCGAGTGCCCCTAGGTCGAGGGTGAAGTCTATAAATACCGCTTCACCCCCATGCATTTTCAGAACTTTATGATCAACTTAACAATCACTTTCACCCTACATTTTAACCTACATTCTACCCTACTTCAACCTTACTTCATCACACATCAAAGCCTTAGAAATCCTAAGCAAAAACACACAAAAACCGAGCTTTCGTCCCTCGATAAACCGACGCAACACACACACCTATACACACCATAACTCGCATACATCCTCGATACTCCCGAGCCCGTGTCGCTATTACGAGTCCATTTCCGAGGTCCTTACTAAGCATGTATGTTGAGGGTGTCCTAAACCCCATTTTCGATCTCTTTTATCTCGTCGCATTTTTTATTCAATTTATCGTATTTTGCATCGTAATTAATATCATAGTAGTAACACTAACACTAGTATTATTATAACTTTTGCATTTTCATTTTTTTGTATCATTTTATCATCACTAACATTATTATACCGTGTACATATAAACTAGTATAAAAATTCGGTTTTGAATTCGTTTGACTACGATGATCGCCTAAGATCCATCTAATCCCTTTACGAGTAACGACGGAGGTGGAGCCCTTTCGAGGAGCCCCGCCCCAATGTACTCAAGGGCGTGATGTGATCGCGACCGGTCGTAGTTGAACGCATTTAATCCCATTTCCATAATTAGTGCGGAACCCGTTGACACGAAAACCGACATCACGTAACCCGAAAGGGTTAGTTCCGATGTCGTGACGTAGAGGGATACATTTCGTCGCTAATTCAAAATTCTTTTAATCTAACATAAACATTTTTATAAATCCCGATAACGGTATTATATTCGTTCGAACACGACTATAGCACCGGAGGCCAAACTAAATATGAATCATGCGATATTCGTATTTGGTTAGGCCGACTATCGATTTCAAGTCATAAAACAAGGCGAGTTACCTCTCGTACAGGGGGCACTCGATCGGGTGCCATAGGCCACTCGATCGAGTAGCACCCCAAAAAGTGGTCAGTAGCCACGCTAATGACACACTCGACCGAGTCAGTCAATGACTCGATCGAGTGGGTCTCATAACCCACAATATCGAGGGCTTGGACACATATTTCGAGCCCCGTTCTTTATCGACTTTAGACCATCATCCGACCATCCTATTTTCAAAACTATACACATCACGACACATAGAACGACTTTGACCACTTTGACGTGATAAGTCGGGACAAGACTACGGGATGTGAGATTAGGCTAGCAATATGCCGCAGTCTCATGTTTCCGTCCTTCGTTTAATATGCGACATAATGCGTATTTAATCGGGGTTAGTCCATCTACATATTTCGCGGTCTAGTTTACATACGGGTCCGTCCCTTTCATTATATCGCGTTATTGTCATTTCGTTTATTATTTACACGTATTGCCGTATTGTGAATTCCGGGTTGTATTTCCGCCCGTGTAACTTGTACGTTATTTATTTATTTTCGAGCTTTGTTTATTTACTTTCTTTTACGCTTTATAAATGAACCTCGCATGCTAACTCACTTCGACAAATAACAAGATGCATTAAATGACGTAGTTCACAAACTATTCACATGCTTAGCCCGAAAACGCTGTTTGCATATTATTTAATCATTTTACTAGCGCGCGTACACGAACACAAACGATGTCTTAGTAGAGGCCGCCATGTGCGGGCGGGGTTTGGTGTCCTTAGTGGGCTTCCCAACACGTACCCTCACCCCTTACTCAGAACCTTTGGTTTCCGAATGTCCGAAACCCTTGGCGCACGAGAGTCATTCTTTACACGATTACCAGTATAGATGGTATCGGTATCGCAATGCAAAGGGACGAGCCCCATAAACTCTGAAATCGGAGTGGGCTTACTTTGTGTATAGCTCATGACGACATAGAGTGGGCTCGTATGGTTCCGAATAACCACAAAATTCGGTGGCGACTCCATTTTGACTTAAATTTCGAACCCGAGAACAATCTTACCACGAGATTCATTCGCCTACCCAAAACCCGCGCTTCGCCGCGTCGGGGTGGACCTACGTCATGTCCACAGCATCCATAAAAAAAAAGGAAGATTACGTTTCTAAAATAACTCCCAAGAATTTAGGAAACAATAACTTCCTATCACGTTCATTATTATCATTCACGTTCAATTTTCATTCCACGTTCATTCACACCTAAAAAAAAAACTCTTTCTTCATTCACGCTCATTCATCGATTTTGTACTCGAAATTCTGCTACAATGGATTTAATGACCGCATTATCGTCTTCAACGGTTGATAAGCAACTAATCGAGTATAACAATGGTGAGTTTCAGTGTTTCATTCACGTTTTTATTCGTTTTTTCTTCATGGATTTCAATAGTCACATTGCTTTCAATTTGCGTTTTCATATCAATGTTTTATCGCGTCGAATTGTGTTTTTTTTAACGTCGATCTTCATGTTTATAGTGCTTTCATTGTCATTTCGTATCACAGTTTCGTATCAATTTGCGTTTTTTTGATGTCATTGCGTTTTGATATCACAGTTTCGTATCAATGGTATTTTGATATCTCGATCTCTATAGATTACAGGTCTTTATGCTTTTTATTAAGATTTTCCCTGATATCCATTGATACTATTTTTTTGATTTCAATTAACGCAGATTCGTCGTTGAAGTAACATGCCTTCTGAGTAAAAGTAACACTTAATTGCAATTACAGTAACACAAATGAACGTTCAGGAAAAGGGTTTTGATGATATGCTAGAGTAACGTATTGTACACGTTAGGGTAACACCACTTATGAATTACAGTAACACATTATTTACATTGATGTAACGCTGTTTGATGATATGCAGAAACGTCATTGAAGTAACATACCTTCTGAGTTACAGTAACACTTAATTGCAATTACAGTAACACACTGAACGTTTAGAAAAAGGGTTTGATGATGATGTTAAAGTAACATAGTGTAATAGTTAGAGTAACACAACTTATGAATTGATATAACACATTTGTTGCACGTCAATTTTAATGTTGATATTGCTTTCATTGTTATTTCATCCATCATAGTTTCTTATCAATGGTTAGTTGCTCTATCGATCTTTATAGATTCCAGGGTTTTATGCTTCTTATTTAGGTTTTCCATAATATACACTGATACTATTGTTTTGTTTTATATTAACGCAGAAACGTCATTGAAGTAACATACCTTCTGAGTTACAGTAACGTAAGCTTCACTGATATTATTGTTTTGTTTTTTGTTGAAGCAGACACGGCACTGAAGCTTCATTGATACGGACTTCTAAGGGCAGAAGACAAGGCAAATGTGAAAAGCTTGTGCGGATTAATTTTCATGTTGAAAAGCTTGTGCGGATTAATTCGGGAGTTCAGGTTGCACAGACAGCCGGTTTCTGGGGGGGGGGGGGGTTTGGCAAAACACAGGAACTGGATTTTGTACACATTTTTTTACACATAGCGCTTTGCTACGTTGCAATTAACTATATATATTTATTTAATACATGTGTATTTGGTTAGAGTAACATCTCATGTCTATTGGAGTAACACCATTCGTTAGTTACAGTAACAGACATAATGCATGAAGGTAACTGAGGACAGCAACGTTGTTTAAACAATTTATTACCAAAGTAACTGAGGATAACTTGGAATAGAACCATTCATTACCAAAGTAACAACATTCACTTTTTAAAGAACCATATATAATGCGTCATTGATAATAACATTATTTAACCATGAGACAAAGAATGACATCATTAATGACTTAGAGTAACATCATTTGTTCATTAAAGTAACAGTTATAATGCGTCAATGTAACACAATGATTATGAGACCACATTTGTATATTGGGTAAACTTCATTCATTCCCATAGTAACACCGGTCGTTAATTAGACTGACAGGAACAATTAGTCAGGGTAACAGAGTTTAACAGCGTTGTTCCATTGGTGATAATCAAAATACTAATGTACATAACAAGTTTCGAAAACGATACAAAGCAAATTCATAATTAGAAAAAGATGACATAATTCGTTAGACACGTTATTTTTTTCGACCCTTTGTTGGCTTGCTCTTGGGACCATCGATGATCTTTTGCCTAGCGTCCAAATACTTATCTATGTTATCCAACAACCGCGATCGCACCTTGATTTGTCTCCTTCTTTTGCCATTTGAAAAGTACAATAATTATGTACAACTATTGTTACAGTTTAATCTGGTATATAAAATTAAAGTACAACAGATACGAGTGAAAGAAATATCATATGTAAAGCTGATACGCGTTAAAGTAACACAAAGAAAGTGTTAGAGTAACATAGAGTGCAAATTAGAGTAACACGTCTACACAATTAAATGTACCAGATTACTAGCATTCAAAGTAACGCAAAGATGGGATTAAAAGTAACATGTCTTGTACATTACAGTAACACATGGTTAACAACGTTGTTCCATTGGTGATAATCAAAATACTAATGTACATAACAAGTTTCGAAAACGATACAATGCATTATTCGTAATTAGAAAAAGATGACATAATTCGTTAGACACGTTATTTTTTTCGACCCTTTGTTGGCTTGCTCTTGGGATCATCGATGATCTTTTGCCTAGCGTCCACATACTTATCTACGTTATCCAACAACCGCGATCGCACCTTGATTTGTCTCCTTCTTTTGCCATTTGAAAAGTACAATAATTATGTACAACTATTGTTACAGTTTAATCTGATATATAAAATTAAAGTACAACAGATACGAGTGAAAGAAATATCATATGTAAAGCTGATACGCGTTAAAGTAACACAAAGAAAGTGTTAGAGTAACATAGAGTGCAAATTAGAGTAACACGTCTACACAATTAAATGTACCAGATTACTAGTATTCAAAGTAACGCAAAGATGGGATTAAAAGTAACATGTCTTGTACATTACAGTAACACATGGTCGTCTTTAAAATAACATCATACATGTGTAACACTAACTGAACAACCCCTTACAGTAACACCTCAAGTTTATTACAGTAACTGAATATGCGCATTAGAGTAACATTCAATATATGTTAGACTAAGTATGAAGAGTAGAAGCATAGTAGAAGCATAATATGAAGTAGGTGAATTCAATTAAACTCTATAGATGCATACCCAGATACCGCAACAATCTTTAGTGAAACCAATTAATTATAGGGCACAAACGCAGCAAAGTAAATCAATCAATAATTAGCGAGAAAATTAATGAAATCAGATACGAATATAAACTAATTTAAACCTAGTTCTTTAGTACAACAATCGAGTATTAGCGAGTTACCTTGTATTATGCCGCCTGAAGATTATCTTTGCTGAAGGTAGAGAGTTGCTTCAATGTAGCCTTGCTTGAGTTGAAGACGGGAGGATGCGCGGGTGTGTTTTGAAAAGAAACAGAAGTCGAGCGATTCTGTTTGGGATGATGAAGGTGAAGGTTTCAGTTAGGATGTGAATGAAAAAATTGAATGTGAGGAAAAAATTGAATGTGAGGAAGTAACGTGTATTGGTAGGAGATAATTAAGGGAGGGGAGAGGATTATTTTATTTTTACCAAAATATGTTATTTATTGCCTTAATTACTAGAATCAATCACCACCATCCATCCCACTCTAGATCAATGGTTGTAGATATGACTCATGGACTCAAAAAAAATAAAAGGACTCACTTGATCCTTCCTCTCTCTCTCTCTCTATATATATATATATATATATATATATATATATATATATATATAGAGGCGGGCTCCGGTGAGGTAGGGTAACTCCTTACACCCATTGAGGCAATAGATTAAGATGTAACATACATCTAAATAAGTGTTATATACACTAAAAATTCATTATATACGTTATTAAACTCATTATATATATATACACACACTTACTCAATATATACAGTAAAATAATTGTTATATGCACTCAAATAGTTATTACGTGTACCAATTAATCAACAATAGAACATACATCAAAATAACTGTTTACGGTTATATACACTAAAAAAACTCATTATATACGCTATTAAACTCACTGCATATATACACTTAAGAACCAAATACATACAGTAAAATAATTGTTATATACATCCAAATAATTAATGTGTACATCAGTTAATCAACAATTGAACATACATCAAAATAACTGTTATATATATACACACACACTCAAGAACTCAATATATAAAGTAAGATAAATGTTATATACACTCAATTTTTTTCGGAATTTTTTTTTTTAAAAAAAAAAATTTATTTTTTTTTTGAAAAAAAAAAATTCGCTTTTTTTTTTTTCCGAAAAATATTGATTTTTTTTTTCCCGGAAAAAAATTGGGAAAACAAATTTTATGTATGAGTTTTTGTTTTAATCTTAGCCTTTAATTTGATTTTAATCTAATGGTTGAGATTGTGCCTTAATGGGTGCAGCGAGTTGAGCTGCCTCAAAGGATCTTAGATCTATATATCATCAAAAATCAATATTTTTCGGAAAAAAAAAAAAAAAAATCGAAATTTTTTTTTTCAAAAAAAAAAAATACTTTTTTTTTCGATTTTTTTTTTTATAAAAAAAAAAAATTCCGAAAAATATTGAGTGTATATAACATTTATTTTACTGTATATATTGAGTTCTTGAGTGTGTGTATATATATAGTGAGTTTAATAGCGTATATAATGAGTTTTTAGTGTATATATAAAAGTTATTTGGATGTATTTTATTGTTAATTAATTGGTGTACGTGATAACTATTTGGGTGTATATAACAATTATTTTACTGTATATATTAAGTTCTTAAGTGTATATATGTAGTAAGTTTAATAGAGTATATAATGACTTTTTTAGTGTATATAACAGTTATTTTGATGTATGTTCAATTGTTGATTAACTGATGTACATATTAATTATTTGGGTGTATATAACAATTATTTTACTGTATGTATTTGGTTATTAAGTGTATATATGCAGTGAGTTTAATAGCGTATATAATGAGTTTTTTTAGTGTATATAACAGTAAACAGTTATTTTGATGTATGTTCCATTGTTGATTAATTGGTACACGTAATAACTATTTGAGTGTATATAACAATTATTTTACTGTATATATTGAGTTAAGTGTGTGTATATATATAATGAGTTTAATAACGTATATAATGAATTTTTAGTGTATATAACACTTATTTAGATGTATGTTCTATCTTAATCTAATGGTCTAGATTATTGTGCCTCAATGGGTGTAAGGAGTTACCCTGCCTCACCGGATATCGTCTCTCTCTCTCTCTCTCTCTCTCTCTCTATATATATATATATATATATATATATATATATATATATATATATATATATATATATATATAGAGAGAGAGAGAGAGAGAGAGAGAGAGAGAGAGAGAGAGAGAGAGAGAGAGAGAGAGAGAGAGAGAGAGAGAGAGAGAGAGAGAGAGAGAGTTTTTTGTCGAAAGACACCTAACATTTAGGTTTTCTGTAGAAAAGGCACCTTAAGTTTTTGTTTTTTTTTTTGCCCAAAAGCACCTAAAATTCTCAATTTTTAGTTTAAAGGCATCAAATGCCAAATTCCGTAAAAAAAAGTCCGAATAGACGTTAGACTTGACGGATATACGTACATACCCTCATTCTTCTTCCCCTAATCAACTAATACCCTAATTCTTCCTGATTTCCCCCCAAAAGAACCTTTCCTCTTTCTCAATCAAACTCCATTTTACCACCCGAAAATATTTTTTTTCACTTTTGTATTTTCTCAATCAACATGAATCCGGGTAGGAGATTTATGACATGCAAGTTTTATAATGGTGAGACGGGTTTGCGTGGATGTTCGTTTTAAGAAAGTTATGCTTGATTTATGACAATACGGATGTTCGTTTTAATAATTAACAATTAGGGTATGCTCGAAAGTTAGGGTTTGTTGTTGATACTCGAAAATTAACAATAATTAACCAATACTTCAAAATTATACTCGAAAATTAGGGTAGCTAGCCTAAAAAATGAAATTGAACTCAAAAATTAAATTTATTTTGTTGATAATTTAGGTGATTATTTACTTAAGGATAAAGAATCGTAATAGAGACTTACCGATTGAGCAATGTAGTTTGATTGAGAATTTTTAAGAAACATGCATTGATCAGGGTATTAGTTGATTCGGGGAGGAGATAGATAGAAGAGTATACGTATATTTAGTGTATTAGTTGATTAGGGGAAGAGATAAAAGAGTATTCCGTCAAGTCTAACGTCTATTCGTACTTTTTTTGACGGAAATCGGCATTTGGTGCCTTTAAACAAAAAATTGAGAATTTTAAGTGTTTTTGGGCAAAAAAAAAACTTAAGGTGCATTTTCTACAGAAAGCCTAAATGTTAGGTGTCTTTCGACAAAAAACTCATATATATATATATATATATAGAAAAGGGATCAAGGGAGTTTGGTGAAAAGTGAGAAGTTGAGAAGTTGTGTTTTTGGCCCTTGATCTTGGGTTGAATGGATGGCTTAGATGGATGATGTATAAAAAAAAAGGAAAGGAGACCACAAACTGACAAGCAGCAGTGGAGAGAGGGAAGCAACCTCCCCTCAATCACACTTCGCAGCAGTGGAGAGAGAGGAGCATCCTCTCCTCAATCAAACTCTCCCTTCTTCATTACTTCCCTCCTCTCTTTTTCCATTCATTTCCCTAATTCAATTCATTTCTCCCTAACAAAACTCTATCATATAAGCTCCATTAATAACTTCGACCATACTCCGTCAACAACTCCGATCATACTCCGTTTTTAACACAACATGACGGATAATTATATCAAGGTATGTTTATGCATAAACTTTGATCATCTTCATTTTTTTATCTTCTTCTTCATCTTCATCTTCTTCAAACTTCTTTTTATTTTTCATATCTACTTTTTTTTGGTATTTATAAAATTATTCATCTTCATTATCTAAAAAAAAAAAGAACAACTTCATCTTTAAGATGAAGTTTGAAGATGAAGTTGTTCTTTTTTTGTGGGATGAATGGAGCTTGAAGATGAAGATGAACAAGTCATTTAGTGCGTAATGTTTTTGCAGAATTGTAAAGTCACACTCATTATGCTGTATAGTCACACTCATTATGTTGTAGAATCACGCAGCTATACACTCATTGTAGTCACATATTCAGTTGTATAGTCATACTCATTATGCTGTATAGTCACATTCGCTATGTTGTAGAATCACATAGCTGTAGAATATCTTGGGATTAAGGTATCATTCGTTGAATCATCTTCATCTTCATGCTTGTTTTATTTTTCATACTTTTTTTTTTGTATTTATAAAATTATTCATCTTCATTATCCAAAAAAAATGAAGGTTGAATATGGATGAATGAATGTTGAATATTTAATGAATGTTTAGATATTTTCATTTTTTTAAAGTCATAATCGTTCATTCATCCATATATATTCAACTTTCATTTTTATTGTGGATAGTGAAGATGAATAATTTTATAAATACAAAAAAAGGTATGAAAAATAAAACAAACATGAAAATGAAGATGGTTAAACGCATGATACCCTAATCCCAAAGTATTCTACAACATAATGAGTGTGACTATGCAATATACTGAGTGTGACTGTACAACTTAAAGTGGGTGACTATACAACTTAAAGTGTGTGACTTTTTCAAGTTATTTTTTTTATCTACGTTCAAATTTCCACGTTCGTCAAATCCCTACTTCCGAACCTCGATGATTTTCAGGTATTTGTTTTTATCTTTTTAGAGCATCTTTAAAATAATTAATCATCTTCATCCTCATGCTTGTTTTATTTTTCATTCCTTCTTTTTTTTGGTATTAATAATATTATTTATCTTCATTATTCACAAAAAAAATGAAGGTTGAATATGGATGAAATAAAGTTGAATATTTAATGAATGTTTAAATAATTTGCTCTGATTCGTATGTATAATCATCTTTCTAATTATGAACGTGACTTTGATAATGATGATTGTTGAAGAATAATTGATTGTATGGCTTTTATTTTCCATTTTACGGTTTCAGTTTTGTAGTCACACACTTTAGGTTGTATAGTCACACTCATTATATTGTAGAATCACACAAATTCTTGCAGTGATTAGTGTATGTAATCATCTTTGCTAATGATGATTGAAGTATAAATAAGTACGGGTATAATTTAGTTGTATACTCACAGAGATTATGTTGTATAGTCACACAGTTGAAGTTGTATAGTCATACTCGTTATGTTGTAGGATCACAGTCATTATGTTGTATAGTCACACAGTTAAAGTTGTATAGTCACACTCATTATGCTGTACAATCATGCAGTTGTAGAGTCATTGTAGTCATGTATTCAGTTGTGTTGTGTGATTTAGATTGATTGTGTGTTTTGTTGCAGCGAAATAGTTGGTGGAAAGAGGAATGTTGGTAAAAGGGGCGGTGGGAAGAAGAAGGTCGTGGAAGATACAGCGACCAACCACGTAATTGGACAATGTATTGTTGCGCACGTACCGGAGACCATCGTTAAGCTCTTGTGTGTTTATGTGAGATAAAATATTTGCTTTAGGATGAACATACTATGTGTAAATGATGTTTGGTGGGTTAGAATGTTTTTATGTTTGACGTACTATACGTAAAGGATGGACTTTATCCAATGTAAATATATTTTCATCGCTATTTTCTGGTTTCATAATTAATCACGCGAGGTCTATAGCAAAATCACTTATCTGTGTGACTATACAACATAATCTCTGTGACTATACAACTAAATTATACTCGTACTTATTTATACTTCAATCATCATTAGCAAAGATGATTACATACACTAATCACTGAAGAATTTATGTGATTCTACAATACAATGACTCTACAACTGCATGATTGTACAGCATAATGAGTGTGACTATAGAACTTTAACTGTGTGACTATACAACATAAACTGTGTGATCCTACAACATAATGACTGTGATCCTACAACATAACGAGTATGACTATACAACTTCAACTGTGTATAATCTCTGTGACTATACAACTAAATTATACTTGTACTTATTTATACTTCAATCATCATTAGCAAAGATGATTACATACACTAATGACTGCAAGAATTTGTGTGATTCTTCAATATAATGAGTGTGACTATACAACCTAAAGTGTGTAACTACAAAACTGAAACCGTAAAATGGAAAATAAAAGCCATACAGTCAATTATTCTTCAATCATCATTAGCAAAGTCACATTCATAATTAGAAAGATGATTACACATACGATTCAGAACAAATTATTTAAACATTCATTAAATATTCAACCTTCATTTTAATCTTCGCAACAATACATTGTCCAATTACGTGGTCGATCGTTGTATCTTCCACGACCTTCTTCTTTCCACCGCCCCTTTTACCAACATTTCTCTTTCCACCAATCATTTCGCTGCAACAAAACACACAATCAATCTAAATCACACATACAACTGAATATGTGACTACAATGACTGTACAACTGCATGATTGTACAACATAATGAGTGTGACTATACAACTTTAACTATGTGACTGTACAACATAAACGGTGTGATCCTACAACATAATGACTGTGATTCTACAACATAACGAGTATGACTATACAACTTCAACTGTGTGACTATACAACATAATCTCTGTGACTATACAACTAAATTATAACATTCATTAAATATTCAACCTTCATTCATTCATATTCAACCTTCATTTTAATCCATATTTAATCTTCATTTTTTTTTTGATAATGAAGATGAATAATTTTATAAATACAAAAAAAAAAGTTATGAAAAGTAAAACAAGCATGAAAATGAAATGATTGTGAAGGTATTCTACAACTGAGTGATTCTACAACATAAAAAGTGTGACTATACAGCATAATGAGTGTGACTATACAACTGAATATGTGACTACAATGAGTGTACAGCTGCGTGATTCTACAACATAATGAGTGTGACTATACAGCATAATGAGTGTGACTTTGCAATTCTGCAAAAACATTACGCACTAAATGACTTGTTCATCTTCATCTTCATCTTCATCTTCAAGCTCCATTCATCCCACAAAAAAAGAACAACTTCATCTTCAAACTTCATCTTAAAGATGAAGTTGTTCTTTTTTTTGTGGATAATAAAGATGAATAATTTTATAAATATAAAAAAAAAGATATGAAAAATAAAAAGAAGCATGAAGATGAAGATGAAGATGATGAAGAAAAAGAAGCATGAAGATGAAGATGAAGATGAAGATGAAGATGAAGATGAAGATGTGTGGACATGACATAGGTCCACCCCGACGCGGCCACGCGCGGGTTTGGGTAGGCGAATGAATCTCCATATGAGAATGGATCGAATTGAAATTTAGGTCTCTGTGGAGTCGCCACCGAATTTTGTGGTTATTCGGAACCATTCGAGCCCACTCCATGTCGTAGTGGGCCGTATACAAAATACGGCCCATTTCCGATGTCAGAGTTTATTGGGGTCGTCCCTTTGCATTTGATACTGATACCGACATTATCGGATATCGTGTATTGAATGACTCTCGTGCGCCAACGGTTTCGGGCATCCGGAAACCGAGGTTCTGAGTAAGGGGTGAGGGTACGTGTTGGGAAGCCCACAAAGGACACCCAACCCCGCCCGCACTTTAGCGGCCTCTACTAAGAATTCGAATGACTTTCTAATACGCGCGTTAGTAAAACGGGAAAATGATATGCAAAGATTATTTTTCCTAAGCATGTGAATGGAATTGAAAAGGGTTTCTAAGTCAATTTAATGCAATTAATTCTAACGTCGAAGTTGAATTTTAGCATGTGGGTTCATTTTAGTAAAATAAAACAAACGATAAAAATTGACAAAGGAAACGACAAACGGTTAGTAACGATATAACGAATAATAACGGTTTGTGCAAATATTGAATTGAATTGAATGATAAACAAAATGATGCATGGTTTGAAAAGATAGTAAATACACATGATTGATTAAGCACGTGTTGACCTAAGTCGTAAAATACTATCGAATTTAGAAAATAGAAGAATGTACGACTCGAAGCTTTGGTCGTGATGAGGCCACTCGATCGAGTGGTCGATGGACTCGATCAGGTGGACCTTAAAAAAAGGGTTTCTGTTTTGCGTTTTAGACCATACTCGGCCGAGTTATTGACCAACTCGGTCGAGTACATAGCCACTCGACCGAGTCACTGTGAGACTCGATCGAGTGGGGGTCGTAATAGACATTCTGACCTGATTTTGGGGTGCCACTCGACCGAGTGGGCTAGGCACTCGGTCGAGTGCCCCTTGTACGAATTGTAATCGTTTGCAAATTGTATTGATTTTGAAATTGCTTTTGATTTTTGATAATTCGACGATTCTACCAAATCGGACATAAATATTGCACAATATATGTTCGACTCGGATTTTATAAATTGTCGATTTTGTTGAATCGAATATAAATATTGCGGGATATATATTCGATTCTAATTTTGAAAACCCGTAGTATCCCATATTCGATTATTGAATCGATATAGAATACTAGAGTGCAAATAAAAGAAAAATAAATTGATTTTAGTCGTTTTAAATTAATTATCGCGATATGATTGAATCGCGTTAATTAATTTATGTGACTTGATCGCTAGATTTGACATCCAATTATGGAATTGGTATCGAATCTAATGAATCGACACTTTGCTTGAATTAAAGGACTTGATTCCCTCGACTTCTCCGACATCGAAAATCCCTAGGGATTGTGATGTCGGATCCGTGTCAACGGGTTTCGACCCTTATTAAGATACAATGTTTGTTTTTGAAAAATCGACGTGAATATGCGTCTCGAACAATGATGAAAGCGAAATAAAACGGATTATTGTTTAAGTTAACTTATTTCAATAATCAAACGATCGGGGTGATGGGATAAGCGACCGTCAACGAGTGTGCAGTACACTTGTATGTTCGGTTTTCCTTATCCCACCATCACTCACATTCGATACAAATCAATAAGTATTTTAATGTTTTTGTACTAAATATATTATCGATATTATGATGCGATGAACAAAATAATAAAAAAAAACAAAACTAAGGACACGAAAAAAAGAAGAAGACGACGAGAAGAGAAGGAGAAGAGAAAGGGTTTTGACACCCTCAACCTACATGTTCTTGTCTCGGACCGGATTCGTAATCGTGACTTTAACACAAGAGTTTCGAGGTGTATGAAGGTTGAGTTATGGTGGCTCGGGTTCAATTCCTAAAACTAGGTTTAGGGTTTGCAAGTGTAGAATTGCTTAGGGTTTGCTTAGGGTTGTAGATTGATTAGGGTTGTGTAGAATTTAGGGTTGTAAAAAGTTGTTTTTTGTGTGTTGCATGGGGTTGCTTATATAGGCAAAGCTAGGGCACCCGGTTAGGGTTACTCGACCGAGTAACCAGCTGACTCGGTCGAGTGGCCCGTTACGCCTGCAGTTGGGCCTGAAACAGGCCCACTCGATCGAGTGGGTCGGGCACTCGATCGAGTGGCCCAATTGGGTTGCACGGGTCCATTGTTTTGGACCTTGACTTTGGATGCTTGATGGGTTTTGTGTTTGACTTGGACTTTTGATGATTGTATGGCTGTTTTGTGTGTCTCGGAAATGACTTTGACCGGGGTTGACCTAATTGCTAAAAGTCGATTTTATTTCCGGTGTCGGTTTTGACCCAAATTAGTCTTGTTTGACTCGGAATGATCCACTGGGCCTGGATTCGAGGTTGATTTTGTGAGATTTGTACTCCATAAGTGTTTAAGCCAACGACTAATGGATTTGAGCCCATATCCGAGCGCGTAGAAACATGTTAGCGTCCGATCATCATCGGGTGTTTTTTGGAAACTACCATAGACACCTGGCAGTCAAAATGCGGGTGTCTACAAGATGATGAAGATGAAGATGAATATACCTTCGTATGATGATCAAAGTAACGCAGTATGGTCGGAGTAGTTGACGGAGTATGGTCGGAGTTATTAATGGTGATTATTTGTTGGAGTTTTTGTTAGAGAGAGATGGATTTAGTTGAGAAATGAATTGAAAATGAGGGGATTGGGAAGTGTATGAGGGAAGTAATGTAGAGATTGATTTGGGTGAGGGGATGTTTCCCTCTCTCCACTGATGCTATGTCAGTTTATTGTTTTTTTTTTAAATTGAACCCCATCCATCCACCCTCCATCTTAGGATGAATGGATGGAGGGGATCAACACTAAGCAACTCTCCAAGAGTTAGTAACTCCCTTGATCCTCCCTATATATATATATATATATATATATATATATATATATATATATATATATATATATATATATATATATAGAAAAGGGATCAAGGGAGTTTGGGTAAAAGTGGGAAGTTGTGTTTATGGCCCTTGATTTGGGTTGGATGGATGGCCTAGATTAATCACAAAAAAAAAAGAGGAGATGAAGTGCGTGGAATGACTAGTAGCAGGCAGCAGCAGACAGGAGCAGAGCAACAGCAGGTAAAGCAGAGCACTCCCACTCAATCTTTCATCATTTCCATCACCAAAAGCCACCTTCTTTCTCTCAATTGCTCACCATTTCGCAGCGCAATCTTTCACCAAAATTCACTTTCTTTCTCTCAATCTTTCACCAAAATTCACTCTCGCACTAAAATTCAAAAATTCATCCTATTGCTCACCATTTCATTTCATTAAAATTCAAAATTCATCCCAAATCAATATTCATCTCCTTATTTATACTATCATGCAAAATAACTGAACCCTAATTCGTAATCTATTATACATGTACATGCTTCAATGGTGCTATTTCTTGAAGATTCGTCTGTGCTCGAAATTGTCCAGTCGAAAATTCCTGTTCAACTTGCAGGAGGTAAGATGAGTACATACATATATATTTGGTATCTTGCATTTCGAATTCCATTTTTTTGTTTGGTTTGTTAATTTCAAAAGTTATACAGTTGTAATGTCACAACCACACTCTATATGATGGACAGTCGCACAGTTATAACGTGGTAGTCACACTTAATATGATGGACAGTCACACGTTCCGCACAGTTATAACGTGGTAGTCACAACCACACTCTATATGATGGACAGTCGCACAGTTATAACGTGGTAGTCACACTTAATATGATATACAGTCACACGTTCCACGTCATTGTAGCTTTTCTGCTGTAGTTGTATTATGTGAAGTTGCAGTTGTATTATTCCAAATATTGGTGCTGGTAAGACTGATATATTTATTACGTTACATTCATTATCCACACGTTCCACCATTGTTATGTTTATTATTGTTATTTTTTTTGGTTGTCGAGTATTGTACTTATAGTTCTTATGCGTTGTCGAGTATTTATTATAGTTTAACCCATGCAACTTATATCACGTGATTATTTCCAACTATTTCTAACTACTTTTTAGTAAAATCATGCTGTTATATGAGCAATGCCACAGTCGCTGTTGAGAAAGGTCACATTTCATGAAGGTTAGAGACGAATGCGTGCGTTGCAAGATTGATAGCGTGTAATATAGGGATTCTTTTTATCGACAGTAGTTTAACCCATGCAACTTATTATATCACGTGATTGTACACCTCAATACGTGTGACTATGCAACTCATAGCATGTGATTGTACATATCAACATGTGTGACTATGCCAAGTGAACTTTGTGATTATTTCTAACTATTTCTAAGTAGTGTAATATATTGTTCCAACCACTGATAGTGTTTTTTGTTTTTATTGTTCCAACCTATATACCAGCGGAAGACACAATGATTGTCCCTTACGTAGGGCAGAAGTTTGCGGACATCGATGGAGCATTCAAGTTTTATCAAGCTTACGCATTTTATCTTGGTTTTGAGGCGAAGAGGTACACGACAACTAGATCATTTGATGGTTCGATCAAGAAGAAATTGTTGGCTTGTAACAAGGAGGGCAAAACAGCCAGCCAGAGCATGGTGAAGCTGTCGAGCACCGGAGAGAAGGAGGGGCAAGAGTATGTGGGATCGTACGAACCCAAAAGGATTACGAAGGCGACGAGGACGCAATGTGGAGCAAGAATCAGGCTCTATGCAATGATCGGGGGGTTTTATATTGAAGAGTTCATCGAGGAACACAACCACGATCTTGTGATGGTTAAGGACCGAGAGTTTCAAAAGTCATCTCGAAATTTATCAAGATATCACAAGGAGATGATCGTTTGTAACTCGAGGGTGCGTAATGTCTGTCAACAATGTTGTTAGTGTATGGTTGACTGCTAACTCTGCGCGACTAATGCAGTTTGCAATTTTGTGTGTGCAGCTGAAGATCGGGGCGACTCGGACATACAGGATGTGCAAGGAGTTGTCGGGCGGATATCAGAATATCGGAGCATCGTTGGTTGATTTCAAGAACTGGGGGAGGGACGTCAAGTGCTTCGTCCACGAGCAGGATGGTCAGTTGTTCATAGACCGGTTCAAGAGTTTGAGGGACAGTCAGGAGGATTTCTACTTTGACTACGATGTGGATACAGACGGGAGCTTACGCAGGGTCATTTGGGCGGATGGTGCAGCTCGAAGGAACTACGCGGCATTCGGGGATGCAGTTTCGTTCGACCCAACGTACGGAACCAACGTGTATTCCATGGTGTTCACACCGTTCACTGGCATGGACAACCACAAACGGTCTGTCACGTTCTGTGGGGCGTTGCTATTAAAGGAGGACTACGAGTCATTTAAATGGGTCCTCTCCCGGTTTCTGGAGGCCATGGGCGGGAAGGAACCGTGTTATATCATTACAGACCAGGATCCCGGAATTTTAAAAGCCGTCCCGGAAATATTCAAAGCAGCACACCAACGGTGCTGCACGTGGCACATCATGAACAAGGTTCCAGCAAAGTACGGCAGATCAAGAGAGGAGGCCTCAGAATTCGTAAAAGCCCTCAATGCAATTATATGGGACGATGACATCGAGGCGTCGGAGTTCGACGACAGGTGGGGGCGGATCATGATCGACCATGATGCTGTTGGGATCGAATGGTTCGAAAATATGTTCGAAGACAGGAGCAAATGGGTCGCCGCGAATTGCAGGGAGGTGAGGATGTCCGGAATTATGAGGACAACGCAGAGATCAGAGAGCGAGAACAGCTTCTTTAAAAAGTTTGAAGACAACAACGGTACGTTGGTCCAGTTCTGGATGCGTTTGGAAAGTGCGATGGACCAACAGAGGCACATGCAGAAGAGGCTAGACAACGATAACCGGCAGTCAGTTCCCAAAATTGGATCGACGAATTCGATGGAGAGCCACGCGGCAAGTGTGTACACGCACGTGGCTTTTGCACACTTTCAGGAAGAGGTCAAGTTTTCGCTCTACACGTGCAGTGTCCGTGGGTATCAGGAGAAGGACGGGATCGAAGCAACAACAGTATTGGACTCCATCCGGGACCGCAACTACATTGTTGAATACAATCCAGGTACTGGCATAGAAAGTCATTGTCCATGTCGTGTAGCCATAGTCACATAGCCTGACTATATGATCCAAACGTAACTAGTTTGATTCCATAATTCATTGAATGTGACTATACACAATAAAGGGTGCGACTCTGGAATGCGGTGCGTGTGATTGTACAACGCAATTCGTTTGATTCTGCGACGTAAGGACTGTGACTATGCAGCATAACGGGTGTGACTGTATTCTGTCAAGGTTGTGATCATATCTTTAGAAAGCCACATCCCGTATGTTGCGTAGCCACTGTCCGTACGGTCAGGAGTCGCACTCTTTATGTGTTTCTTAATGCACTCGCAGGTACCTGTGAGATCAACTGTACTTGCAGGAAGTTCGGTCGGTATGGAATTCTTTGTAGGCATGCCATTTGGATATACTCTTCGAAAGGACGGGAGACGATCCCGGAACGGTACGTGGCATGTAGATGGACAAGGGATGCTCTACGTAATGTTAATGCGTGTCCCTTGTCAGAGAGTCACCTAAGCGATGATAAGGCTGTTACAGTCACGAGGCTATGTTCGGAGTTCTATGAGACCGTCAGTCATGTCAGCAAAATGGGTAAGGAAGACGTTAGTAATCTAGCTGACGTCATTCGCGACTTCAGGTCCGATATTGCCCTTGCTGGCCCTTGTAGCAAGACACAAGAATTAGAGGAGATCCTCAGATGTACGAGCGCAATTGAAATAACCATATTGCCCCCGAAGAAAGCCAAGAACAAGGGCAGTGGGAAGCGGATGCTTTCTTCTAAGGCGAAGGCTGATGCAATTGCCGCCAAGCCTAAACGGTTGTGTAAAGAACTGCAAGAGGATGGGTCACCATGACAAGAGGAACTGCCCCAACCCATTTGCTGAGTACCCACCGATTGTTGACTTGTCTGTCGATGTTGAGGAGGAGGAGGATGAGGCCCCGGCAGGGATTGCCGAGGAGGATTGTTCATGAATATCATTTGTTACTTAGGAACATTCTTTTTGGGAACACAAAGGTTGTCGACGTTTGAAATGGTCAAGGTCCGTGACATTGCTTTCGTATATTGCGGACCTCAATCATTTATAATATGGTGTAAGTCGTAGATCATGGGTTTTTATTTTTATTTTTTTGTGAAACATAAAGACTTGGCAGCATTTGAAATGGTCAAGGTCCGTGATTTTGTTTACGTCTATTGCGGACTTTAATTATTTCTAATATGGCGTAGTCGTAAAGCATGGGGGTCCGTAAAATTGGTTTTGTTTTTTGGATTGTAAGAATACATTGAGGAACGTAGTCGTTTTCATTCTGGAATGCATCATCTTTGGCTACAAATACATTCTGTACAGGAACATTAATATTTGGCTGACACGAAACAAGTGAGTGTGATTGTTCAACGCAATGAGTGCGACTTTACAGTAAGCAGTGCGTGACTGTAGAACAAGAGGTGGAGTGTGATTGTAATTATGGGAGTGTGATCGTACAAGGCAATGACTGTGATTCTACAATACACTGTCTGTGATTCTACAAAATGAAGTTAGAAATCTAAACCGGTTTTATGACATGATGATTGTGACTGCACGCCATGTTTAGTGTGACTATAAAACTTGTGAATTGTGACTATACACCATGTGTCTGTACATTAGAAAAATAGCAAAGGAAATAGAGAAATAGCGAAATAGCGATGGAAATATTTGTACATTAGAAAAAGTCCATCTTTTACACAACATATAATACTTGCATACCATAAAACGCCGAAAACATTCTACGACATAATGCGGAATACATCCATTGCATACCATTTAAACGCTACATTTTAACATTCATTAGAACTTAAAACACATAAAAAAGTTCGTTACTAAACGCTACATCTTAATCCATACATACTTAACCTTCGTACTTTTTAAGCATCTCCTTCAAGTTGGCCAAGTCGCGCTGGAATCCTTTCCTTGCGCGGGAACAGTACATAGACCTCTTCATGAAGAACTGGATGCAGTTATCCAGTTCTGCCTCTTTATGTGTATCGCCAATGGACGCTACGAAGTTCCTCGTGTCAACTGCTGTTGCTGCTTGCTGCACGGCCTTTAATTCAGTGGACATAGCGGTATTCAATAAACCCTCGTACTCCTCGATCAATTTTCTGATTTCTTCTATCTTGCTTGCCATTTTTTGTAAGTTTGAAGTGGTGGAGTTGTGAAAAATGGGTTGGTATTTATAGAGGGGGAGGCAGTAAATAGGTGGTTGAAAATGCAAGGGTTAGGCAGTAAAGGTTGGGTGAAAGTTGAATAGGGTAGGTGGGGGTGAAAATTTAATGGGTTAGGTGGGGTGCTTATCCTCATCAATTAATTAGGGTTAGGCGTTTGAGGTGGGTGTTTGTGTTCCTCAATGTTTCATTGAGACTCACAAACATCCCTTCACAGTCTCGGCTCGGTGTTTAACATTCGTCGTCGACATCGTTTTTGGAATTTTTTACGATTATTTCGCTTTATAATTTACAATGTAATTCACGAACCATTCGTCGGAAAACCAATATTTTGTTGTTTGTATGTGGCGATTCAAAATGCATCTTATTAATTATTTAAACTGAAAGAAAATGGATGGTGACATACGTGGGGGTTATTAAGTTAAATTAATCTAGTGAATTTAGTTTATTTTGTGGTTGTCTGTCATGACTCTGCGGAGTTTTTACTGTGACTGTGAGTCAGAAATTGCGTGACTGTATCACATCGCACATGCTACCCTGATACTGAGTTGTCATACATTTGATACTCAGAAGATACTCCAACATGAATTTTTTTTCTATGTTCACAAAAAAGTGTTTTTACTTCACTCTACATTCACGCCTTACGTTTCGTGTAGGGCTTCACGATATTGCGTATCTTACGACTTGTATCGATTCCTTTCCATATCTTTGGCGCGTCATCCATGAAAGTACGAATTTTCGGCAACACGTCCTCACGTGCTCCATTCATGTCAGCAAGTACGAGGGCTGCCGCAACCTCGAAAACAAGTAACGCCTCCCGATGCTTGCAGCTGATACAGTATTAGTTAACAGTAAACGTCAGCACTTATGAGAGCAGTATATTATTGACGCGGTGAAATAAAGCATATGCGTGCAACTTACTATTATGCTGGACATCCGGAACATATGCGAACCTGGGGCGTGTGTCTGGTGATCGAGAATATCAACTGTTCTATCTCTAAAGTTGACGCAGATGCACGCGTAGTGCCCCATAGTATGCACCGGAAAAAACAACAGTTCGGCGTTCAAGTCGAATGTCCCGACGCAGTCTTGTATGAATCTGTCCCACGCTTCGTACACATCGTCAGTGTCTTCGTCCGCAGGGGTACTTGAGTCGGGTCGTTCCATTATACGGGTCAGTGAGTCCTAACAGATGGTGAATATTAGTTGCCATCAGTGACGGGGCCCGAGACAGTACTATATCATGTGCGTGACTGCACATCGCGAAGTGTGTAATTGTACAGACTAAGCTGTGTGACTTTGCAGCGTACAGACTGTGACTATACAAGACTACATCATGTGCGTGGCTGTACATCTTATATCACGTGATTGTACACCTCATCACGAGTGACTATGCAATATCTAGCATGTGATTGTTCAAATTAACATGTGTGACTCTGCAATTCATGGCATGTGATTGTACACATCAACATGTGTGACTGTGCTAAGTGAACTTTGTGGTTATTTCTAACCATTACACGGACTTTACATCTTTTCAGTTAATGTGAATGGGGGGTCATTTGTAATATTGAATGCGATAGGTAAAAGGTAACTGGGGTATACCATGTGTCGAATTCCGAACCATGCCATCGTTGGGTCAGCGGGGGAGGATAACCCACACCCGTGGTCGTCTGATTCGCACCAGTTCATGAGGTGCGACCAACACTCCAGCAGAGCGGCGCTCATGCTATCTCGGGACAATAGAGTTTGAATGTCACGTCTCTGCAGCTGCGCATGAGTGCTGTAGGACCCTAATTGTTCACTGCGAGATTTTTGACACCTGTCAGTATGTGTAGTATGCAACTCGTATCAGTAAACAAAGACGGTTACTCACCTTTCGTCGTACCCATTATCGTCAAGGAAGCAGTAGTCGGCGGTGTGCTTCCGCAGGACGGGCATCTTACTCGTCAGCGGTCGGTGTAGGCGAAACAAGGTCGACATGACAATGGTGCTGGGGTCAGGACTCCCTTGGTTCAAAGAGCAACCCAACCCATCCCCACAGCCCCGTATCCGAGACCTAATTGCCGACTGTCTTTCCTCTGGGACTGATCGGGGGGTGGGTTCAGGTGTTTTCGGTGATTTGCTCCAACGCTTGTTGGTGGGTTCCTTCACAGGAGTGGTTTCATGCGTACGGGCAGAGTCCAACGCTTCCTTGTATTTTCCGAATTTTTCCACTATCTCCAAAACAGTGTCCCTCATTTTGTTCACGTCGCTCAGTATAAGAGTCGCCGTGATTTCTGCCCTGCACATATTCATGGCCGCCATTGTCCCCAAGGAACAGTGGAACGGGGACCCGTTGTACAGCATCATGTGGATCATCAGGTACACTCCGCAGTCATTGACGGAGTACCCCACCCCCTACCATGATAAGGGAACGTTTACCAATTTAAACGCACGGACCTTCTCACCTTTCTTCAGCCCTTGTCATACCATGAACTCCCTCACCTTATCAGCCTGCAAAACAAGTTCAAACAGGTTCAGGTGGTGAACACATTCGCCGTCACATAATTGATTTAATATTAAATTTAAAGGGCCTGACCGCTGTCCGAGCAATGCCATAGTAAGGAAACTTTGTAAAATCTTTATCGTACTTCCTGTTGTCGAGGTACTCTATTTGCTCAATATTGAAGTTGATGCAGGCGCAACTGTAGTGGCCCTCGTCACCCGTTAAGATCGGGACGAACACCTCCAAACAATGTGTCAGGATTATGGGCAGACATGGTATTATCCGTGCCGATAACTACGAATAAACAGTATGCACAGGGTAATACCATGTCCGAGTCCAAAGCAAAGTCGGAGAAACTGTGTTTTATCCACTCGTTCCACACGTAAAATATTTCTTCGTCATAACTGTTGCCCTGGCCTCCTTTCCTCCACAATGCCAACATTGGGTGCTGCTCACATGCATTGATTGCAATACATGTAGTTAGTGTGTGTTTGACATGAGCGCGACTGCACACCTATAATTGTGTGACTGTGCAGCGTAAAAGGTGTGACTGTGCAGCGTAAAAGGTGTGACTGTACGGCAACTAGTGCGTGACTGTACAGCCTGAAGTGCGTGACTGTACAGCTTGAAGTGCGTGACTGCGCAGTTTATAGTGGTGACTGGACAACATAGTGTGTGTGACTGTACACACAATAGTGTGTGACTGTACAGCCAATAGTGTGTGACTGTACAGCTAAATTGGGGGGTGAACGTACCGTATGTCCAAGAGAAAAGTAACATCTACTGGTTACTCTTGGTGCTTTTTTTTCGTACACCAGCTGGTTCAATAGCCTACACCAGCAGTCAATGACGTTATTCATCACCTGCAGGCCAGGCTCGAGCGTCTGCATGTCGCTCCTCGCTATACAGTCGTAATCTGTGAACTCGACCAGCATTTCGCTGTAGACCAAACAAAGTCCCGATTAGCACATGCATTTAAAAAACGACACGAGCAGCACAATAAATACGTACCCCGACGGACGTGGTGTTGAGTGGTCAAAGACGTAGTCGATTACATCTTTCCGTACGTGCAGGATATCCCAGAAGATGACAATATTGGAGCACATGAATCCAGAGATTACAAACTGCCCCCTCAATATTTTCCCACAGTCCAACGTGCAGCCCAAATCGTCTGGAATTGTATCCATGCATTCAAATGCCACGTCGGAGTGGAAGATGTACCGATGATGTAGTTCCCTGGGGTGCGTCCTGGTCCCTGAGCCCTCGCCTGTCTGCTGATCATCGTTCGTGACGATTACCGCCATTGCAGGCGTGGTGGCAACAGCGTCCGCTACAAACCAGCCTGCTTTGTTCAGTTCCTTCTCAAGACTATAACTCACTGTCGCGTCGGGCAGAGTCGGCATTACATCACGCGTTCCCTCCACATTGGAAGCCGATCGTGCGTCAGTTGTCTCCCCCGCTGCTTGCTGTAGAGCCAACACTACGGTCGGACTCCTGTCAACTGAACCCTGCACATCATCCTCAGAGGCATCATCCTCTTCAACGCTGATTTCTTCAGCGGCATTATCCTCTTCAAATTCTCCCTCGCAGAAACCCGGTGTCACGACGCCACCATCAAAAGTGCCCTCATCATCGTTTCCATATCCCTCTGTCCCGTCACCATATCCCACACAGAAATCTGTTTCCTCAATTTCTTCTTCCGTGTATCCAGAGTCACGCATGTCTTGCACAACTTGGTTTATCAGATTGTAGGCTTCAGCATCGAGGTGCGCCTCGCCCTCAACGACGGGGGCGTTCTCGGTAGTCTGCTTCAACTGGCCGGCCAACGAAGTGACTTGATCGACATACCGGAGGACAGCTGGATCTTCCCAGAATTGTTGGGAGGACGGGTCTTGACTTGGAACTGCGTTGTTCCTCGTCGATATTTCTCTTACTTTGGAGGCAGCCTGCTCACAGAAACCGCAAAACGCTAGCGCACACCTCCGGAAATTCATGAAAAAATGCCGGTCGTCCTATAATTCAGTTGAAGTCAAATCATTAGTGTGAAGCTCAGTGGTGTTGAGGCTGGTAGTGTGAGTATGACTAAGCACGTAATTGTGTGATTATACGGAATAAAGTGTGTGACTGTATAGCATAAAGTGTGCGACTGTACAGTTTGTAGCGTGTGACTGTGCACGTTATATACTGACTGGACAACGTAATGTGTGTGTCTATACACTACAAAAATAACTGTCCTCGGCGTCCACCTGGTGGGCACCGACAGTGGACGCTATAAGGCGACGGGCGTCCGCAAACAGACGCCAGAAAGCGGAAGCCACGCCTGGTCGCCCTTTTTTAAAACGGGCGTCCACTATTGGACGCCAGGACAAATGACGACCGACAGTGGACGCCCAGCTGGCGACCGACTGTGGACGCCATGTGTCTCTGAGTGGCGTCCACAGTCGGACGCCTGGGGCCTGAAGTTGACGACCGATTGTGGACGCCACCCACGTACTTCTCGCGTCCACAGTCGGACGCCAGTATAGGTTCCCCTGGCGTCTGCTATGACGTCCGTTATCGGACGCTATTTACGCTGTTGCGTGACCGTAAACATGCGTTCAATGTTTAGCCAAAACCTGCAAAATAAACCACAACTCAACCACAAACGTCGACTATCCACAATACCTCAACCACATTCCAGCTCAGTCAACCAAAAGAGTTCATCTCTCGACTCATTTATGCTGAAAAAACTTATATAAACAGATTTAACGTACAGTTTGAAGGTACAAAAGTGTAAAGTAGTTCAAAGATACAGTTAAAACAACAACAACAACAAACAATCAACTAACTGTGAAGCTAGCTGCAGCACCAGAGTTACCGCCACCCCCGCTAAAGGGGTCTCTGTCGTCTGGAGGGGGTGGGGGAGGACCTTGGTTGCATTTGTCGAACATGGCCTGAAACATGGCCATCTGTTCCTGCATTTTCCTGATGTGTTCCGCCTGCTCCTTCAGTTGCTCCTTCATTTGCTCCTTCTCCGGATCGGGCTGCTGAGATCCGGCCGGCGTGTACTCCATTTGTGTGGAGGTGCTCAGACGCGATGTGGGAGGTCTGAAGTACATACCGTGTGCATTTCCCACACCGTACACACTTCCTTTCCTGTAACCCTTGACGATCTTGAACCAAGTCTCGTTCGGGTTGACTTCCTCAACATCAGGATCAGCCTCGAGTCTCTCCATCTCTTGTTGGTAGGCGTCCTGCGTACAGAAGAACGATTTCAATTTAAGTTATTATTAGATGAAATTATTGAAGATAGTTATCCACCACCTACAGTCGATTTAGTACTCACCCAGGTCGCCTGATCCTTTTTCGACTTGAAGGTAGTCCCTGTTTCATCGGTCTGTCCATGCATGTCGTAGAATATATCCGCCGCGGTTGGCTCCCTCCCGAGCTCAGCACGCAGCTATTAAATGAGTACGAAAGTTAGGCAAATTTAAATTACGCAAACGTAGTTTACGATTATTCAAGGAAGAGTACGGTATTAATTAGTAGAAATCATACTCTCTTGACACGAGCGAAAGAAGACTGAGAACCCCGATGATGTGTCGGGTTCGCGCGGCCCTCACGGTCACAGTTCGCCAACTTGTTCCTTTGGGCAATTTCGGACCTCACCTTAAACTCTTTCTGATCGTGGTAGGCAATCCATCTCTCCAACGCCTCCCCTAAAATATGACGACCCAATATATTATTTAATACAGTCAAAGATTGAAGTTAGATTGTTTATTTGTTAAAATTGATTACCCAAAAAAAATAACTAACACCTTTAAGGTCCTTCAACGGAGTACCCCGTGTACGTCGTTTATTCATCACACAGGCGAAACGTCGTGTGCACGTTTCTTTATATCGTTCCCAGACCCTACCGTCAAACTCTGAGGCCCAGCTGAACTTGAACTATACAGTCAAGACAGATTAATAAGTAGTATGAAAAATATTTACAAAGTCCAGATTATAAAATAAAAACTCGGGAGCAAAAACAATCCACGTACCTTGAACTGGTTGAACCACCACTCTCGTATCTCAGCCGGTACCTGAGACCAATTAGCATACCCTTGCCCTTTGTCGACCATGAAGCTGTTGGTACAGCCTCTGACGACCTCTTTGTGCAGAAACCTGCACCGAGTCGAGAAAACCATATATGCAGTCAATCATACAAAATGTAGTACAAAAATGAATATTTACAAAAGAATAATCAACAAGTTAGATTATATTACCATGTGCTTGTTGGTTTGAGAACATACCGCCCCTCCTCGTCCTTCTCCAGCACGTCATCCGGCCCCTGTTGCTGCTCCTCCTCCTCCTGCTCAGCGGTCTGCTCCGGTCCCGTTTCGGGGACCACCTCCTCGTCCTCCTGCTGAGTGGTGGACGTGTGAGCAGACCTACTACCCCCACCACGTCTCCTAGTCGATCTACCGCCTGCCATTATATTAACCTGTCAAAAAATTAAACAATGTTAACAACAATTAGCCATGTCATCAACAATTTCATTCTAACTTTATTCAAGTCAAATAGCCTACTATAGTAAACATCAAAATAACTTAACCATGTAAACATTTAAACATACAACAAATCTAGTAGTCACCGTCGCTGTCGTTATTTTCTTCAGCCTCATCCTCCTCAGTCTGATCCTCCTCCTCGGTCTCCGAGCCCCCAACTTGATCGTCCTCTGAGTTCTCTTCATCGTATCCGTTATCCTCCTCAAGGTTCTCCGAAACATCCCTGACCATGTACTCTCCTTGTCCACCATCATCGTCATCCTCAAAATCGGCCTCTGCCCCTTCATTCTGATCTTGTACAGAGAATATGTTCTCTTCAATAGAAGATAAGCGTGTACCACTGGAAGCCGCATCTTCCTGGAACAGAGAACTGTCTATTTGTCCCCGTGGTTTAGTCGTAAAGACTGCCCACCATTGACTTTGATTTCTGTCATTTCTCGTGTGAGGAGAAGGAGCAAAATAGACTTGCTTCGCCTGATGCGCGAGTATGAACGGATCGTACGTAGGATATTTCCTTGTGTGATTAACTTCCACAATCTTGTAACGTTCATGCACTCGGGTCCCGTTCACGGAGCTGTCTTTCCACTCACACTTGAACACTACAGCTCTATACCCTCGATCTTTGCCAGCGTAACACAACTCAAAAATATCCTCCAAAATACCATAGTACTCATCACCATCAAGAGATGACACACTCACGCCAAAATTGCATCTAGCCTTGTTCTTCCCGTAGTTGAATGTGTGAAAATTGAACCCGTTCACCGAGTACCGGTTCCAGGTTTTAACCACTCGCACTGGACCGAATGCCAAACTTCTAACCAAATCATCACGTATGTCTAAGGCAACTACATGATCCTTGAGCCACTTCGGGAAATGTTCGTCGTGCTTACTCCAAACGTCATCAGGGTTCACGGCAGGGTTCGCAGCGACATATTCAGTTACAAATTGTTTCTCATAAGGCTCTAAGATCTCACAATTCGAAAGTAGGTAAAGGTGCGCTCGGTTGTACTCTTTCTCATCTAGTGTCCTAGAACCCTCAACGGATGAAGTTTCTTCATCGTCCTTCTTTTGAAAAAATTCGGGTATAGTGGGGTCAATGGACACCGAATGTCCTAGATTCAGGTTCTTGGTTTTTGTTTGCACATCTTTATCGAAGTAGAGGGAGCAGAAGTTTGCAATCTCTTCTGTCTAATATGCATTACAAATAGAACCTTCTACTCTAGCCTTGTTACCAATTTTCTTCTTCAAATGGTTCAGGAACCTAAATAAACAAGTTATATATTTCAATCAATACAAATTATTTAGGCTTATTTTTTTTAAACGAAGTTACTAAAAGTTACTTACCTTTCAAATGGATACATCCATCTATACTGGACAGGTCCTCCAACCTTAGCCTCGTAGGGCAAGTGGACAGGTAGATGCTCCATGGAATTAAAGAATGACGGTGGAAAGATCATCTCAAGTTTGCACATTATCTGCGGAATTTGATCCTCGAGCCGAGACATGTCCTCAACTGATACTGTAGAGGAACACAAATCTCGGAAGAACTGAGATATCTCAGTTACGGAATTCCACACCGTCGGTGGCAGAAGGTGCTTTAGTGACACCGGAAGCAACCTCTCCATGAAAACGTGACAGTCGTGACTCTTTAACCCTTGAAGCTTCAGGTTCTTAAGATCAACACAGCGTTTAAAGTCGGAGGCGTACCCATCAGGGAATTTCAACTTCTCTACCCACTCCAACAACGCCTTTCTCTGAGCCTTGTCAAGTGTGAACAAGGCCCTTGGTTTCGACCCATCCCATTTTATGTGCAGTTGAGGACGGTTACAAAAATTCTTTACATCTCGCCGGGAGCCTGTAGTGTCACAACTCTTCCCCTCCACATCCATCACCGTGTGAATCAACTGCTCGAAGAAGTTTTTCTCTATGTGCATCACATCTAAATTGTGACGAATTAACAAAGTCCTCCAATATGGTAGTTCGAAGAATATGCTACGTTTAAACCAACCATTTTTCAACTTCTTGAGATCTTTGAACTCCTGCTCGGTTCCGTCAACAGTAGACGGGTAATCAGAAATCAACTCCCATATTTCATCTCCTGGGAGTCGATCAGGTGCGTCGTCAAGCACCTCCTCACCCTTCTTGAACGCCTTCTTATTCTTCCTATATGGGTGACCTTCTGGTAGGAACTGCCGATGACAGTCAAACCAACTTATTTTACTAGAATTTGGAAGATAAAAAGCTTTGCTCTCACCCATACAACACGGACATGCTTTCTGACCCGCAGTAGACCACCCCGAGAGCATACCGTACGCGGGAAAGTCGTTTATAGTCCACAACAAAGCTGCTTTCAACTGAAAGTTTTGTCTCAGAGAGACATCATAAGTTTCCACCCCTACCTCCCACAGTTGTTTCAGTTCCTCAATAACAGGTTGCAAGTAAACATCCAAATGGTTTTTCGGGTTTTTGGGTCCGGGAACAATAAGAGATAGGAAGATGAAAGGTTGCTTCAAACACAACCAAGGAGGTAGGTTGTAAGGTGTGATCATCACTGGCCAGCAAGAGTACGATTTACCAAATTGACCGAACGGTGCAAATCCATCAGTGCACAACCCAAGCCTTACATTTCGGGGTTCTAACGCAAAGTGGGGATGTAGTCTATCAAAACGCTTCCACTCCTCACCATCACTCGGATGACACATCTTCCCTAGTACCCTAATGTCCTCCTTGTGCCACCGCATTTGCTCAGCTATGGTTTTTGTGGCGTACAATTTCTGAAGCCTAGGTGCAATAGGGAAGTACGTAAGCTGACTTATTGGGATTGGTTTCTTACCCCTGACACTACTTTTCCCTTTTCTACCTCTCAGAACAATATCCCCCTCGACCATCTTATACCTACCCTTACCACATCTCCTACATTCATCAAGCATCGCATCATCCTTACAAAATAACATGCACCCATCTGGACAAGCGTCAATCTTTTGATGCGGGAGTTGAAGTCCCTTCACAACCTTTTTGGTTGTGTAGAATGATCGGGTCATGATATTGTCTTTTGGAATAACTCTCTCGAGCAAGGCAGCAATACCATCGACACAAGCAAAGGGCAGGTTGAACTCACATTTAAGGCTAACTACCATAGACGCGACTTCTAACAAAGTCACATCGCACCCTCCGTATAACGGTTTCTCCGAAGCTTCCAACATGTCAAAAAACGCCTTCGCTCGACGGTTAGGCTCTTGTGGGTTAGGTGACTCCTGTGGATTGGGTGAGTCTCGTGGGCTAGGTGAGTCTCGTGGGTTAGGTGAGTTAAACAAGTTGCACTCCACAACATCAACTATCATACCTCTCAATCCCCCCTCATCGTGATGGTTTTCGGTTCCCTCAGACTGAGATGACTCACCATGACAAATCCAATAATAGTAATCGGGTGAAAAACCACTATAGATGACATGTTCCTTCACTACAAGGACCTCAAGAAATTTTAGGTTCTTGCATTTAGTACACGGACACCTAACCTCCCCCCTCGATGCGTAGTCTACCGACTTTTTAGCGACCTCGACAAATGACTCGACACCCCTCAAAAATTCGACGGTTGGACATCTCTTTTTATCAAGTCTTCCCTCGTACATCCATTTCCGTTCAATTCTCTTCATTTTCTATGTTCAAAAAATATATATAACATATTAAAGTTTAATTTCCCTACTTTAATTTATAACTTACTAAATGAATATTTAATCATCATTTAATTTAAACTTAATTTCTCTAACTAATATGTCAAAGTAAACCCAAATGTATTATTAATTTAGAATTGACCTTACAAAAATTTAGTAAACTCAATTCCTTAAAAAAATTAGTCACCGAATTTAATCACAATTTAATCCCAATTTACAAAAACCCTAGCTAATTTATCAATATAATGTAAACCCAATTCAACCGAACAAAACACAACAATTCATGGCTTAGGGCACACAGAAACAGCTTAAACAGGTCAAAAAAGGGTCAAATTTTAGGATACAGATATCAAAATTCCGAAAGCGCCGCTAACACCTATTCACAACCCCGATCAAGATAGAAGTGGTTTCGGGAAAATCCGGCATTATTACGACACCTTTTGGTCCGTCTTAAGTCACACAAAACCTCACGGGCTTAAACCAAATTGATCAAACCCTAGTCTAAATAGTGATGGGCAAAAATAATCTAACTAATCGAGTTTGGGATAAACTAATCAACCTAATCGAACTTGGCCTAAACTAATCAACCTAATCGAAATTTAGACCTAAACGAAATTAACTAATAACTATCAACAAATAACCCTAACAATGAAGAATATGAACTAATTAAATTAAATAGAAACGAAATAAAGTAAGAAAACATACCGAAAATAAGGAAGAAAGGATGAAAAATTGAGATGGGGAGGGATTTGGGTCGGCGAGTGTAGAGGGAGAAGGTAGAGAGCGATTTTTTTTTAGGAAATGAAGGGGGAGAGGGGGGGCAGCGGGTATTTGACGCCATACTGAAGACAGATGGCGTCCGCTGTCGGACGCCACATGCGGACGTCAATTGTCGTCCGACAGCGGACGCCATTTTGCCTAAATGGCGTCCGACTGTGGACGTCTTTTGTCCTCAACTTCAGCCATCCTCATCTTCAGTCGGACGCCAAGTTCGACGTCCGACAACGGACGCCCGCCGAACTTTTCGGACGCCATTTAAGCGTCCACATGCCAAGGACGCCAATTAGGCGGACGCCTGGGACAGTATTTCTTGTAGTGATACAGGTAATAGTGTGTGACTCTACAGCTAATAGTATGTGACTATACAGCCAATAGTATGTGACTATACATCAGGATGAGTGTGATCATAACAGTTTTATGAATCGTATATGCTTTTATAAACATAGGTAAGGCTGTCAGATTAAATCGTTTAACGGACAAAGAGTTGATGCTTTATTGATGATTTATAGAGTGGCTGGGAGATCACTTACGTTAACCTCCTCGATGTCTTCCAACTGATTGTCTCTCTTAATCCCTGTCATTATTCTTTTGGGACTAGAGTGCTGATTGTTAGAGGGCATCGTTATAGCGGGGACGCCCTCGCTGCCTATTGTCCCACATGTACGTGGGTACGTCACCTTCGAACGTAGTTGATTTCCCAGCGACCCTGTCTCCAGTTCCCCAGCGAGACGATCGCATATTCTCCGTGCATCCCAATGTGTAATAAATGGTATGTCGCATCTGCAACTCTCGCTACGGAAATCGTAGCGCTGGAAGTACGCAATCATTAGAATGGGGATGCATCCCCGGAGGTACTTGAGGACTTTGCTGGGGTCACGCGTCCCCTTACCCGCCCGCACCAGATCATGCAGGACAAAGGTACACCAATCCTGTTCCCGAATCGATTCCACGTCCTCCACTGCGGCCAGCAGACTCAGGTCCACTGAGTTGTTCGTTGTAGGCGCGAGGAATGATGACAACGCGAACAACATAAACCTGCGGACAAAGTCGTCGTCAGCGGTTTTGGTTACCATCAACTGTTCGTGCACCCTCCCTAATCTTATTGGCTTGCTGTTGTCCACCACACCGAAGTCTTTCCTCCAGGTACTCTTTAACCTGATCACGTCAGGTGAGTCTGCCCCTTTCTTGTTGCTGGTTGGGATTACTTTCAGCGGATGAGGGCCCAAAGGTAGCTGGAGGCAATCGTGGATGTCGTACTTTGACATCATGAATGCCTCCTGGCGTGAGGCACGAAAAATATGGGACCCGTCAGAAAATGCCCGAAGGAACATAACCGCGTGCTCAATGGGTACCGATTCAAGCCTCAGATCCAATAGCCCGCCGAATCCAACAGCACGCACCCTGTCTTTCTGATCATTCGATAATCGCCCAATTAGCTGGTGCAACCGCTTGGGCCTACATTGAATATCGGGCTGACCCTGTTGGCGGTCCCCCCCTCTCCTCCTCCGAGACACACACACATATGTGGGGTCGGCCGTTGTATCAGATTTGACCCTCCTCTTTTTTTTTCGGCCTGCTTTCCTCAACACTTTCTGTCTCAACCACATCCAGATCGGCGACCGATGTATCAAAAGTCACCCTTTTTTTTTCTTTTGTCTGCCTTCGTCAATGATTTCTGTCCCCCCCACATCCGTCTCGGCAACGATGTGGTCCCCGGATGTATCTTCAACAGACTTTACAACAGTCTTCTTCTTCTTTTTTTTCTTCTTACCCAAATTTTGGTCCACAACCAATCTATCATCAATTACATTTTCGCAGACCGATGTCTCTGCCATGGCTTTCTTCTTACTGGTCTTCGCTCGAACTTTCTTCTTCGCACCCGACTTTCTGTTGTAATAATAACATGCGTAATGAGTGTGATTTTACAGTAAAAAGAGAGCGACTCTGCAACATAACGAATGTGACTATACAGCATCAAACGTGTGACTATACAACCAACACTGCATGACCATACAACATAAAGCGTGTGACTTTGCGTCATTACAAGTGCGACTGTGTAGATTCAAAGGTGTGATTGTACATCATTCTGTTACTTCTCAACAAAATGTAACGAGTGCGACTATGTACCCTCAAACGGGTGACTGTATAACCAATTTTGTATGACTGTATAACCAACTCTGTATGACTTTACAACTCTGTGACTATACAACATAAAGCGTGTGACTTTGCATCATAACAAGTGCGACTGTGTAGATTCAAAGGTGTGATTGTACATCATTCTGTTACTTCACAACAAAATGTAACGAGTGCGACTATGTACCCTCATACGGCTGACTGTATAACCAATTCTGTATGACTGTATAACCAACTCTGTATGACTTTACAACTCTGTGAGTATACAATATAAAGCGTGTGACTTTGCATCATAACAAGTGCGACTGTGTAGATTCAAAGGTGTGATTGTACATCATTCTGTTACTTCACAACAAAATGTAACGAGTGCGACTATGTATCTTCAAACGGGTGACTATATAACCAATTCTGTATGACTGTACAACCAACTCTGTATGACTATTCAAATGTTAATTTTATTTCTTCCCAAACACCAAGTCTGTGACTATAAGACTGCTTTTACGTAAGCTTCAACATGGAAGCATGCAAAACTTCAACAAAAAACTGTCTACTCGATGGCACATGCATACTTACAATGACGATTATGGGAACTTCAACAAAGAAATAAAGACTTCATCTTTGGCTCTATAAATACAACTACTGTACAACTACGACCCCTTCAACTCAAAATTAGGGTTATAACTAGAGGAATAACGATTAATCAAGAATAAAAACTGTATGAATATTAGTTGTCAGAGAAAAAAAACTTCATCTTCGACTCTATAACTACAACTACTGTACAACTACAACAACTTCAACTCAAAATTAGGGTTATCGTGTTGGAAAAATGTTCTTTCAACATTTTTTATTGTTCATGCATGCCGGAGTTCTTGACCACATTTTAGGGTTCGTGAAAAAGGAATAAAAAAGGGTTGAACAAAAGGAAAATCGGAGGTCGAAAGTCGAACATTCAACATACCTTTGTAGCATCACCGGAATTTTAGGCATTATCGGAGATGGAGAAGCTGCGGAAACGGAGATGGAGATGGAGATGGAGATGGATTTTTTTTTAGAGAGAGGAAGAGAGCGTTGAGTGATTGAGAGCTGGTGAAATGAATCGAAAATAGGTGAATGGGGAAGTGCAATGGGTTTGGGCGGGAGAATAGAGAGGAGGGAAATTAATTGGGGGTAGGTTGAGGGGGCTATTGATTGGTGATGGGTGATGGATGATGGCTGTCCGCTGCTTGTCAGTCTTGCAGCGCCTTTTTTTTTTTATACAATCTAAACCCATCCATCCACCGTCCATATTAAACTTAATGGATGAGTGGGATTAACACTAAGGGAGAGTTAGGGGGTTAGTAACTCCCTTGATCCCCCCCCCCCCTCTCTCTCTCTCTCTCTCTCTCTCTCCTCTCTCTCTCTCTCTCTCTCTCTCTCTCTCTCTCTCTCTCTCTCTCTCTCTCTCTCTCTATATATATATATATATATATATATATATATAGATGGGTTCTAATAAGTCCCCTTATATATGTTGAGTCCCTAAGTCCCCATCCCATCCGTTGGATGGGATGAGGATGGATGGACAAGATGCATCCTAATATTTTGTATTTAAAAAAAAAAAAAAAAAAGGAGGAAGATTTAGTATCCTAAAATAACTCCCATGATTTTAGGAAACAATAACTCCCATAATCACAATCATCCCTCATCCATTCATTCATTCATTCACGTTCATTCACAGGTTCATCAAAACCTTAAAAAAAAATGCTCTCATCGATCATCACGTTCATTCATTCAATCAAATATGTGCTCGAAATTCCGTTACTATGAATTCAATGATCGCGACATCTTCATTAACGGTTGATAAGCAATTCATCGAGTATAACAATGGTGAGTTTCGATATTGCTTTCATGTTTTGCGTCAATTTTTATTCGTTATCTTGATTAATTTGCGTCAATTTGTGTTCATGTTTTGCGTCAATTTTCATGTTGATATTGTTTTCATGGTCGTGTCATTCATATTTTGCGTCAATTTTCATGTTGATATTGTTTTCATGGTCGTGTTATTCATCATAGATTCATATGCAAATCGTAAAACACACAAACGGTGTGTATATATATTTTGTAATTTATACTGGAATCGCCATGGAAGTCATTAAGATGCTACTCAATTATTAGTTTTTACGTTTACGATATATTGAGTTATTGTAGTTCATATACTGCGTTACTTTAGTGTAGAGCATCTATTACTTTAATGTCTACCATCTGTTACTTTATATGTCGTGTTACTTTAATACACTCTAGTTGTTACTTTAGTGTTTTTCATCTGTTATTGTAGTGCATTGTAGTGTCCTAAGAATTTAGGAAACTGCCATATTAAATAAATAATAAAAAAAGAATATTGTTTCCTATAATAATGGGACGTGATTGCCACCAAAATAGGAAACAATATCAAAGAGTAACGCCATATAAAAAAAGAAAAAAAAAATACTACTCCTACTTCCTATAATTATGGGACATGATGACTTGAAAATAGAAAACAATATCAAAGAGTAAGATACTGCGTCATACTATCATTTTTTATCATTATATGAATTTTTTACACTAACTTATATCTGGTGTTATTTTAATGAACATTATATGTTACTTTAATTCATACTATCTGTTACTTTAATGTCTGACCTCTGTTACTTTATACCTGGTGTATAAGCATACTCAGTTAATTTAATTCAATGTTACTTCAATGCACTTCAATGTTACTTTAACTCTTGTTATCTGTTACTTTAATCCACATGAATGATGTAGGGATGTGGGTGAGAGTTTCCTCCATTGTGCGGTGGTGAGATTAAATCAAAGCTTCTGAGATGATGATGAAGAAGATGAAAAAGAAGAAGACGGAGAGAACGAGAAGGATGAAGAAGAAGCATAATTATAAGTAGGACATTATGAGTAACAATTGTGAAACATTGGAATTGTAATGGAGTTGATTTAGTTGGAATCTTGTACCACTTTTTGTTTTGGAGTATCTTAATAAAAACAAACATTGTTCTTTTTGTTAATTGGAACTCCTATTTTTGCAAGAGACTACTATGCAACGTAACTGATTTTATGAGTTAAAGTAACACAGTTCATGAATTAAAGTAACACATTGTATGAGTTAGAGTAACAGTTTTTGCAAGAGACTATGCAACGTAACAGATTTTATGAGTTAAAGTAACACAGTTCATGAATTAGAGTAACACATTGTATGAGTTAGAGTAATAGTTTTTGCAAGAGAATATATTAAACAACGTAACAGATTTTATGAGTTAAAGTAACACAGTTCATGAATTAAAGTAACACGTTATATGAGTTAAGGTAACATAGTTTATGGATTATGGCAGTAACATAGTAACATACGCACAATGGCAGTAGGAAAATGATGATTTTTTGGTGAAAATGAAGAAAACTTAATTTTGAAAAAACTTGTTGTGTGAGAGAAAAAGACATTTAAAAAAATTGATAAAAGAGAGAAAATATTTGCATTGAGATAATTAAGGAGGAGAGAGAAAAATGATATATTTACCAGATTTGTTAGTTATTTCCTTAATTATGAGATCAAATCTTGTCCATTAATCTAACCTTGAATCAAGGGCTAAGATGGGGACTCACGGACTCAACATATATAAGTGGACTCACCTGATCCCAATTCTATATATATATATATATATATATATATAGATCTAGGATCCTTTGAGGCAGCTCAACTCGCCGCACCCATTGAGGCACAATCTCAACCATTAGATTAAAATCAAATTAAAGGCTAAGATTAAAACAAAAACTCATACATACAAAAAATTTCCCCAAATTTTTTTCCCGGGGAAAAAAAATCGATATTTTTCGGGAATTTTTTTTTTTCCGGGAACAAAAAAATTTCGGAATATTTTTTTCCAAAAAAAAAAAAATTTGTCCGAAAAAAAAAATCGAAATTTTTTTTAAAAAAAAAAAAAAAATTAAAAAATCAGAATTTAAAATAAAATTGGTGTATATAAAAACAATTTCAGTGTACATAATAACTGTTTTAAGGTAAGTGTATATATGTTGATTAATTGGTGTACATAGTAACCATTTGAGTGTATATAACAATAACTATTTTACTGTATATATATTTAGTTCTTAAGTGTATATATATGTATGTAGTGAGTTTAATAGCGTATATAATGAGTTTTTTAGTGTATATAACAGTTATTTTGATGTATGTTCCATTGTTGATTAACTGATGTACATATTAATTATTTGGGTGTATATAACAATTATTTTACTGTATATATTAAGTTCTTAAGTGTATATACGCAGCGAGTTTAATAGCGTATATAATGAGTTTTTTAGTGTATATAACAGTTATTTTGATGTATGTTCCATTGTTGATTAATTGGTGTACATAATAACTATTTGAGTGTATATAACATTTTTTTATTTGAGTGTATGTAACATTTTTTTTACTGTATATATTGAGTTCTTAAGTGTGTGTATATAGTGAGTTTAATAACGTATATAATGAGTTTTTGATGTATATAACACTTATTTGAATGTATGTCTCATCTTAATCTAATGGTCTAGATTGTGCCTCAATCTCAATGGGTGTAAGGAGTTACCCTGCCTCACCGGAACTCACCTCTATATATATATATATATATATATATATATATATATATGTATATATATATATGTATATATATATATATATGTATATATATATATGTATATATATATATATGTATATATATATATATAGAGTAAAGATCAAGTGAGTCCTTTTTTTCTTTTTGAGTCCATAAGTCCTATTTAGAGCCATTGATTTAGATGAGATGGATGGTGGTGATTGAGTCTAGTAATTAAGGTAATATATAACATATTTTGGAAAAAATATAATAAAATCATCTCTCCTCCCTTAATTATCTCCAACCACCTAACTTACTTGATTATGTTTCATCACATTCAATTTTTTCATTCAAACTCACCCGCCTAACTAAAACTCTTCATCTTCATCATCCCAAACTCAATCTCTCGACTTTTAATTTCTTTCAAAACACACACCCGCTCATTCTTTCATCTTCAAATCAAGCAAGGCTACACACCCGTGTTACAGTGACGTATTATAAGTGTT
This sequence comes from Agrostemma githago, assembly GCA_958450325.1. Classification (NCBI taxonomy): domain Eukaryota; kingdom Viridiplantae; phylum Streptophyta; class Magnoliopsida; order Caryophyllales; family Caryophyllaceae; genus Agrostemma; species Agrostemma githago. The sequence continues at coordinate 8,492,001 of OY288257.1, read as the reverse complement.
ACTTTAATGAACAAATGATGTTACTCCAAGTAATTAATGGTGTTATTCTTTGTCTCATGGTTAAACAATGTTATTATCATTAATTAATCTGACGCATTATATATCGTTCTTTAAAGAACGACAATCGTTAATTTGGTAATGAATGGTTCCAATCCAAGTTATCATCAATTACTTTGGTAATCATTTGTTTAAACGCTGCTGTCCTCAGTTACTTTAATGCATTATGTCTGTTACTCTAACTGACGAAAGGTGTTACTCCAATAGAACAAAGATGTTACTCTAACCAAATGCACATGTATTAAATAAAATATAGAGTTAATTGCTACGTAGCACAACGCTACTTGTAAAAAATGTGTACAAAATCAGTTATTCTTGTAAACAAAAAAAGAAAAATATTTTTATCATGACCAAAAACACAAGTATTCTCAAAACACATGTTCCTCCTTATTTTCTTCAGTGTCTTCCTCAGTTTCCTCATTTTCGTCGTCGTCATCCACTTCATCTTCCTCATCCTCATCCACCTTTATCAGTGTTGTCTTGTACATTCGCATCACTTCCAATATCACCTGCACAAAATTAAACAACGTGTTACTCCCATGCAGCCAATGTGTTACTTCAACTCTTACGTTGTGTTACTCTAACTGGTAAAGTACGTTACTCTAACATCATCATCAAAAACTGTTTCTCAACGTTCAGTGTGTTACTGTAATTGCAATTAAGTGTTACTGTAACGTTAATACATATGCGTTACGCCCATGCAGCCAATGTGTTACTTCAGCTCTTACATTGTGTTACTCTAACTGGTGAAGTACGTTACTCTAACATCATCATCAAAAACTGTTTCGTAACGTTCAGTGTGTTATTGTAATTGCAATGGAGTGTTACTGTAATGTAGAGCGTATGTTACTTCAACATCGTGACTGCGTTCATAGAAAACAAAACAATATTATCAGTGGACCTCATTGAAAACCCAAATAACAAACATAAAACTATGGAATCAATATCAATTAACCATCACTATGAATCTATGATGAATGAAAAAACAATATCAACATAAAAATTGATGTAAAAAGGGAAGCCAAATCGACATGAATATCAATTAACCATCAATATGAATCTATGATGAATGAGATGACAATGAAAACAATATTAACATGAAAATTGACATAAAAAACGAAGCCAAAGCGACGTGAAAGAAATTTAATTTTTGTTAGTCGATCGCCGAATTATAATTGAAGCAAAACGTGAAAGAAATATCAAAACTCACCATTGTTATACTCGATCAATTGCTTTTCAACAGTTGATGATGATGTCGCGCTCATTGAATCCATAGTAACGGGATTTTGAACCCAGATTTGATTGAATGAATGACGGAACGTGATGATGAAAGTTTTTTTTTTTTTTTAGGTTTTCATGAATTTTGCAAGGTGAATGACTGAATGATGAATGAACGTAATCATGGGGTTATTGTTTCCTAAAATCATGGGAGCTATTTTAGGAACGTAATCTTTTTTTTTTTTAATGCAAATAATTGGAAGCATCTCGTCCATCCATTCTCATCTCATCCAATGGATGAGATGAGGACTTAGGGACTCATATAGAGTAAAGGACTCATAAGAGCCTTACTCTATATATATATATATATATATATATATATATATATATATATATATATATATATATATATGATCTGGTGTAAACACACCAATTTGGTGTAAACACCCTAACAATCTGAACCGTTGATCTTAATCTTGATCAACGGCTCAGATTAGATGTCACAACCCAAACAAAACCCTCATTCCTCACTCTTGCGTCTCTTTCTCTCTCTTCATTTTCAATTTTCGTCTCTTTCTCTCTCTACTGTGTTCTTCTTTCCGTCTTCTTCAAGCAACAAACCTTTCATCTCCACCATCATCGCTGTTCAATTTCTTCAGGTAATTCTACCGCGATTCCTTCTAATCCTCTCATCATCATCATCATCATCATAGTTCCGTCCTAATTTCATCTGTTTCAGTTTGCTAATTTTTGCTAATTTTTCAGGTGATTTTCATCAATTTCAGCCCTAATTTCATCCATTTCAGTTGCTTCAAGCTTTACCTCACAAATTCCTGAGCAGGAGTTCTCGCTGATTCTGGTATAAAACTTCGCACTGCATTTTAGACTTGACGAATGACGAGTTTAATTTCCGACTTCTCGTTTGTGTTTTGTTTGTTCTAAATCACGTTTCATCATTATTTCTGCTTGATTTTTGTGAATTTGTTTCTATTACTGTATATCTGTTATATTTTGCCTATCTGTTAGGGTTTGATAACAGTCATCATCATCTTCATCATTCCGCCCTAATTTCTTCACTCTGCTTCAATTTCTTCACTCTGTTTTTTGCCCAATTTTGGTATCTTCAACTAGTTATATCTTTATTTCGTTCAAAATGTACTACATTATGTTTATTTTGTTTCTAATTTTCTAATTTTGTTCTTAATTGCTGTTATTGATGAATGACAAGTTTCATTTAGCTTTCTGAGCTTTGTTAGGTTGAATTTTTGATAACGTGGTTCATTCCGACTTCGATTAATTCAGTTTATGCACTTATGATTCTAATTTCGTTGCTGAATCGCTTGTTTCTTTTTTTGTTCGCATGTATCTCAGAGATTTAGTGTTTTATTCCAAAGGCACACGAAAGGGAGCAGCGTATAGCACCACCGACCTCTAATGTCTCGGGTTCCTTGGAAGTTCTGTTTGTATTGAGCTATGAGTCTATGACGAATGGTTGAGTCTATGACTGTTTGTATTGCTTTCTGTAGTTGTATCTTCTTCTTGGACATGGTGTATCACGTCAACGTACCCCGTATTGAATGAGGAGAATAAGAATGATAAATGCGAGGAAAGAATCCCGTCCAAAAGAATCTAAACCTTTGTGTCTGTACAAGTTCTCGCCTTTCCTTCCTGGATCGTCTCTGAACAAGATTCACCTTATGTTTTATTCTTTTTTTGTCCAACTTTTGTGGTTAAAACTTGTTAGCTTGTCGCAAGATCTCTTCACTGAGTACCTAAAGTTCTGAACTTTATCTGTCACTCCCTTGGCAGTGACTGCAATTCTACTTACGTATGTCATGGGACAGCGTTACATGGAAACCTCAAAGGTCATGCCCGCTGGGATCGTTGCTGCCATAAGGTAATCTACTTCACTGTTCTGTACCGTCACTACATTTCTGTGACTGCATCGTCCTGCAACTCTTGTTTGGTGTGTTTCTACTGTGGAAGAACTTTCGACTTTGTGCCTGATTAATATTCGCATACTTAAATTATGACAGTCATCAGAACTTACATCGCGTTTAGTTGAAACATGAAAGAAACTGCAGGGGACAGGAAGCCCAAACAGCCACCTTCCCATGTCGATGCTGCAGACGTGCAGTAAATAGTTGTAGTTTGCAGGATTAGTTTTAACTAATATCCTATTTGTGCTTGCAGTGCTTTCATGACCGCGTTTTATGTATACAAGGTAGCAACGGGAGGCAACCATTTTCCTGCCAAGGCTGAATGATCGGTTTGTTGTAGACGATAACATGCCATTTACCAAGGGTGAACGAATGAATTCGTAGACATTAACATACACATACCATTTCTCTTCTCTTGGAAGTGTAATTGATATGCAATGTACTCTGTAGTATGTATCTGTGCTTTTGTGCATGGAAAGTTTTTGGCTTTCGCTTGTCGGTTGTCCTGTATTATACACTCTTCCTAAATTAAGATTTTGTGCACCTAATGTACTAATTTTGCATAGAAATGCAATGGTGAGTAATGTCGGCTCATCCATCTCCGACTCTCCGTATCAACGACCATGCCTTCTTGATCGTATACATCATACAATAAGCTTTCGATATAAAATTTTGGTGTCACATAGCTACGACGATGCTGCAATGACCGAAATCCCCAAAAAGTGAAAAAAAAAAAAAATCACTTAACTAATCTTCGGTAAACAAGGGCTTATTTACAAGCTAATTATGAATTTCGAGTACATTAAGTAAAGTTTCGAGGTTCATAATTACAACAGACAACCCACTCAATTACGGGGTGATTATTGACTAATGACTATCCCAAGTTTACATCATATAGTAACACAAACACATACATATATACACATACACATACTCCGTAAACAACATTCACATTACACCTTGAAGAGGATAACACGAAAACGACATTCGAAGGGAGGAGAACTAGAAAATAGTCGATCTTAAGCATATTAGCAACAGCAGCAGCGATAGCAGCTCCGGTGATAGCTAATTGCACAACTTGCTCGTGGGTAGTTTGAAACATACCAATGTTCCCCTGCACGTACAGAAGATAACAACAAACGTAATAAAGGGCCTGATGTTGCACTACTAAGTGGGAAAGCGAGAAAAAAGATTAGACAGTAGTAATGTTGTTGGCACAAAAAATGTGATCTAATTACATCAACCAGCAAACGTAAAAAGCTAAGCTTACACCGACTAAACAAAGCTAGCAAGCTGCGATATATCAATGATCATATATAAATGATTACTCAAGTACTCTAATTACTCCAACACATATATTCAATTACTCCAACATATATATTCAACTATTCCAACATATATATTCAACTATTCCAACATATATATACTCAAGTACTCCAATTACTCCAACATATATACTCAGTTACTCCAACACATATATTCAATTACTCCTACACATATATTTAACTATTCCAACATATGTATTCAATTATTCTAACACATATACTCAAGTACTCCAATTACTCCAATATATATACTCAGTTACTCCAACACATATATTCAACTATTCCAACATATATATTCAACTATTTCAACACATATACTCAAGTACTCCAATTACTCCAACATATATACTTAGTTACTCCAACACATATATTCAATTACTCCAACACATATATTCAACTATTCTAACACATATACTCAGTTACTTCAATTACTCCAACACATATACTCAGTTACTCCAACACATATATTCAACTATTCCAACATATATATTCAATTACTCCAACACATATACTCAAGTACTCCAATTACTCCAACATATATACTTAGTTACTCCAACACATATATTCAATTATTCCAACTTATATATTCAATTACTCCAACACATATACTCAAGTACTCCAATTACTCCAACACATATATTCAATTACTTCAACACATATATTCAACTATTCCAACATATGTATTCAATTATTCCAACACATATACTCAAGTACTCCAATTACTCCAACACATATATTCAATTACTCCAATTACTCCAACACATATATTCAATTATTCCAACTTATATATTCAACTATTCCAACACATATATTCATTTATAAAATTCTGAGATTACCTTCAAGTTGATAAAGAATTCTGGAGGAAATCAAAAACCAATAGTTAAAAACGAATCCATGCTCAAAAACCGGATAAATTAACTTAAAAAACGAATAGGTATTGAATTATAACAACATTACCTTCATGTTCATCAACAATAGGTCCATGCTCGGTGGAATCCATGCTCATCAAAAAGGAATTTCTGAAAAATTGAACGAATTGAATTGCATTTCTGAAAATTGAATTGAATTGAACGAATTGTATACGACTTGAACGAATTCCGTATACAACTGAGCAAATTTTCGAGATAAAACGAATTAGGATGATAGGATGAACGAATTTTATATGATGAATTTTTGAGAGGAATTTTGGGGGTTTTTTTGGGAGGAAACCTAAATCGAAGATAGAGAAAGAGAGGAGAGAGAAAGAGAGGCAGGTTGTGCGTTTTTTTTTTTTGAGTTTTGTTATCTTCTGACAATTAATCTCAACCGTTGAACAAAAGATTGGATCAACGGTTCAGATTATTAGGATATTTACACCAAAATTGATGTTTACACCAAATCACCTGTATATATATATATATATTAGATATTCTATTCACTAAAACGTAGTGTAAAAAAAACGTAAATTAATTGTAACATTGAGACAGAGTTGTAAATATTTGAATGTAATATCTATTTCAAGACATAAAAATATTATAGAGAGCATAATAATATTAATTAATAATTGTAATAATATTAATGACGATAAAAAAAATAGAAAATAATAATAATAATAATGATAATAATAACAATGATGACGACAACGACGTTGACGATGATAATAATAATTTGTTATTATTATTAACACTAAGAGATATGGTAATAAAAATAACAACAACAATGATGTTATCATTATTATTTTTTATGAAAAGAAACTTGCATTAATATCGAAATGCTATAATAATAATAACAACAACAATAATAAGATCTTATTGTAATTTGTTTCGAGCTTAAAGCAACTTTCGTTTCATATAAATAAATAAATAAATAAATAAATAAATAAATAAATAAATAAATAAATAATAATAATAATAATAATAATAATAATAATAATAATAATAATATGCCGTTGGAGATGTCCTCCATTATGCTTTTGTGGCATCTCGACTGCAATCTGCGGGTTTGCAGGCTACGCTGCTTCGCGCTGCGGGGATACTGACCACTGGCCCGGCTTTTGATGCGGCCTTGTGTAGGTTTACGGAGGTTTTGGGTTCTGTTGAGTGTAATCCTAGTGAGATCGCTGCCCCCAAACTTATGAAGTCTTTGGCAGATATATATTTCACGAGGGTTGTGGCTACTGCGGAATCGGATTTCTCCTTGACCTCCCGTCAGGTTGCCTTGTGGAAGTCTCAGCAAGGCCGTCATGCTTCTGATTGGCTCCGCGCTGTCCCTATTTCTGGGCTAGGCCAGACTATGAACGGTCGGACGTACCGTTGTGTGCTTAGCTATCGTTTGGGCATCCCTTTGTTTTCTGTACCTGGGCCGTGTTCTGCCTGCTCTCGGGTTTTTGGCGACGATATTTTTGGGGACCATGCTGTGTCATGCGCGGGTGTTGTCGGTATTAAACATCGACATAACCTCGTTCGTGACACTCTTTTGGATATCTGTTTCCGTTCCGGGGTCTCGGCCGGTAAGGAGATCGATATTGGCTTGATTGATGATCATGACAGATCCTTGCGTCCTGCAGATTTGCTTCTTTATTCGTGGGACAGGGGGCGTGACGTTTGCGTAGATCTTACCGGGTCTTCTCCTTTGACTCAGTCCGGGCTCTCTGATTTCGCGCCAGGCCGTGTTGTGGGCGACGCTGCTCGGCGCAAATGCGCTAAGTACAGGGACCTATGCTCGGGGCTGGGGTATGGGTTTTTGCCTTTTTCCTTTTCTTCGCTGGGGGAATTGGAGGCGGATGCTATCGGCTTACTCAAGAGGATTCAGAAATTTTCGATAGCACAGGATGCCGGAGCACGCGCTGCTCCTTTTACTTTTACCAGACTTAGCTTTGCTATAGCTAAGGGGGTGGGGGCCCAGGTTGTGTCTCGGCTACCCACCAATTTTTTGTAAACTGTTCTTTGATTCATCAATAAAATTCTCCAATTCAATATAAAAAAATAATAATAATAATAATAATAATAATAATAATAATAATAATAATAATAATAATAATAATAATAATAATAATAATAATAATAATAACAACATCGTTATAACCTCGTTCGTGACACACTGTTGGATATTTGCTTCCAGACCGGGATCTCTGCAGGTAAGGAGGTGGAGATCGGCCTCTGCGACGATAACGACAAGCCCTTGCGACCAGCCGACCTCCTGCTCTACTCGTGGGACAAGAGGCGTGATGTTTGTGTTGATCTGACTGGGTCCTCGCCCTTGACTCAGTCTGGCCTTACCGCTTTTGAGCCTGGACGGGTCGTTGCTGATGCTGCTCGTCGTAATTGTGCCAAGTATCACGCACGCTGCACGGCGATTGGGTATGGTTTCTTACCTTTCTCCTTCTCCTCTCTCGGCGAGCTCGACACGGATGTTGTTTCTCTGCTCCAGCGGATTCGGAAATTCGTTTTATCACAAGATGCTGGAGCGCGTGCCGCAGTTCATATTTTCACTAGAATTAGCTTTGCAATTGCTACGGGAGTGGGGGCCCTGATAGTATCTCGGCTTCCCTCTAACTTCTTGTAATTTGTTCTGGTGTTTAATACAAGTTCCGTTATAATAAAAAAAAAATATATATAATATTGTTCCGGTACGGAAACAATTAACCCGACTTTGAATTCGGGTTGTATGTTCAGAATGTTATTGAGTTACTATTCGTCCGATTTCCTTCAACCTCTCCTTTCTCCCACTCCCGGGGGATTAAGCCTGCTCCCTGCACAGTGAACGCACAGGGCCTCGGAGGTTGTCCGAGGGAACCCTCTCCGATGCCTAAGTCAGTCTGTGAAATGCCTTGATGAACCTAGTTCGTGAGGAGCTAGGTGGCGTTTTTAGAGTGAGAGTCTAGAGAGAGAAAATCCAACCCTCCTCAAGTGGGAAATGGGTGAGTATTTATACCTTCCCACAAGAGAGAGGAAGGGAAATGGAGCGGGAGAATAGATGGATGGCAAAGCGACACGTGGATACGTTTTGTCCACCCATTCTCTCTTACCTTAGGCGAAATAACGGAGGGGCCCTCGGCTTCCCCTGCTCGTACTGGGGGTCGGGACACCCTGAGGACCAGCGAGTAGGGGAGCTTGATTGCCCTGCTCGGCTGGCGGCACGGCCCTGCCGAGCAGGCACTAGCCTTGGAGTATAATCAGTGCTCTTTTGCAGGATGGGCATGTTGGGCAACCCTTCCCCTGCCCTAGGGGCGAACTATTTCGGGGTGACATGGGCAAGCGACCCGCGGTATTTTGTTAACTCCCATCAATTGGCCCACGCCGGTCAGGGGGAAGCAGGGTTTACCTTTGGCAGGCGTCTTACAGAATGGGATGGAGTTGACTTTTGAGCTCCCTTGTATTTAATGCGTTGCTTGTTCCCGAGGTAGGAAGCCCAAACGCATTGGTTACAACAAGGAAGGTTAGAATGTTCTTCTGATAATGATTGTTTCTTCTTGCAAAGTGGATTATTGGGCAATGTGCGGATCTTATGATTGGCTACCCCTCTTACAGGGGTGGTTGGAGCGCCATTAATGGCGAGTTTATTGCTTCTATATAAGCTCCGGTCTCCCTCACCATTTTCGCATCTTTCCTTCGCGATTTTTCTGTTATCTTTCTCCAAAACATTTGAGAGCTGATGTCTTGGATCAGGAAAAGATTTTTCCGATGTGGGATTTACGTGGAAATTCGCTGTTTCAGAGGACGTCGTCGTTTGAGATATACTAAGAGAGCTCACCAGGTCCTTCGTAGAAGTAGGAGGCGTCCCCGCTCTCGAGGGGCGGCTAAGAGGAAAGCCCTCCCCAGGTCTGGCAGGCATCCTGGTTCTTCTTCTACTGGCCCACGCCTTGGGGGATGCACCCGAACTGGAGGGTGCTATGACAGGGGTTGCCATAATTGCTTTCCGTGGCTACATCCAGAGCAGTTTGTCCCAAACTGCCCTGAGCTTACCTCCTCCCCAGAGTCAGGCCCTTCCTCCCCTTTGGGGAGAAAGATGGGTCGTGAACTCCCTGATGATGCTAGAACTGTCCCCTTTGGTCATGACTGGGACACAAGCAGCCGTGACTCCGAGGACAGCGAGGGTCAGGGCTATTCTTCAGGCGGTGTCGAGGACGACCTCCCTACAGATCCCTTCAAGAGCTCTGACGACTGGGACTGGGGGTCTCCTCTGGATGACTACAGCCCTGGGAATTACTCCCCGGGCCCTGATGATGATTAGGCATGCTCTGGATTTGCAGGCTAGTTAACTGGGGCAGAAATCAGGCCCTTGTACTTTTATTTGCATGTCTAGAATGTAACTTGCCCATTTTTGGGCTCTTTTTCAAATTAAAGAAAAATCAGGCGGCTTATTATTATCGTTTTTTTTTTTGAAGGGAATGACGTCACTGGGAGGGTTAATCCTCTAACGCCTTTTTGTCTTCTCGAGGTTCTTCTTGGGAAGAGGTGGGCAGTTGGTTGTTAAAAGTGTGACACGTGGGGCAGTTTATGGGGAGGTCTTTGCAAAGAGGGGAGCCCCTTCAGTTGCCTGGGCCTATATAAGCCTTTCTCCTCCCCCCATTTCCCTCTTTCACATTTTTGAAACTCAAACCCTTCTTCATACTTCTTCCGCTCCCTTTATTGCCGAGAATTTCCGTAAGATTGAGGGGCTCTTCTTTTCAGATTTCCAAGCGACGGTCATCGTTCTAGGTTAGAATCTTACTCTAAATCCTCATCTTTTCATTTTCTCAATACTTTTTCTTCGTAAATCAGCATGTCTCGTGCTCGTGGTTTTATATTCGGCCCGTCGTCTGAGAGGACGGAGGGTAGGGGGAGGGTAAAGCTGACTTAGCTTCCTCTTCCGGGGTTAGGTCCGGTGGGGAGGACCGCTTTGAGGGGGAAGAGGATGTCAACTCCCCTGAACCCGCTCCCTTCGACGTCGTCGATTCTGACGACGAGGCACTGGAGGTAGACCCTTTCACAATTGTCGGTCCCCTTATTCCCAAGGAGAGAGGGAAAACATACTTCTTTGACAAAAACAAGTACCTGATCCCCTTGAAAACTTACCCCGAAGCTAAGAACCGAGACTTAATTTTAGAGAAAGACGCTGCTGGGGATATTGAGAGGTTTTATAACTTTGGGGAGGGTTATACAATTATAGTCCCGGGGGAGAAAGATACAGTATGCTCCCCTCCCGACGGCTGTGTAGCTGTCTATCACAAAAGCTTAGAATTCGGCCTGCGATTCCCTCTGCACCCTTTTCTAGAGGAGACCTTTAGGAGGATGAATGTGGCCATAGCCCAATTGACCGCTTCGGCAATTAGGTCATTAATAGCCTACACCTGGACCTGCATCTTTCATGGTGATGAGCCCTCCATCGACGCCCTGCGTTTCATGGTTGAGCTGCAGATGGTGTCCTCGTCAGGGGGGGATGGTTCCCCTGGGTACTGGTCCCTTCTAAGGCAAAAGAAGTATGCTCCAGTTTGGCCGCCCTTGAGCAGCCTGAAGGACTGGAAGAACAATTTTTTGTACGTACACAGTGCTTCAGGGTGGCGGATTCCTAGGCACTTTAGGAATCACGTTCACACCCGCATGGAAACTCGCGAGGAGTACCATCCAGGCGTTGGGGGGAAAGCCTTGGAGGTAAAATTGAGCAAGAAGGAGGAAAAACTAGTCGAGAAGTTCGAGGTTATTGTTGACAAGCCTGGCGCTGGTGGCCTGCCTTCTGGCTCCCTCATGCGGAGCTCATAGCCACAGATGAATACCTGGCCCCAATGGGCTTGATCCCTGGTCTTGGAGAAGGTAGTTTAGGGGTTTCCACCGGCATGATTTTTCCGAGACTTCTGTCTTTCTTTTCTTGACTGATCACTTTTTTTACTCTGCAGGGACCACTTCTCGTCTTTGGTCAAGGAAGCAGGTAAGAAGACCTAGTTTGACCGAGGAATTTGTTATTGTTTCGGAGCGTCCCTCTCTTCCTTCAAATTTCAAGAAAGGGGAGAAGAATCTGATGAGGTTTGTGAAGGGTCTCTCTTCTGGTCGACGACTCCCTCTTCCTCCACGGCTAAAGCCGGCGGCTTCTCCCTCTAGTGCCCAGGGTGGGGAGGCGGAGGTTACCTCTGAGGCCACTCTATCTCCTGTCTGCAGGCAGAGTGGTTCTCCCGCTGGGACTCATATTTCCCAGGGGTCACGCCCCGCGGATTCTGAAGGAACTGGGGAGAGTGTTCCCTTGGAGTGTGGAGGAAAAGGAACAGGGAACCTTCAGGGGTTGTGCCTATGGTTGACCTGGAGACTGATGTAGAGACTCCCGAGGCCAAACGCCCTGCTCGTGACATTCCAGGCACCCTTTTCTCGGAGGAAAACACGGAGTTTCACTATACTGCAAGTGATAGTGTTGATGTGTCGGGCCTGCTCTCAGACTCTGGCGTCGTTCTGGCAGATCGTCTTACTAAGTCTATAACCTCTACCTCCAACCAGGTGATTCAATACATCCAACGCACCTCCAAGGTGTTGCAGGCTTCTGCCGAGCTGGCAGTTCTTAACCGCCTGAGTGATGAAGAGTTGGTTGTCACTCCTAGGGGCCCCCCTCCGGACCGTCTGGCTATGGTTGAAAGGGACGTCATTCTGATCAACAACTTGAGGGATAAGCTGGCGAAGCAGGAGAGCGAGCTGGAGGAGGCGAAGGGCCAGGCCAGTCAGTGGAAGCTTCAAGGGGAGAGGGCTGTAAGAGAAGCGTCCAAGTTAGAGGCGGAACTGAAGGAGAGCCGCCTGGCGATGGAGCGTGCTACAATATCCCTGGTCGAGATGGAGCACTTTAAGAGAAAAGCAGCTGATCTGGAGGAGAGTCTGTCTAAAGCTGACTCAGGCTTCAAGCAGGCTCAGGGTGAATGGCAAAAAGAGAAGGATGCCATCCTGGAGGAGACTGAAACTGCGGTGGACATGAGCTTTGAGAATAGAGCCAACTCTTCCCTAGAGCTTGTTATGGAGGTAATTAGGGAGATGTTCCCTGTCTTTGACGAGGATGCTTTCCGGAACCTCTATTCTGCCAAAAATGAAGCTCGGACAGCTAGACCCCCTGAGGAGACTGCTGGTCCCAGCCAGGGTGCTCCTAATGCTTAGGCTTTTTCTGATGACAACTCTAACTTTTCTGCTGAGTCCTGATGTGGCCAGCTTGTCTGTAATATTTTGGCTTCTTTGGATTTTCGTTTTGGTGTTTTTGTTAAACAATTTTACTTCTTCTTGAATCTGCTTATGCATATCCTTTCCTTATTTCTATTTGTTTTGCCTCCTTTAGGATATGGCATGCCCCCTGCCTACTTAGAGGCAGGAGGGGGGTCTGCGTTTTTTATACAAGGTTGGGGGGATTGCCCCCAGTCCTTGTTCATTTCTGGCGTGCAAAGTCTGGCCTGACCCTGGCTTCTTGTTCGAAGTCCAGGGGGCCTGTCCCCTGCATGCCCAGAGGCAGGGAGGGGGGTCTGTTTTTTGGGGGATTGCCCCCAGTCCTTGTTCATTTTTGGCGTGTGAAGCCTGGCCTGACTCTGGCTTCTGGTCGAAGTCCAGGGGGCCTGCCCCCTGCCTGCCCAGAGGCAGGGAGGGAGGCTTTTGCGCTTTATATACAAGGTTGGGAGGCCTGCCCCCAGTCCTTGTTCATTCGGCACGTGGGGCCCGGCCTGACCCTGGCTTTTGATCAAAGTCCAGGGAGCCTGCCCCCTGCCTGCCCAGAGGTAGGCAGAGGGACTTAGACTTTTTGTTGGGGGGTCCATTTTCCTTGGTTCTGGCAACAGGGGGGCCTCCCCCTATTGCCCCCTGCTCGTTTGTGTGTGAAAATGCAAGTTTGAACAGGCAACGAGTATGGATTCGAAGTTCCTTTGATTTCTTTGCCAAAAAAGCTAACATAAGTGTGGTCGGAGCCGTCGACATTCTTATTCTGACCGTTCTCCGCCAGTTTTCTGAAAATGAAATTTACTTAAGACTTGCTAGACATAGTACTTTATTAAAGTGTCGGTATTCCAGTGCGCGCTCAATTCTTGGTCTTCAAGGTTGGCGATTCTGTATGTGCCTGGCCCTAAAATTCGGGTCACCTGATATGGGCCTTCCCAGTTTGCACTCAGTTTGCCATGCTCTCTCGACCTTCCTACAGCCTACGTTTTCCTTAGAACCAGATCGCCTGTCTGGAAGCTTCTCTCTTGTACCTTCTTATTGTACGCTTTCCTCATCCGCTGCTGGTAGGCGGCGATGTTAACACTAGCCTCCTCCCTTACCTCGCTGACCAGGTCTAGGGCCTCGGCCATCGCCACTTCATTTTCTGTTCTGTCATACTGCAAGGATCACAGGGTGGGAATTCTTGCTTCGATGGGTAGCAGGGCCTCTGCCCCGTAGACCAGGCCAAAGGGGGTCTGACCTGTGGACTCTTTTCGAGTGGTCCTGATTGACCAGAGTATACTTGGTAGCTCGTCAGCCCACCTGCTTTTAAGGTCATCTACCATCTTTTTGAGACCGTTCAGGATCTTTTTATTGGCTGCCTCTGCCTGTCCGTTGGTCTGGGGGTGGCAGACGGCAGAGTAGGCGACTGCAACGCCATGGCCTTCCAACCAGATCCTTAGAGGGTCATTATCAAATTGCCTTCCATGATCAAACACCAACATTTTTGGTAGGCCGAATCTGGTGATGATATTCCTCCATATCACCTTCCTGACTGCAGGCTCAGTAATGTTCGGCACTGCTTCGGCCTCCACCCACTTGGTGAAGTAGTCGATTGCCATAATCAAAAATTTCCTGCCCCCGGTTACCACTGCGAAGGGTCCTAGTATGTCCATCCCCCACTGGGCGAAGGGGATGGGGGATAGGATTGGCCTGAGTTCTTGGGCCGGGGCATGGATGGATGGGGCAAAAAGCTGGCATTTTCTGCACTTCCGAGTCAAGTCCTTTGCGTCGGCCAGCAGGGTCGGCCAGTAGTATCCTGCCCTTAGGGCCTTGTGTCCCAACGACTTTCCTCCTATATGATGACCACATATCCCTGAATGGATGTCATCCAGGACCTCTGTAGCCTGTCCTGCCCCCAGACACTTGAGCAGGGGTGACGAGAATGATTTCTTGTATAAGTCTTCTCCTATTAGCATGAACCACGCGGCTCTTGACGACATCTTTCTCTTTTGCACAGGGTCAGTATTTTTTGAATCAGATAATTGGGGTCATCCAATCCTCAGGCCCTGCCTCCTCGACAGCGCTGATTGGCTGACAGGGAGTGGTGGATTTTTCCTGGATGACGTCTACCCAAACTGACCTCCGTATGTCTTGCAGGCTGGAGCTGGCTAGTTTCGACAGGGCATCTGCCCGGTTGTTCTGGGACCGGGGGATCTGCCTGACTTCATACGATTTTAGGCCTGACAACTCTCTCTTCACTTTCTCCAGGTATGCGGCCATTGCATGATCCCTGGCCTCGTATTCCCCATTGATTTGGTTGGCGATGAGCTGGGAGTCTGTTGCCAGGACAATCCGTTCTGCTCCTGCAGCTTTGGCTGAATTAACGTCTGCGAGTATTGCCTCGTACTCGGCTTCGTTGTTCGATGCTGGGAAAACGAATCTAAGTGCGTGCTCAAAGTCTGCCCCTTCCGGGGTGGTTAGCACGACTCCGGCCCCTGCACCATTAGCTGTGGAAGACCCATCGGTGTACACCACCCATTCGCCGGCAGGCGGGCTGTCCTTCTCAGAATGGGAGCACTCTGCTAAGAAGTCGGCCAGGGCCTGCGCTTTGATAGCTGTTCGAGACTGGTATGTTATCCCTAGTCCACTCAGCTCGATGGCCCATTTTAGCAGCCTGCCTGATTTCTCAAACTTCTCCAGTACTTTCTCTAAAGGTTGGTCTGTCAGCACCACGACAGGGTGTGCGTCAAAGTATGACCTTAATTTCCTGGCTGCTATGACAACTGCGTAGGCTGCTTTTTCGACCATTGGATAATTCTTTTCCGCTGCCCCCAGGGCATGACTTACAAAGTATATAGGCTGTTGGGCGCCTGCTTCTTCTCTTAAGATAACCGCGCTTACTATCACATTAGTTACAGCAATGTAGAGGAAGAGTTTCTCCCCTGCTACTGGCCTCGCCAGGGTGGGGAGTTTCTTCAAATGTTCCTTCAACTGTTCGAAGGCCTCTTTTTGCTCATCCTCCCATTTAAACTGCTTGTTGCCCTTCAATACTTTGAAGAATGGAGTCGACTTGTCTGCTGACCTGGCAATGAAGCGTGCCAAGGCGGCCATTCTGCCTGTCAGACGTTGGATGTCCCTTATGGTTCTGGGTTCAGGAAGATCTAGAACAGCCTGAACCTTCTCAGGGTTAGTGTCTATCCCTCGAGAGCTGACCAGAAAACCTAAGAATTTGCCAGAGCGAACTTCGAACGTGCATTTCTTTGGATTGAGTTTCATCTTGTAGGCGCGCAGGGAGGAGAAGGTCTCCTGCAGGTCCGCCAACTGTTCATCGTCCCCCTTGCTTTTCACAATAGCATCGTCGACATAAGCTTCTAGGTTTCTGCCTTTTTGATTCTCGAAAACTTTGTCGACCAGGCGCTGGTATGTGGCCCCTGCGTTTTTAAGCCCAAACGGCAACATTTTGTACATGTAGGTGCCTGAACTGGTGATGAAGGCACACTTCACCTTGTCCGGCTGCCATAAGTACACCTGATGATATCCTGAGAAGGCGTCCAGGAAGCTCAGCATGGAGTATCCACTGGTAGCGTCTACTAGTTGGTCAATCCTGGGGAGTGGGTAGCAGTCCTTTGGGCAGGCCTTGTTAAGGTTCGTAAAGTCCACACACATCCTCCATGCGCCTGAGGATTTCTTAACCATGACCACATTTATTAACCACTCTGGGTAGTCGCAAACCTCAATAAAATCTGCCTTCAGAAGTTTTTCAATTTCTTCTTTAATCGCCACGTCCTTCTCTGCGGACATATTTCGCTTTTTCTGCTTTACAGGGCGAGCGTCTGTGTTTACCTTCAGCCTGTGAACGATATATGCTGGATCGACCCCTGGCATCTCGTCTGCCGAGTAAGCGAATACATCCTTGTTATCTTTTAGTACCTTGATTAGTTCAGCCTGGTAGGACTCTTCCAGGTCAGCCCCTATGAGGACCTGTCTCCCTGGTTCTAGGTCCACCAGCATGCTCTCCCCCCAGGTTCCAGGTGGTCGGATGCCTGATGACCGACTGGGATCTCGCCTTCCCTGCTGGGGGAACTGTCAGCTTTTCTCTTTCCTTCTCTTTCACTTTCGTGAGTTTGCAGGGCCACGGAGTAGCACTGCCTGGCCGACTCCTGGTCTCCGTGCACTTTTCCTTCTAGGCCAAAATCCGTAACATAGGCTACGGTGAGCGCCCTGATTGATATGACTGCTTCAATCTCATCCAGGGTGGCCCTGCCAATCAGGGCATTGTACGCAGACCTTGCATCTACTACAACAAACGACGCCCTGATATTTCTGGCAGAGGTCCCCTCCCCGAATGTCACAGGCAGGTCTATAATTCCCATAGGTAGTATACCTGCCCCGCTGAACCCATACAATGATCCAGGGGCAGGTCTCAGGTGCCTCTTTTCCAGGCCCATTTTATCGAAGGCATCCTTGTATAGCAGGTTCGTGTACGCGCCGGTATCCACCATGCATCTCCGCACAATGTGGTTACTGATTTCCAGGGATAGTACCAAGGGATCGCTATGGGGATACACCACTCGCCCTGCATCCTCAGGGGTGATGCTCATCGTCATACCCCTCGGGCTTCCTGCCGTTTCAGCATAACAGATTTGGTTCTTCAGTTCACGAATCTGCCTCTTCTGACTTCTTCTGCTGGTTTGGCCCTCTGCATCCCCTGATATCACATGGATTATCAGGCGGTTCTACGCCGAGCCTTCAGGTTTTTCTGGAGTTTCCTTCTGTGTTTTATTCCTTGCTGCATAGTTGGCCAGCCAGCCATTCTTGATTAGTTTTTCGATTTCATCCTTCAGGTGGCGGCACTCCTCGGTGGTGTGGCCTACGCAATCATGGAAGGTACAGAACTTCTTGGGGTCCCCCTTTGGGCTGCGTGGTTTGCTCGGACGGTTCCACTTGGCAGTCTCCTTTTCTAGTTCGAAAATTTCTGCCCTGGACTTGTTGAGGGCTGTATAGCTGTCGAACCTAGGTTGGTAGACTGTGCGTTCTTTCTTAGGGGTATCCCCTTCTTCGGTTCTCTGCTTCCCGGTCTCATTCCTACCGCGTCCACCCTGCGGTCCCCCCTGTTGCCTGGTAGGGCTGCGGGGGTATCCGGCAGGCTGTGGAACTCTTCCTGCAACATAAACCCTTCTACGATCTTCCTGGCCTTGGCCAGAGTTTCTGGCTGGCCCTGATCATCTGGTTCTTCATCTCTCCGGGGAGCAGGGAGTTAGTCAGCGCATATGGTGCTGTCGGATCGTCAATTTCTTTTACTTGTTGAAATGATAGGTCGAATCTCTTCAAGTATTCTCTGACGGTTTCGCCCTTTTTCTGCCTGAGAGTCATTAGGTCGAACCGCGTGAGACGTCGTCACTTGTTTCCCGCATACTAGTCAAGGAAGGCCTCAGCTAACTCAATGAAGAAGCAGATTGACCCTTGTGGCAGGTCTCTAAACCATCCCTGGGTCAGGCCCACCAGGGTGGTTGGAAAAATCTTGCACCAAACCGCGTCGTCGGCGTCATACATGCCCATATGACTTTCGTACGCCGCCAAGTGATCCTCCGGGTCAGTCGTGCCGTCAAATTTAACAGAGGGCATCTTAATTTTTGGGATGGGATGTCCCTGCACCTCAGGGTGAAGTGGGGTTTTGGTTGGCCTGCCTACCACCCTCGACCTGCTCCCGCCAAAGTAGTGACCGTGGTCATCCCAAGACTCGAAAATATTTTAATAATAACCCGTCATTCAGACATTTTCTCGTCTCACAAACATTCGAAAAAGATTTATCGGAACTTTTATATAACGTTTTAAAATCCGTTACACGAGGTCGTAAACAAGACTACGGAACATAATTACGTCTTACAAATTTCTTTTACAAAAAAAAAAAAAAAAAAAAAACGTGTTCATGTATGTGGACATGCATGTTCTACATGCATGGATGTGTAGGGGTGATTCTTGAAACCTAGCTATATAGGGGGGGTAAGTGGCAGAAAAAAATCTTGCCTATAAATAGAAGGACTCCGTAAATTTTACACCATCACCCATTTCAATTTACCACTACTCTTATGTAAGTACTTACGACTTCTCCAATCTTTCATCTTATTAGTCTATTTTATTTACGGTACTTATTATTTTAATTTTTATTACGTTAGTAAGGTCAGAATCTAACTAATTTATTTTCATTTGTATGGGTAAACGTATTTGTTCCGGTCACGGAAACAATCAACCCGATTACGAGTTCGGGTTTTAGTACTTGAATGCTGCTTGATTGGGTTAACGGCTCTCTCCTTCTTCCTACTCCTTGGGTCGGACTTTCCCCGGCGAAGCTGGCCTGCTCCCTGCACAATGAACGCACAGGGCCCCGGAGGTTGTCCGAGGGAACCCTCTCCGATGCCTAAGTCAGTCCGTGAAAGCCTTGATGAACCTAGCTCGTGAGGAACTAGGCGGCGTTTTTTAGGAGTAAGAGTCTAGAGAGAGAAAATCCAACCCCCTCTAAGTGGGAAATGGGTGGGTATTTATACCTTCCCACAAGAAAGAGAGGAGGAGAGGGAAAAGAGCGGGAGAATGGGTGGACATGAGGACGACACGTGGCCTCGCCTCATCCACCCACTTTCCCTTACCTGAGGCAGAATGACGAATGGGCCCTCGGTTTCCCCTACCCATGCTGGGGGGTTTGGGCACCCTGGAAACCAGCACGTAGGGGACTTGGTGGCCCTGCTCGGCTGACAGCAGGACCTTGCCGAGCAGGCGCAAGCCTTGGAGTGCTTTCAGTAGTCCTTTGCAGGGCGGGCCTGCTGGACGATCCTTAGTTCGCCCTGGGGGCGAGTCATTCCTGGGCGCCGCAGGCGGGCGGCCCGTGGTACTAGGTCAACTCCCATCAGTATTATTCTAGAAGAAGGAGGAGGAGACGATATTCCAAGTTTAGACGACATCATCGACCCCGACAATCTTTAATTCTAATATAAATAATAAATAGTAGCTATCGAGGTAACCAAACTTTTTCTTTTAACAACATTTTATATATATAAGTATATCGCGTTACTAACTTTAATAAATTGCTTATTTAGATATTTAGGCTTATTTGTACGACTAAATTACTTACATATATATAAAAATATTATGTGATATTTTATTCATGTTATATATTTCATTTACGACTAAATTTAACTTGACTAAATTATCACTTGTTAAATTTATTTACTACATTTACATTTCTAATTATTTGAGAAACGGATTAAATAGTTAAACGAACCTAAAGAGAGTAAAATTTACATACGTTATTTTAAATTCATGTTATTTGTACTTTTATGTGTTATTTATGTTCCTATACTTATAAATTTCATCTCATATTTTGGTTACTCTTGTTAATTTTACTTACTTATAGCTTGTTTAAGTTTAAATTAGTTTTAATACTTTTATTGTTTAATTACGAATAAAATTTTACTCCACTTATATTTTATAAACTTAATCACGTTTTCTATAATAAACGAACTTAAATTATTCAAAAACTTTTATACGACGATCATAATTATTAAAAGAAATTTCACGTCAAAATTTTATAAATCGACTAAGTATGATTTAAATTGTATTTTCCAAAAACGTTAAAATTTTAAATATATATTTTTTTTATATCTTAAATTTTAAAATTAATATAAAACCTTATTTAAAGGAGAGATTTTTATTTTAAAAATAAAGGATACTCCATATAGGATATTTGAAATATGATGTTTCGGGTGACACTTGAGGATTAAAGTGTAACATTGTCACACTGAAAGTAAGTATTTGTGGATTTTACTATTTCAAATGAGTCCGACCAATTTATTTAAGGTCACCAAATAAAATACTACTTGTACACGGACAACTTTTATATAAAGTTTACGATACGAGTCTGGAACGAATAGCTTGTGTTGGATTCTACCACTCGTGGTGTTTCGACTGCACTTGTAATGAAAAGCAGACTCGGAGGCTGCGGTCCGAGAGTCGACCTAGTGTTTAAGGTAGTCGTCCTACGACAGTGAGAGCTGCGGTTCAAGAGTCTGCGTAGGGTATGTGCGCACGTATAGACAAGTACTTGATCAGTATTAATACCTAGGTTATGGGGGCAGAACAAGATTCTGAAAACTGTGGGTTTCCTCTTGATGATGCAGAGAATGTAATCATCAGCTTTCATTTTGCCCAGAGCCCCGTCTGAATAAACATATAATATAATTGAAGTTCGACCCAATTGAGCCTTATGGGTGAGATGTAAACCTCATGAGATCGGTTCGGTCTACGAGTTGGTAACACGGTTACTTCTATTGGTGAGATGCAAGCCAATAGGATGTAGCGGTGATACTAGGAGCCACGACTCGTGTGCTTATATGTTCACTTGAAAAATGATTTAAAATCAAATGGCTGCCAATGTCCCATCTTCTAAAAATTATCGTTTTCATCACCTCACATGTTGGTTAATTGGAATAAAGGAATTTATATGTTACGTGAAATCCTTTAAAATTTTTATAAGCATATCATTGGTTATTCACATGATTTCTTTATGTATGAGGTGATGTTAAATGAACGGTTTGGTTATTGTCCCGCTCAGCGGTCTCTGTTTTATATATATTTGTGCAGGTCTGAGGTGATGGGAAGGGATCGAGTGAGAGACCTAATAAAATATCTGTATAAAATACGGTTTATATTTTGTACTAGTAAATCGAGACTATGTTGTTAATAGTCGTTTCTTTTTAAGGATCCGTAGTGATCCGGATTTTATCACACTCTGATATTATATGATTAAATGACTTAGATAATTTTCCGCATTATCTATTAAATTAAGTCATCAAAAATCCGGGTTGTTACATGGGCGCCTGCTTATCGCTTCGTCGTCCCTGGGAGGGGAATGATGTCGTGAGCGCTTCTTTTGAGCAGGCTCGATGTTATCATCCTGGCGGTGTCTTGACCTTAGAGACTGGCCATTGTTAAGTCTGGACAGCAGGCTCTGGGACAGTCCTGGTGCAGGCTGCGATTCTTCAACTGGTGTCAGCCTGGAGAACACATCTCCATGTTTCTCCCCCAGGCGTTTGGACACTGGCTCCTTATGCCTCATGCGATTCCTCAGGTCTTGGGATAAGCCCCTTCTTTCGCGAGCAGCCGTGGACTCTGTAGTGTAATGGAGAACGCTTCTTGCTGCGCAGGTGGTTCTTGATGGCGTCCTGTGACCCGCCTTTGCATCTGTGCATACGCCTGAGCTGTCCTTCTGGCCTTTCTCTGAATGTTCCTCCGCTTTGAGCCCCCGGTTCCCTCTCCACTTTCAAAGTGGAGCAACCTGGGGGTCGTGGCGACCCTGCCTACCAGATCATCTGGAGTAAACTCCTGATTCAACATTGCTGAGAAAAATGCTGCAGTCTGCATCATCTGGGCAGGGGTGAGATTTAGGGTTTGCCTTGGGTGTGCTCCCTGCCCTGCCGCGGCAGCTACCCCTTGACCCAGCGCTCCCTGGAGGCTAGCCCGCCCCACGCCTGGAATCGTAGCGGCGGGAGTTACCTCTGGCGGCATGCCATATAGGGGAGCGTTGGGTGAGTTTGTTGGTCTTGCCCCAGAACTGGCATCGAAAATTTCAGGCATGTTTGATTGTAATTGGTTAATTTTGTCTTTGAGAATGGTTGATTTTGTGGGTAATTTTGCGGGTACAACCGTATTCGTCCCCACAGACGGCGCCAAATTGTTCCGGTACGGAAACAATTAACCCGACTTTGAATTCGGGTTGTATGTTCAGAATGTTATTGAGTTACTATTCATCCGATTTCCTCCAACCTCTCATTTCTCCCACTCCGGCGATCAGACCTTCCCGGCGGATTGAGCCTACTCCCTGCACAGTGAACGCACAGGGCCTCGGAGATTGTCCGAAGGAACCCTCTCCGATGCCTAAGTCAGTCTGTGAAATGCCTTGATGAACCTAGTTCGTGAGGAGCTAGGTGGCGTTTTTAGAGTGAGAGTCTAGAGAGAGAAAATCCAACCCCCCTCAAGTGGGAAATGGGTGAGTATTTATACCTTCCCACAAGAGAGAGGAAGGGAAATGGAGCGGGAGAATGGGTGGATGGCAAAGCGACACGTGGATACGTTTTGTCCACCCATTCTCTCTTACCTTAGGCGAAATGACGGAGGGGCCCTCGGCTTCCCCTGCTCGTACTGAGGGTCGGGACACCCTGAGGACCAGCGAGCAGGGGAGCTTGATTGCCCTGCTCGGCTGGCGGCACGGCCCTGCCGAGCAGGCACTAGCCTTGGAGTATAATCAGTGCTCTTTTGCAGGATGGGAATGCTGGGCAACCCTTTCCCTGCCCTAGGGGCGAACTATTCCGGGGTGACATGGGCGGGCGACCCGCGGTATTTTTTTAACTCCCGTCAAATATAATATAATATAATATAATATAATATTATTATTGAAATATTATTTTAGAAGCTGAAAATATTAGAGTTGGACTGAAAATATTAGGGCTGAGCTGAGCTGAGCTTATAGGAGCTGGGTTGAGCTGATAAGAGCTGGGCTGAGTTGATAGAAGCTGAGCTGATCTGAAACAGGCTGAAAATAAGCTGAAAAGAATAGGGCCTAAATCTTAGGTATAGTCATAAACTCATAATCATAATTTTTCTTTTAAAAAAAGATTATTGTATATTCTTGGGATAATTGACCACAAGTTTTTAACCACTGGACTCAAACGTTGCGACTACTAACACATAATTCATACGGAGTAATTAACCGTCGTAAAATTGCTCCCTAGAGGCCCCAAAGTTCAAGTTTTACTTTTAGCAACTAAACTCCATCTTCGGGCCAATTTGGAGAGAATCGTTGTTTGGTGACCTTCAATAATCTAAACTCTCAACTCAAGCAATCAAGACTTGTAAAATAGAGGCCCAAAAGACTAGTCAGTCCATTTCAGCAGGGGCCCAAATTCAGGATAGTGCTAGTTCTTAGCTAATTTTTTGTTGTAGAAAACGTTAACTAGCCATGATCAATTATAAATCGAGACGAGTGAATTACTAATGGATGTTCACCTCCAATAGCACTCGATGTTTTAACAATCGATAAGAGTGAAGTACCAATATGTACACGTATATCGCATCACATATACAAGCTAGGACATTGTTATTACACAACCCGAACTTTAAACTCGAGCTCAAATCAAGGTCAATTTCGCAACATTATCCACATATGTTACAAAACAAAGACAAAGGATCCGAAAAATAACATAAGTAATTAATTAAACAAAGATTTAGCAAAATCCAAGCCCTTAACACAAGTAAACAAGTGATCATAATCATAATATATCACACTTGATCGACAATATATTTTTTTTTTGCCATCCAGAAAGAGAGATCATGATCGCAAAGCGCTGGCCGCTAGGTCATACGCAGTCGTGTTCATCGTCTCTCGATTTTACTTGATGACATTTGATTGCAAGTAAGGAAGAAGAATAATTTTAAGTCCTTAAGCCTCGGCAACCAGGAAGATCAAGCCATTCTAATTGGACTTGGACTTTACCCCTGTCAACATTTCTCAACTTTAATATCATGTCTTGTATCATTTTCCCTTTCCCAACCCAAACTACCTTGCTCTCATCTGCTAACCCATTCAGCTCATCTGGCTGTATTTTCTTGACTGCCGTTCCGATTGGGAGATCACCTAATCCCATTTGTAGACACTCTACGTACGGTTTTATGTCGATCGTTGCATCGCCCATCTTGTCGTCTTTCGTGAACGTGTCCTTGTCAAATACTGTCTGAAAAATGATCGCAAAACAAATTAAAAACAGTTTCTCGGATATATATATACATTATTTTAGATGTGATTTAGTACTCCGTGTTTTACTTACTAGTTTGATGGGCGTATTAATATCCGTCACGGAAATTGTCAAAACATCGTTCCACACAGGGTTGCAGTTCTTTTGAATCACTCTAGTCTTATTTTTCTGCATCAACAAAAATGAGAAATTACTTGGATCAAAAAATACATAATATTATCATCTGATGTCAACTAGGATCATATTAAAGTTGTAAAAACGGCCTACTATTATCGATATGTACTTCATAGCTTCTAACAGCAGCGCACGTTATTGAAAAAAAGTAGATTTATTCATTCGCGTCTGTTATCCAAGTCTACGGTCTACCAATAGTCCAATACCTTGTTCATGAGTCATGACTCTAAACATTACTCGAAACTGAACAGTCTAATCCATTATACTATTTCCAAGACGGGTTTTATACTAAAGTTGATAAATAAATCGGAAACTGCAAATCGAACAATGAAGATATACGTACGAGTATGTAGTATGTAGTAGAGATAGAGGAATAGAAGACGTACTTGTGAAGCATAGGTGACAACAACGTAAGGATCGCTAGAAAAGGCGTCGCAAACTTTAAGGTCAATGCCCCTCTTAACCGTGATCTTAAGAGCACCCAATGGATTCATTCTCTGATAATCTCTCGACACCTTAATTAGCTTTCTTCTTGATATAATTCTGATCTGATCTGATCTGATCTTCCTTTTAAGTTTGTTTAATTCAATGTCTTTGGAATTTAGAATTTGATTAAGTTGTGGATTAATTGTTGAGTCATGCACTTATGTATATGTATATAATGGTGTATGATGGATGTTGACCAAGTTCACAGTATTAATAAAAATCGCGAAAATACTAATAAACTAAGGTGTTGTGAAGGCATTCAGCATTCAGCATTCAGTATTGCATTTTCATGTGCGTCATGAAAATAATTGCCTGTCGGTATGACTTATACCAGCAACATGGCTACCACATTTCTCCTACTATACGCGTTCCAATTTACATACCCACGCTTTCTTTTGGTCTGCAGAGTTTATTTCTCTCGTGACAGGTATATATCTGTTATCTATCACAAATGGTATACGGACCGGATAGAGATGGAAGTGGACCATGTCGGATCATATACGAATCGTTCCGAATGACACACTATATATACCCGAAGGAGAAAATGACACTGCCCGGACACGAAGAAATGAGTTTCGTATCGTAGCATGCTTGGGTGTGCCCAAATAATTCCTTTACACCCGACTTATTTCTTTATATTTTGGGCATGTCAAAGCTTACGAATTACCATGCCTAGCTGCACCGTGCTATGCTAGTGGTAGGCACGGTCTTCTTTCTTAAACCGTGGCCCATAACGTATTGTGCCCTGTTGGCCTGGTCAAAGTGGACTCGTACCTCAATGGACCGTGGGTCTTGCTACCGCGGGCGTCTAAGCACCGACATATGTTCCAACTTCAGCCATTAAACCATCAAAGGTAGCTATTGAAGACCTACTCATAGAGTCATAGTACTACACTACACCTTGAAAATGTTAAGATGCAACGACTCATAATTACCAGAGGAATAAATACATTCATCATACAGTGAACATATTGTGATACCCCTGAAAAAGGGTTGATGTTGCATAATAAGACAGACAGAAGGCGATACACAGCCGCTGCACAAAACAATGGAAAAGGATCGCAAACGCAACTGTTATTCTCTTTTTCCAATTATTGAAGTCGAACATAGCTTATACAGAGAATTACTCGTACTACTTCAGGAAGGAAGGCCTCTAGAACCAGGGACATTCACCCATTCAATTTGGATTTGAACCTCACCAGTTGGGACATTATTCAACCTTAGAAGCATGTCCTGCACTAATTTTCCATCTTTATTCCACAAAATCTGACTTGTATCTGATAACGAATTTGTCCTCGACGGATGAATCTTATCAACCACGCTGCCTGCTGGCAGAGCATCCAAACCCGCTTTCACATACTCTAAATACGGGGTGATGTCTATCTGTGCTTCACCCATTTGATCGTCATCCGTGAACGTGTCCTTGTCAAACACCATCTGCGTTCAAAATTAAAATGTCTTAAAATGAGATTAGTAAACAAAAACAGACAAAAATCTAGTGATCATACTTTATCTTTAAGTGAAAAGATAGATGTTGGAGACAACACAATAAAAAATCACCCAGTCCACCACAGCTTTCATCATTCGAATCTCCTTTTCTCGTCTCTTCTAGGAGAAGTGTTCGACTGGCACCCACATTCCCGAGTGTCATGATGAGTGATTACATGTGTTTGGTATTATAAGGGAAGAATTAAAGTGACAAACAAAAACACACCAACAGTTGATAAAAATGTTAAGAGCGTGCAAGCACACATGAACAAAATGAGGAGAATCGTGAAATTTCCAGACACCCGTAATTACTGCATTCATCTGGCATGAACAAAAGTACCGAACAAACTATATGGCACCCATCATGAAACATGACCAAGATATGTAGCTGCAAAAAAGAAAACTAGGTCGACTTACTAAGTTGATTGGAGTTTCAAGATCGTAAACTGCCAGGGTCACCTCATCGTTCCAGATTGGGTTGCAATTATTCTTAACATGTTTTGTCTTCACTTTCTGCAATACATTGCAAAGCTAATAATGTTAACATTCATAAATGAGATAGGCGTAAGCCCGCCCCAAACCCAGTAGCAGTGAAGCATAAACATCTTGAAACATGTTTTTCTTGAAGGAGTTTAGAAACGAGACTTTTCAAAGTTGTCGAGTAAAACATCCAGAAGGCCGAACTCAGCTAGTCAGACATTCAATAAACATCCATAGGCAAATGGTGAGTAAATACAGAAATAAAAACTATTGAATCAGATTCGCGGAATGGTAGCATCATTCAGTTCTCAGATACTTGCAGCAAACTAATGTGAACCTGCAGCAAACTAATGTGAACCCGCAACCCATGTGGTAGTGATTCTGAGTGCTCAAAGATTTGACAGGTTGCCTACAAAAAAGGTGCAGCAATGGGGCACACCAATAATACTCTCCAGAAAGTGTACAAGAACTTTGGCACACTGAAAAAAGGGGCATTCATAGCCAATCTTTACCACCGCGTTTAATGCCACAGATGTTTCCTTCATTCAAAGTTAAAATCGTTTAAAACATTTAGGCTTTATTTTGAGGGAAAAATTTGGAGGGGAATGGAAAAGAGGAAAAAGGAGGGGGACCAAATCCCTTGTTTAGTTAGCAAGTGTGGTTGTTGAGAAAAAGGACGGAGAGACAAACGAAGCGATCCATTTTTCCTCAGAGAAGCCAAATCAAAATTTATCAACATTGGAAATATTTGAAAGGAAGATGACATTGGCCGATTCCCCTCTCTTTCCGACCCATCCCTATTGCTTTTTTTTTTATATCAAAACATCTTTATCCGGCGAGCTTGGTTACCAAGGGTGAAACAACTCCAGTGAAGCAGAATATGACAGATGAACGTTTTAAAAAGGCCGATCACATGGTAGATCCTACAAAGAGTTCAGAAACTTTTTAACGAACACATAAGGTTTCAAAACTGTTTTCCTGTATAGAAAAGGGATGAAGTCGGGAAAAAAAAGTAATCAGAGCCGATGTCAGCTTAGATACAAGGAACTCCAAACATATACAGTGTGCACAGAAAGATAAAAATAGAGTCGAAGCAATAATAAGTCATGCTTAGTTCCAATTTGGCAGGAGAAAATTTCACTGCTGGGAGTCAGACTCCACCAATAGATCGCACATATGAAACATTGACCAATCAGACAAACTGAGATGATTTATAATGATAGAGATTGGATGGGGAATCGTTGTGACTTGTGAATAATACAGAGCTAGGGGGGAGCAAAAGGGTCAGTGGGCCGAACTGAGTCAGCGAGCAAAACTGAAAAAGTGGCCGACTTGAGACGAATGCCTCAAATCTTGCTCTGGCAATCTGAACTTTAATTGACAAAAGAAGGGGCACATCAATACATCATAAAGATGTAATTCGTTAACAAGAGCATTAAAACACTCATCATGATCGTGAAATCGATTGTTACACACTGACCTTGCTCATTGAATAAATCTGGTTTATACCGCCACTGCCACTGCCCCTGCCAGCGCCACATAATAAGTTTGTGGTAACCACAAGGCCTTTAAGGGGTGATCTCAATACGGTGTAACAGCATGCTTTTTTTGTGCAATACCATGATCTGAGAAGCTTTTAAGTATCCGATACAGCAAGCCGGAAGTACTATTTTCCCTTCTAGTTCCAAAACTTGATACTATTACATATTTCTGTATAGCATGCTTATTCTCAAGTGTAGTACTACCTACTAAGCAGAGTAATACCCACTTCACCAAAAGAGTATTCGTATGTAAATTCGATTCCTTTGCTTTAAAACATAAAAGTAACAATAACTGACAACACTTATGATAATGCATTTCATGTAGGTGGTTGTCATTCTATAAAAGAGAACAAAAATCCATCATTTCCATAGCCAATTAGGAACAACACTAGGCAAGCCATCAACACAGACGATTCATCACAAACATTCAAATTTTAGGAACTTCTTACTACTTTTCGTTGCGTTGCGAGACAATCCACTTATGTCCCTTATTTGGATACAAATTGAATTGGAGGGTTCCTGCTAGTTTACGTTCCCCCCTCCCATTACCTCTTCCATGCACCTACACACCACTACCGTTTTGTCTTCTTGTTTTAATCCAAATAAAAGGTTAATCTTCTTCATGCATGGTGGATTACTATGAGGGGTGTGAATGAGAGATTCCAGCACTAAGCGTGAAACTGAACATCTTCAATTTTCTTGGCTATAGTGGCCAACCAACAAGACCTAAAACAATTTTCTGATGTCCATTAATCATAAACCTAATTTCCCATCAGGATCTCAGAGGATGTTCTCATGTTCTGTTGCCTCCAAAAATAACAACAAGAAGACGGTGTTAGGTGTAAAGGCCAGGAGCGACAACAAGAGCAAATACATTGCTGACTCGATTTGAGTGAGTATCACCCCTCATGACTTCACCAACTAAGTTAGCTAACATGCGAGGGTAGTACCACGCATTATTGCTCTAGTGTTGATATGAGGATTGAGCAGTAACGACAAGTCGACAAGACAAGTGATAATCGCGGTTCAACTACGAATCTTTTATTGAAGAAACTTTCAGCAAGTCTGAGCAAGGGTAAAATGATAATGTTACACCCAATGAATGAAAGAGAACATAACCAAGCAAGAATCCACATTCCACAAGACCGTAGACTTGACATGAAAAAACATGATCGTAGACCACATGTGATCCACAATGACAATGAATACAAATGCTACTGGAATTGATACATTCCCACTCTGCCATTTCTAAAACCATGATAACCCCTATACCCTAAAAGCCTAAACTCATAGCCTTCCACTAAATTCAAACTCATAGCCCTATTCCCTATACACTTGAAAGCTCCAAATACTGTGAATTCATTTCCAAATTCCAATTAGCAATGGTTAGTCGTATCACGAATTCTTATTTAAGACCATGCACCATTTTAACACTAAACCGGATGAAAAAGATATCGTTTGATAGGTTAAGTTGTCCACGGAATAACAAACGTTTGTCCCTACTATCATTATGTCCTTCCAAGGTTAAAATAATTGAAAGATTTGTAACTTCCTTTGAAGTCAAACTGAGTCTTTTTTTAGTTCAAAGGAGCACACTATCTCTTGGTGAAAGAAAAACCCCCGACAACTTGACCCATAACGAAATTGACTGTGGTTTCTCAACCTCGAGACAGTTTAGAGAGAGTGACATGTGGAACAAAACTTATGAAAATGGTCAAATTACATATAAAAAGCATTACTAAAATAGAAAGACAAACAACTCATTTAGACGCCCCCAATATGGAATAGGCAAACAATTCATTGGGACGGAGGGAGTATTACTTTATATGCACGGAGTAAATGACTAAAACTCATCATATGTCTCCTTATTTTGTTCCACCATTGGTTCTACCCTCGTAAACTTACCCAAAACGATATTATTGGAGTGAAGATCCTTTATCCCATTTGTCCTTCCGGCCCATACACATTCTAACACGTCAACAAATTAATACTCTACTCCATATTTGTTGCCTATTTTATTACAAAAGTGAGACAGAGAATCCTCACTCAGACGCCTTCAAAAAAAAAAAAAAAAAATAGTGAGCGACGCAAAGGGAATAAGAATTGGGTGGAAGTGTGGATACAATTTTGGTAAATGGGACCCGAGTCGTAACTGGTAAGGTAAGGGTCGCCATTCCATTTCCATTTACGAGCTGCATTACATTACATTACATGTACGAGTAGTAGTCACTAGTCATGTAGGCTAACCCACCCACCCTGGGCCTGGGCCCATGCACGGGAATCCCAATCCTCGTGATAATTTCGCACATGGAACTCCAATTATTAATACAAAATCAAACAAACACTAATGATATCATGCATCAAAATTGGATGATTATAAAAAAAGAGGGGGAAGGAGGGGGTGGCCAGGGGGGTAGCTCATAGCTGCCTGCGTACCTGTGATCCGATAGTGATAATAACATACGGGTCGCTGCTGCTTGAATCCCTTACCACAAGATTCATTCCCTTTATTATCTTGATTTTCAGTAGCCCCAACATGGACTCCATTTCTTTGATCTAATCTCTATTCTCTCTTATCTCTGGATCAGTTTTTGTTATATGCAATTCTCTGTCTTTTTGCCCAAACAATACATACTAACCCCACCCATCTCATCTTCTCCTTCGTATATCACGGGCATATTCGTCACACATTTACGTAAATAATTGTCACAAGGGCGATATTTTTGCAGTTTGGGGACGAATTTGGGTATTGATTCTTCAATTTCTCATTTTTGCGTCTTTACACTTCACACTTCCACCACCAAAATTCTGAATTATTTGCCCAAAATAATACAATTCGGTTTTTTTTCCTTGTATTCTAGTTTAACCCGTCTAATCTAACTCAAACCGGTTTTCTGGTCGAGATTGATTTTTTGAACAACTCTACTCTACTCGTAAGAAGGTACTATTTGGGACCGAATACGGATGACGATGTAATATCAATCACATTTGCTCCATTATGTGAAAAGCCTTTTCACTATTTCACGGCCCATCAACTTATTTTATTTTTCACAGGCCATGAGCCTTAGTTCATGGATCTTATTATTGGACATACAGTATAAATTACCGGATCCTTAACCATGTTGGCGTCAAAAAGTTACTGAGTTAATTAAGTCCAGCTCAATTACTCCCTACTTGATACGGAGTATATAATGTACGAGTAGTAGATACTCCATAGTTTAGGAATGAGTTGAGTATATTTAAAGAAAGCTACCTCAATAACTTTATAAAGAAACCCGAATAATTATTATTTGATTATATTTATAACTAGTTGGAGATCGACCCTCTTAAGCAATCTATATGTATTGACTCGATTTAGATTTTGATCTTGAAAGGATAAGTATTAATGATTTAATGGTAACAAAAGCATACCCTTAACGTAATTAACCATGAATTCATATATGACATGATTCTTTAACAAAAGCATACCCTTAACGTAATTAACCATGAATTCATATATGACATGATTCTTTAACTATAGATTTGTTAATCAAAACTAAATAAATGACTAAAAAGAAAAGACGAGATTGTTAAATGTAGCGGGAATCAAACTTATGATTAGGTGATCCCAAATCTGAATGATGTGCTTGCTGAAAAATTGCTCTTCAGATCCAAATATCTAATAGGCAGTAAATAAGAGAGTAGACATTTTTTTGGTGAGACAACTAACGCATCTGATCGCAGATCACAATACTATCATCACATGGTCAATGTCGGACCTTTCACCTTCACCTGCACCTACGCCTATCAGATCACATAAATCTCATTTTGTCCATCTTCCAAAATATGTGCTAGATCAGTATCAAGTGTCATGTGAGGACGCAAACGAACTCGTCAAAAAAAATTAAAAATTTATCGGAACTCGTACATTCGCATGAATTCTGAACGTTTTTCATTTTGATTCCATATTTTTACGGTTTTATCCACTCTAAGGCAATAGCAATGGTTAAAGTTCTATAATGAACTTTATCATTGACACATCAGCCAACATTATTAGTTATGAAACTTCTTAAATCTCCTCAATGGTAAAAGTTCATTATTTTCTACGTGATCCCCTCTTTTTCTCTCTTTTCCTTACATGAAATCGGTTTCTTACTTTAGAAACCGGTTTCATATAAGGAGCTCTTTAAATGGTAGATCAATGGTTAAGGAGTTCCATATACACTAGTGTGATACCCGTGAAAAATTTCACGGGTTATGGTTCGTAAATTGTTAATAGAAATTGCATAAGAAAGATTTATGACCCGACTACGTATTGTTGGTTATGTTAACTATTGGTCACGAACTATAATCTCCCCATTGCTATTGCCCTTAGTACTTTATCAATTCAACTTCGTTTCAATCATATATAATAAACATAAAGAATAATTTAGTACAATAAGGTCATATTTTTCGAGCTTATTTTCACATCGATTTGATTAATTCATCCTTGTTCAGTTTATTCAGATTAAGTTTAGTCTTTTTAATTCTAACTTGTCTTAATCAGTTCGATCTACTCAGTTCATTTCATTTAATTCAACCTCATTAATCAGAGTTAAATGATGTTTCTTTCATTTAAATTCAGTTGAAACCATTTCAACTAGAAATAAACAACACGATCTAACATTTAAACCCCTAACTTTAGCTATATTTTCGTTATGTTTTATACATTTAACATTTTCCTTGAAATTTGTACCATATCACAGAGTACTACCTTCGTCCCACTAAGATTGACCCATTTTATTAAAATACTTCTCACATATAATACGAAAGTGAGATAATTTTTTAGGCGGGAATATAAAACAGAGGCACATGGAATTGAAGTGAGTGGAGAAAGTCGGGATAATATGAGGATTGTTAAGGTGAAGGCACATAGGCTGAAATGCATGTGGGTAATCGTCTGCGCTACTCAAACAAGTGATGACTAATACTCGTCGTATAAGGAGGAAGGGGTCATTACTCATTAGCCACTAGTCATTTAGGGACGCCGCCCTTTGAAGCTTTGAATATTATTAACCACTTACCATTATCCTCTTATTGTTTTTATCACTATTTTATTCACTTTTTAAATATTGCGTGTAACGAACTTAGGATAGTAGTAGCAGGCAGCCGCAGCGTTGAATTCATTTCATTATGTCAAATGCTACTTTGTAACAATATTATCCCTCTTAAAATATAAGCCAGACAAAAAAAAAATGTAGGGTTATTTCGTGGAAATAAATCAATAATACCAACTATATCTATGTGCTTCTTAAAATAATCTAAATTATACGTAATCTCATTTTAGTATGAACTACGCATTCATTAATCTCGTTTTGTTATGTATGAAATTATGATTTGCTATTACAGGTCATGATGACTTGTTGTAACTTTTTAGGGTTTTATTAGGTCCGTTGCAGTCATCGTGAAAGCCAAAATAACAACAAAAACATTTTTTTTCATAACTTCTATAAGACTAAATGAAAAAGAAATGAAAGATGAATTTTCGGAAAATTAATTTATTTTTTTCAATGCCCAAAAATGAACACGAAATGTAAATCAGAAGGAGAAGAGTTAGAGAAATAGTTGAATAAGGGAGGTTCAACAGGTAGCCGGTCACTCATAGCAAGCGAAGTTGATGAAGACATAGTTCGTATTAAAATAATGAGATTATATATAGTTTGTATTAATTTAAGAAGCACACGTATATTTGGTATTATTCTCATGAAATAACCCAAAAATGTAGTATCAAACTACTCCGTATATATTTAGGTTGTTTAGAAAATGTCAAATATTTTGTTTTTATTAACCTGATCATAGACTAATATTTGATCCATTTAAAATGGAAAATAGGATTATACATCTAATTGTACAATAGCATTGTACAACAAGTCAAAAGTTGTTGACCTTAAACATTTTTGGGATTTTGCTCGACAACTTTACACTAAAACTTGGAAAATTTACAACCAAACTCGAAAACATAGAGCTTGTACAACTTGTTGTATAATCTAATCATCGATTTAAGATGGATTAGTTGTTCATTATTCAGTGGGTTCCCCTTATAATCTACGTTTGCATCCATCTTAAACATAAAACAATTCAAATAACATATTCCGTATTGACCGTACCACGTATATAAGGTAACCAAACGATTTGCTAATCCCACAATCCGTAGACAATTTACTTTTATTTTTACAATAAAATAATACTTGATATTTTACTCGTCATAAATTTATAAATTTATCAAGTAGGAAGAATTGTGTTGATTATTTAGGTCATTTATCAAGTAGGAAGAATTGTGTTGATTATTTAGGTCGCCATCGTTAGTTTATCTCGTGGGTTGTTGTTGATAAGTATAAACAGTTTTTACTTTATTTATAAAAAGAGAATGAGGAAAAGTATGTCAACAACATTGCATCATATGGAGCCTACAACCTAATTTGAGCATTTGCGTGCAAATAAATTCACTACTACTTTAATTTTTTTGGCAAAAGAGTTGAGAATTATGAGGAATTTTGCGATAAAGCAAGTTGTGGACGTCTCCTTCCTTGATGGGTCAGATTAGGAAATTTTACTGTTTTCTTAATCATTTTTAGGACAAGTAATCAACAAGTTATACACTCAATTCTCTCCACTACGTTCTTTGGCCTGGGATCAATCTTAACTCTTAAGTCGACCACCCACTACTCATGCACTCCATATTCACTACGCATTACTCACTTTTGAGTTAACAAAATCTAATAAGGAAATCGTAAAAATTTTAGTTTAGTGGTTAAGACAAATCTATCTTAAATGATAGGTTTCAGATTCAATTCCCCTTTTCATTATTATACTGCGACTAAGTTGAAGGAGTTATGTCCACTGTCCTACGGATTAACCCGCTTAAGTCTATGTATCCGATATGCCTTGCTAGAGGTCGATGTCGGATTGACATGTAAATAGGTTACGTGTCTGGTAGTCTTAAGTGGGCCCATTGGGTCACACACAATATGTACGGGATATTATTAATATATATCGATATATTAAATATACATCGGGTCAGTAGTAATATTGACCCAACTGCGTTGTCAGGTTATGGTAATTAGAGTTATACTACTAATCTAATTATGGTAATTAGAATTATAGTAATAACCTAATTCTACCTTCCCATCTCCTATATAAGGAGACTCATATGATGAACCAAGATATGGAATTAAAAGTATTGACTCATAATATATATATACGGAGTATTCTTCTTATAAATAGTTATAAGAGAGATATAGAGAGAAGTTGTGAGACGGTCTCACATACCTTTATACTAGCATATACGTCGCAGTTCTGTACCCGTGTGGATACCAAAGGAGGCATCACGTTTGGGGTGCTTTATTCTTGTCCGTGAAGATTATTTATTCTGTCCGTGAAGATTATATATATTTCTGGGTTTATTATACTTCTTATTAATACGCTGTTCCGCTGCAAATATGGTATAATTGTTATCCCTCTTCTTTTGTCTTTTCGGTTAATACTCGTAACAGGTCCTTGGGTTTAAGGGTTGTAACCCTACAGTGGTATCAGAGCCTCTGTTATGTAGTATTAATCAAATCGACCTGAATCTTTGTCTCATAATTGGTTATGAGGGATTCTACCCGCGTGTTAATTTGATTATATTATTTGCCCCTTCGTCCTGAGAATTGTTCTCATTGTTGTAGAATTTTCGCATGTTAATTAGTATTGATGTTTGCATGTTGTTTTTTACCCTTCGCCGGCTGCCACACTCACACTTTGGTTTATTATTCTCATTGTTGTATAATTGGTGTTGTTTTTACGCACTACTTTGACATGCTTTGTATATTGTGACTTTGTGGGCTTGAAAGTTCCATAGGTTAGCATGTGTGTACAACAAGTAATTATTTGATAATATCATGTGTAGATTGGTTTGATTATTAGATAATCTTTAGCCTGACAATATTTTATATCATATTTGAGTAATAATTTGTAAAAGTTACATTGATATTGCGGCTACTCTATGAAATTTTCGATCAAGTTTAGGGTTTGTTTTGATTTATGAATTTAAGTTGTTAAATTCTAAAATTGATCCTTAAAATTAATTTAAGAACTAATATTGATTATTTTTAATTTAATTTTACCCTAAATTAATCCACTATAATCTTTAATTTCTTTGTTGACGATGAGACCAATAAGATTAGTCAAGACTCGATTGAAATTAAATTATTAGAATTTATTGTTGACGATGAGTCCTAATAAGATTAGGACAAGACCCGTTTTAATTATAGTGGAGACGGAACGAAAAGAGACCAACTCGGTTGGCACGAGTATGACTCGGTAGGCACGGGTATGTCCCGGTTGGAACGGGATGACCCGGGTGACAAAGGTTTGACCAAGACGACACAATATTTACTCGGACGACGCTTTTAAGAAAAATCGTTTTCTCGCGTTTGTGTGTTGATTATGAATCAAATATGGATTATACTTTATTTTTCCGATTCAATGAAAAATTAGTTTTCTAAATTGGCTAAATAATGTTTTGCATTTTAGTTATCATATTATCATAAATAGATCGGAAAAAGAGTTTCTCGAGTCTTAGTTGATTTTGATGAATTGTTCATCTATATGACAATTAAAAATTGCAGATCGATTGTTAATCGAGTTTTGTAAATCCGTTCAATTTTTCCGGGTGGGAAATTGTTCCTCATAGTTGGAAAAATGAAAGATATTGGTGAAATTGTTCAAACCAAATATTAATTATGAATTGTAATATGATTATAAGTCAAAATATGGGATCTTTTAACTTGTTTTATGCACAAATCACTAGTAACAATTGAATTATTATGTCACATGATGCATGATTTTTATTGTTTGAGACTTGTGACTTGTGTGCTTAGGTTGCCTTGTAAGTTGACCTAGCAACATGTTTAGGACCCATATGCATTTAATCCCTCGCACAAATATTAAGTATTGCCTTTCCAGAATTGACCACTACAATAATTTCATATCATTGGTTGAAGTGACTGCCTAAGCGGTGCTTTGCCGATGTGTGTGAACTGAGTAGGTGGGTAACGGTTACCCACAGGTTCAGTCTGGTTTGCTTAACATTGCTATCAAGTCGGACTTGGGCTTTGAGGCAAATAGTTGGTGTCATATGATGACTAATTCCGACGAACCAAGAATTACATAGAGATGTAATTGACAAGTTTGTTGTCTACCTTTACTTTTGGAGCTTGAGCAGTGAGCCCAAGTTCACTTGAGCGACAAAAGGTTTAGGATCTTGGAATATTATGCGAACTTGAGGGTAGTTTGCATGATTTTATCTTAAAATCGTTAAAGATTGTTAATATTAATTATCATTTTACTTTGCATATAGTTATAGTTTTAAGTTAGTCACCGTTATCACATTTATTAAAGATGAGTTTGAATTGTTCAACCTCGTCGATTGGTATCTTGAAAATTGTTCTCAAAATTAGAGATACGGATTTTGTCCTTGTGAAGGATAATTCCGACAGATCATAACCAATGCTAATGTACAGTATGGACTGTATAATTAGAGTCATAGAGATGACTACTATAAGTACCAAAATCAATTGTTTAAATAAAGGAAACCGTTCCCATTAAGTGAGAAAATGTAAAAGATGATCCAATTAATCCATGTCATATGATGAATGATTATCTTGATAATCAGGAGAATTTTGGATGTTTCTTTCTAAAGAATTAGGAATTGAAATCGTTTCAATTAGTACTAAGTTTAGGTCACTTTATTATGAATAAACATGTGACTTAATAAAGTTTCTCACCTTTTAGCATGAGATGTTAAAAGACGATTGAACATTGTATCAAGAAGGCAAATAATACAAATGTTCTATGAGTTTATTAAGAAAATTGCTTGAGATAATGATTAATAAATCTAAGATGTTGGTTAAAGTAAGGGAAGGATAATTGTTATCATATCCAAACTTGTTGCCAAATTTAGATTAGGTACGATTTTATTAGTCATTAATGTAATGACAAATATATGACATTGGTAGATAGCTTTCTAGAAGTGTCTAGAAATTCTGCAAATCAATTGAAGTATGACTTCAGGTGTGTATGTTACTGAAGTAATAGTTACTTTCATTCTACTGTTTTGGTATAAGATACTAAATGCAACTATTACATTGTGGATGTGATGGCTCAAAGAGGGTGGAATAATGGTATATAAGTGAAGTGTTTTATGATGAAATAGACAAACGTTGTTGTTTCATATATAAAAGGAAAATCACTTAATTGTACCATAAAGCTGAATACTAGAATTGAATAATTGTTATTCTTGTACTAGTCATAAGCAAGGACATTGATTCTGTTTCATGTATGGGCATGAAAAGTTTTGATAAAAGTAGAACAATTGTTGCTCTACATCTTGCAAGAATATGAGGTACAATAAGGCTAAACATGATTGTTGAGCTCTACATTCCTAGTAGTGAATGCTTTTATTTGTAACATAACGACCAAAAGGTTCAAGTCCCTCGACTCAAGTTTTACCTATTATGACATTGTTCGTAATCCATGAGACAAGGAACATAAGAATAGTTTCATAATGATGAAATTATAAACCTTATTGATAAGGATCAATTGAGGTAAATGGATCTTGTTAAGATGGATAAATGACATTAGAAGTGACTCCTATTATTTGTAATGGGAGGGTACTTAGACTTGTTGGATGACACATATACAGATACGTGTGAGTTTAACTAGTAGTGTTGCAAAAATGGGTAACATGTATGATTTTGTTCATTTGATGAATTTTGAAACTGAATGCTTTGAATTGTTCAAGGAAATTCAGATAAAAGTACAAGATCAACTTGATAAGTTGATACGAGTCGTTCGATATGATTGAAACAGGGAGGAATTGAACTAAAAGATTGTGATCATCTTAGAAGTAGTGAAAAGTGTTTCAAACTACATCGAACCATATTTGATATGATTTGGTCTATGATGAGTTATGCAGATTTTATTGACTGTTTAGAAAGTTATGCACTATAAAAGTCTTTGTACAAATGTTGATGAGATTGTCCATGTAAGTCGAAGAATAGACACCATATGAGATATGGATTGAAAATGTTCTTAAAAGTCTTTTCTTAATTATCAAGTCAAGTTTAAAGAAAATTGTTTTCTAGAACTTAGACTCAATTATGGCATGTGTTTTATTCAGGGATATTATGTTAATTCTACAAATCATCCAAAGAACAAAACTGTTTTGTTGCATGGAGTGATATGTTTCTTTAAAAATATGTGATTTCTAATAGAAACAGTGGGAGTAGAATCAACCTTGAATTGTTCAAGATTAACAAGAATTCTCTACAATTGTTGAAGATGACATTGATGTATCCATGAAAAGTCATGATCATCTTACCAGCGAAATATTACCCTACATAGGTTTGACCTATGATGAAACAATAATGGACAACGACTCCAAAAGTCACATAAAATCTAATAGATTCTATATACCATAACTACCAAGTATAGACTTTGGTTAAATGGGTCTTATAGTGAAGAATAGTCTTCAATATAAAGACGATGTAGATTGATATAAGAGTATCTATGAAGCATAGTTGGTAGTTAAGGAATGATCTCATAGTAGTGACTATGGAAAAATTCTTTTTACAACATTATGCTTAAGTCTATTAGGATTGATTTAGCATTTTGAATGTCATCACTCATTTGATGAGTTTTTGACATATATATGTGAAATACATTTCTTGAAAGGGATGCAATATGATGTATGTGCTACACATCGTATGAATTTCATATTATTAAAATTGCTAGACAAATGTGAATGATCCAATTCGATTGGAGCAAGTATTATGGAATAGTATCTTCGTTCTCAATGTGGTAATTCAAAGATGTTTGTTTTCCTTTGAGACGAAGAAAGACTGTGTACAAGAGGCTAGTGGGAGTGCATTTATCGTTATGATTTGGTATGTAAGTGACATACTTCTCTAACTAAACGACATTTGATTGCTTTGCAAGAAATGTGGTTATTATGTGCTCGTGTGACGAGTAGATACTAATCTAGTGAGTGTCACTAGAATGCTATCTAAGAATTGTTCCTTTGCGCTTAAGAAACAAAAGGGATATTATTTAAGAGATGCGCATGATGTGATAAGCGAATTATTGTAAACAAGTTACAACGATTCATATTTCCAAATAGACAAAGATGACGTGAGATTGTAATCTCAGTATATTTTGTTTTGGATGAGAAGTTGTGTGTTGGAACGGTTCCAAAGAACAACTTTATGACTAATATTATAACTAAAGTTAGTGTTTTATTGCTTCTGAAGCAAATAGACGTTTGATTACGAAATAAACACACACACTCAACTTTAAAGTTTATGAAGCAATTTGTTGCTTATGAAACTAACAGTTTACCTTAATCGAGAGAAGGTAGATTGATTATATGTTTGTAACTAACCGATACAAATGTTGTATGTCTCGAAACCTCCTCTACATAAAGATCATATTGTTATGATTGGTATAAGACGCATGGGCGAGTGGTCTTAGTACTTTTAGAGGTGTTTGGTTTAGTGGGAGTTATTTCGATAATTGATATATGTATGACATATTGTCATTTGGTTGTTAGTGTAACCAAGTTTTGTCCCTTAATAATTTATATTGATGAAATAGATCACTAAGTACGTGACTTAGTCTTGGAACTCTATTTGGATGATGTAATTATTTTGTCTCTAGTCAAGGTATTGTGTTGGGACATTTGAATACCCTTAAATGACTGGTGTGTGAGTTGGTTGATGACTAAGTTCCTTGAGTCATAGGTATTGAGATACTAAACCAGGCACACGGGTGTATGTTAAGAACATGCATTAGACAGACCCGTCGAAAAGGATTTTACTAAGATTTCGCTTTAGTGTCAGTAAAGTTCTTTGCAAGTTATGAACTTGTACGGTCTTTAGACCTGAGTCTTTGACTATTCTGTACATGTGATGTGTATGCTTTGATACTATTCCTCGTCAGCTGTGAAAGGGGGCTATGGATGGTTATTGGGCATGCATGGATCATGTGATAGGATGTGGTTAGACAAGAGGGGATTTGCTCTTCCTTTATTGAAGGGAATTTATTGTTTCTTGGCCACTCGGAGAGTGTGACTTGTACAAATGCGTGGCCGCGCTCAGATAGGATGATTGTCATCTATCTGCTCTTTTAACAAGTCAACTCAAAGATTCGAGTAAAAGATTGAGACACACGAGGATGACACTTCTTCTTACCTCATTCTCAATTGGAGACAATAGTAGCAAAGAGACTTAACGCCGTTCTTGAGAGGACATGTACAAGTGGGAGACTGAAGGAGTTATGTCCACTGTCCTACGGATTAACCCGCTTAAGTCTATGTATCCGATATGCCTTGCTAGAGGTCGATGTCGGATTGACATGTAAATAGGTTACGTGTCTGGTAGTCTTAAGTGGGCCCATTGGGTCACACACAATATGTACGGGATATTATTAATATATATCGATATATTAAATATACATCGGGTCAGTAGTAATATTGACCCAACTGCGTTGTCAGGTTATGGTAATTAGAGTTATACTACTAATCTAATTATGGTAATTAGAATTATAGTAATAACCTAATTCTACCTTCTCATCTCCTATATAAGGAGACTCATATGATGAACCAAGATATGGAATTAAGAGTATTGACTCATAATATATATATACGGAGTATTCTTCTTATAAATAGTTATAAGAGAGATATAGAGAGAAGTTGTGAGACGGTCTCACATACCTTTATACTAGCATATACGTCGCAGTTCTGTACCCGTGTGGATACCAAAGGAGGCATCACGTTTGGGGTGCTTTATTCTTGTCCGTGAAGATTATTTATTCTGTCCGTGAAGATTATATATATTTCTGGGTTTATTATACTTCTTATTAATACGCTGTTCCGCTGCAAATAAGGTATAATTGTTATCCCTCTTCTTTTGTCTTTTCGGTTAATACTCGTAACAGGTCCTTGGGTTTAAGGGTTGTAACCCTACATAAGTACGTTCTTCGTTAAACAAAAAAAACTAATATATATATAGGTAGATAAAACATTTTATCATTTGATATATATTGAGTATGATTTTTGTCACAATTTTTTTATAAATTTGATATTTTATAATGAAAATGAAACACAGCTGAATAATAATAATTAATGAGTAAATATATTTACTAGCACTATTATAATTGAAATTATTTGGCTAAGTTTTAGGTAGGTAGTATATGACATCGGAAAAAATTAGTTTTTTTTTTCCAATTAAATAAATTATTTGTAGGCATTGTTTTAATTTTGGGCCCCGGTTCCGAGAATCTAATTGAACATCTTACGGGTCGACTCTGATTAAAAGATCACAAGAAGAAGGA
This sequence comes from Agrostemma githago, assembly GCA_958450325.1. Classification (NCBI taxonomy): domain Eukaryota; kingdom Viridiplantae; phylum Streptophyta; class Magnoliopsida; order Caryophyllales; family Caryophyllaceae; genus Agrostemma; species Agrostemma githago. The sequence goes on along the minus strand of OY288257.1, from coordinate 8,448,995 downwards.
GTCGTTCAGATTGTTATACTTCCTCCAACTTCCTATGATCTCTCCATAGGATATTCATTTGAGAGAGTATTAAATAATCTCTCTCAAATAAATATACACGGGAAAAATCTTTAAAAAATTGAAGGAAGTATTAATTCTAACAATATCAAATAGTATCCAATTGTCATCTGCGGAGTACAACTTAGAAGAATTATGGAATAGAAAGAAGATATTTAGAAAATGAAAAAAGTCCGTACGTACATAGGTAGTGAAGATTGAAGAGTGTAGTTAGAGAGATCGAGTGGATGTAGGTGACTGTGAGAGTGATCCATGAAATTAAATAAAATATCCAATCGATTGATTACCTTAGAAAGGTAGATCCATAGTCCATTATCACCAAGACTATAGTCCCTATGTGTATAGTATATCAGATTGAATTGAATTGAATAAATATAAGTGTTTGAGTGGAAAGGCAGGATGGATGGGGGGCCCATAGCCATAGGCATAGGCGTGTGTAAGTGTAACGTGTCTATTTGATGTTAATTACCGCTACCACACCAGATTTTGACGCACTTCCTCACCCATTCTTTTTGGGTGTCACGGATTTATCTATCACAACATTAAAACGGGTTAAATATATCTGTATATGAATTTTTCTTATCCTAAACATTTGATCCTTCGTTAACTAGACGGATATTTTTCTTACAAGAATTTGGCCTAGATGACTATCCTTCTTGCTGGTAAAGAGTAAAAACTGGTAATTACTCTATTTGCCTTTATACGGAATAGAGGTGACTAGAAGAGGAATAAAGGAATCTCATAGGCAGCAGGGGAGAATCAAACTTTTACCCTATCCGGAAAAAATGTACTGTATTTGTATCTGTATCAATCTCGCAAAAATTAAATACCGAGAGCTTTTATTGTTAATTTTAATGCGAGTAATCGAGTGTATGTGGATATTGTAGATGGAGTGGATCGCAGGTGAAATCCTCCCAATTAGATTATAATCCATCTGTGTGTACTCCTCCCACTTTCCTTTTTGAGTTTAGTTGATTTTCTTCCCACTTTTCTTTTTTGAATACACCCTCCTGGCACTATTTTTTTTCCATTACCCCCATTATTTAAGAGAAGTATTTTAATGAAATGAGGCAAAAAATAGTGTCCGGAGGGAGTATAATTTTAATTATTCTTTATTCTTCCTTCCATTCTTTATTCTTTTCCTCAACACCTCAACTCAACACCTTTTCACCTTATATTTCACCTTTTTGCACTTCATACCCCACTTTCTATTAATCTCTCTTATTTTATCTCTACCATTTATTACTCCGTATTACTTTACTCCCTCATTGGTTTCCCCAAAAAAATTGGGGAGGAATACTTGGACCAAGAGAGAGTATATGTTTTTACAACCGTATGGCCCGTATGTATATGTTTTTACAGCTTGTTTAATATTTGTGAGAAGTATTATATTGAAAATGGGTGAACATATAGATACGAAGGGAATACTCCTTTTTTTTTCAAATCCTTTTTTAACATTTGTTTTTAGAACTTATTCCTAATTAAAAGATAAAGTAGTTTTCAATATTTTCGATAATATATACGGCGGAGTAAGAGAAAACACAATTACGTGAAATATTGTTTGATTCATCTATTCGTAACCATGTTCGATCTTGTAAGTCTATTAAAAATATCAAAACAAAAATAATTGTTACTAATTTAAATTGAAGTATAGTGATTGGGTAGAAAATGTTTTATGAATGTATGAAAAATAAGTGTGTAAATTAGATTTGAATACGGAAAATATCTCTCACGAATCATGAAACCGGATTACAAATTAGTAACCACGTCCGGTAATAATTTGTGGTGTGGATAGAGACAAAGACAAATCTATGCCCGGAGTTACAAGGTCTCGAGACCACATAACACAAATTCTTCTGGATACGAGTATTATTATTTTTTACAAGTTTTAGGTAGAAAATATAGATGTATAGATAATTACTAGTATAATTTTTAGGGTTATTTAACAGAAATAATACCAACTTTGGGTGGTATTCCATCAATAAAACCAACTTTAATTAACACGGGAATAAAACAAGTATGAGACATATTACACGAGAATGAAATTGCCTCTTAAATGATCGAATGAAGTCGGTTTTATGGGTCTCATGCTATTAATTAACACCCATCTTCATCTTCTTCATTGCCCTAAATCAAATTCTCTCTCATAAATCCATTTCTCCAAATCCATGGATAACTCATCAATTTCAATTAAACCAATTATGGAAGGTCGAGATTACCGTAATCTAAAACCCTAATAGGAATCTGGTCCTCTCTGCCTATATAATGAAGTCTTCCCCATCAGAAACTCCATGAATGAATGAAAACGTAATAATGCATGGGTGCGTATTATTAAGGTCAAACAACACTTATTACGTTATGGGACAAGGGAGAGAAACCATATCTATTAATTATGAAACGACCTATTATTATTATTATTTGATGATTGAAGATTATTTGAAGTCGTCTTATTATTATTTTGGGGTCATCTTATTATTATTTGAAGACGTCTTATAGAGATCTAATATCGTTCGTATTAGATTTTGACTTATTCCGTAATGAGGTATGTATTAATCTCGTCTTAATTAATCTTTTGTGACCTTCATGTTGTTCAAAGATTTTTGGGAATTATGTTTTATTTATGTCATATTAAACAGACAATACCCCTAAAAATTGATTTTCGACAAAATTAATGATAATTACCTTCGACCAAGTTTGACAAAAGTTTGAGAAAGATAAAAAAAAAAAAGTTCCGTAAAAATTACCTTCGACGAAGCACGACTGAAGTGATGAATGGATGAAGAAGACGTTTTGAATTGATGAGAATTGATGAATCGAGAAGATGAAGTTTAAAGTTTGGGAGTAAATGAGGTTAAAAGTGATAATGAGGTTAAAAGTTTGGGAGTTTGTGTTAGTGGTAATGTTAACGGGTATAGGCGGTAGCAGGTAAGCATATTTCATTCTCGTGTAATATGTCTCATTCTTGGTTTTTATTGATGGAATACCATCAAAGTTGATATTATTCTTGTTAAATAACCCTAATTTTTATAGTTTAAATTGCTTTTAAATTTAAGATAGGATCTTGTGCTACAAAAATTTTGGGAGACATTCGGTTAGGTTTATGGTCTATTGGTCTAGCTTACTCATTCCAAACGTGTAATTATTTATGATGTTTGTTTATGAGCATACATTTTTATTAGGGCAAAGTCTTATTTGTGACGGGAATCCGTTATAAATGTATGACGGGTTAAGTATTTAGGAAAAAAAACAAAAATAAAAAGCTTTGGGAGGAGCAAAGGTGGGGTCTTATTCTTTATAAGTGGGATATTATTTAGATTCGTTATAAATTTAAGACATATAATCCGTCTTAAGGAAGACTTACTCATTAGTCACAAGCTCCATTATTTTGGGTCATGCTTGTCTGATCATGTTTGGATGTTTAGTACGAAGTATTTTTTTAATTAAAGATAAATAAATGATTGTGATGGAAAAAATATAAGTATAGTTTTTTTTTTTAAAAATAAATAAATTGAAATTCTATTTCAAAAGAGTAAATACTCAAGATACAACATTCGGAAAGGACAAAATGTCTTCGAAAATTAGAATACATGTGTCCTCATTTCATTACGATTATTTGTTCATCTATTTTACTCTACTTAAAACTGTTTTACTAATTTATCTACCTTCGAATATTTTTAAGTTATTAATGGATAGTACTCCGTATTTGATTAGCTTCATACGTTTTGCTAGACTTTTTATTGATAAATAATTGAGAATTTGCTAATCCAAATTACTCAGTAAAAACAACTTTCAATTTATATGAAAAAAAGGAAATAAAAAATCATACACTCTCTCGATTCAACCTCACTTGTCATTTACTCCGTATGTTTTTTATTTTATAGTATTCATCAGTGACGGACGCAGAGATTTCTTGTAAGAGGGGCACCGGAATTTTTGTAGCTCTCAATACAAATACTCCCTCCTACGGAGTAGTTTTTTTTATTTCTTTCCCTTTTTTTGGACACAAAAATTAAGAAAGAATATAATTGATTAAAGTAAGAAAATGTGGGGTATAAAGTAGAAATATGGTGGGGTTTGTGAGTAAAGGGAAAAATAAAGAATTGAAGGAAGAATAAAAAGATTGATTAAAGTACAACCAAAAATTGAAAGAGGGAAAATAATTGAACTAGTGCCAAAAAGAAGAGAGAGAAATAAAAAAAACTAGGAGGAGTATAACCTTCCACTCTATCAACTTATCTACTACGAGTATAATTTATTGCATATATAAGATACACATTACTGTAATTTCTTAGATCTAGTGGGGGACACTTGCCCCCCAAGGCCCCCTAAATACGCCCCTAGTATTCATAATTAAAGAAAATTTTCAATATTTTCGACAATATA